>CM075104.1:11805439-12405439 GCA_037576195.1 Phytoseiulus persimilis
TCCGAGCTCCTCTTACCTACGGGTGTCTGACTTGCGCGGCTTGCGGAGCCGGAAGACTGCCCGTCATTCCTCAGGAGCCGGAAAAGTTTTCCCAGCTCCTCCACCTCTGGGAGCCTGGTTTTCGCGACGAGCGAAGCACCGAAGGCTTACCCTGCTGTCGCACACTCTACCTTGAGTATGACAACCCGCTTGCACCGGAAAAGGACCCCGAAAATTCAAGCCCACTTACGATACCGTTGAACGCGGCCGCACTCTCGGACCACTTCTCCTCGAACGGGAAGCCATGCGCGGGCAGAAAAACCGTTGCTTGGAGCTGCCGCCTCACCCTTCAAAGTCTAAGCGAAAAGAGAATACAGGACTTGAATGGCCTCAACATTGACACTTTTGGCCTGAGGCTAGACTTTTTGAGTCGAAATGATTCCTAAGCAGCGTGTGAGTGGCGTCGGATTTGTTGGTCTGAGAAGAGAATGTTCATCTCGTAAGGAAACATATGCGACGCGTTGCGACTGTTCATCAGACGATCGGACGCAAGCAGCGGCATCACCGCAGCGTCTTGGCCTGCTATTCGTGCCTCACATTGAGCCTTGTTATGTCAACGGCTTGTCCAGGGGTATTCTGCAAGTTCTTGGGACAACCGCTCGGATTGGTCCGAAACCTGTTCACATTGCTCTGAAGAATCATCGACGGAAATGGTGTACAAGCTGCCAGATACGGTTCGCTCTCCGCCACAAGGCTCTTCCACGGGTCACTTTCTTTGTATCGGCTTCCCGTTTCGCTTGTTACTCGGGGAGGTAATCGCAGTCGTCGCTGAATGTTTTTGCCTGTTAGGTTGGGCTTCACTTTTTGTCTGCAGGCGACAGCAGTAGTAGATCGAGGAGTACAATAGAGTTCATCTACAGGCGTGTCGATATACCAACCCAACTACGGTTAGTTCCAAGCTTATTTGGAATCATCCGTCATTCCCTCCGGTTGATTTCATCAAAGGCTTTGGAGCAGCTCTGAGAAACTTCTACTTCGAACTCCCCCCGCGAGCTTCCGGTCGATTTACCTATCAGTTGCTCAACTTCAGAGTGAAGCCTCATTGCTGTCGTGGAATACATCGCAATCAGTCTTTCCAAGTCTGGAGGGGTGATTCCGAGACTAATCTGGCCATTACTTTCCAACTCTGGAGGGGTGATTCCGAGACTAATCTGGCCCTTACTTTTCAACTCTGGAGGGGTGATTCTGAGACCAATCCGATTACTTTCCAACTCTGGAGGGGTGGTTCCGGAGCCAATCTGACCATACTTTTTCAAGTCTGGAGGGGTGATTCCGGGACCAATCTGACCATTACTTTCCAACTCTGGAGGGGTGATTCCGAGACTAATCTGGCCCTCACTTTCCAATTCTGGAGGGGTGATTCTGAGACCAATCTGACCATACTTTTTCAAGTCTGGAGGGGTGATTCTGAGACCAATCTGAGAATTACTTTTCATCTCTGGAGAGGTGATTCCGGGACAAATCTGACCATACTTTTTCCAGTCTGGAGGGGTGATTCCGGGACCAATCTGACCATTACTTTTCAACTCTAGAGGGGTGATTCCGGGACCAATCTGAACATACTTTTTCAAGTCTGGAGGGGTGATTCCGGGACCGATCTGACAATACTTTTTCAAGTCTGGAGGGGTGATTCCGGGGCCAATCTGACCATTTCTTTTCAACTCTGGAGGGGTGATTCCGGGACCAATCTGACCATACTATTTCAAGTCTGGAGGTGTGATTCCGGGACCAATCTGACCATTACTTTTCAACTCTAGAGGGGTGATTCCGGGACCAATCTGACCATACTTTTTCAAGTCTGGAGGGGTGATTCCGGGACCAATCTGACCATAATTTTTCAAGTCTGGAGGGGTGATTCCGGGACCAATCTGACCATACTTTTTCTTGTGAAGGGAAACGCACCCCAAACTATTGAAGATTCACCTCCGAAATTTCTCCTCGAGAAAAACCGTTCCTCTTTCCGCAAGTCATGCCAGTATCCAGCTAGAGCATCGGGACCGTCCAGATTGATCTTTTTTTCATCACTGAATATTACCTGGAAACGCAAAACGTGTAGACAATCCTCCCTTACTAACTTACGACCAAAAATTGGCGATAGTTTCTGGGATACTTGCCATGCGCCAGTCTGTTGTCATATTCGAGCGCCCGAATTCCATTCTATGAGCTTTGTGATCGATCGTCAGTCGCGGAACTCTGTTCATATTCGAGCGTACGATACGCTCGTCCTGGTTGAGTATTCGCAACACGGTGGAGGGACAAACATGGAGCCGCAATAGATTTTTGATCTTGCGACAACCCATCGTTGAGTTAGATGCACAGTTCACGACACGACGCCGATCTCTTTCACTCGTTTTCTTCGACCGACCGGGACTCTTACGCGTCCCGTAAGACTGAGGATCTCTCAAGAACCGTCGAATGACGCATTGTGATCGCTCGAGAGGTTTGATCGCTCATTTCAACACTTGCGAATGCTTCGATCTTGCGTTTCTCTATCTCTCTCTGACAGTTGTTTCCCTCGTCTTATTTCTGACGAATCACGGAGCGATATTCGAAAACTCGAAGAAGAGGTCCGGCACTTGCTGAACCTGCCTTCGGAGGGCCCCGAATCCGCTTCCAGCCCTTCTCCATGAACCACGATGAAAGTGTTCCCACGAAACTCACAGCAGTCGAAAAGAATCGAGACTTCGTTGTCCTTCCGAAATGATGAATCTATCATACAACGAATAGAGACCGTCCCGCACCCAAACAGGCTAATTTCTCTGACTATGTGACCTGGATCAGGAAAGTCGTATCATTATGAAGCGGTCCGAAATCCCCGATAACCCGTGGAATTGGAATACTATTAGTCACGACTATGAAGTGCCGACCGTACAAGTAGAAGTGAAACTTCTGAATCGCCCAAATGACGGCTTTGCATCCAGTTTCCGACGAATGACATTTCATCTCGGCTCTCGAAGGGCGCCGACTTGCGTAGGCAGCTGCTCTCTCCTTGCCGCCGGACAACTGCACCAGAACAGCGCCGAGCCCCGTTCCACTGGCGTCGGTCTGAAGTGGTGTAGCCAATCCCTCCTTGAAATGATACAGCAGTGGCTCTGCGGTTATGCGGTCATTGATCTCCTGGAATACGTCCTGTTGCGTGTGCCGCCACTTGAACTTGTCAAGCGTTAACAGTTCATACAGGGATGCGGCAAGCGCAGCGGAGTTCTTGATGAACCTCCTTTAGTAGGATGTCAATCCGAGGAAGCTCCTGAGTTCCTCCACGTTGGTAGGTGGTCGAATCCCCACCACAGCGGCAACCTTTTCTGGATCAGGAGCGATATCGTTCGGTGTGACCCTATATCCCACGTAGGTGACTTCCTTCGCAGCGAAAACACATCTCTTAACTTTCAACTTCGAACCTGCTGTCTGGATCAGCGCAAGGACTTTCTTGAGATCCGGAACGTGCGAGTTGAAGTCCTTGGATTAAATGATTATGTCGTCCAAATACACGAAAGCCATTCGGTGCTTCAATGGTCCAATGACTTTGTCAATCATCGATTGGAAAGTCGCTGGAGCATTGGCTAGTCCGAACTCCGAACGGCATCCTCTTGAACTGGAAAAGCCCATCTGAGGTACAAAAGGCTGTCTCTTCTTCATGCTCCGGAGACATCTCCACTCGCCAGTATCCGCTCAACAGGTTCAGTATGCTGAAGGAGCCGTTGCCCGAGAGAGTGTCGAGAGCATCATCTGGACGTCGAAGCGGATGAACGTCGCGTTTAGTTAACGCGTTTAGCTTCCTGTAATCTACGCAGAACCGGACGCTACCATCCTTCTTCCAAACCAATACAACTGGCGCAGCCCACGGACTAGATGATGGTTCGATAACTCCAGCGTCCAACATAGCCTCAACTTCTCCAGCGACCTTCTGTCTTTGAACGGGTGCTATTTGTCTGACGGGGAATGCTATCGGCGGAGTATCGCCTGTAGGAATGGAGTGTTGTACCTGGTTCGTCAGGGTAACTGGTTCGGTTGTCTGATGAGGTTACGGAAGTCTTCCAAGAGTAGAGACGCAAGCCGTTCTCTCTGATTCTTGGATAGTTCTTTCCCAAATCGCAACTCGTTCCCTTAGGCATTGGAGGTCGATTTTGGATCACAGGACGTATTCGCCGTAACGGGGACATAAACGCAGCCCAGTGGTATGCCCTCTTTCATGTGTATGGGAGAATTCTCGAGGTTCACGACGAGGATCTCGCAGAGCCTGTTTTCATCCGAGCGAGCCAGACTGTGAGGAGTGGTGTACTGATTCCCCGGCGAACAGTTGAGAACACCATCCGTCTGTAGCGTACTTGTTGGCATTCCTATCCTAACTGTGACGTACTGGCCGGTTTTAGGGGGTATCACGGTGGTATGATAGGTCGGTCTCGGCCAGCTGGGTCGACTAACGAAGAGGATATGGCGTTGACGTCGGCCCCGGAATCGAGTGTCGCTACCGTGCTCTGTCAGAGGATGGTGACTTGCATCTCGAAGGGGTTCAAATTGCTCAGATTAGCACGGATGCACTGTACTTTCAGACTTCGGGTTCGTTTCGTGCAGGTTGCCTTGAAATGTCCGCTCTCCCCGCATTTGAAGCGAACTCGACCGGTACGCGGTGTACTCGAACTTGGTCCCCGTAGTTGAGTGTTGCTCTGGGTGCGAGGCTCCTTCTGGGGGACAAACCTGGTCGAAACTGAACTCGGCCGATGAACTTCTCTGTATTTGTCTGCAATCTTCATGAGCGATTCGAGTTCCTCAGGGTTGGAGGCAACAACGAAATTTGTGAAGTCCAGTGAATTGCAGGAATTCTGGATTCCCTCGAAGAAGTCGTCGAAGTTGGAGGGTATGCTTAGCTCGCGAAGTGCTTACTGCTTCTTCCTGATGAATGTGGTGAAGTCTTCGTCTGGGTCACGTTTGCGGTTGTAGTAGGTACAGGCTTCCCTTTGGGGAATCGATCAACGGAGTGGAGCTTGAACTGTTCCCATGTCGTACGAGCTGCTGGTTCTGCGACGAACCATGCCTTGGTGTCGTCATCCATTGTACGATAAGCGATCCGAAGGACTTTTTGTTCCGGCCAACCATTGACAATGGCGTCCATCTCCAAGGCCTCACCCATTTTCTCGGTTCGTTTGGATCGAACCTCGGCAGATCGCTGACGGGTATCACATTCTCAACCAGCCCGGCAAGATGTCCTACGACCTGATTCCCCGTCCATTCCGCTGCCACCAAACTGTTACCACGAAGATGGGAGCATTGGGTAGAAGATCATTCATTACTCGGCGAATCTTAACTTATATAGGATCGGCCGGTGGCGCTAGCATCGCGTTTCAATATGGAAAGATGAGTGTAGGCCATTGTCTCGAAAAAAAAAATAGGAGCGGTTCATCCACGGGTTGAACCGGGGCGCAGAAATGCGAACAACCTAGCGTCAAGCCGGGATACAGACAAAATTCGTCGATAAATGAATTGGAAAGTACGGCGGATTGGTTTTGAAACATCTACAAAAAAACGAGACGACGATTTTCTGTTGGGTGGGACACCCCCCAACAGAAAATCGTCGTCTCGTTTTTTTCTCCCTCGAGAGGGGGAAACGCTTCAGCACATTGAGATTTCTTATCAATTTCGGTGGCATGTGTCCGAAATTTCTCGAGTGCTTCCTCCCAAAGTCCCCCTCAACTTGTTTTCGACGGTCCTATCTTCAGTGCTCCGGAACGTTGACTGGCGTTCATAAAATTGTCATGCTAAGGTTAGAAGATCGAACTGGGTCAGAAAAGTGAATACCAGGTTTTGATGACTGAAGTAGCTTATGTGTGTGTAACAGTAGCAATCTTGGATGCCTCTCGAGAATATGTTATCGATGCATGCTCGGCCAAGTGTTGTCGATATCTCAGGATCGGTTATTAGTTCAAGATTTTCAAATTGATCTCGCATAAATTCGATATTGTTCTCCTTTCTGAGGGGGTCTTTCAAGTTCCAATTGAAATAACCGCATAGAATCAGTGGAGTTCTCTGGTTTTGTAAACCAGGGGACAGAACATGGTCATATTTCAGTAGGAACTCTTCAATGAGTTCGAACGATGTTCCCGGATTTATATATACTATCACAAGGACGGTTAGGTGGTTACATAGGAGTAATTTACAGGCACAAATGTCACCAGGATCTTCATCAATGAGATCTGGTGTAATTGTGGGAGTTGCTTGCGTAGGTGCTCCTCTGCGTTCGTGAATAGCAACTCCACCTGTCGACCACGGGGTCAAACGTGGACCCCCTGAGCGACTTCGTTGAAGTTTATGGACTGCCGCGCCCCAGGGGGTCGATCACCGACCATCGATTTCTTGGGGCGATTCCGGGACCAATCTGACCTTCACTTTCCGAGTCTGGAGGGGTGCTTCCGGGACCGATCTGATCATTACTTTCCCAGATTTGAGGGGTGATTCCGGGGCCGATCTGACCATTACTTCCCAAGTCTGGAGAGGTGATTCCGGGACTGAACATCATTTCCCGTCGTACTGCAAATGAATTCCCGTACCAGCCGGTACAGAAATTGATTTTTCGTACCCTGGATCCGAGGATCCTTACTGCCTATGATCGGCTTCGTCTGTCAGTTTGTCCGCATTCCTCCTGGAATACATGGGGGTGATTCCGGCACCAATCTGAGCATACTTTTCTGAGTCTAGAGGGGTGATTCCGGAACCAATCCGACAATATTTTTCCGAGGCTGGAGGGATGATTCCGGGACCAATTCGACAATCATTTGCCGAGTCTGGTGGGTGATTTTGGGACCAATCTGACAACATTTTGCCGAGTCTGGTGGAGTGATTCCGGGAGCAATCTGACGATATTTTGCCGAGGCTCGCGGGGGTGAATGACTTCCTCCTGAGATCTTCCCAGAACACCTCCTCAAGACTCGGAAAAATATTGTCAGATTGGCCCCAGAATCACCCCCACAAACTCGGAAAAATATTCTCAGATTGGTCCCAGAATCGTCCCTACAGACTCGGCAAAATATTGTCAGATTGGTCCTGGAATCAACTCACCAGACTCAGAAAAGTATGCTCGGATTGGTCCCGAAATCACTCCTCCAGACTCGGAAAGAGATTGTCAGATTGGTCCTGGAATCACCCCTCCAGACTAAAGAGGGTATGCTCAGATTGGTCCCGGAAGACAATATTCTTCTTAGTTTGGAGGGGTGATTCCGGGACCAATCTGACAATATTTTTCCGAGTCTGTAGGGGTGATTCTGGGACCAATCTGACCATTACCCTCCAAGTCTGGGGGGATAATTCCGGGACCAATCTGACCTTCACATTTCAAGTTTGGAGGGGTGATTCCGGGACCGATCTTACTATTACTTTCCCAGGTCTAAGGGGTGATTCCGGGACCAATCTGACTATTACTTTCCAAGTCTGGAGGAGGGATTCCGGGACCAATCTGACTTTCACTTTTCAAGTCTGGAGGGGTGATTCCAGGACCAATCTTTACTATTTCTTCACCTACCATCACTTCATTGTCATTTCACCTATGACAAGGCACCGAGATTTACCACATGAGAATTTCATTCCTCCATCATGAGAAGCGAGAGTCCAGGAGACTCGATACCAGAGTCAGAGAAGATTTACGAATTCCATGTGTATGGACTCGATTCCGTCAGGTGCACTTCCCGTTCTAGTGAACTCCTGATGGATCGACTCCGCTCGCGGTCGTCGCTGGGTTCGGGTATAGGAACTTTGCCCGCAGTGTTTACTATATGAACGCATTTTCAGAGAGAGCGGCCTCCGCCAGCTTGGCGGTCTGCTACGGGAACGCCGAGAGCTGTTGCTGGGACACCGCGACGACAGCGGGGAGTCTAGCGGGGCCACCGAGCATTTCAAGCAAGATCCAGGCGCGGAACAGCGAGGAGAGCTGGGATGGTTCGCCGGGGAATGATGAAATTTCCAAAGATTCCATGGTTCACACATGATCCTTCGTCAACAATGTCAGTTCAGATGGCGAGGAGTCGATACGCAAGGTGAACAGCAGAACATTGGGCCAGGCTCAATACAAGGAGAAGAAGTCCACAGCGAGACGCATTGAGTGATTCTCATCTCGGACAGGACACAGTGGGATGAAACTCCACGGAACCTCTGGTCTTCGGCGGTTGAAGACCGAAGAACTCCGTGGCCGTGAGGCCTCCTCGGCACTGAAGCGGGTGCGCCATGTGCAGAGTAGTGACTCAGTCGGTTTTTCGCGTCTCCCTCGGAAACGTTCGCTTCCTGGACGGAAAGTGTCTTGGATGAACTCTCCCGGAATTCGAAAATGCGTGTCATACACTGCCTACCGACCCCTAATCATCTTCTCCCTCTGAAACCTAGAGCCGAACCTCCTCATTACCAACCCTCATCCCTTGTGAAAGTACACGGATTCTCAATTGTGTTTCGCCCCGCTGTCGTCGCGGTCTCCCAGCAACAGCTCTCACCGTGCCAGTAGCAGACCGCCAAGCTGGCGGAGGCCGCTCTCTCTGAAAATGCGTTCATATAGTAAACACTGCGGGCAAAGTTCCTATACCCGCTGGGTTCGACGTTCTGCCGGGAATGCGCCGGATGACCGTAGGACAACATGGCGGCTACAGACGAATTCGAGGGAGAGGAGGAAAGTACAACCCGCGCACGGTCATTTCTTCAATGTATGGGGGTCAAAAGACCGTTTCTCAGCAGATCGCATGACCCAAGCGCATGGCATTGGGTCAGGTTAGGTTAGGTTTTACACATACCCGAGGAAGCTCTCACTGCTTTTCCCCCTCTCCCTCGATTCGTCTCGAGCCGCCATCTTGTCCTACGGTCATCCGACGTAGACCCATGAAATTCGACTTGAATTCGAATTTCCCTCGCTCCGGAAAAAAATCTTAAAGGCCTCCCGCTGCGATTTTTTCGTTCCACTCCCAGCTCCCAGTTACACCCTAGTAAACACGCCCGAAGAAAAGCGCATTTCTGCGCTAACATGGCCGCTCAGAAGTCAAAGCAGCCAGAACAGGGGGAGAAGCGGACAGCCGATCGGCGGGCGGTTTGATATGTTGAGGGCTCTTGAGAGTGACCAGCTTCCTTCGCGCAGCGATGTATTCTCGTTAGCCCAGACCGGGGCCGGTCGATTACAAGAGAGGAACGAGCATCCTTTCGGTAGACCATCGAAACCATACGGAAGCGTTCCCGGGAAATAGAATATAAGGGAGTCTAACCTGGAGAAGTTCCTCTCCCTCCTCCCAAATCGAGCTCTTCCAGATCTTGGTTGAGAACGCGGTTCTCGAACTCCAAGATTAAGGCAAGGTCTCCAATCTCTAATTCCTGGTTTCGCTCTGGTTCTTGGAGGCTTTCCATCATCGTCCTAGGCATCCAACTGCACAAGATCGTTCGCAGTGCTGTCGTCGAGCTCCGACCTGCTTCCCTGGATATGAGGCCAATGCAGAGAGCTCTCCCAAAATATTTTGCTGAGAATATTGGTTACAGTGTTTGGTAGAACTTGTTGTTAGATTCGGATCCAGCTCATGAGCAATATTCATTCAGAGGCAGCATCACGGGCCGGCGCTCGCTGATGGCCAGGGAGACTGTTGGTCTTACAGTAGGAGGGGCACTGTATGTTTGATCGGATACTCAGGGAGGGAGCAATACCTGATCGGGTATGCTGAGGGGACCGACTTAGTCAGACCGGGCATCGAGGGAGATTCATACGGCTGCAACTTTTAAGGCCGGAAGATTATGGCTCTCGGCTCTGATCGGAAGCGCACCAGCTACCTCGGAAATCCCCGACCGAATGCAACCGTCGAAGCCGAGAAAAAAACGACAAAACCCCATTCATTCTTTCCTTGTGATGGGTTATAGTTCGGTAGATCAATGTGAAGTGACAGTGACGGCCTCCACAAAACAGAGGAAGAGAGCGGGGTCAGCGCCTTTTTTTCATCGTGTCAAAGCCGTGGGACAATTCCTTCACCTCCAGTGCAGACGGAAAGCAAATCAGTCGAGTTCAGATTGCAAAGAAATTTATCGCCCTTAGAAATGCGTCTCCTGACTGGCTTCACCGAGTGGGAGAAACTCGCCGACCATTCCCTCGAAAGCACGTTCTGAAAGAGCTCCTAGTGACATAGGAACCCTGGTTGGCCTCAACAGTTTGACCACAACATAACAAACATCTGCTCAAGGCTCATCTTGAGGCGAAGCACAGAGGAAACGCAACTCCCGACCGTGCCACTCAACTGCGGGGGAATGGCGTTGTTGAGCTGACTGTGCGCTGACAGAGTCACTGCGCCGGACGTCCGCCGTTGTGCGAGTAACATGCCGATGGTGAAAAGCTCTCAGGTTGTTCTGAAGAGCCCTCAAGGTCACAAACCGCTCGTTCTCTAGTGTTCCCCCGCTCCTCCTCTCCACCACCAAGCTGACTGCAGAACGGCCATGTTTTTTCGAGACACTGGCCAACCCCATGGAGAGATGTGTGTCGAAGGTTGGTAAAGGAAGGTAAGGATTTCGGGAGCACTTCATGAGCGGGGACGGCGGTGCGAATTGCCCTCCAGCAACTGATCTGATGATGCATGTTTTGGAGATATACCTGGTGTTGTCAAACCCGCTCAGGATCCTTGAGGAAAGACACAGGTTGTTGGTCTACAGGCCACAGCCGCCTGTCAGGTCCCCGCAGAGCGAACTCGGTTGAAGAGTTTGCAATTGTATTGCCAGCACTGTGTGCATGTCGCTCACGGTCGGGTTGCAACTGAGGGTTGTCGGCTGTTAGCAGACAGTCGACCACATCTCAGTGATGTTCGCTTCACGGAGCCGGCCTGCGGCGTTGGCTCATTCATTTCGGACGGGCAGAGATGCATTCTCGGTTCTCCATTCTCTGGCCGAGAAAATATTCTAGTAACGCTTCTGGAACGCTAGAAACTCTGAGCCTCAGAGAGGTGGGCTGGAGCTTGCCGGAACCCCACGGTCTCAAGATAGACCTTGCGAGATCCCGCGATACCTGTAAGATTCAGGGAAAAGGGTAAAAATGGGGAAAACACGGCCACGAAAGGACGATAATGAGATCGCGGTGAGGTTGGGAGCAATAAGCTTGAAACCACAGTATGCATGCGAGGTTTAATTTATTCGCTTCTCGGGAGCTTTTGATCGGAAATATGACACTCATCGCCGAGGATATATCAGGACTACTGATATTATATCTGACGACAATCTGAAAAACTAACAAGTATCTATTTCTGGTGCTCAGAGACGAACTTCAGGCCCCTGACGTGAGCTTGTTGAATCACACATCACAAACATCGACGGAGCTTCAGAGTCTACTGAGTTTTGCTTGCTTTCCTGGTGTTCATGTCGCCAGCTTTCTGTCCGGCAGCCGACGCCTTCTCATACGTTTTGAGGTAGAAGTTCAGAAAGAGAACGAAGAAAAGAGCCGCCTCGAAAATCACCAAATATCCAAAATACGGCGGGAACCCACAATCATAAAACACGGGAATCGATGCATGGATGATCAGGGCGACGAACTGAACCATCTGCATTTGAGTGAGGTACCGCTTCCACCAGAGGTACTTATGCAAACCCAGAGCAGCTAATGCATAATAGGCGTACATTATGCAGTGTACTATACAATTGAGAAGGGGGAAGAAAACGTTTTGTCCAGTCGCACCGAAATTAATTACAAGCCAAACAGAGACGGCCACCAAGGAGTGATGGACCACGTGAAGCACCGAGATGTGCGAGAACTTCTTTGTGAGCACGAAAAACACGGTATCAGTCAATTCGGCAACCTTGAGCAGCATGTACCACCATCCTATTGATATGATGCTCATCTGCCTTGAGTCTGTAGCGTAGTTGACAGGCTCGCAAAACCACGAGTACCCTCCGCCAAAGTAGGTGAAGCTTCCTCCGTAGATCAGGAACCATCCGTTGGCGACGACCATGGAGATGTTGTAGGCTATGATGACGTTTTTGAGTTGGAACGGATCACGATCCTTCATATAACTCGGGCCCAGGTACTTGACGAAGTAAACATAGCTGGCCACGATTATAGTGATCCCCAAAGGATTGCTCATGAGGGGCCAATCGGCTACTCGAGGATCCGTGTTGTCCCTGATGCCTCCATAGGCCCACTGCAGTTGATTTAAGATGATGGACATCCTTGTTCCTGAGGTTCACGGTTCACAGATGCGGTCCAGGCACAGTTTGCCCCTCTCGTAGATCGGTTCCGAGCGGTGCAGCCGTTGACTCTCCTCTTGGTGTCGGTATGACCAACATCGATTGCTCGAGCACACAATATGAAGGAAGTCCGGGGAAGGAAAGTTGCGATTGCGGAAACGCGAGAAATAATCGAACCCTTACAGCAGGAAGCGGGTGAGAGAAGGTCCAGATATAGGTTGAGAGCTCATCACACAACACTGAGGTTCTCTTCTTCACGAACCGAGTCGAGATCAATAAACCCATACCCATACGATTTCCTCACCTCTTGCAGTCTCGGGGCGGCACTTCTAAGGCTAACATTGCGTTTCGATCATTTCGTCATTTCGCGTGAGCGCATCGGAGCTTACACGGTCCAGCAAAAAAAAAAAACAGGAACGGTTGAACCTGTGAGACAGATGAGATGGTCTTCGCAGAGGGGAAAGATGCTCCACCACACCGAGATCGGTCAATCCAATGGCGGTGACACCTGCTCAAAATTTCTCGAGTGCTTCCACCCGCACATCCCTGGATTCATTCTCGGCTACGTTTGCCGCCCCGTTTCTTGCCTCGGAAGTCCACAGCTGACAGAGAGATATTGCCTCCTGTGTAGTGTCATAAGACCTTCAGAAGTGGCCACCGACAATCGCTAGCATCATGTCGGGGCGGTGCGCCTCATGGTTGAGATTCGTATCCCGGTCAAACCTGTGAGCAAACACAATTTGGCAGTCTCTGGCATGGAGGTTCTTTTTCTCCCTCTTCAATGGGTTAGCACTTCTGGGGAATCCTTCAGGGTCCGATTGGAATCGCCGCATGGGATGAGCGGAGTTCTCCGGTCTTGTTTACCAGAGGACGGAATATAGTCAGATTTCAGTAGAAACTCTTTAATGAGCTCGAACGATGCTCCTGGATTCATATACATATACTGTCACAAGGATACTTAATTGGTCACGTAGTAGCATTCTTCAGGCACGTATGTCACCATGATCCACATCAATGAGATCTGGTGTAAGTGTGGGGGTCGCTTGTGCAGCTGCTCCTTGGAGGGAGTTATCATTCCGAGTTTCACCAAGACAGAGGATTATGGTTTGCATGAAGACTCTATCGCTTGGCAAACTCTATGGCAAACTTTGAACGTTGGAAGACTTCTTTTCTTCTTGTGGGGGTTCCGGTGAATGCTTGGTGCACATGCACTGCTGTGACCATGCAGCTAGCGTGAGATTCGCAAACTCACTAAACACCGTATTCACTCCCTCCCTCTTCGGACCGGGAACCTGCCGAGCAATAACTCCGGAGCCCGAAGCGGTTCATCCAGCCACTGCGAGTTGCTCCGGATCCCAGAGGTCCTTTATGCGCGTGGCGTGAATGTCACGAACCTTAGGCGGCCTACTCGGCAGGCTGTTCGTCATCCCTGAAAAGCGAAGCGCCAGGACCTGAGAAGACATACGGGGACGATTGGTCATTGGAAGGAGGTGTTCCTGGAGTGCTTCCGTCGAGACCGTCCGGTACACCCGGCATACCCTGATAGCCAGTGTCCGCTGGACCGACCGCAGCTTCATGCGGCCATGCCTCGATCGCAAAGCAAGGTCGCTCCAAACGGACGCCGCGCTCATGGCCAAGCTTTCGGCCACTGAGGCCGGCAGTCTTCGGTTTTCCTCCGAGCATTCTCCGCAGCGCGGTGAGATTCGTCCAAGGTTCAGGGAGACCCGCTGCACTCCGAGGCTTCCCTTGTTCATGTGCGCACTCCAAATTAGTGCGGCGTCGATCTCTACGAGGTTTCCATCCACCCCGAGGCCGTCAAAGGCGCTCGCCCGATTCCGGCCTGACTAGAAGAGAGCCTCGGTCTTGGCAGGCGCGAGCTTCAGATGGTAGGGATCCATCCACGTTACCACCCGTGCACACTCCCTGGGGCTGGTTCATTCCCGGAACCCCGTAATAGGCGAGATTCCAGAGTGTCGGTCCAAGGATCGATCCCGGGGGGATACCAACGGTGACCTCGTAGCTTCGTCCAGCCGCTTCCAGCCAGCGGCTCGCGAGCTAATCCGAGAGTAGCCTGCAAAGGTATTGGGAGAAACCCTTCCCCGTTAAGCTATCCATTATTACCCTCCAGTTGGCCGAGTTGAAGGCGTTCTCAACGTCCAGGAGTATGAGAAGTACAAAGTTCCCCGTCTTCGATGTGCCCTTCTCCCTCTCCATCCTTGCGCTTTCCAGAACAGCTTCCAGAGCTCCAAGAGTTGACCTGCCCTTCCTGAAGCCGTATTGCCTATCCGATAGAGCGCTCTTAGTGCCTATTTCGTGCTCGATCCTTCGAAGAATGATGTGCTCCAAAATTTTGCCCAGAGCGTTGAGGAGGCATATGGGACGGAATCTCCCGGAGCACCGCCATTTGATCTAATGTAAACAACGGGGGAGCAGCCGAATCCGTAGGAAAGGGAGAGCGGTCGGTAGCCAACGGAGACTGAGAAAGCCCGCTACAGTCGAAATCGTCAGGGTGCTGCGCAGCTCAGAGAGTGGGGCTCAAGGAAGTTTCGAAGGTGCATAACTTCACGGGAAGACTTCTTGGTCTAAATCTTTTCGATTACATCTCATGCCGAGCGGACCGAATAAAGTTGCGCTGTTGTGTTGCAAAAGAACAGCTAGGGGTTTTTTCCTCGAGGAAGTAACAGATGATCAGAAACTAATAATCACCAGCGGGTTTGCTCAGAGAATTTCCAGGTCCGGGAGAGGGTCGACGGAGTTGACAAGTTCGGACAGGTTCCAAGAATGCGACGCAGAAACTTCCACAAAATTGAATCTACGCCATGGATCTAGGCGGAAATAGCATGATCTTCGAAGCACCCTCAAGCTTTTGAATTTGGCGGCCCTCTCAGCCTCCCACTCAGCGGCCAACCAACCTCTATCTATCTATATCTCCCTCTTATCCGTCGTCTGCGTTGTTGTTTACTTTAGATCAAATGGCATAGACCCAATCTCCCGGCTTTGGCATAAGCGCGAGAAGCGCTCGTTTCCAGATCCCTGGGAACGTCGTCGTTCCATAACGTCGTCTGCTAGCTGACGACAGCAGTCGGGTTCCATCTCGACTGGGGAAAAAAAAGCGTTTTTTTCTCGCGAAACTAGTGCGGTTTTCGGTGAAAATCACCAGTGATCTCCAGGAGGAGTAGGTGAAGTGCCTCAGGAAGTGACAACCCAGTGTGTGTTGTGTTTCTTGTTTTTTTTTTTTTACAGTTTCCACATAGCACATGGCGGGATCAGCCGAGACCGTCGCGACACCACCAGCCGGTGGCCGCGCGCTATGCATGAAGTGCGTTGCGGAAGCAAACAGAACCTTCATTGTAGGAGACTGCTGCGCCTACGGATCGGTCCACAAGTATGTCAGCGGACTACGGGATAGGGTCAACGAATTGGAACTGGAATCGACGAGCCACAGCTTAGCAGCACGTGCTCTCGAAACCGCCAAGGAGGTAGGCCAGAAGAAGGCAGATCAGCTAGAAGAGAAACTCAAGAAGGCAAATGAGCTCAGAAGCCAACTTGAAAAAGATCTCAAAGATGCTAGAGCCACAATATAGAGGATGGAAGAAGACGTCGTCGTACTGCGCCAGCAGGAGCAGCCTATGATGACGGAACCACCTCCCACGGTGAAAGCAAAACCCTTCCAAAAGTCGATAATCGCCGTTGGCGATAAGACCCTAGCCCCACTAAGGGACGGCGTCCACATGTGGGAAGAGCTAGGGGGGATCGGAGCCTTTGGAATGTGGTCGTCATGCCAAGAAACCATCACCGATTGCTGTGACCGTGTAAGGCGATACCTCAACGAGGAAAAGACCGGGCAGGTCCATATCCTCGTCATGTCCGGAGCGACAGACATCCGAGAAGGCGTCCCACGAGGACTGAATGGAAGAAAACCCAATGATGTCTCAATAAACATTGCAGTTTTGAATATGAACGGATGTACTCATTCCAAATGGGCCCAATTAGAAGGGGATATCCTCAGAAGAGAGGGCATTGACTACATTCTAATACAGGAAACCCATCTAGCCAACCTACAAAAGCCACCCACGATCCAAGGATACCTATGGGTTGGAAGCAACCGAAAAATTGCAACCAACAGAACGCCTACGGGAGGAGTAGGAATACTAAGCAATGCATACCTTGACCATGAGTGGACGGAGAAAGGTACGGATTGGGTGGCATTGGCGATAAAGTACAACTCGAAAAGGCTGATCCTCATCAGTGTGTACATCTCACACTCGAAAAAAGAGGAAAACAAAAAAATTATACACAGAAATCTCGAAACTGATCAGAACAAAATGTGAGCACACAGATTGCATTCTGATCGGGGGAGATATGAACGCGCATCTGGAAAAATTTGATGGCAAATCAAATACAAGAGGCAGATTGCTCGAAGACTTCGTAACTGAACACAGGCTGACAATCCTGAATGGCTCAGAAAAATGCGAAGGGAGATATACGAGGAAATCAGCGGTCTTAGATTATGTGCTGGCAAACCACGCAGCAGCGGATCTAGTCCAACACATGAAAATTGACGACGAGAGACTGATCACCAATATCTCAGACCACAACCTGATCACGATCCAATGCAAATTGGAAAAGGCCAGGAGACCCACCGCCAAAAAAATCTCAATCATAGATTCCCGAAAAGCAGCAGCTTTAGCCCAAAAAGGGCTGTGGACCAGTGCATTGAGAGGACACGTAACGTACGACGAGCTGAAAAACGAAATCGCGTCAGCATCAAAGCAAGCATGCCGAAAACTGAAAGCACGAGATCGTCCCATGGTTTTCTCGGGAGAAATCAAAGAGGAGACCCAGCTCCGCAAAGCAGCCAACCAAGCCTACAGAGCGGCCCGCAAAGCCGGAACGGGAGAGGAGGAGGCGTTGAGAGCGTACCGAACACAACAGCAGAGAGTCAGAGCGGCGGTAGCGAAGGAGCTACGAGTGGGACAGCGGAAAACCCTCTCATACGTACTTAACCGGTTGGCGTCAACTGGTAGGATCCAAGATGGCGTCAGGAAGACGAATCTGAGGGAGAGGGGAATACGGCGCCTCTACTCGTAAACATAGAGGGTGCTTGAGTGAATATACGCAGTAAATCAGCGAATCTTCATCTGGAGGGCAGACATTCTGTCTCGTACGCTACTCTGTATTTGAACTGGAGTTCCAGGGTACTTCGAGGGCACACACTCGTCTCTTGAGGGGAGCGATGCTGAACTCGATCGCTTTGTTTGTATAACAGGGAGCCCGGAAGAGGGGTATTGATCAGGAAGCGGATCAGCAGCCTAATCTGGGTGCCTAATCGGGAGAGCTCTTCGAGAGTTCCGTCAAACGGAATGATTTGAACTTGGCCTTGAAAAAGGCCTTTTTCCCTGAGAACTCAGTCAAAGTTGTCAGGGTCGGGGTGCCTGAGCAGAAGCATGGTTTTGAAGGAGCGCCGCGAAGATGTCATCAGGGCTGAGGAGCTCGGGCGTAGGTATGATCGGAAGCGGTCAACTGGCCGTCGTCGTCGTCACCATACTAGTTCGCGTCACCCTCAGCCGTGATCAGAACATGCACAGCCTGAGCGACTGGCATTTGCTCCTCATCGTCTGCGAAATAGCCTCGCTTCATCAGAGCTGAAACATGGAGTGGGGGAAAGATTAGGAGAATACATCAGACCATCTTGTTCTCGTCCCACGTTCTCAAATGTCTTACTCGGAATTCACATTTTCTGCACGCCCGCCTCATGGAGCGGAGTAGGCATTGATCGTCTCGCTTGGCTGTCAAGATGGGAATGCTCTGCATCGAGAAATGTCCCAGAGATGCCAACGAGAAAAATCAGTCCGAAAACTGTTGCTACCGCACGGTGAAAGCAACGGCTAGAATTTCAGTAAAATCAGAATTGGAAGTATAGAAACTGGATGGTTTCCGGTGGAATGCAAGCCCATTCAGACTTCTTCAATCTGAGGGAGAATGTTGGAATGAAGCCACATTTCCGGGTAGTTTTGGTTAGCCTCGGACTCTCTGACTCTCTAGCAATAGAACATTGATTTTTGAAAGTGTCCGAATAAGTCACGAGTAGAGAACAGATCAACAGCTTAATCTTGGTGTCTGATCGGCTCTCCCTGAGCCCGGTCAACCAGGATGGATTGGGCAGTGTCGACGAACATTCTCCCCTGATCTTCGCCGAGTAAGTCAGTGCTTTCTCGTTTGGGGTTCCCGTACTCCACCACCCATCCTGCGTAATCAGACATCATTCCCTCCCTTGTTGCAGTGACAGAACCAGGTGTAGCTTTCAAATTGTATATTATTTCAGGACTCATCAGTCCTGAACTCCGAGCCCGGCTTCCATCGCTACGGTGGTGATGACTGAAAAGAATGGGATTGCGTTACCTCGCGTTTCGGGAGAAAACAACAGAGACTGTTCACAGACCTGGGGTGGTTTTTGCAAAGAGACAGTTGCTCGCGTGTTGCTCCAGGTCAACGAGGCGCCTATGATCCCTGTCCCGCTCCGACCCTAGATCATCCGCCGCACCGGGGAGACCCTCAGCGAATCAGCTGTCACGCTCCGGGAAATCCGACACCTTTCGATGTCAGTCAGAGATGCACGCTTTCTTCCGGATGACCTGTACCGGATCTCATTATCTATTTCAAAACATCGTTTACCGTGCTGTTGCCCTGCTCATCATGAGGATCATTGATGAAACGATGGCATGTGGGTTCAAGTGATGTCCTAGTCCCCGTCCGTGATACTGAATACCTCTATCGTAGCACCCTCTAACATTCGGGTTCGCGGGCCTTCTCTCACCGCCTCCTCATGCTCCTCTCCCTCGTGAATCAGTCTGCTCATCCTACCACAACACTACCAGTTGACGTAGACCCTACTTAACGCGCCGAGACATGAGAAAGGCAGACGCTTCTGGCGAATCGTGAATCGAGACAACAGAGGCGAGAGCAAAAGGATTATACTGAGAGACGAACGTGGAGAGGAAATTTCCCGGTCCCGAACGGCTAATCACCTTACTCATGTGGGGAAGAGGATACTCATGGCGACTCATCCAAATTTGGAGCCCCCACAGGTAGGAAAGATGGAACCTACCGAGATAGTGGTCACGGAGGCAGAAGTCTCCAAGGCACTCGCCAGCCTGTCGAAAGCATCCGCTATGGGACTCGACAGAATCCTAAGCGGAATTGTGAAGGACCTAGAGGAAATGGGACGAGGATATATCACCCAAGTCTTCAATAAGATCCTAGATGGACAGGAAGAGATCCCGGAGGACTAAAGAGTTAGTCCGGAGTTAGTAAAGAAGGAAGACTAGTCATGGTGGAGAAGCCAAACTCCACCCGGGGCAACCTTCTGACATACAGACCTCTAACAATCTCCCCAGTGCTCTACCGACTATTCATGAAAATCCTGGCAAATAGGATCTCAGAATGGATGGAAAACGAGAACATATTGGGAGAAATGCAGGCAGGGTTCAGGAAGGGCAGGAGAAGTGAAGATAATATCTTCATCCTCACGAGTGCCATAGAGCTATCCAGACTCCGGAAAGAGGGACTGGTATGCTGCTTCCTGGACTGCTCAGCTGCTTACGATCGAGTGTGTAGAAATACGCTGTGGAAGAAGCTCAGAGAGCTGGGAATGAACCAGGCGTGGATCGAATTGCTCCGAAACCTGTATACAGGAACCAGAAGCAAGCTGGTCCACGGAGAACACTCATCAGAGTGGGTAGAGACAACAGAAGGTCTCCGACAAGGATGCCCAGGAAGCCCTGTATTATACCCACTATACACCTCATCACTTGAAGAGCGCCTACAGAACAGTGGCTGTGGCTTCAGAGTGCGAAAAAAAGGAAGCTTCTGGAACACGTTGGAGAAGAAATACACCAACATATCCGGACTGCTTTTCGCCGACGATCTCATCCTGATAGGGAGAAACTTCGCGGAACTAGAAAAGCTGTTAGCAATCACGTCCCAGTTCGGAGACGAAACGAAACTAACATTCAACCCAACAAAGAGTGCGACCATGATTCTCTCCGAGTGTGGAATTGGCACAGAGAAAATCCTCAAGGTCCAAGGTAGCGACATACCGAAGGCCTCGCACTACAAGTACCTGGGAATCACGGTATCAGACAATGAGAACTACATGAGTGTCCGAGAGGACATCTGGGTAGAAAAATCTCAGAAGGTTCTGAACCAACTGCAAGCAAGGGCGCTCTGGGGATTCAACAGATTTGAAATCTCCAAGAGGCTGTGGAAGGCGGTCGCCGTCCCAGCACTCACATACGCGAACGCAGTGACAGTGATGTCGGAATCTCTGGAAAATAGAATATCGGTGGCCCAGAACGAGGCGGGGAGATTTTCTCTTGGGATCCCCAACAGCAAAGTGGCAAGCGAATTCGTCACAGGCGAGCTGGGCTGGTCAACCTTCAGAGCAAGAGAAGCTCAAAGTAAGGTGAGATATTTCAACAGAGTAAAATCCATGCAAGACCACAGATGGCCGAAAGCCATACTGGACATGATGGAACTAACCGGAGTGAAAACAAGGGCAATACACAGAGAACAGGAACTGCGCCGTGAATTTGAATGTGGAGGAATCACCCTAACTTTCACGAAGGAGGGCATCCCACTCCAGGATACTTTCAACAAAGCGATCAGAGGAAAGATCCGCGAGATTGAAACGACTAAATGGAGAGACTCGATGAGTCGGAAAGTTAGTCTGACCCTATACAGGACCCATGCTGTGGAAAGAGGGATCAAGCAAAATCCCTACGACAACAGCAGAGGATCCGCCTTGCTGGCGCTCAGCAGAGCAGGAATGCTAAGAACAAGGAGCGTCAGAACATACTCCGAACCGGGACTAGAAATGACCTGCGTGAAATGCGGAATGGTCCCGGAGACTATGCGCCACGTAATCTGTGAATGCAACGATGCCTTCTTCGAGGACGAGGAAGTGCTGAGGCGACTGGGACTCGACGAAGACCCCTCGCTAGAGACGATGGGCCAAACCAAGGGACTCCTACAGCGGTGAGAGAATGAAACATACAATATCCGCTGAGTTTACTCGCCACTGAAGTGAAAGTGTCAATATATTATGAGGATAAATAAATACCAATACCAATACCAGGAGTGGTGGTCGACAGAAACTCGCCGCCCTCATTGAAGGAGAGCTAAAGTTTGATACGAAACTCCGCGGACCGTCGCTCCCGGTGACGGGCATGATCAGTGGACTGGACTACGATGCGACAGCAGAAGAGACGGGTATGATGATCAGAATGAAACTGGGACACAAAGACACAGGTTCAGCTCGCGTTGAACGAATTGGCACAAGCGCTGCAGGCAGAGGATTTGCAACTGTCAGGCTAAATAGGCGGGACGCCGATAGACTATTGATGTTCCGAAGAATCCGGATTGGATGGCAAGAATGCCTGGTCCGAGAAAGGTATGATGTACCGACATGCTTCAAGTGCCAGAAGTTCGGCCACAGAGCCGCAGATTGCACAGAGACAGAACTAGCAGCCCGAAAATGCTATCGATGGGGCAAAGAGGGCCACGAGACCAAGGGATGCGAGGCCACGGAGACATATTGCATCACGTGCAAGGTAGTAGGACACCCCGCTCACTCGGTGGACTGTCCAGAGTACAGGGATATGCTTCATGAGATGAAAGCCAAGGCGAGCGAGAGAAGACATAGCGTGCCTAATGCGACTCGGACGCCGGCACCAGCGACCCTGGGGGCACCAAGAGAGGCGTTGACACAAAAAGAGGCTGATGAAGCCGGTCACCAAGGCAAAAATGACCCGGAAGGAGACCAGTGGTACGAGAGACGCGGAAGAAGAAACTTAGCCGTCGAAACCCCGAAATAAGCATGCTTAAGATCTTACAAATAAATCTCAACAGAGCACGAGCGGCGCACTCTGTGCTAGAGAAGCGAGTCGAGGATGAAGACAAAGACCTATGCATTCTGAGCGAAGTCAACCTGAAGATCTCCGCGGCGAAAGCCAAACGCCATCAGGGATGGTTCGCGGAAGAAAATGGAGATTCGGCGATTTGGTGGATACAGAGGAACCCGAACATTGAAGTGGAGGATATCAGAAGAGCGAGAGGCATTACGATGGTCGCCCTCACGGGCAACCTAAATGTAGCCAGCTGCTACTTTTCCCCTAATAGACCGGACGAAGAATTCATTGAATACCTCGACGAAGTATCAACTCACCTCAATAGGAATAGAAGCGCAACATGGGTGCTGGCTGGAGACTTTAATGCAGCATCAGCAATTTGAGGCAGTAAGAATACCATGAAAAGAGGGAGAGAACTGGAGGAAATGCTAGCCCGCGGAGATCTCTTCGTCGTGAACGATGGAGAGGTCCCAACTCTTAGGAGAGGACTTCAGGCGACGTTCATCTATATAACGGCCACTGATCAGCCTAATCGTATTGAGGGCTGGAAAGTCAATGACGGCTTCAAATCCCTCAGTGATCATCAGTATCTCGAGGACAATATAACAACAGGAAAATTGACTCACGACTGCTTTCAAAGGAAAGGATGGAAATGGGACGCCATAAATAAGGAGGTCTTTTTCGAGACACTCGGCACCAGATGCAGGGAGATCCGGGATCTGGAAACACCCGTCGAGAGCCACACTCTAACGGAAGTTCTGAAAGAAGCGTGTGCGGACGGGTCGCCGCGTTCCGTCCCACTGAGACTCACCGGCAAGCGGCCAGTCTACTGGTGGTCGAAAGAGATTGCCGCCCTGAGAGCAGAATGCCTAAAATCTCGCAGACGCTTCCTGAGATCGAGGAAATTGTCGCTGAAGTATCCAACATGGGCTGATAAATGCCTCTCAGAATACACCTCAGCCAGACGCAAATACCGGAGAGAGATCGAAACAAGCAAACGCTCATGCTGGAAAGAGCTCTGCGACAGTCTAAGGGAAAATGTCTGGGGACTACCATACAAGATAGTCCGGGATGAATTGCCCCAAAAAAGACTGAAACTCCCAACAACGACGATCCACAGAGCAGTATTACAGCTCTTCCCTGCCGGAGGTACATTCAATCGCTCACGTCCACTTTTGGATGACGCAGATATCCCCAAGGTACTCATATCGGAGATCACCGCTGCGGCAGACAGGATCTCACCACGCGAGCCGCCGGGGCCCGACGGCATCCCACCAGAGGCCACGAAAGCACTGCTGAACCGGTGGCCGAGTATTTTTGCACGCCTGGTCGAGGGCATGGAAAGTGGCAATCTAGTCTTGATCCCGAAACCGGGGGAATTAGACGCCTTCCGACCCATATGCCTATTCAGCACAGTTGCCAAGGCAGTGGAAACAATTCTGAACCGAAGACTCCAGAACAGCCTAGAAGATAACGGCGGCCTGGCAGATAGCCAATATGGCTTTAGATCGGGAAGATCAACGCTCTCAGCGATTGAGCTGGTCGCGAAAGCAGTCGAGAAGGAAAACTAAACCCTGGAGAAACCGGCTCTTAATCATCATGCTAGATGTGAAGACTGCCTTCAACTCTGGTAAATGGGATCGAATAATGAGAACTCTCGAATCTAGGGAGGTCCCAGCCTACCTCCGAAGGACTCTGGACTCATATCTTGAAAATCGATGGATAATAGACGAAGAAGGGAACAAATATGAAATGACTGCCGGAGTTCCGCAGGGATCGGTCCTAGGCCCGACCCTGTGGAACATTGGCTACGATGGACTCCTCCGTGAAAAGCTCCCGGATGGGGCTACCACGATAGCCTACGCAGATAATCTGGCCATCATGGTCAAGTCCCCATCAATCCCAGAACTGGAAGAAATCGCGAACGACTCGCTCGCGATAGTAGAATGGTGGTGCAAAGCCAACAAACTTGAGTTAGCCCCTGCAAAAACAGAAGCGGTGATGATCCTCAGTCGAAGAAATGAAAGAAGCCCGATACTGAAATTGGGGAATCACTAGGTCAAACCCACAAAACACGCCAGATACCTCGGAGGTCTCCTGGATGAAAGACTGAAAGAAGGCGCGCATATACAAGCAGGAGCTCTAAAAGCATCGAAGGTAGCCGCGAATATAGCGAAAATACTCCCACGCACTCACGGGGCGTCGGAAGCACAGCGACGCATGCTGGCCACAGTCGCGGAGTCAATAATGCTGTACGCCTCACCAGTATGGGCGAAATATGCACTCAGAGAAGCGACAGGGCAGGAAGAGGAACGACCATACGGATCACGCGAGCGTACCGGACCGTGTCAACGGCGGCGCTCATGGTACTCGCCAGCACACCGCCATGGAGAATTCTCGCGACGGAAAGATCACGTCTATGGGAAAATAACAAGAAGAGAAGCGAACCCTACAACTCAGAGGATGAGGATAACGCAGTCCACGATAAGACAATGAAGGAAAAGACTCTCCGAATGGCAGTCCGAGTGGGACTACGGAAGGCGCGGAAGGTGGACACACAAATGCATGCCCGACATCAGGAAGTGGATCACGAGGGAGTTCGGTGACCTTACATACCACACGACTCGGGTACTCTCCTCTCATGGGGATTTCCATGACTACCTGTGCAGGATAGGGGAGGCACTCTCAACAACCTGCGCCCACTGCGACGCGGGGGAGTCCGACTCCGTAGAACACACGATAATGAAGTGCGGAAGACTCGGAGCGGAACACGCAGAATACGCAGAATGGTAACGCAGGTCCTTTGAAGTAGAGCCCTAGGTGACTCGGAAGCAATAACAACAGCCCAACTAGGCTGAGTCCCCGGTCATCCAGCGGCAGAGATAGGAGTGTTTTCGAGGAATCACCCCATAACCGGAGTAAAGACCTTCACAGGCCGATCTCCGGTATCCGAAGGGATTTCACTCCGACTCTATAGCAGAAAAAAAAAAGATTGGTCTCGAAACCATCCCTCTAGACTTGGAAAGTAACGGTCAGATCGGTCCTGGAATCACCCCTCCAGAGTTGAAAAGTAATGGTCAGATTGGTCCCGGAATCAACCCTCCAGTGTTGAAAAGTAATGGCCAGATTGGTCTCGGAATCAGCCCTTCAGAGTTGGAAAGTAACGCTCAGATTGACCCCGGAATCATCCCTCCAGAGTTGGAAAGTAATGCTTAGATTGACCCCGGAATCACCCCTCCAGAGTTGGGAAGTAGTGCTCAGATTGGTCTCGGAATCACCCCTCCAGAGTTGGAAAGTAATGCTCAGATTGAGCCCGGAATCACCACTCCAGAGTTGGAAAGTAATGCTCAGATTGGCCCCGGAATCACCCCTCCAGAGTTGGAAAGTAATGCTCAGATTGACCCCGGAATCACCCCTCCAGAGTTGGAAAGTAAAGCTCGGATTGACCCCGGAATCACCCCTCCAGAGTTGGAAAGTAAAGCTCGGATTGACCCCGGAATCACCCCTCCACGTTTTGGAAAGTATGGTCAGATTCGTTCTAGAATCACTCCTCCAGCTTTTGAAAAGTATAGTCAGACTCGTACCGGAATCACCTCTCCAGACTCGGGAGAG
Source organism: Phytoseiulus persimilis (assembly GCA_037576195.1). Lineage (NCBI taxonomy): Eukaryota > Metazoa > Arthropoda > Arachnida > Mesostigmata > Phytoseiidae > Phytoseiulus > Phytoseiulus persimilis. The sequence continues at coordinate 11,831,164 of CM075104.1, forward strand.
TATGTTCAGATTGGTCCCGGGATCACCTTTATGTCTTCCAGAAAAAGTGCGGACAAACTGACTGACAAACTGACAGACTAAGCCGATTATATATAGTAAGGATACAGGGTGGTCATCGTAAGTCGGGAATTTTCTTACTCTCTCTTCTTTTGCTCATAAACCGGTGGAAAATTATCCGATTCTGGACTTTTTTTCTGCATTCGATAGCTGGAAGGATGGCGCATCTTTTTCCTATTTTTAAGAATCGGTAGGGAACTGAATTGCGCAAATCGGCTCAAAGATCGCCTTTTTTCTTTTCCAAGTTTCCTCAAAAAAAAAGTCGGCAAACTTCTGAAGTCGAGCGATCGAATTCGTAAGTGTAAAGGTCGACGCAGGATAGGATGCTGCTCAAACGCCCGGCAACTCCAGATTTCCAGCTCAGGATCTGTGAGGAGGACGAAAGATCGTTTCAACCTTGACCTCAAGATCGACCTCCTGACAAGATCGCGTCCTCTTCGCATTTTGGCCCCTCACTCCTCAGGGAAGCCGAATTCGGGAAATTTTCCAATGGCAAAAAGCTCTTGGATTGGTCCAAACTACCTGACGAAGAAGTTTACGGATCGATCCGACAACTTTTTCAAAAAATTGAGGAAGCGGGATTTTCGGGGGGAAAGAAAGTTCTCGGATCGACCCGACAACTCCCTGGGCGGGTAGTCTGGACCAATCTAAGAGCTTCGGCTCCCCTGAGGAGTTACGGGCCGAAACGCAAAGGAGACGCGATCTTGTCAGGAGGTCGATCTTGAGGTCAAGGTTGAAACGATCTTCCGTCCTCCTGACAGATCCTGAGCTAGAAATCTGGAGTTGCCGGGCGTTTGAGCAGCATCCTATCCTGCGTCGACCTTGACACTTACGAATTCGATCGGTCGGCTTCAGAAGTTTGCCGACTGGTTTTTCGAGGAAACTTGAAAAAAAATGCAATCTTTGAGCCGATACGCTAAATTCAGTTTTCTACCGATTCACAAAAATCCAATAGAAAAAGATGCGCCATCCTTCCAGCTATCGGATGCAAAAAAATATATATAATTTCTTCGGATAATTTCTCACAGATTTATGAGCAAAAGAAGAGAGAGTAAGAAAATTCCCGACTCACGATGACCACCCTGTATGTAACAACTCAATAAATTAAATAGGTAATGTCATCCTCTTCCGCGGCCCAACTCGGATAGGGATGGGGCTCCATGGCAATCCTTCTGGTGGTAGCGCCTGCAAGCTTTTCCGCTATGTTTACACACACAGCTGGATGCGGGAAAGTGGAAGTCACTTCGTTGGCACAGGATATGGTGGTATCCATGCACTGAGTATCGGGCTATGATGTGTCGCATGTCATAGAGGGGCATTTTCCAGTCGTTCGTGATCATCGCCGGGGAGGTATAGAATTCAGCCGGGACCTCTCTCATTTTTTGACTAAATATCTCTCTGAACTTCGACAGTGCCTAGTTGGCTGGCGGTCAGATCCTCCCATATGATCTGGATTCCGTAAGAAGCCACCGGAGCGATTTTCATGTCAAACAGCCCAAGGACGGTCGTCATTGCTAATTTCTGTGGGCACGGGATGCTGCACATTGCCGATGTGCTCTTTCGGACGCGCTCCGCGACGTGAGCTCCGAAATATGTTCCACTTGTCGTGAGTTAAACCCCTAGATAGGTGAACTGCGGCACGAATTCAATTGGCGTGTTTCCCGGGTGTAGCTTGTCCGTTTTCCTAGGGCGCCCACCATTTCTGAACTTCATCGCTCCTTTGTTTTCTCGGTGTTGATGACTAGACCGTTGTTCTCGCTGTATTCCATCAGGAAGTTTGCACTTTTCCTCAGCTCTAGAGGTATTCTTGAGTATAGGACTAGGTCATCGGCATACTGGGTAATTTTCACGCATGAGGAATGATTTTCAAGCATCGACGGAAGTCACTCATGAGGACTATGAAAAATATTGCGCTTAGGTTGTCGCCTTGAGCGTACCCAGTCGTTTGTCGTAAGGGCTCGTGCTCACAGACTCCGTCATCCCGAGCGATAGGGTTTTCCCTCAGTATGGATGACAGGAGCCTCAGGAAACGCTTTCCGACTCCTTCGAATGCCAGTTTCCGCAGCAGTATCGACCTGGGGGCGGAATCGAATGCGGCACGGTAATCGACGAAGATGGCGTAGAGAGGCTGTTTCTTCCCTTCGAGGGAGTGCCGTATTCCCGATATCAGTTCGCTACATGCCGTCATCGTGGAGTGGTCATTTCGGAATCCGTGCTGCTCTGGCGGCAGAACTCCTATAGCTTCGAGGTATGTGTTCAAGTGCCGAGCCAGTATCGAGGACAGAATCTTGTAGAGGCAGCTTTTCTTGGCAATTCTTGCCAGGACGAGGGCGAGGAGGGATTTCCTTCACCCTTAGGAATGACTTCGAGAGTACAGCTCAACAATTGTTCCGGAACGCAGCCAAGTTCAAGGCACTTGTTGAAGAGGTCGGTCCATGGCGGTATCAGAGATACGGCGGCTTTCAGGTTTTCATTCCTGATCAGATCCGGCCCATACGCTTTCCCTGCTTTCAATTGCTCGATGGTTATTTGGACTTCTTCGATGGTGATGCGCGCTTCGAGTTCCTCGGCGAGCAATGTCCCGCAAATGGGATGCGGGAACGGAGACGTTTCTGGCACGAACTGCGGGATGGTATTTGCGGAGCTGAGAAGACTTTTGAAATGGTCTCGCATGATTTCTGCCGGGATGGGGCAGCTCCGATACACTGGCACTGCTCTGAGGGCCATGTGGGGGAGAGACTGAGCTTGGAGCACCATTTTGTCTTCCTCCGTACACGCGTGCATCTTTCTCGTGAGGTCGATCAGCGCCCTGTACGTTCTCCGGTGTGCACAGTAGAGATCTCCCATGACAGGGTTTATCCTGGACAGGATCAGTGTTTGAATCACCATCCTGCGAGCGTCATAGCATCTTTGGTCGAACCAGATGGGCCTTTTTATCGTTGCCTTTTCATCGTTTGGCACAGTGCTCCGGTGATGCATTGCGTCAGATCGTTGGCGATTTCGTCCACACTTGATTCGAAAAGACGTTTCGGGTGATGCCCCTGAACAAGTGTCAGCACTCGGTTCACGTCGATCCTATTCGATAGTCCTTTTTTCTTCCGGCAGTTTCTTACTCAAGCTCGCGCTATCCGGACGGAGACTTCGACCGGGACGTGCTTCTTCAAGGCGATGAAGGGTGCATCGTGAGCTTGTCCCAAGTACTGGATCCGCTCGCGGGGTCCGTTGAACGCGAATATGTCCACTGTTGATGAACCTCCAAGCAGGGGCGCGTTTCCTGGACCGCCTCCGTCGGCGTAGTACGTGGGGGCTGAGGAGTTGTGCAGGTTCCGAATCCGTGTTCATGCAGAACTCGCATCAGTGTCACGGTTCTGGTCGAACGCACTTGGTCCAGCCTGCAGTTGAGATCACCGCATTGGGCTTGCGTTAGAGCATGTCCTATCTTCTCAACGAGATCTTCTTTCGAGTCAGTCACCCCGCTGCTGTACACTGCGACGATGCTGATCGTTGGCGAGCTCATGACTACCGTGTTGTGCTCTGCTGGCATGACTCTGACATTCTGAAGGCGGGCGCCTGTCAGAAACGTGACCCCTCCTACTGGTCTGCCGCGTTCTGGTTTCGTGGCAGGACAGTGGTGGGCATAGAAACCCTCGACGTCGACCGGCTCGGTCGCGAAGGTCTCCGTGAGGACGATTGCATCGTACTTCTCGATGTTGGCGCCAGAGATCGATGGTAGGACGGATTTTATGCCCTCACAGTTCCACTGACATATTGGTGACTTCGGCTCGGTCTCCGTTGGACCCGAGCGCTGGTGACGTTCTTTTGTATGCCGGTTTTAAGGTTTTTCAACCTTGACCCCCCAAATATTTTTTCGATCTGTTTATCACATTGTGCTCGCACTGAAGGGGGGCATGATATGACACGAACTAGAAAGTGGTCAACCTCCAGGAAGTGGGTTAGAAACATTCACTTTGAAGATGATCATTTTGAAAGTATTCAAATTGATCGTGAAAAAACTCCGAAGGACGCATCGGGAAGCTGAATTCACGAGCTTTCCAAAACCCACTCTATGAGCTCTGAACTCCTCCAGATGACGGAGATATGAGCATTCCAAGTTTACAAATCTCGCTCGGTTTTCATCGGTCCTGAAGATGTTCCATGCTATGAAAAAAAAAACCACAATATATCTCATTCGAATCCCCGACCCAAGGCCAAAAGTGCCGAGGAGCTGCCGAGACCCTTTCTCGCGAAATTCTTCGGAAACTGTCGGTAGGGTACGACGCGATGTCCCTCCGTGACTGGTTCTTGATTTTCCCGTCTGAATCGGCCGAAAGACATCGCGCACGCTCTCCGAAGTCGCCGCCTAAATGCGTACGATCTGGAATCCCGGGACGCTGACTCTTCCGTGCTGGTGTGGGACCTTCTCAAATCGCTGCCACCATTTGATGCCACGGTTTGGGCTTATTCTACAAGACGGAAAACACTGGTCTACATCTGGAATCCTCCTGTAGACGCCGTCGTGGCCGCTCTCCCGTGCTCGGTGCGTTGTCTCTCAAACGCTGTAAGACACCTGACTGCCGACCGACTGTCGGCTGCCGGCGCATGCGCGGTGGGCCTACCCCACGGAGAGAGCAGCACGACGCGTACAGTCGAGGCGTATTCGGCATTATCACCACACGCTAAGCACTCTGTCGAGTGCGTGACATGTGGAGGGGTGATTCCGGGACCAATCTGATCATCACTTTCCAACTCTGGCGGGGTTATTCCGAGACCAATCTGACCATTACTTTCAGCTCTTGGCGGGAGGGGAAACCCCCTCGGATATAAGCGATAGGACTTACGTCCGTTGCCCTAGTTATGAGGTGTGTCCTCTGAAACCCCTCCCTCCGCCCTTTTGGTGACTGGGCACTCAAGGCAAGCCCTGCGTTGTATTACTTCCGGGTCACCAAAGGCCGTCCGCTTCGTCATTCAGCTCTCGTCTCCCTATTTTCATCTATTCTTCGTTCTGTCTTGCGGCTAGGGTTCCCTACGGGACCTCAGGCGCAGGCATAGGTTGACCGTTTAGTTCTGCGTTTCTTCGCATGAGCATGTACTCCTTTGTTTGAGTATACATCCTATTTTGCGTGAGATTAAATTCCACTTCCCTTCATTTTGCAGCATCTTCTGGACCAGTTCTGGGACCGAGCCCCCTTCTAAGCCTCGTCTTGGCTGAGACAGCGCTTCGCAAGTGAAGACCGTATGATCCACATCGTCTTCTGCCCCTGAATCACAAAGGATGCACAGTGGGCTAGGAGCTTTCTTGAAGCGATGAAGGTACTCCCGGAAATCTCCGTGTCCTGTGAGGACTTCAGTTGTGTGGTACAATAGTTCACCGAATTCCCGCTCGTACCAGCTTCGCAGATCCGATAAGCTATCGTAGGTCGTTCTGCCGGTCAGCGAGCTGCTCCAAGATTGTTGCCACTTGTTGAGCGTCTCTTCGCGTATCTCTTCATCCTTTTTGTGGGCCTCCTCGTCACTTCCGAACTCGTACTCCCCATCTCGGATCTTGTCGCGCCTGTAGGTCTCCACTCTCTCCTACGCTAGGAGGGGCCACGGGATCGCGCGGGCCAGCACAAGCAAAGCTGATGTGGATACCGTGCGGTAGGCTCTAGTGATCCTTATCGCGGTGATTCTCCGCGCTCGTTCCAGCGCGTCTCTGTTCTTTTTCCATCGCAGCGCAGATGGAATCCAAATGGGGGCGGCATACAGTGCGATGGATTGGGCCACTGTGGCCAAAATCCTCCTCTGGTTCTCAGATGCTCCATAGGTGCGCGGTGAAATCGTCGCTATGTCGGTTGCCGCTTTCGTGGCCTTATTGACGACCATCTTGATGTGTTCAGTCCCCTTCAGGTCGGGGTGATTCCGGGACCAATCTGACCATCACTTTCCAACAGTGGAGGGGTGATTCCGAGACCAATCTGACCATTGCTTTCCAGGTCTGGAGGGGTGATTCCGGGACCAATCTGACCATTGCTTCCCAACTCTGGAGGGGTGATTCCGAGACCAATCTGACCATTACTTTCCAGCTCTGGAGAGGTGATTCCGGGACCAATCTGAGCATCAATTTCCAGCTCTGGAGAGGTGATTCCGGGACCAATCTGACCATCACTTTCCAACAGTGGAGGGGTGATTCCGAGACCAATCTGACCATTGCTTTCCAGGTCTGGAGGGGTGATTCCGGGACCAATCTGACCATTGCTTCCCAACTCTGGAGGGGTGATTCCGAGACCAATCTGACCATTACTTTCCAGCTCTGGAGAGGTGATTCCGGGACCAATCTGAGCATCAATTTCCAGCTCTGGAGAGGTGATTCCGGCACCAATCTGAGCATTACTTCCCAACTCCGGAGGGGTGATTCCGAGACCAATCTGAGCATTACTTTCTTTAGTGTCGAAGCAACTGAGGACACCCAGACTGTCTGTCAGACAAGAGCAGCTTTGTTATTGAGTCACATCCTTATATGTGGCGTCAGTGCACCTGCGGCTACGAAGCTCCGCCCCGCTACGCCCTCGCCCTACTGACAGCTCGTCAACAAGAGTCTGCCTGTTCCCGCTACCCGGGTTCGGATGCTACAACTCTCCCTCCCGGCGATAAGCCCAACTATACCTTGCTCCCGATTAGCTTACACAATTATTCTATGATTCGTATTTTCCCGTCAATTATTTCACACAAACTCGCCGTATCGATCCGGCTGTTTCCTCTTCCTTTTTGGCCGCACCTCCGGCTCTTTCGGAGGTGTCGAGAACTCTTCTTCTTCTTCTATGTCCGTCACCTGGTCATCCTGACCTTTCGGGCCGTCTGCATCCAATGTTCCGCTTCCTTTCTGGGCCTCTGGCGGCTCGTCCACCTCCGTCCCTTCCTCGCAGAACGATCCATCTCCCCACATTATTGGTTGTTCACTACCAACAATGTCGGTTGGTTCTCTCTCAGTTCTTCTATCCGTGCTTCCTTCCACCTCCGAGCCGTCCGCTCCCATCCAGCACCGTACCAGCCGATTTCGGTGCCAAAGTCTGCCGTCCTCCGTTCTGTAGACGTTTCGGCCTTCTCTTTTCTCGATGCGTATCGGTGTGGTGTATTTCTCTTCTCCCTTCCGGCTGTGTGGCTTTCGGATTCTCACCCACTCACCGACGTCGAGTTCTTCGTCTCGCGCGCACCGCCGATTGTCCGCATACATCTTCTGCTTGGCCTGCCGCTGCTGAACGCGCTCCCGGGTCTCGCTGTCGTTCCTGTTCTCCGTTATTTTCCCCACGACATCCAACTTCGTTCGCATTCTTCGGCCATGGAGCAACTCCGATGGAGACTTCCCTGTGGTTGCCTGCGGTGTCGCGTTGTACGTTCCCACCATGTGGGCGATTCTGCGAGTCACGTCTCCTCCCAGTCTCTTCGCCGTCTCCATAAATCCTCCCAATGTTCTGTTGAACCGTTCCACCAGTCCGTTTGCCATCGCGTGATAGACAGGGGTCCGCTGGTGACTTAGTCCGAACTCGGCGACGAATTCTGCAAACTCGGCGCTCGTAAACTGTGTCCCGTTGTCGCTGACTATGCATTTGGGAATCCCCTCACGGTCGAACAAACTTCGGAACATCTCAACCACCTGTGTTGTTGTGGCCTCTCGCATGAGTTTCACTTCCACCCACTTGGAATAGTAGTCCACCACCACCAGTGCGAACCGATGTTGCTGTCCCGCTGAGCCGCCCGGTCCTCGGATGTCAACCGCCAGTTTCTCCCATGGTCCGGACGGCCACTCGGTTGGTGTAATTGGAGCTGTTTGCGTTCTTACGACCCGGTCGCTGTTCGCACAGATTCTGCATTCTCGGATTTCATTCTCCACATATTTATCCATCGCCGGCCACCAATAAACCTGTCGTAGACGTTGTTTCGTGCGCACCATTCCTTGGTGCGCCTCATCGTGGGCGAACTCGAACGCTTTCCGACGCAGATTCCGGGGGAGGATCACCTTATCTTGCCTGAGTAGCACTCCGTTACATTCTGTCAGTTCTTGGATGACCGATGCCCATTCTTTCGCATCTATTTTGGGATTATGAGTTCTCAGCCATTTACACACTCTTCCTAGTTCTGCGTCCGTCCTCGTTTGTCCTGATATTTCTTCCCACGAAATTGGTTTTGACGACGCAACGATCTGCGCGATTACGAGTTCATCTTCCCCACGCGCTTCATAACTTTCGTTGAGCGGCAGTCTCGATAGCATATCTTTTTTTTTTTTTTTTTTTTTTTCGGCTGAACCTCTCAGCCAGCCCTCAGGAGTGTCCCGGATTCACCTTTCGGTATTGCTTCAGTAACACTCCCTATCGCCTCGCAAATCCCATTGCGGGCGGTGGGCTTGGGTCTTAGGATGGTTCAGATTTAATTCTGATATGAATTAAATCCTCTTTTTACCACATAAGAAATTTGTTGTCCCGGCCGGGGATCGAACCCGCGATTGCTAGCTTAGCGTGGCACCCAAGGCGTTGGTTTATGCCACACGGCCAACGAGCCGTGCATAGCATATCTGGCACGTTATTACTTGAGCCCGGGCGATATTCGACCGAGAAATTGTACCGGCGGAGTCTCTCTCTCCATCTGGCGATTCTCAATGACGCCATTCCGGTACCTTTTGCTCCCAGCAGCGCCACCAATGCCTGGTGATCTGTTCTCAGTGTGAACTTCCTTCCGTATAGGAAAACGTGCCATCTCTCGATAGCGAACACGCACGCTAGTGCCTCTTTCTCACCAGCCGAGTACCGCTGCTGAGTTTCGCTCAGCGCACATGATGCAAACGCCACCGGCACTTCTCCGTCCGCGTGTCGCTGTAACAATGTGGCGCCACATCCCACGTTTGACGCGTCGGTCGCCACTATGATCTCTTTTTTGTGATCGAAAATCGCCAACGGCTTCGCCTGCACAATAGCGTCCTTCATGTTTTTGAATGCCGCCTTTTGTTCTGACCCCCATTCGAACTTTACATCCGCCTTGAGTAGCCTTCTCATTGGCTCTGTTATTGTCGAGAATTCCGGCACGCATCTCATGTAGAAACTTGCCGTACCCAAGACCGACTTTATTTGCGTACTATTTGTCGGTTCAGGCAACGCTTCTATCGCCTTCAGGTTGTCCGTCGTCGGTCGGATTCCTTGAGGTCCGATGGCGTGGCCCACGAAATCGATTTCGGGCTGTCTCACCACGCATTTCTCGTTTAATGTCATCCCGCTGTTTTGGATCCTCTCCAGAACCAGTTCCAGTCTTTTGTTGTGCTCGTCGGTCGTTCGGCCGTGGATCAGAATGTCATCCAGATAAATCACGACTCCCGGGATTCCCTCCAAAAGCTCTTTCATCATCCTCTGGAACGCTGCCGGCGCTGAAGCCAGCCCGAAGGGGACCCTTTGGAAACGAAACAGACCCCATGGCGTGACGAACGTTGTCAAGTCCCTCGATTCTTCCGCCAGCGCCACCTGATGGTAAGCCGAGAGTGCATCCAACTTGGTGAACACTCGGGCTCCCCCCAGTTCCGTCAGCAGGTCCTCGAAGTGTGGGAGCGGAAATACGTCGGCTACAATCGCCTCGTTCACCGCTCTCAAATCCACACATAATCTGACTCGTCCGTCCCGCTTTTCCACTACCACCATGGCTGAGATCCATTCCGATGCCACCACCCTCTCGATGACACCCGCTTTTTCCAATCGGTCCAGCTCCACTCGAACCGCTTCCCTCACCGTTAGCGGCAGCCTTCTGATCCTCTGTTGGACCGGCTTACATCCCTGCCTTTCTCTGACCCGATGCACAAACCCCTTCACTAGACCTAGTTTCCCCGAGAAAAGCTGCCTGAACTTTTGATCAATGCTTCCCGACTCTACCTGGTGGATGTTAATCGTCCCTTGATCGCAATCGATTCGCGCCCTCAATTTCTTCAACGCGTCTCGACCAAGCAGCGACCTGCCTTCGTCCACAACACAGAACTCGCATCGCGCCGACCGTCTGTCCACTGTCACCAGTGCCTCCCAAACTCCCAGAACCCTGATCAGTTTACCCCCGAACGCCTTCAGGACAAACTTGGCTTTCTGCAGTTTTGACACGTCTATATTGGCTTCCCTAACATTGATTGTGGAGACCGCTGCTCCGGTGTCTGCCAAAAACCTGATTTCATCACTTCCTATTCTCCCGACCACAATTATTTCTCTATCTACTGGCTGAGAACTCATTTGATAGATCTGTACAAATTTATTGTCACACTGACTGTTTCGGAGTTTGGCAGCTTCCCATTCGTCGGCGGAAGTGTTCCAGCTTTCCTGCGGCGTCATGATGGGTTCCGGCAGCGTATCCACAATGTTCACCCCACGAGCAACGGAAGTCCTGCGTCTCGTGGAATTCACTGTTACACATCTTGCAGCGCGTACCCGTCGGTTGTCCTGTGAACCGGTTGCTCGGTCCGGCGCTGGCGCGATTCCCGGTCCTGTAATTTCCGCGTGACCTCTGCGTTGACGGTCCTTCCATCCAGTTCAGGGTTGGCGCGTTGGCTTTTTCCTTCCCAAACGCCTCGGCCTCCTTCACGTTTCGCTCCGCCTGCACAGCTCTTGTGATCACGTCCTCGAATTTGTCCGTTTCCTGCCCGTCCATGAGCTTTTCTCGTGCGGCATCGCTTGTCGTATGCACGGTTAGCTGCGTCACGATCGCGTCGTCGAGACTCATTGGAAACTTGCACTTGTTTCCTAGTCGTCGCAGCGCTCCCGCGAATTCGCGAAGGCTCTCTCCTGGAAGCTGGGGGCGTCTAACGAACTCTAACCTTGCCGCGGCCAGGCCCTTCTCCGTCGCGAAACGACGAGTCAGTCGGTCTACCGTTTTCTCGAATTCGTCCGCTCCTTCGGCCGGTTCGTCCTGAATCGCTCGGTACTGAGCTCTTCCTTCCGGTCCCAGACTGTATTTCAGGAGCGCGACCTGTCTGTCGATGGGCCATTTTTCTGTTCCGCCGCGGGCCACCAGGTACATCTTGAAGTCCTCGAGCCAATCCTCCCACGCGATCGGGGGCTCTCCCGGTGCGTTGAGGAACGCTGGCATTGGGGCCAATCCTCCACTGGATTCCGACGTTGGCATCTTCTGTCGTCTTGTGCTCAGTTTTTCGCGTGACCGGTTCTCTGCTTGACTGTCGACTGCGCCACTTTAGTGTCGAAGCAACTGAGGACACCCAGACTGTCTGTCAGACAAGAGCAGCTTTTTTATTGAGTCACATCCTTATATGTGGCGTCAGTGCACCTGCGGCTACGAAGCTCCGCCCCGCTACGCCCTCGCCCTACTGACAGCTCGTCAACAAGAGTCTGCCTGTTCCCGCTACCCGGGTTCGGATGCTACACTTCCCAACTCTGGAGGGATGATTCCGAGACCAATCTGACCATCACTTCCCAACTCTGGAGGGGTGATTCCGAGACCAATCCGACCATTACTTTCAAACTCTGAAGGAGTGATTCCGAGACCAATCTGACCATCACTTCCCAACTCTGGAGGGGTGATTCCGAGACCAATCCGACCATTACTTTCAAACTCTGAAGGAGTGATCCCGGCACCGATCTGACTATACTTTTAAAAACCATGATGCCGAATGCTGACCCAGTGGAGAGACAGAAAAGTGCCTCGATGCCAGGGAACGCCGTCCAACCGCGCACAGCGCGGCCGACTCCAGTCGGCCAAGAGCCGGCTGCTGCCATTGGTATTCCTCTTGAACAGAACGAAGGGTCTTGAAGTCATCGTCTGCTAGCCGGACGATTGAGACACGGTTTGCGAGCTCTGAAAAATCACCTGAAAGTTTCGAAAAGATCGGAGCGATACCCCTTTGATTCCCCGTAGTGAAAACCATCCACATCCCCTGCACACCCACGGAGCGGAAGTTACCCGAGAAACGACCGAATAGTGGGAGTATTCGCAAAAAGGGTAGTACTTGCCACAAGTTGCGGGTTGTGGCCACAACGCCACAACTACAACGTGCGAATAAGATCCCGACACACCCTGGTAACAGTGGTACTGACTGGGATTCCATACTGCTGGAAAGCTCAACGAGACTTCTCCCTGGAGACTTCCGGTTGGCACTTCCGGTTGGCGTCAACTGGTAGGATTCAAGATAGCGCCACGTAGACGAACCTGAGGGAGAGGGGAATACGGCGCCTCTACTCGTAAACATAGAGGGTGCTTGAGTAGATATTGCACGCAGTAAATCAGCGAATTCATCCAGAGGGCGGACATTGTGTCTCGTACGCAACTCTGTATTTGAACTGGAGTTTCAGGGTACTGCGGGGGCACACACTCGTCTCCTGAGGGGGGCGATGCTGGACTCGATCGCTTTGTTTGTGCGACAGGGAGCCCGGAAGAGGGGTATTGATCAGGGAGCAGATCAGCAGCGTATTCTGGGTGTCTAATCGGGAGAGCTCTTCGAGAGTTCCGTCAAACAGAATGATTTGAGCTCGATGACGACCCTGAATATATGACGCGGTGTTGGTGGGCCCTCTCTCCCGGAGTTTTCCACCTATGTCAGTTCTCTCGCAATGGGGAGAGGATCACTTTATATTCCCGTAATCCGCTACCTTTCCTCCGTAATCAACCATCCTCTACTTGTTGCGATGGAGGAAAACCTGCGTCAACTTTACCAGATTCAAATTCAAGACTCAGACATGAGCTCTGAACCCGACTTCCCACTCGACATTGGTTATCACTGACACGAACCGGATTGTTTGATCTTGCCACTCCGGAATGGAAGAATGAGGTCCGTCCACAGACTTCAAGTGACATTTGATCACTTAGTATTTCCGAGCTGTTGCCGCGCTGATTGAAAGTGATGGATCAAGTGATTCTCCACCTCTCGTCCGTGATGCTGAATCCCACACCGTATTGGTTACTTCAGTTGCTTCTTCTTGGAGCTACGCTAGGTGACCCACGGATCATCTCTGTAGTTTCGGAGTTCGAACATCGTTCCACCTACTCTAAGCGGCTCCGAGCGTTGAACCGCAGCTAGTTTTATTGAGCTAACATGGCCCGAATGATTGAGAAAAGTCTCAGCTGTGCGGGAGATATTCTTGCGATTCACGAGTTCAATGAGTGGTCGTTACCAAAGCCGCGACCGTCCAAATGAATCTCGTTTTCCCGAGGATCGATAACATTCTCTCACAGAAACCATACCCAGAAAGTCTCAATCTTATAAGAACTGGTGGCCTTGAAAAAGGCCTTTTTCCGCCTTGGGTGCCTGAGCAGAAGCATGGTGTTGAAGGAGCGCCGCGAAGATGTCATCAGGGCTGAGGTGCTCGGGCGTGGGTGTGATCGGAAGCGGTCAACTGGCCGTCGTCGACGTCACCATACTGTTTCGCGTCAACCTCAGCCGTGATCAGAACATGCAGAGCCTGAGCGACTGGCGTTTGCTCGTCATCGTCTGCGAAAAGGCCTCGCTTCATCAGAGCTGAAACATTAAGTAGGGGGAAAGATTAGGAGAATACATCAGACCATCTTGTTCTCGTCCCACGCTCTCAAATGTCTCACGCGAGGTTTCGGGTATACGACCTTTGGACCAGGATCGAATGTGGATGAATGCATTCGGGCTGTCGGCGAGAAGGTTCTGTGACGCGCTGAATTGAAAAAGTGTAGGGTGCTGAGCAGCGTTCCGTGGCACATGCGACAAAGCGAGATGGTTGGGTAGAACCACGGGAAGAATGTATACGTTGCATGGTGCACCATGGAACACAAAAGACCTTACGCGCCACTGAAGCGAAGAAGACAGAATCTTGCAGTTGTTGAATGCAGATGAACGGGAAAATGGGCGTTCTGAGTTGCCATCATAGTGAGGAAGACGGAGTCTGGGTTTCACTAATTGTTTAGCTTTTGCCTTCGGCGGACGGAACGAGAACCAGGATCACAGCGTTACCAAGCACTATTTCGGAGGTTACACAGTTTCTATCCGAGATACAGTCTTGCACTACGAGAAAAATCTACGCGGCATGAAGATTGACAGGGTTGAGCGAGCACGATGCCCCCGCTGCAAGGACGGAGTCGGTAGAAATGAAGTCAAGCATGACAGGATCCGCAGTCGGCTTCCGCAAGGACGTCTGTGAACCAGTCGCCTAGTCGGGGGAATTCAACCGGCAGGCCGTCAGAAGCGGATTTAGCAATGATCGAATTTCGAAGTTCTGTTGCCGCCATAAGTGCAACCATGCCAGACGGATGATTCACCCGGAATCCTAACTCTATATTTACCGTCCAGACAATCGGTCCTATGCTGACCGCAGAGGATTGTACAGTCGATGGCGACGAAGTGAGACCAATGACTTGAGACCGGAAGATGACTCCAACGCCGATTCCGGCTTTTCTGCTTCTTTCACTGCCTCACTGCCTGTTGGGAGGAAATCATCCAGTTCAACCGATTCATTCGAATCGAAGCAATATTCAGCTCATTCCTTTTCTGCCCCAGATCAGGCTACGATCCTAATGAGAGGTGACTCCCTTGACAACATTTAGTTCTTGCGAAGCGGTAACTCTGGTGGCGTAACTCTGTCCATATCGAAGTCACAGGAGTTTGAGAGTCATACGTTAGTCCTCGACAATACCGCGGTGACTGAGCGCTGCTTAGCACCCTACTGTTTTTCAATTTGGCGCGTCGCAGCACCTTGTCGCTGACAGCCCGAATGCATCCATGCACACTCAATCATGGTCCAAATGTCGTATACCCGAGGTTTCACATGATCTGCACGTCCGCCTCATGGGGCGGAGTAGGTATGGAGCGTCTCGCTAGGCTGTCGAGATGGAAATGCTCTGCATCGAGAAATGTCCCAGAGATACTACGAAAAATATCAGTCAGAAGACTGTTCCTACCGCACGGTGAAAGCAACGGCTAGAATGTCCAATCAGAATCAGTACAATCAGAATTGGAAAAATGGAAACTGAATGGTTTTCGGTGGAATGCAAGCCCATTCAGACTTCTTCAATCTGAGGGAGAATGTTGGAATGAAGCCACATTTCCGGGTAGTTTTGGTTAGTCTCGGACTATCTGACTCTCTAGCAATAGAACATTGGTTTTCGGGAATGTCCGAATAAGTCACGAGTAGAGAACAGATAAACAGCTTAACCTTGGTATCTAATCGGCTCTTCCTGAGCCCGGTCAACCAGGATGGATTGGGCAGTGTCGATGAATATTCTCCCCTGATCTTTGCCGACCATGTCAGTGCTTTCTCGTTTGGGGTTCCCGTACTCTACCACCCATCCTGCGTGATCAGACATCATCCCCCCCTTGTTGCAGTGACAGAAACAGGTGTAGCTTTCAAATTGTATTTTATTTCAAGACTCATTGGTCGTGAACTCCGAGCCCGACTCCCCGTGCTACGTTGGTGATGACTGAAAAGAATGCGATTGCGTAAGCTCGCGTTTCGGGAGCAAACAACAGAGACTGTTCACAGACCTCAGCGATCTGACTGGCCTCCGAGCGACTGTCGCTGGGGTACTGTCAGAGAATGCAAAACTCCAAAAGGAGTTGAAGGAGGCCATCAGAATCAACCCTGTACTGCATAGAACGCCACCGCCTGGAGAGGTCTCCACGGGACCGATTGTCATGGTAGTTAAAGATCGGCAACCTGCCGATCTGATACCGGCGGAAATAAGCTCATACAGGATGCTCAACAGACACAATGGGCTGAAATCGCGGGTGTTTCCAGTGGCCTCCTTTGCAAAGCTTTGCGAGAAGGCGAAGGTAGAGCTGGACAAACCTGGGATCACATGTGCGGCTACAGTCATGGTGTGGGGTGGGCAAGGTAGGCCTCCCACGACAGGAGAGAAGCCGTATCGGAGGCACAGCAAGCATTATCCGACCTGAGTTAACACCCGAAGGTCAACAAACTGATCTACACTACATTTTACGTAGATCCAAAAATCTATGTCCACTCGGTGTTCATAGACGATTTGTTGACCGCGCTGAAGGATGATACCGAGACGATCGATCTCAGATATGTCTCCGAACGCCGCCCGTCTTCGACAGACGGGGGTCGGGGTAAGACTGGGGCCATCGAGGCTACGTTGAGGATAGGTCGTCGAATATGCGAGGGCCTCAACCTAGCCCCGGTGGAGATCGATGAGATCTTATCCGAGAGCGGAACAAGGTTGACGAAAGGGAAGCCGGAGCCGACAGAAGAAAAGATCCAGGAGGAGGTCTCTTCGACCTCCTCAGAAACTCGACAGAACGTACCTCCTACAGCGAGACCCGGACCCTCCAGAGGGTATCCGGGTCCCCCAGACAACCTTAGTCCCGGGAAGCTTCAGAAAACCCCTTCCGCCCTCAGGGAGCGGGGAAGACGAGAAATGTTGGTGACACCTCACTTGAAGGGGCCTGCAGCAGCCACAGGGGCCGAACAACAAAGGAGAGAACCGATAACCGACGCGGAAGGAGCATAAAGCTCGACCGCCAACTTCTACGCCGCAGAAGAAGGCAAGCAAGGACGAGGACAGCACTGAGCTATCCAAAGCCCTCGAACAATTCTTTGGACAACAGCCGTCCCAACCAAACCGCCCCCAGAGGCCAACACCGAAGGTGTGCGAAAAGAACGAATTTTCCGACTCGAAAATTGGTGTCTTCAATATGCAGGGGGGCAAGAATGTGGGGGAATGGGAGAGTCTACGCAGAGAGCTCCTAGAAGAGAAGGATGATGAAACGTAAAACCGATGTGATATTCTATTATTATCCGAAACCCTCCTGATGAACATAGAAGAACCACCTCATATAGAGGAGTTCTCATTCTATGCAAGCAACAGAAAAGGACCCTCTTGTGATAAATCATCCGGCGGAACGGGTATCCTCATGCGATCCGCAGTGGGTGACGTACACTGGACCCAGAAAGGGAAAGATTTCGTTGCTATAGGCACGGAGATAAGCGGACAACATTGGCCCATAATCTCAGTATACCTAGCCATTACCGATCTGAAATCGAATTAAGGCCAATTCGAACGGATTGGCGAGATCATTCGAGATAAGTTGTCGAACAAAAACAAGTTGCTGATTGCGGGGGACATGAATGCCCACCTACAACAACTTGACGGGAGAATAGACGGTCGAGGCAAACTCCTAGCTGAGCTAGCAGGAAAATACGACCTCACAATTCTAAACCTCTCGGAGAAATGTAGAGGAAAGACCACTCGAAGACAAGGCGGTATCTCATCTACACTCGACTATGTACTATGCAACACCTCCGCACTCATAACTCACAACCTCATAACCATACAGATGGGCAGGGGTAAGAACAATGTTCAACCAGGGAAGGCACGAGTGGAAGTGGTAAGGTGGAAGGAAGCGGCGAAAATGGTGTCAAACCAATTGGAGACTCGAGTTCGATCAATGAGATCGACAACATTCGGGGCTCTGATAGACACCGTTCGAGCTGCGATAACCAAACCCGCCAAACTAATGAATCTCGACACGAAACAAAAAGTGTTCTCCACTGAATGATCGCACTTGACGAGAATCAGACGAGAACAAAATCGTGCGCGGAGAAAGGCCCGACTCACCGGTGAGGAAGTAGTCGAAGCGAGACAACGATACAGAACGGCTCAAGAGGCAGTTCGTACTGAAGTCAATCGGTTGCTACACATTAGAGATCGAAAAATATACGATCGGATAATGAAAGCACCCAGACAAGCCAAATCGAGAGCTTCCTTGGATTACATAAAAAGAAATGAGAGAAAAAGTTCAGACGGAATGCGAGTAGTAGATGAAAGCGGTAGCATAATCCAAGATCAGGATATGGAAAGCCATCTCACGAAAGTAGCCAACACCCATCTTGGAGCGGCGACAGATAGAAACGAAACTATCAAGTGCACATTTCTCTCAAGACCTCCGGTAGAACTCTTGTGACTGAATTTGAGGTTAAAGCCACCCTAGCCAACATATCTCAAAAATCAGCAACAGGACCGGACAAGATACCGGCTAAAATCCTTTAAGAGTTTGAAGATGCTGGATATTGATATATCCAATGGATTCAATTTGATTCTTGGAGGCATCTACGAAGTGCCGACGAAATGAAGGAAGGGAAGCATCTCATTACTGGAAAAACCGAATTCAGTAAAAGGAGATCTATCCACAAACCGACCCATAACGGTATCCAACGTCCCGTATAGAGTATTCACCAAAATATTGGGAAGACGTACACAGACATGGGCTGAGGAAACCGACCAGCTGTCAGAGATGCAGAATGGGTTCAGAAGGAGTCGACGAGGTGAGGATAACATGGTCATCCTAACATCAGCGTTAGAAACTGCGAAATACCAAAAGAAAGGTCTCATATGCGTATTTATCGATGCCGCCTACTGTAGGTCTAAGTAGTGGTCAAATTGAAGTAGGCTTTGGTGGCATTGCCACCAAAGCATACGATAGAATCGATCAGCCACAGCTATGCCAAACCCCAGAGGAAAGGGGAATGCGTTCGGCACTCATTGAGCTCATACGACACCTGTACGGGGAAACCTTGATCTTCATGAAACAGGGGGATCATACTTCCGAGGAAGTACCCGTAACGATGGGGCTTTGTCAAGGATGTCCTATGTCACCTATCCACTTTAGCCTACACATCGCAGACCTAGAAAGGAAACTCCCGAAGACGACGAAAAAAGGAAACTTCTGGGATGTGAGGGAGAAGAAGTCCACTAGAGTCCTGGTTTGTTGTTCGCGGACGATTTGCTCCTCATGACGAGCAACACGACGGTCATGAGAACTCGTCTAGAGGTGACATCCAAATTTGGGGATGAGAAGTCAGTCAGATTTGACCCTCTGAAGAGCGGAGTGATGGTATTTCAACCATCCTCATCAGATCATAATCGAAATCGAGACCTACAGATACAAAGGAAGTCCATACCTAAGGTCGAATCCTATAGGTACTTGGGGATCGAAACATCGGCCGAAAAAGATTACTTATCCCAACACTGGAATAAGCTGACGGATAAGGCCAATGTGGCGATCATAAGATTCAACGCGAGAACTCTTTGGAGCTTCAACCGGGTTGAAGTATCTAAAATTCTATGGAAAGCCACCGCAATACCACAACTGACCTACTGCAATGGAGTGATCACCAAGATCTCGGCGCGACCGAGGCGCAGCGAAGGGTTTTGGCCACGGTAGCCCAATCGATTGCCCTTCACGCGGCACCGATTTTGGCCCCCACCGCACTTGAACTTCAGAAGAACCGAGACGCCTTGGAACGAGCTCAACGAATTGACGAGATCCGGATTGCACGCTGCTACCAGACAGTTTCCACAGGTGCGATCATGGTGCTGGCAAGAACCCAACCATGGCCATTGTTGGCGGCTGAGCGTACCGAACTCCACAGAATCAAGTGAATTCAAGAGCAGCCGAACAACCCTGCCACAGAAGAGGAGCAATCCGAGAACAAAGAGGCCATGAGGGGAAAGACGTTCGCCGAATGGCAGTCCCACAGGGATGCAGCGACCACAGGGAGATGGACACACCTTTGTATACCCGACTTTAAGAGATGGCACGACAGACCGTTCGGGGAACTTTCCAACTATATCTCGAAGGTGCTCACAGGCCATGGGGCATTCCAGGAGTTCCTTTACTTCATTGGGAAAGCCGCAAGCTCAACCTGTATCTGCTGTGACAGTGGGGACGGAGACGACGTGAGTCACACCGTACTGGTCTGCTCGGCACTTGGAGCGCAGCGAAGCGCTCTCCATGCTAGCTCAGTGCCGGAACTCGTGGAAAGAATGCTGAAGTCGGGATGTGAATGGAACTGGATTAGCCGAAAGGTGGCCTGTCTCCTCAACAAGGAAGGAGTCCTCACCAGACTGATCCCGGCACCACTGCAGCAACTACCGATCCCGACTGCGGAAAATCCTGACTCCCCGCCAGCACGGTAAGAATCATGTAAAATGACAGAAGCCTGATTTTCATGATGGCAGACAAAGTGAAAGCAGGTACCCATCGGCCCGGGAGTAATGCAAATGGAGGGTGCCTGACAGCAGGCTTCCCGGGTATCCCCAGCCGGTGGTGTGCAGAGATAGGTGTGTTTTTTAGAGGAATCACCTCAGTACCAGGGCAACAGACGCGGGCGTCCTATCTCTGGTCTCTGAAGGAATTTTTCACGCCATCTATATACATAAAAAACCAGGGTCTGTTCGTTTATTTGTCCTCAGTAGACTCCTCCGGCATTGATCGGGTTGACTTGGAACAAACTGCGTAATATAGGGTGGCTCACCGGGAAGGACATAGGCCACCCACCCCTCCCCCCCTCTCGCCATTTACCCCAACTCCAATCCTCCACATTGTCAGCTGCATGCAAATTCTGACGATAAGAAGCACTGCCCCGGTATGACGCCAGCCAGACTCCTAGGCCTCATCTCATCGTCGTCGGATTCCCTTCCCCACCCCCTCCTTACCCCCTCTTCTGTACATACATCCTTACTATATATGATCTTTCGTCCTCCTCACAGATCCTGAGCTAGAAATCAGGAGCTGACGGGCGTTTGAGCAGCATCCTATCCTGCGTCGACCTTGACACTTACGAATTCGATCGGTCGACTTCAGAAGTTTGCCGACTGTTTCTTTGCAAAAACTTGAAAAAGAGGACCATCGAAAGGAAAGAGATGCGACATCCTTCCAGCTATCGAATGCAAAAAAAAATCGACGCGCAAAAGGAAGCCGGTCATTCGCCAGAAAACCGATTGAAGTTATCTCGTTTCTCCGAAAAATGGCAACCGATCGTATCGAGAATTCCTTTGGTGTCGAGGGTGATTTTGGCAACCGAGGGCGGAATCCTGAGCGTGGGTGATTTCCGGTGAAAATCAAAAATCATCGGATCGACCTCGCAGCTCAATGTTCGGATGATTCACCCATTTCTGAGTAATTTTCACCAGGGGAGATACCTCCGATTCTGCCTCGTTGAGGAGTTACGAGAAGAAATGCGGGGAAAAGCGAGGAAAACGAAATTAGCCAATGGGCAAGGCCTTGAAAAAGGGGTTGATACGATCGCTTGCCATTCTTCAGGGAAATGAGATAACTTCGCTCGGTTTTCTGGCGAATTACGGGCTTCCTTTTGCGCGTCGAATGCTACCCCCAAGAGTCCGATCCGATAAATATTGACGTTTTCACGATAACTTTTAGGAAGACCTCGAAAAAAAAAAGAGGGTCATTTTTTAAAACCATCTCCTGACCGGGATTTTTACCAGATCCTCCTGAATTTTGTATCAAAATGACCGCCTCGATATCCTCTATCGATCACTCTTTGATTTTTGAAAAAATTCCAAACAAGATCGGGCTCGAAAATTCCCGATGAAAAAAAGCCACCCTGTATAGGAAGAATATGATTCGCTTCGTCTGGCAGTTGGTTTGTCAGTTTGTCAGTTGTCCGCTCTTCTTCTGGAAGGTGATTCCGGGAGCAATCTGAACATACTCTTCCAAGTCTGGAGAGGTGATTCCGGAACCGATCTGGCAATTACTTTCCAACTCTGGAGGGGTGATTCCGGAACCGATCTGGCAATTACTTTCCAACTCTGGAGGGGTGATTTCGGGACCAATCTGGCCATTACATTCCAACTCTGGAGGGGTGATTTCGGGACTAATCTGGCCATTACTTTCCAACTCTGGAGGGGCGATTCCGAGACCAATCTGACCATACTTTTCCAAGTCTGGAGAGGTGATTCCGAGACCAATCTGACCATTACTTTCCAACTCTGGAGGGGCGATTCCGAGACCAATCTGACCATACTTTTCCAAGTCTGGAGAGGTGATTCCGAGACCAATCCGACCATACTTTTCCAAGTCTGGAGAGGTGATTCCGAGACCAATCTGACCATACTTTTCCAACTCTGGAGGGGTGATTTCGGGACCAATCTGGCCATTACTTTCCAACTCTGGAGGGGCGATTCCGAGACCAATCTGACCATACTTTTCCAAGTCTGGAGAGGTGATTCCGAGACCAATCTGACCATTACTTTCCAACTCTGGAGGGGCGATTCCGAGACCAATCTGACCATACTTTTCCAAGTCTGGAGAGGTGATTCCGAGACCAATCTGACCATACTTTTCCAACTCTGGAGGGGTGATTTCGGGACCAATCTGGCCATTACTTTCCAACTCTGGAGGGGCGATTCCGAGACCAATCTGACCATACTTTTCCAAGTCTGGAGGGGTGATTTCGGGACCAATCTGGCCATTACTTTCCAACTCTGGAGGGGCGATTCCGAGACCAATCTGACCATACTTTTCCAAGTCTGGAGAGGTGATTCCGAGACCAATCTGACCATACTTTTCCAACTCTGGAGGGGTGATTTCGGGACCAATCTGGCCATTACTTTCCAACTCTGGAGGGGCGATTCCGAGACCAATCTGACCATACTTTTCCAAGTCTGGAGAGGTGATCTCGGAACCGATCTGGCCATTACTGTCCAACCCTGGAGGGGTGATTTCGGGACCAATCTGGCCATTACTTGCCAACCCTGAAGGGGTGATTCCGGGACCAATCTGACCATTACTTTTCAACTCTGGAGGGATGATTCCGGGACCAATCTAACCATCACTTTCCAACCCTGAAGGGGTGTTTCCGGGACCAATCTGACCATTACTTTCCAACTCTGGAGAGGTGATTCCGAGACGAATCTGACCATAACTTTCCAACTCTGGAGAGGTGATTTCGAGACCAATCTGACCATACGTCGCCGAATCTGGAGGAGTGATCACGAGACCAATTTAACCATACTTTCCAACCAAAACCATGATGCTGAAGAAAGTGAAAAGTGCTCCGATGCCAGGGAACACCGTCCAACCGCGCACAGCGCGGCCGACTGGTTATATTATATATACAGTGACCGAAATTAGGATAGAGCCACCCTATTTTTCGAATGAAAAAGTAAGTAAATGGAGGCGGAACTGTGAGAGGTGATGGTCATGGATGACTACCTGAAGAACAAACTTGACCCACAGACAAGTGCAACCTGATTAGCAGATGTAAAAGTGCGAAATTAGGATAGAGCCACCCATGGAACACCGTCGTTTTCACTGCGCGAGAGCACAGCAAACTTCTCCATCCGACTGCTGACGGATGCATTATGCAGTGAACGATACAGTCCTGAAGAAGAACCGCTCCATGGATGCTGAGTGCCATGGATTGAATCATCTGCCTCTGGATGAAAGCTCTATCACAGACCAGGAATAAGGGCGATCAGCGTTTCACAGCCGTACATTATGCAGTGAACGATACAGTCCTGAAGAAGAACCGCTCCATGGATGCTGAGTGCCATGGATTGAATCATCTGCCTCTTGATGAAAGCTCAACCAGAGACTAAGGGCGATCAGCATTTCGTAGCCGTACATTGTGCAGTGAACGATACAGTCATAAGAAAGAACCGTTCCATGGATGCTGAGTGCCATGGATTGAATCATCTGCCTCTGGATGGAAGCTCAACCAGAGACTAAGGGCGATCAGCATTTCACAGCCGTAAATTATGCAGTGAACGATACAGTCCTGAGAAAGAACCGTTCCACGGATGCTGAGTGCAATGGATTGGATCATCTGCCTCTGGATGAAAGCTCTATCACAGACCAGGAATAAGGGCGATCAGCGTTTCACAGCCGTACATTATGCAGTGTACGATACAGTCCTGAGAAAGAACCGTTCCATGGATGCTGAGTGCAATGGATTGGATCATCTGCCTCTGGATGAAAGCTCAACCAGAGACTAAGGGCGATCAGCATTTCACAGCCGTACATTATGCAGTGAACGATACAGTCCTAAGAAAGAACCGTTCCATGGATGCTGAGTGCCATGGATTGAATCATCTGCCTCTGGATGAAAGCTCAACCAGAGACTAAGGGCGATCAGCATTTCACAGCCTTACATCATGCAGTGAGCGATACAGTCCTGAGAAAGAACCGTTCCATGGATGCTGAGTGCGATGGAACGAATCATCTGCCTCTGGATGAAAGCTCAGCCGGAAACCAACAATGAGGGTGATCGGCGTTTCACAGCCGTACATCATGCACTGAACCATACGATCCTGAAGAAGAACCGTTCCATGGATGCTGAGTGCCATGGATTGAATCATCTGCCTCTGGATGGAAGCTCAACCAGAGACTAAGGGCGATCAGCATTTCACAGCCGTACATTATGCAGTGAACGATACAGTCCTGAGAAAGAACCGTTCCACGGATGCTGAGTGCAATGGATTGGATCATCTGCCTCTGGATGAAAGCTCTATCACAGACCAGGAATAAGGGCGATCAGCGTTTCACAGCCGTACATTATGCAGTGAACGATACAGTCCTGAGAAAGAACCGTTCCACGGATGCTGAGTGCAATGGATTGGATCAAACACGATGTCCTACAATCGATGGGATATTTACCTGGATCGGAACCTATCAGGAGGAGGTACAACCCTGAGGAACCTATCCGAGAGCAGAAGTAGTGAGACTCCAAGTGAGTTGACCTCGCTCGTTGATGTCTCAAAATGTCATCCCGAAAGATGCCGTTGGCTTCTCGACGCAGATATGACGAACTCTTCTGAAGACGATCATCGAATCAGGTCGAGGGCTAAACGAGGTAACCTTCGAAGAACCATCGCGACTGCAAACCGCTCTATGCAACAGAAGTCAGCAGCGAAACTCCGAGCATGGATCTCGCGGAAAATTACTTACATCCCTAAACTTCCCTAGCCACTTCCTACAATAGACAACCAGAGTTGTGATTCCATCAGTTTTTCTCAAAATTTCTTGATCAGAGAAGTACGGCGCTGTCCCTGTTTCACCGTTTTTTGAAATGTCTTGCTCTGTCACATCAGACTAAATGTCCGAAGCGAGCATCGTCGCACAGAGTAATGAATTCACTAACCCTATTCAATTTCAGTGAGGAAATTGTCGA
The DNA here is from genome assembly GCA_037576195.1 of Phytoseiulus persimilis. Taxonomy (NCBI): domain Eukaryota; kingdom Metazoa; phylum Arthropoda; class Arachnida; order Mesostigmata; family Phytoseiidae; genus Phytoseiulus; species Phytoseiulus persimilis. The sequence goes on from CM075104.1 coordinate 11,856,120, forward strand.
CTTCTGGACCTGTCTCTGCGGAGCATTGAGGTCTGAGCCTTGCAGGCCGCCGAATGGTTATGGTTACGCGCCACACAGGCACTGACAAAGTTGACGTTACTGTGCTTCAGTTTCTCGTTTAACGGAGGGGCGTTCATTGTGTCAAACACCGATTCGTTAGATTTTCATCGAACCAATGCGCCTGCAAGCTATGCCTTCCATCGAGCCTTCGAGAGTTTGAATCGCGCGGTCGCTGTCGCTCGGCGCTTTCCCTCCAATACGACGGACAATAGAGCTGGTCCGTCATCTTGAATCCGAACCGGTTCCCATCTTGAGTCCAGAAATCGTGAGCTCTGCGGGAACCCCACAGATTCCACGGGAATCGGAATGGATCTTCGGATGATTATGCGTTCCCTTTCCCGAAAGCAGTTACCGGCCTCCCCTTTTTTTCAGCCAAAAATCATGTCAGAAACTTGAGAGGGAGCCATGCGGTCATCCTGCGCATCATGCGCAGCAAATAGACATGAATTGGCTTGAACGCAAGAACGCAGGAACGTGTGTTTCTCTATGAAGAACCCCGTTCAAAAGGAAGGAGTGAGAAAAAAAGCTTGAAATTGGATCAGGTCTGCGGGAATTTGTGGCTAGTGATGCCGATGATCTCTGCTGCTCATAGCCCGAACGCAATCCATCAACCCCTTCGGCGGCGATTCCGAACTTTCCGGAGACCTCAAAGTTTTCCGATGGTGCTCCCAGGGCAGAACTCGGTTTTCTGGTGAGTAAAGCGATGAAACTCACCGGACATGCATGCTGCCTTCATGGTAATCTTGAGGGGAACTTTGATCGGTCTAGCGACGAAGGCATTTCGAATTACACTTCGGTCTCAATTCATCTAGGCCTACATAGTTGAAAGCACTTTTCCGGGATCACCTCTGAGGTAACATGACTGACTCAATCGAGGATGGGATCGGGGTTTCGAAGCCGATGAGTCGATTCAATCCAACAAGGGAATCCACTCGAAGCAGGAGAGTCATGTCACGTAACACTGCCGACTGCCGTCAATTTCGAATTTTTCCATGATACTTCGTCGTCTCCGAAGGGATGAAGAATCAACGGGGCTGTTTGCTATAGTTCCTTTTGGTCGGAGTCCGCTGCACTGGTAGCATCTTGCGCTAAAGTGATTGACAAGCTCAAGAGGGTAAGTCCGGAAGTATTCGGTCACTGAACACGTTCGGAGGCATTACTACATCCCGTGGAATCGGTCGCGATACCGATCACAATGAGCACAAAATCATGAAGGAATACGTTCAGGGATTCAGAGCTCGGAATCACTAACTGGAAAGTTGTCCACAGTGTACAGAGCCATGGAGAGAGCCAATAGCATGGAGCCTTTCGACATGGACGTCAACACAATAGGTAAAAATCTCCTGATTGTTTTGCCTCATCTGTGCGAAGGTAGCGCTTCCGCCATAGGAGGAAAACAGACAGCGCTTAGGGTTGCCAGGTGGTCATGTCAGCGAGAGGATTCCTAGTTCCCATGGTTCTGCGAGACTCTTTGGCGGCTAACGCGAAAATTGAAAAGGAATGAGGAGATATATGCAAATCGTATCGGTGGAAGGCTCAAAATCTCCCTCAGGCAAGAAATCGTTCTCCCTGTGATCGGAAGTTGAAACTCCAGAGTCAGTTTCAGTTATCTCTCAGGAGGGAGCAATATGACCTCTCAAGATTTAGCCTCCTTCCCGTCTCCCTGCTCCTCCTCCGCGCCGCTTCGCGATCTGCCTGACCCGAACAGAACGCGATGGCTTTTTCGACCGTTCACCGATATGGATGTGAGCAATGAATCTATTCATGAAAGTACTGCGTGGACTGCTCACACAGAAAAACATTGAGGTGTATCTTGCATCTGATTTGAAGAAGTGGGATCACACATCACTGATGTCACACCTTTTCCCGAGCTCCGAGAGCAGACTCCAATGCGAGCGCCCCTCCCAAACGTGGCACCGATCAATCAACATCCTGCTGGGGGCCTTGATGCGCGATTTCGAGTCGATAACGCCGTGCCCACGACTCCTCGCGCCCACAAACAAATCGAACGTGGGTCAGAGCGAAGTCGATCCCGACCCAGTTGGACACGTTCCTGGCCGAGAACAACATGAAGTGGGAAAACTGTATTGGCGTATGCACTGCTCGATATTTCGCTTCGCAAACCGCTTATTCGCAACAAAGCGCCAAACGCGGTTGACACACACTGCGTAATTCACCGAAAAGTTCTCGCTTGAATGTTTTTGACGCTCCTTCCCAGGGTACACTGATGCGTATCCTCAGCACGGCTGAAGCAGTTAATATCTTCACCAGAAATCTGAGTTTCGCTGCTAAAACTAATAGAAAAGGATATCAGTGAAAGATTTTCATGTTTACAGAAATTCTGTGACTCGACTAACGTCTCCTTAACCACCGCTAAGCTACTCGTTTTAGTGGGTCACGTTGAAGAGCTGAGCGAGTGCTTCGCGGAGTATTCCCTGAATGATGGCTGCCAACAGTTGGAATGGATACGAGACCTTTTCGGTACTGAAGCTCGTAATGGATTCAGCGTTCGAGAACAACGGAGCCCGATCCAACATTCACGCGATTCCGTTCGCAAAGTTCAGCTCAGGGATATGAACCCCCTCCAGTTTTGGACATGCATGGAAGCCTCTCATCTTCTGTCGAGTACCAAAGCTCTCAGAGTCTTGATACCTTTTGCATTATTGTATTTATGCGAAGTCTGCTTCTCGGCAATACCAGAATCGCTGTATCAAGTATCACGCCGAGATTCCGAAAATTGTGCGACGAACGCAAAACCCATCCGTCTCACTGACAGAGTTTCATCGCTCGAATGGGAACGCATGATTCTCACTGAACTTATTACAAACTTGTTCCCGTTCCTTTTGTGATGTGTTTGTCTCATCTATTCAGAGCCCCTCGGCATAGTTGGCACACCTCGGCACCCTGGCGTTCCGCGGCATTTGACGACCTCTTTGCTTCTTGATCGTTCCTCGGCCGCGGCCGTCTCGGGCTGCGTTGGTTTGTTGATTGTTTATCCGAATGGTTCCAAATTCAAAATTCCAGAAGTGGAGGTCGGAAGTTCAGGTGCTGTTCTCGCAGCTCCGACTTCAGGGTCCGAACATTCTGAGTCTGAGGACGGATTTTCACAGAGTAAGTATCTAGTACGTTCACTCCTTCGCTGAAACTTTCTCAAGCAACAGTCCTTAGCATTTTCGACTGTCCTCGAATACCCATAACTCTCGTGTTTTTCTGTATGTTTCTCCTTGTTCTTCCAGGGGCGGAGATTCTCGGTCAGTTTTCGGCACCGAGGGAGAAGGGACAAAAATAGGTGTAAGCACTGTGACGCGCAAATTACCTTCAATAACCGAAGCACAACTGCGATGAAAAATCATCTCGCCCATCACTCGCGATTGGAGTCTATGGGGCAATATCGTCGTACACATGCCACCGCTTACAGAAATGTCCACAAAATCAAGGATTGGCTCATAGCTGTGCCTGTCACGGTATCAAAAATACCATTCCAAGCCTCCTCTCATCCTGCATTCCGACTTCTGTTCCATTTAGCAGATTGGTCTCGGAATCACCCCTCCAGAGTTGGAAAGTAATGACCAAATTGGTCCTAGAATCATCCCTCCAGAGTTGCAAAGTAATGGCCAGATTGATCCCAGAATCACCCCTCCAGAGTTGGAAAGTAATGCTCAGATTGGTCTCAGAATCACCCCTCCAGAGTTGGAAAGTAATGGTTGGATTGGTCCCGAAATCACCCCTCCTGGGTTGGAAATCAATGCTCAGATTGGTCTCGGAATCACCCCTCCAGAGTTGGAAAGTAATGGTCAGATTTGTCCCGAAATCACCCCTCCAGAGTTGGACAGTAATTCTCAGATTGGTCTCGGAATCACCCCTCCAGAGTTGGAAAGTAATGGTCAGATTTGTCCCGAAATCACCCCTCTCGAGTTGGACAGTAATTCTCAGATTGGTCTCAAAATCACCCCTCCAGAGTTGGAAAGTAATGGTCAGATTGGTCTCGGAATCACTCCTGCAGAGTTGGAAAATAATGCTCAGATTGGTCTCGGAATCACCCCTCCAGAGTTGGAAAATAATGCTCAGATTGGTCCCGAAATCACCCCTCCAGAGTTAGACAGTAATTCTCAGATTGGTCTCGGAATCACCCCTCCAGAGTTGGAAAGTAATGGTCAGATTGGTCTCGGAATCACTCCTGCAGAGTTGGAAAATAATGCTCAGATTGGTCCCGAAATCACCCCTCCAGAGTTGGACAGTAATTCTCAGATTGGTCTCGGAATCACCCCTCCAGAGTTGGAAAATAATGCTCAGATCGGTCCCGGAATAACCCCTCCAGAGTTCGAAAGTAATGCTCAGATTGGTCTCGGAATCACCCCTCCTGAGTTGGAAATCAATGCTCAGATTGGTCTCGGAATCACCTCTCCAGAGTTGGAAAATAATGCTCAGATTGGTCCCGAAATCACCCCTCCAGAGTTGGACAGTAATTCTCAGATCGGTCTCGGAATCACCCCTCCAGAGTTGGAGAATAATGCTCAGATTGGTCCCGGATTCACCCCTCCAGAATTGGACAGTAATTCTCAGATTGGTCTCGGAATCACCCCTCCAGAGTTGGAAAGTAATGGTCAGATTGGTCTCGGAATCACTCCTGCAGAGTTGGAAAGTAATGGTCAGATTGATCCCAGAATCACCCCTCCAGAGTTGGGAAGTAATGCTCAGATTGGTCCCGGAATCACCCTTCTAGAGTTGGGAAGTAATGCTCAGATTGGTCTCGGAATCACCCCTCCAGAGTTGGGAAGTAATGGCCAGATTGGTCTCGGAATCACTCCTCCAGAGTTGGAAAGTAATGCTCAGATTGCTCCCGGAATCACCCCTCCAGACTTGGGAAGTAATGCTCAGATTGCTCCCGGAATCATCCCTCCAGAGTTGGAAAGTAATGGCCAGATTGGTCTCGGAATCACCCCTCCAGAGTTGAGAAGTAATGGCCAGATTGGTCTCGGAATCACCCCTCCAGAGTTGGAAAGTAATGGCCAGAATGGTCTCGGAATCACCCCTCCAGAGTTCGAAAGTATTGGCCAGATTGGTCTCGGAATCACTCCTCCAGAGTTGGAAAGTAATGCTCAGATTGCTCCCGGAATCACCCCTCCAGGCTTGGGAAGTAATGCTCAGATTGCTCCCGGAATCATCCCTCCAGAGTTGGAAAGTAATGGCCAGATTGGTCTCGGAATCACCCCTCCAGAGTTGGGAAATAATGGCCAGATTGGTCTCGGAATCACCCCTCCAGAGTTGGAAAGTAATGCTCAGATTGCTCCCGGAATCACCCCTCCAGGCTTGGGAAGTAATGCTCAGATTGCTCCCGGAATCATCCCTCCAGAGTTGGAAAGTAATGGCCAGATTGGTCTCGGAATCACCCCTCCAGAGTTGAGAAGTAATGGCCAGATTGGTCTCGGAATCACCCCTCCAGAGTTGGAAAGTAATGGCCAGATTGGTCTCGAAATCACCCCTCCAGGAATTTTTATGATAGATGTATAGGAGAGGAGGTGGGGAAGGATATCCGATGACGATGGGATGAGTCTGGCTGGCGTCATAACGGGGCGGTGCACCTTATCGTCAGAATTTGGATGCGGATGACAGTATGGAGGGGGTCAAAGTTGGGTTAAATCGCGAGGGGGGGAGGAGGGGAGGAGGAGGGGGGGAGTGGTGGGTGGCCTATGTCCTTCCCGGAGAGCCGCCCTACATTATGCAGTTTGTTCCAAGTCGATCCGATCAATACCAGAGGAGCCTATTGAGGACAAACAAACAAACAAACAAACAAACAAACAAACAAACAAACAGACCCTGGATTTTTATATATATAGAAAATCCAGGGTCTGTTTGTTTGTTTGTTTGTTTGTCCTCAATAGGCTCCTCTGGTATTGATCCGATCGACTTGGAACAAACTGCATAATGTAGGGCGGCTCACCGGGAAGGACATAGGCCACCCCCCCTTACCCCCCCCCCCCCCCCCCCCTCGCGATTTACCCCAACTTCGACCCCCTCCATACTGACATGCGCATCCAAATTCTGACGATAAGGTGCACCGCCCCGTTATGACGCCAGCCAGACTCTTAGGTCTCATCCAATCGTCATCGGATATCCTTCCCCACCCCCCCTCCTATACATCTATCATAAAAAATATCTGGAGGGGTGATTCCCAGACTGATAAGGCCATTACTTTCCAACTCTGGAGGGGTGATTCTGAGACCAATCTGGCCATTACTTTCCAACTCTGGAGGAGTACGACGGACGCGCTGAGAAGTTGAGAATCTGGGACCGAAAGGGTCGACTTTCTCGCTGACCAACCGGGAGATGCTCAGCATGGTGGCATCAGCTTACGATAGATTGAGGATTTCGGCTTCAGTAGTCTTGAGGGCCCAATTGACCATTCGAGAAGTACAATCCGGTGTCACGGTCGATCGACATAACCGTGATGTTGATTCATTGATTGATTTTATTTCGATCTTCCATATGCACATATGGTCCCTTTCTTTTCAGGGGTGAAGTGTTTTGCATTCACAGATCATTTTTCTCGGTTCTCCCAGCATCGTAAGATTTCCTTCGTCCTTCTAATGTCTTTCGGTGTTGAGTCGGGGTGGAGTCCAATTCGGAACGGAAATTCTCGTGGGGGATACCTTCCTTCTACGCATTCCATCACGACGTGTGTGTCGGTTTCGGGTCTTCCGCATATATTGCAGTTCAAGTCGATAGAAGGATCGCGGTTCTGTCGTTGGGTTCTGGTGTTGAGCATTCCTGCTCTTGTTAACGCCAGAAGCCGACTGCCCCGCGAGTTATCGTACATATCCAGTTGGAGACCTCTTGTCTCTTTGAATTGTCGATAAATGCGCAGTGTGGACTTGGATTCCATGTTCTGTTTCCATGTATTGTCCAGTTTATTCTGCACCCTCGTTTCGAGTTCTTTGCGGAATAGAGTCCACATTGCTGTGCCCGATGTATTTCTGGTCAGCCCGAGGTTTTTCAGGTCGAATCGCAATCTCAATTTCTCGAGTCTCTCTGTTGCTGTGACCGAGGTGTTTGTTATCTCGGTCGCCGTGAGGACAAGCTTGGGCCTTCTCGTTCGAAGTACATCGTTTTGCTCGTGGTTTCCCGGGCGTCGAAGGAGCTCCAGCCTAGTTCTCCCTCGATGAACTCCTTTGGAATGGTGGAGTGGGGTATCCCGAGAGCCCATCTTCCCGCATCTCTTTGCCTGACTTCGATGAGGTTTCTCTGTCTTTTGGGCATTGTAATTGCCGCGTTGCAGTATGTGAGTTGCGGGACAGCGGTGGCTTTCCAGGGAATTTTGGATACTTCGAAACGGTTGAAGCTCCAGAGTGTTCTCGCGTTGAGTCTTTGGATCGCCTTATTCGCCGTTTCGGTCAACTTTACCCAATGTTGGGCCAGGTAGTCTTTTTCGGCTGATAATTCGATTCCGAGACACTTATATGATGCTACCTCTGGTATTTGCATCCCTTGTATACTCAGGTTTCGATTTTTGATATGTGTCTTTGGTGGTCGAGAGAAAACCAATATGCCGCTCTTTTGAGGATTGAATTTGATGGACCGGGCGTCTCCAAATTCTGTTGTTACCTCCAAAAGCGTTTCCATCTCCTTCCATTCGTGTGCCATCAGAACGATGTCGTCGGCAAACATCAGGCCAGGGATCGTGAAGTATTTTTCCTCTTTCACGTCCCAGAAATTGCCTTTTTTCGCAAATCTAAAGCCAATCTCTTTTGAGAGTAGTTGCCGCTCGAGATCTGCGATATACAGGCTGAAGAGGATCGGAGATAGAGGAAATCCCTGACGAAGTCCGGTGGGTATGGACATTTCGTTCTAGGTGTGATCACCGTATTGAGTGAAGATGTAGGTGTCTTCATACAGGTGTTTGATGAGCTCAATCAGTGTTGGGTTCATTCCTCTTTCCTCAAGGGTTTGCCACAGCTCCCGTCGATCGATGCGATCGAAGGCTTTCGTAGCATCCAAGAACACGCAAACCAGACCCGTTTGTTGGGCTCTAGCGGTCTCAATTGCCGTTGTTAGAACAAAAATGTTGTCCTCGCCCCGGCGGTCTTTCCTGAACCCATTTTGCATCTCCGATAGTTGTTTTGTCTCCCCTGTCCATTTTTGTATGTGTTTCCCCAGTATTTTGGTGAATACTCGATACATGACATCGGATACAGTGATGGGTCTGTAAGTGGTAAGGTTTCCCTTCGTTGAGTTTGGTTTTTCAAGAAGGGAGACCCTGCCTATCCTCCATTCCATCGGCAGCTCGTGAGTGCCTTCCAGAATCTCATTGAATACATCGGAGACATATTCGTAGCCGATATCGTTCAATGCTTTGAGGATTTTCGTCGGTATCTTGTCGGGTCCAATGGCTGAATTCTCGGAGATTCCCGCCAAGGTGGTTTTAACCTCCGAACCCGTTGTGACAAGATCGACTCGTGGCCTCGAGAGGAAGCGTCGATCCTTATGGTTAGGATTGTCTTCGGCTTCCAGCAGGTGATTTGCTACTCTAGTAAGGTAAGCTGTCATATCCAGCGGTTGGACATCGTTACCAGCTTCATTTACTGTTCGTATCCTGTCTGGTGCCTTTCTCTCGTTCTTCTTGATGTACTCCCAGAATGCTTTGGTTTTTGCTTGTCTTGGGGCTCTCATTATTTGGTCGTACAATTTACGATCCCTGATATGGAGTTGGTTCGCGATTTCGGTTCGGACAGCGTCTTGTGCTATTCGATACTGCCTTTTCGCTTCTTCCACGCCAATCCCAGTGTGTCTGGCTTTCCTCCATGCACGATTCTGTTCCCTTCTGTATCTCGGAAGTCGTGATATTTCGGGGGTGAGTATTCTCTTCCTCGTGTCTACATTGATGAGTTTAGTACTTTTGGTCATTGCATTTTGGAGGGTAGTCACCAGATCCCTGTAGACGGCCGACCTTGGTGATCTGACCAAAGCTTCCAGTCCACTTGTGGCTGTTTCCGCTGCTCTTTGTAACCGTAATACTTTCACTCGTGCCTTTCGGAGTTTTCCGTTTATCTTGCCCATACCGAGGTGTAGGGTAATGAGGTTATGGTCGCTCCAGTTAAGGACTTCTTTGTTTTCGTCTATGTGCATGGACATGACCTCTCGGTATGCTGCAGCGTTGCAGAGTACATAGTCGATTGAGGACGAATGACCACCCTGTGTTCGGGTGATCCTTCCTTCGCATTTTTCGGACAGATTCAGAATTGTGAGGTCGTATTGGTCGGCTAGCTCAATGATGAGCTGGCCCCGGCCATCTAATCTTCCGTCAAGCTGTTGGATATGGGCGTTCATGTCGCCCGCAATCATTAGCTTGGTGCCCTTCTCAACTCTAGCTCGGATAACATCTCCTATATGTCGGAATTGTTCCTTATTCGAGTTCTGATCGGCGATGGCGACGTAGACTCAGATGAAGACCCATTGTTGGTTCCCTATCTCAGATTCTATTGCAATGAAATCAGCCCCTTTTTCGGTCCAGCGTATCTCGTCCATGGCAGATCGGATAAGTATCCCTATTCCACCGGATGATTTACTGCCAGAGGGTCCTTTTCGATTGTTCCCCTAAAATGTGAACCCTTCGATCCGAGGTGGATCTTCTAGGTTCATCAGGTGGGTTTCTGAGAGGAGGAGGATGTCATAGTGGTCTGATAGTCTCCCAGTTTCAATTTTGAGTAGGTCTTGGTAGAGACTTTCCCACTTGGCTGGGTTTTTCCCCCCTTGCATGTTAAAAACACCAATCTTAATGCGAAAATGTATTTTTACCAGCCGGCCTTCGGCCGACTGGAGTCGGCCGCGCTGCGCGCGGTTGAACGGCGCTCCCTGCCATCGAGGCACTTTTCTCTCCCTTCACTGGCTCAGCATTCAGATTTTGAAAAATATGGTCAGATTGGTCTCGGAATCACCCCTCCAGAGTTGGGAAGTAATGCTCAGATTGGTCTCGGAATCACCCCTCCAGAGTTGGGAAGTAATGCTCAGATTGGTCTCGGAATCACCCCTCCAGAGTTGGGAAGTGATGCTCAGATTGGTCTCGGAATCACCCCTCCAGGGTTGGAAAGTAATGCTCAGATTGGTCTCGGAATCACCCCTCCAGAGTTGGGAAGTAATGCTCAGATTGGTCTCGGAATCACCCCTCCAGAGTTGGGAAGTAATGCTCAGATTGGTCTCGGAATCACCCCTCCAGGGTTGGAAAGTAATGCTCAGATTGGTCTCGGAATCACCCCTCCAGAGTTGGGAAGTAATGCTCAGATTGGTCTCGGAATCACCCCTCCAGAGTTGGGAAGTAATGCTCAGATTGGTCTCGGAATCACCCCTCCAGAGTTGGGAAGTAATGCTCAGATTGGTCGGAATCACCCCTCCAGAGTCGGGAAGTAATGCTCAGATTGGTCTCGGAATCACCCCTCCAGAGTTGGGAAGTGATGCTCAGATTGGTCTCGGAATCACCCCTCCAGACTTGAAAAGTAGTATTACACCTCGCAGATGCTCACAGGCCACGGGTCGTTCCAGAAGTTCCTTTACTCGATCGGGAAAGCCCCGAGCACGACCTGTATCCACTGCGATAGTGGAGAGGAAGATGATGCGCACCACACCATATTGGCGTGTTCCGCATTTAGCGCACAGCGGACAGCCTTGCAGGGCGGCACTGTGCCGGAACTTGTAGAACAGATGATGACCTCCGAGAACGAATGGGACAGGATCAGCCGGAAGGTCGCCTGTGTCCTCAAAAAGAAGGAAGTCCTCGCGCGACTCATGTCGACGCCTCAGCAGCAAATGCCCTCCCCGGCTCCGACCACAGCTGGACCCCCATCGCGGTAGAGACGATGTGAAACAATGAGAAGTGTAAATATTTGAGGGCAGAAATTAGTGAAGTTAGGCCTCCGCCGACCCGGAAGTAATGTTAACGAAGGGTGCCTGTCAACAGATATCCCGGGTAGTCCCCAGTCGGCGGAAGGCGGAGATAGGTGTGTTTTTTAGAGGAATCACCTCAGTACCAGAGCAACGGACGTGTCCCATCTCTGGTCTCCGAAGGGATTTTTCACACCACACTCCCCAAAAAAAAAAAAAAAGAAAAAAGAAAAAAAACGACTCGAAAAGTAATGGTCAGATTGGTTCTAGAATCACCCCTCCACGTTTTGAAAAGTATGGTCAGATTGGTTGTAGAATCACCCCTCCACGTTTTGAAAAGTATGGTCAGATTGGTTCTAGAATCACCCCTCCAGCTTTTGAAAAGTATAGTCAGACTCGTACCGTAATCACCTCTCCAGACTCGGGAGAGTATGTTCAGATTGGTCCCGGAATCACCTTCATGTCTTTCAGAAAAAGTGCGGACAAACTGACAGACTAAGCCGATTATATATAGTAAGGATTTTTTCATCGTAGATGGTGCCTTCGGGGGGAGCGGACCGCTAGGATGATGGTTTTTTGAAGGCTTCTTGTAGGATTCTGGAAAGCTCGATTGTTTCCTCCTCCTTGGTCACCTGTCGCTGAGGAGTCGAAGTTTGCTCCTCCTCAGGCGAAGTCCTCAGGTTGTGGGTGGTGACTCCAGCCCTGTCTCCGGTTATCGTGGCTTTGAGGGGCTACGTGGGGTCGCCCCTTCTTTTGCTCGCTGGTCCCCAACTCGAGTGATGTATCTCCCACACTTCGTTTCTCCCCGCGCCTCTTGGTGGCTGCGGCTTATTGAAGTGTGGTCGATCCAAGTCGGGGACTCGATCAGAGGTCTGATCTGTGTGGCTCGGACGCCTGGGGTGGCCTCCGAAATTGCTCGGACGGGTCGGAGCGTTACGAGCACCAGAGGTGGAGGGTTTCTCCTTGGTCTCGGTTGTCTCGACCTTGGGTTGCGGCTGCGCACACAGATTTTTTGCGCCGTCGGACAGCAGCTGATCGATCTCGGCCGAGGGTATATGCAGGCCTTCGCCTATTCGGCGACTAATCCTGATCATTGCCTCGACCTGACCAGCTTTGTTCCAGCCCTGGTTTGAGTGAAACGCAGGGCGTTCTGAAATATACCTGAAATCTATTGTTTCAGTGCTGCCCTTCAGCTGAGTCAGCAGGCTGTCTATGTACGCAGAGTGGCCATAGTTCTTGTTGTCTACACGGAGGGTTGTGTAGACTGCCCTGTTGACTTTCTCGTGTCTCCCGAGCTCCTCGAGTGCTTGCTGCGCTTCCGCGACAGCCTCGCTCCTCTGGTACGAGGCCTCTTGGAAGACACTTTGACCTCCCCACACGAGGACTGTGGATGAGCAGGTGTAGTCTGCCTTCTCCAGCTCAGCTGCTGCCTTTTGGCAGAGCTGCGCGGTGGAGAGAGGCCCGTACGTCCTGACTCTCAGTCCTCTGTGTTTGTTGAGGAGCGCATATATGGTGTTCGACGGGAACAGATCGGCACAGTGCCGGTCCATGCATACCATCACTATAGGTCCACGGTAGACCTGTTTAGGTGGTGCCGTCTTAAACTGCATGGGACTTTGGCTGATTGCTTCCCTCAGTTGGTTTTCGAGTTCGGCACATCTTGCCTCTGTTGCAGCAACGGTTGCTGCGAGGCTAGCCAATTTGAAGTCCCTAGCCTTTACTTCTTGGTTCTGCCACTCAATATAGTTTAGAGCGGCAGCCCGCTCAGTCATCAGAGCAAGTCGCTCTGACCCTGCGCAGGTGTGACACTGTAAGATTACAGAGTCGTTGGGGTTCATGTCCGTCGCCATCAGCTTCTCCTCCCACTGACTGCAGATGTCGAATGTGGGATTAGCTCTGAGGGTTTCCGGATTGAATTCCATTTCGAGGGGTATTTGGAGAAGGTATTTTATTTCTCACTCCTCTCCCTATTTTTTGGAGCTTCCAACGGTTGGACAGCTCCTACTTCCGATGTTTATCGGTAACGTAAACAGGCGGTATGCCTTTTTGCGATTTTCCGACCTTTGGAGTTTTTTTGTCCGACGAACCTGGTCTGGAGGTGCACGGGCCTGGGGGTGGTTCTTGGGTTCGGATCCGGTATGTTTTTCCACCTTCACCACTTTTTTCAGGCACTATTCTCTGAGCTCGAGATTCGCGATGCCTTCTCGTCTGTCGTAGCAGACGATCTTAAATAGTTCAATAGTAGGTGGTCAGTGAAAGCTATCCTGGTACTCGATCGCTCCAGCGTATGGCGGAAGCTGAGACGATCGCTTGCATACCACTCCGTCTGAAGATCACACCCGGGGGAAATTGAAAGGCCAGCTGGTTTCGAAAGATTTGAAAGAGCCTCTGAATCATCTCTGGATAAGCGGAGTTCAAAACGGAGCGTTCAGCAGAGAATTCCTAAGAACCATGCTTTGCCCGAGGATTCGAACATCAGACATGCTTCAAACGCGCCCTGGTGTACAATGCATATGAGGTCATGATTGCAAGAGCTGCCGGTAGGACGCCGAGCTCGGAAATGTTCTTGGCCGGCGTGCATTCAATCCCTGCTGCTGTCAGAATAGTGGGCGCTCTCGCTGTTCGGGCTCAGCCAACCTCAAACGGTGATTGGGTGTCGGGACGGTGGGTAATCGGTGTAGCGGACTGCCAAAAGAATTTTACGAAGGCCATTCATCCAATCATTGAAATCAGTTTCTTCAAGACTTATCACTAGAGATAGGGGTTTCAGGCACAATGCCATGAATGCCTGAAACTGCCTATATCCCTTTGTTTAGCCTCTGTTTCCTTCAATGTTTCGTCTGGAACTCTGCCTATTTGTCGATTTCATGGACCGAGAAATACATGGAACAAGCCTGTTGATCCGAAATTCAGATCTTTGGGAAAGTAGAACAATATCTGGATCATGCTCATCTTGCCATTGCTCGAAAAAGCGCATGCTTCATTCACTCCGAGGATCGCTTATGTCCGCGTCCTCGATCTCGTGAGCGCACGTTCGACGCGCGTTCGGTGAACTCACGGCGGCAATTTTTCATGACATGGGACGCCAAATTTTCTCCAGCCTAGGCGCGGCGATTTCTTAAATCCGGCCCTGCCCATTGCGCTTGTTTTCAGCACGCCGTGCCGGCTGGGATCCAGCTCGCTCTTCAACTCTTTCTGAACAGTCGTTTTACAGGAATTCAACTTTTCGCGATGCCCAAACACACTGAGTCAAGGGAACGATATGAGCGCTGAACTCTCCATTTCTTCGCCGACCGATCTCGTGTCGTTTGAGTTTGCCCCTCTAGTCGGTGGGAATGTAGAGCGGTCGTTTCCTCGCTTCGAGTTCTCTGCTCTCAGACCGCAGATATCGGTTGGCTCCGGACAATGCAAAGCTTCATATAGCTCCAATGTGCAATAAGGAGCTGCAGGATTAGCAAGGCTCGAGCTTTTACCTCCATCATCTCAATATGGCTCCCTTTCTCCGAAGTGTCAACGCCCCTCCCAACATTTTCGCCGCCTGTTTCAGCAACTGTGAATGCCTATTTTGTGGATTTTCAGTGCCTTTTTCCGGGATTTTGGATGCCTTTTTGCCTGCCTTTTCTCGAGTTTTTAGTGCCTGAAACCCCTATCTCTACTCATCACGTTCGACCGTGATTTGTTCAGTCGAGGGAGCTCCGGCATTTCCTACCCAACAGTGAATGGTGCAGGGGTTCCCGTCAGCGCTCGTGAAGGCAAGGAATCAGCGCGATTGCTCGAAGGGGACGAGAAAGCATGGGCCTTCGGGGGGGGGGGGGGGGGGGGGGCGGTTGTTTCCGGAAGGATCAGCCCACCTTTGCGATGCTTGAAGCCAGAGCCGTAATTCCCAGCCGCAGGTTTGAACAGCGCAGGTTTCTCGAAACATTTTTCCTTCACTCTATTCACGGCTACTTCAAGAGATGGATGTATGTACTGATCAATGGATAATGCCATTTGTCAGTGAAGCTATTCCTGGAGATCCTGGTTTGTGATCGAAACCTGAACCTGGCTCGAAAATCATGGTCAACCGAAATAGAATGTTTTCTCGACGAACGCCACCGGAAAATACCAAACGGTGTCAGCTCTCTGTTCTAACATTATCCGGAGAGATATACAGGGACGTGCATGATCAAGAGCAATCATACAGACCATGGGTTAACTGGCATCGTAAACCAGAAGTCTGAAAACGGAAGTGGACAAGGGATTCGGCTATCGGCAAACTAAGGAATGAATGGGAGACGGAAGCTCAAGGTGATTTTTCCGACTGAATTTTTATTCAAAGAACGATCGAATATGCTCCTGGTTTTCGTGATGGGAAATATGGTTGCAGTCACCGAGAGATGTTCTCAGCTTCGAGATCCTGAAGTGAGCATCAAGGTGACTCCCAATTTGTGGAGGGTCCATCAATCAACGACAATCTCTTCGTCTTCCCCCGGATTCTCTTCAATGAACAACCTTAGTAGTCGATACACGAGCGGGCTTGGGAAGCCGAAGAAATAGATGAGCTCCTCGGCTGTGTATCCCGCGTTGAAACCGACGAAGATTGCTGCTTTCAGCTCCTGGCCTTCTGGAGTCGACATAACGAATACAGCTGAGTGGATCCTCTTGACTGAAGACTCTGTAACTTTTGCTCAGTTTTCTCGATTTGGGTGCTCTTATACTCTCCAACAGCTCTCCTGAGGGCGATCACATGTAGAGAGGAGCCCTCTAATTCAGAGAATTTCGGCGTCGAATTCACACAGCGTGAGAGATCTACCCCAACTAATTGAGTATCTACAATAGATTAGGGGTTGAACAGTCCCGCGCTCTCGCACGGTAATTCGGTCGAGATTCTGCGAATTATTCGCGGCGAGATTCCTTGCTTCTCTCCGTGGGGATATTCCGCCCAACTTCATAGAACGCACTTCCTATGCATTGGATGCATCCTCGCTCTAGGACACGTAGGACTCGGAGGTTATTGTTCGAACCGAGAAACTTTCGGCTCAAGAGAGGAATCTGGGTAACGATCACGATCGAAAGTTGGCAAACACCTGGGTGTTCAGATGTGTCGGGTGTTTGTGATGCTTCATTCCAAATTGAGATTTCTGAAACTGGACATGAACTCTGACTGGGTTGAACGGACTCGCTTCGTTTCTTTATCGAGGCATTCACCAGAAGCGGAATAGCGGAATCTGCCGGGGCCAGCGAACAGGGAACCGCTCTATATACCGGGTGTCGAATAACTTCGGAGACTGTTCTACTCATTCTTCTACTCTTTCCATTCGGGTGAAACGTCAGGAGTCAAGTGACCGGGTTCGTACCCGTAGGAATAAATGCGCAGAAGGTCCGAGATATCTCCAAACTTCCCCCCATCGGACTCGCACTCCCACCATCGGTCCTGTGTCAGAACTTACTCCACACTGGTACTGTCGCCATTGCCTTCGAGAAAGCTCGGATTACTTCAATACACGGAGAGAGAGAAGGCGCAGACCCCTCCAGCCGATAGCAGTTCCTTTACATCTGTCGCGGTTCACGCTATCTACCAAAGGTAAATCGGGAGCACTCGCTGAGTCAATTTGATGGAAAGGTCGCCAGTTACGTGACTGTTATGAGTGGCGGCTGTCTTAGCCGACATTAGTCAGCATTCTCATTCTCTTGAGCATTCGATGAGTTTCACGAGATCTCGCCGTATTCTCAACATGTTTCCGGTATGCGTATAAGCTCCCGGACCCCGAAGAAAAATACAACATATTGTGCTTCTCCTGAGAGAATGTTCTCACAACATGACTTCAAGCCTGCGAAAACATCAATACGGCTACGTCTTCTGGAGCCATTAGCTCCGCATGAGAAGAATGTCCGTCGAAAATTTCGTTACGGCGAGGAGTATTCGAGAAACAATGAGAACAGCATGGCTGAAGCGGTTTGTCTCCAAATACGAGAAGTATGGAGCAGGCTTTGGATACAAACCATCTTCTATTGAAGAGAGTCCTGTTCGATCAATATAGTTAGCGATTTCGGGTTCCCACGATCCGCTAGGGAGGGTACACGTCTACCAGGCGACGGCGTTAACCGGGTCTATAACCTGAACTCACCGAGTCCCCCGCACGATTTCGAGTGCGCTGGTTCTCGGTCTGCTCGCATGCTCTGCTCGCATGCTCCGCTCGCTCGCCAGAGCCCTAACCTCACCCAATCTCCCGGCCTGCTTCAAGTTCGCTGATTACCGGTCTGCTGGGCAGGCGACGCCATGGACCGGCTGACGCGCTCCCCGCTGAAGAGGTGTTGCAAAAACTGGGATGTGGCTCTGAGGCCGATTCTTGAACGATCTCGCGATTGGTAGAGTAGGAGCTTTCTTTTTGGGTTAGGATGATTCGAGAGACTTCAAAGTCCCGCTCCTCAAGCTGTTCGATGTTATTCGGTCGTAAATTGTTAACGCTGTCCTGGAAGTCCTCTCCAGCTGGCTCGAAGTCTCCGCTGACAATCGTTTGGGTCTGTGAAAAAGGCGTCGTCCTAAGCGGTGCAACCCAGATGATAGCTACTGTGCTTGATTTCTCGATCCCAACAGATGCGCAAAGCTCTGGAAGATCGGGCCCTCCGCCTCCAATGCTCTCCAATGAAAGTCCTTGAACGACTTGTTCATGGAAACATCGAGAGGAGACATGCAGCTGGTGTGTGAGATCTCCAGGTGAAATTGCTAGCCGGGTCCTCATTTCGGAAGATTCTCGCTGAACCTGGATCTGCGTGAAACTGTCGGGTCGAGTAGGTCCGTATCCCACGAGGGGCCGATCCGCTCGTCAAGTTTTGCGCTCTCAAACTAGCGGAGCGAATCCATCCTGACTCGAGTCGAGCGAGAACGCTCCGAGACAGGCACGCCGCTAGGAATCATCGAGACGGTGCGCCAAGATCACGGAAAACAAAGTCTCAGCCAACAGGATGCTCAAGACGTTTACTCGGTTGAGCGAAACACGCTCGACCTAAGACCAATTGTCCGGCACCCATTTCACCGTCCACTCCCTTCTCTCCATCGCGGGGCAATCCACGCTGATTTTCAGGCCTCCGCGAAAACAATTTGGCGCTGGGGTGGAAACCAATATGTCGCTGGAGCCTCTCACTGTTCGCAGATACCAGACGTTTTCATGCAAGGATCCCCTGGATTCATCCTCGTGGAGCGCGATGAGCACGGCTGCCTCGCAACCGTAGGTGCGTTTGAATTAACGAATGTTTCATTGATAGCATCGTGCAGTAACTATGAGTCGCCACGTCGGTGATCTCCAATAGCATGTCCATGGATGTTGAGCACGAGAAGATGTGAGCCACCGTGTTGTCCAGTTCAGATGGCTCACACGCTGCCCACTTCCCTGGATCAGATTAGTGGGAAGCGCATTGTGAGCTAAGATCCCTTGTGTATCTCGTCCATCGAGAAATATTCGCTGTATTGTCCGTTTCGTTTCCCCAGGATGTATGAAGATATCATCAGTTGTCCTGCTATCTCGAAAAATAATCGAGCGGAGCAGCAGTAGCGGCCATGGACTGTGTTCCGTAGATTTGAGCTCAATCCCCTGCTGGCTCCTCGTGATTGGGAGAGGGGGCTTGTCGTTGAGATGGGGCTCGGCTGAGATTAGAATGGCATTGGTTCCTGGGATGATGACGGCATAAGCTCCCCGACGACGCGAATGAACCCGAGCATGGAGTTCCTGACGCGCCCCCCTCAGTGGAACGAGAGGTTCCGTCAAACGAGAGCGCGCGGCTCGGCAGCGTTTTAATGGGGCGACGCAGTCAATCGCGAGACGTGCTCGGAGTTCCGACCTCCGGACTCCAGTTCCGATTTGCTGGTAAGAAGCTGTGTTCGTAAATTGATGGCTTCTGTCCGAATTCCTCGCCGTATTTATCATCACCAGCAAACTTCAGCGGCTACGCATTCTTCCCTGGGCTGGGCAGTATTTCAGTGATGAACCGAATCGAGAAAACTCTCCCATCCTCAGAACAGACCCCAGTAACATATCGGCTCTGAACATATCGTCCTTGAAACTCGGAGAGGCCCTCGAGGACGGCGTGAACGAAAACGTGGTACGTCTCCCGCTTCCACACTGCTGGTCAGATTCATCATCCCACGATGCCGACTCTCTTTTCAAAAGATGGCGGTCTTGATCTCAGCTGTCACGCCCGCCAAAGTAGATTCCCTCATAAATTCCCTGTGAGTACATAACATGTGTCTGATTATATGAGTTCTTGCCAACTGATTAAAGCGATATCTCTACCATCATGAAGAGAACCACTGTGAGTAGTTTGCAGGAAGATGACTTGGATGCTCGTGAAATAGCTATGCCCCATTCTTGAGCCCGAGATCGACGGTTGCGTCGACTGGCTCTGTGCACAGTGACGTTCCAACGTCAGACATCCACGGTATTCCATGTACCCGGGGTGCCCAAGACGAGAATTCCGAAACTCAGAATGTGTGACACCGCATACCCTCCGTGGAGCGGGAAACTCACAATCAATTGTCAAATCAATCAAATCAATTGTCAGATCGATCGTTGTGGCTGCGACATCAGCGGTTTCGCACAGCCATGTGGTGGGCTCCTGTTCGCGCACCGTTGCATGGTTGGTTGGTTGATTGATCGTTCGCTCGTTTCAGACCTATTGCAAAATCAATATCCGCCAGACCATCAGCCAGCGCATCGGCCACACGGCTGTTCTGCGAGATGCAGTTTACTGACGCTGTGAATCGGACCCTAGTTACTACATGGTGCAGAACTGCTCATACTTAGTTACCGCTCATGGACACCCGGACCGGGTGCTTTCGCTCGGAGAAGATCGAGGGGGTCGCGCTCGCATTTCTTGTCGCCCGTCAAACTGACGTCGTTCTTCATAGGAAGCTCATCATGGGTTGAAGCTGGGTGGACCATAAATATGACGGAGTCTGCGTTTTGATTGGTTCCAGCTCCAACTGAGTCTGACCCCGCTTCTTCTAATCGGAGTTTCTAATGGATAGTGAGCGTAGATGGAAACGTTCGAAAGAGATTGTAATAGGTCCAACAGAGCAGACGATTCCCACGCACCCGTTCCCATGTCCGATCCCCATCGGAATCCGACCAATTCACGATGTTGAGCTGTAGTACATGTATCTGGCTTGGCGACCAGCCAACAACATCAGCGCGGTCGATGCATTCCAGCGGTATTCTTCAGCAGTGTTCTCTCATTTATGTACCTGATAATAAGCGATCAAGAACAGTACTTGTCCCCTTCCGCGGAATACAAGCAAGCTTTTTTGTATCGAACTTCAACTGCTGTATAGATGGCGGAGGGAGAGCTGACGAGAACCTGAGCCTTGACAAGTATTGGGTGGTGCGGAAGAACGGAGGAACATATGCTTCTCTACAGGAGACTCTGTTCCGAAACAGCTGGGGTCAGAAAAGCGTGGAACTGACAGCCGCGGGAACGTGTACCTAGTGCCGACAATTCTCGATGTGTGCCCGAACGAAATCTCAGGAGAAACTTCTTCGCAGAGCGCTCGTCCTTGAGAAGTTCCTGATCGTCACGCCGAAGTCTTCGAGGCCAACTGGAGCCTCGTTCAGCAGCAATGCTCGTTGGCCGAGCCATCTTCACAATGAGGGGTTCGAGCACGCTGTTGTTGCAGGTTCGGAGTCATCCCGTGTTCGATCATGTGAGTCTAATTCGCAGTTCGGTTCTTAAAAGCCATACCCCGAAAATTAGCCATAGACCAGTTTTCGGACCCCAAGACGAATATAAGCCATGGCTTATTTTCTGAAAAACACGATAGGTAGCCTCTCTGCCTCGTAAGACTGCTTTACAGTCCGCCGTGTAGAACCTCTACAGAACTTGTCTGATGCTCTCCACCTAGTCGAGCGAAATAGCTCAACCATCCGGCCTTTGCACGATCCTCATCCCTAGACAGTACTTCGCCGATCCCACTTCTCTAATGAGGGAAACCCCCGCTCAGCCGAGCGATACGCTTTCGAGTTCGAGCAGTAGCCAACAAAGATGTCTTCCTCGGCCTTCTTATCCCACTTTCTGCGTTTTTCATGCAGCATCTGGGCTCGGGCCAAGCAACTCTAGTTTCCGCACGTGACTCAGATCTGGCTTCCTTCCAGTCCACGCTCCTTCCGGACATACTGAACTCGGGGCTGCTGTCGGACTCAGGTTCTTCGGCTAGCACGCCGTACTCCAGTTTCACACATTGACCTCGCTCTTTCCACTTAGGTTCGGTGCGCCCTCTTCGCGCAACCATTCTGCCCCGGGCAGCACTGAGCACTCGTCTTGTGGGTGATCCCCTCTCGCGTGAGGAACTCCGAAACACTCCTATTGAGATGCTCGGTGCTATTATGCGTTCTTGATTTGTTCAACCTAAAAATTCTCCAACTTGCTGAATCACGCTCAGTGTGCCTGATGAGCTCTGCCAGTTTCTCGAATGCTCTAGATCCCATTTTCATTAATGCCACGGTGCTTGATTCTCTAAATAATGGCGCTCCGAGCGATTACCGACTCATCGACGTACTCCAAAAGATCACAGCTCAACATATGCAAACAGTTCAATTAGACTAGAGGTCTCGAGACGTAGCTATACGATATCTCGTGGGGCGGTGGGCTGTTTGCGCTAGCCAGAGCAGGAATGCTCAACACCACGAGCCGACAGAACTCCCGTGATCCTACCATGGATTTGAAATGCGCTCGATGTAGATGCCCGGAAACCGGAGAACAGTACATTCTCGAACGCGAAGAAGGAGAGTATTCCAAGATGGGACTCCCGTGTCGACTAGAACTTCACCCTATATCAGCAGCGACGAACCTGAGGAGCACGAAGGAATGTGTAAGATGCATTATCAAGTAATTCAAATCCGAGAATTTAGTTGGTTGCCCCGCCCGATTCTCCGGATGACGATGACACGCTGACGCGGAATGGCTCGTCCCCTAGCCCGACGCTCAAGGTCGAATGCGAGCGCAGATCATGCCGATTTCTTTGTAAGCGGTTCTGGTGCCTCCTCCACGACAATCTAGGCAGGTTTCGGTGAAGCTTGCTTTCGTAGAGCTGTATTCTCCTCAGAAGATGTTGGCGATTCTACGTCAACGCTCTCGATTCGCTTGCATTCCAGTGAGCAAGCATCCGAGACTGAATCCTCATTTCGCTCTGTGAATGCGGACAAGACGACGGTATTGTTCTCCTAGAATAAAGTCACGTGTGCGTCATTCAATGTCTTATCGGGCCCTGAAAGCGAGTGTAGCTTCTTGGTTATTTTCTGGAATCGGAATGACGCAGCGTACCGAAGAGATCACATCGTCAGAGAGCGGGAAATGTTCTTCGTCCTAACGCTGGCAGCAGGATCGGAGTGGCTGTTCCAACTCTATGAGCCTTCACAACATCCTTAACGAATATTTACACCCAGTCGGCATGTCGAGAATAGACTGGACCACTCTGAAACCGGGGATGCACCGGCAGATGATTCCAAACTCATCTGTCCCATTTGGGCTCTGGGAGAACTCTTGCCGTCTCGTAGCTTCCATCCGTCTGTTCACTGTCGCTCGGGCCGAGTGCTGGCTGGATTGAAAAATCAAGCCGAGAAGCATTTCGAACTCGAGGATCACCGCAACCGAGATCCAGTTGAAAGGGTCAGGTACGTTTCGAACTGCGACTCAGAACCGTCGGAACTCATCGTAACTTGAACATGCCGCACACGTTTCCCTCCTCCGAAGAGCGTGCTCGACATTGATCGGACGTGGAACAAGTGAGTTGAGTTCGGTGACAAACCAGAACTGTTCCTGGCGCAGGTCAAGTTCAGCAAACTGAAGAATTACGTCTCGCGTTGCCTCCTGACTTCCAACTGTGTTCTCACAGAACTCGGTTGATGGGATTTTGCGCTGCGATAGCTTTATCACTGGCTTGCTTGTCCAAAGAGCTTAATCATTTCATCCCCTAGAAGAGCCGAGTAGCAGATGACGTAGTAGCTGATGTTCACTTTGTTCCGCTCGCGATACGCCGCGACGAGTGTCTAGTCAGCTCATGGGGAATGCTTAAATTGATTCCGGACCTGGATGGAAACGACGCACCGGTTTCGAAGCTCCGGCTTCGACAGTGGGCTTCCTCCCAGCCTCGGCGGGCAAAATTCGAGTGTTGCAGAGAGGAAGGCAATTTGCTCAAAGGCGGAATGAATTGTCGACACCCAACAGTAGCTCTCAGTCGGCGGAACAAGAACCTGCTTTCCGAAAGGACTTCTTATACCTGGCCCATATACACGTCTTCTCTCTGTCGTCTTTCTACTTTCGATCTGAATACTCTTTCGAATGTCAACACCGTCATTCGATCCCCGCTGTTTTCAAAGAGCCCAATGAGCTGCAGGAGCAGTAGTATTCTGGATACAGCCATGTTTCGGATGACTTGCGGGAGCTTGAATATGATTTTTCGTCTCCGGGAGAATATCACTGGGCTCAACGGCGCTTCTGAGAGTGGAATCAGTCTCGTTCGCGAATACGCCTCCAATGGATCTACCGATATTGTACATCATGATGGAATTTTCTGATTCTATCACGGTCTGATGTCGCGTAGAACCCCAGCTCGATGTTATTGGTGAACCAGTTTTCACGACGGACGGCATGCGAGTCTTCTTTCGGGTTTCCGCTGAGAACGTGATTTTTCGAGGGAACTTCCCAAGCTCTGAGTTTTCGCGCCATCGTGGGAGAACAAAGGGTCTCGGCCATTAGTGGCCCCGCGGATTTTGCACTACTCCAGACAAAACTTGGTCAACTTAAAAGGCTCATATCTCGGCTCCCAGATGGGTTACAGCGCCGATCGAGTTATTTTTGGAAAGCTGAAGAAGAGAGCTATCGGATAGCATGCATGCCGTTTGGATCGAAGATTGATGAATACCTTTAAAATCGATGATTCCAAGACCGATGCGAAAATAGATAGCGTCGAGTGCGCACTCTGGAGTTGAGCTGAATCGAAAGGTCACTGAGAGTCGAAGGTTTTGCAAAAAAAAATCCAAAAAAAAAGAGGCGCTTTTTCTTTTTTCGCCGAAAATATTTTTTTCCTTGGACTCTCCCCCCCCCCCCCCTCCCGGAAAAAAACGCCCGTGATGGTTCCGGCAAAGTAAGTGATCTTTATTCGCCGGCATCACTCTCTTCTGAGCCTGTCTCTCCCTCTGAGGGTATGAAGAGATCGGTCAAGGCTTCCGCTGGGCGCAGAAGTGATGGGAGGTACCACTATGGGCTAGGTAGAAGACAGAGGCCGCAACGTGCGAACAGCAGCCGACTGTTCGGGCTCCGTTGGGGCACTCACACCAGTAGCGTCGGATTCCGTCTACGCTGTCCCTCCCGGGCACGTAGTCGATGTAGACCCGATAAGTTGTGCGTTCCCTGTGACGCGACCTGATTTCGAGACGGACGATGGTCGGTGCTTCTTTGATGAACGTCATGTTGACGTTGTTTTCGGCGTCCATCGCTTCCGCCAAGTAGGATAGGGCCAAATTGATTTGGTATGGCCCTGAAGTCAGAAGCAGTAGATGGTCTCTCGTCAGCTTCGGGAAGTCAGTTAGCTCTGTGGAGGAAATTCTCTCAAGAGCTGTCGGTCTGCGATTCCAGCCTGCGCGGAGGACTTCCTCTCCGAGATCATTTTGGAAGGCCTGGCGTCGCACCATGTGATCGATGATCTCGGAGGACATGTTACTCTCCCCCCACGATCGCTGGCCAAATCGGTTCTCCAGGTAACCCACAACTCGGCAAAGCGAACGGACTTTCGGTAGGAATCTATTGTCGACCGTGTGGTGCAGCATTTTATATCGCTGAGCAACGCGACCATGCACCGCCTCGACAATCCAACGGAGCTTCGTTACTCGGCGCGAAAAATTGGCTTCATCGCACGGAAGCTGTTTTCTCTTGCCTTTCATCGCGGGCATCAATACGTTGAAGCCCAGCTCAAGCATGTGTGTCACAGCATCCCGAAAGCCACGATCGACAATGAGCACATCATTTCGCCTCAGAAGAGCCAGGAGATTCTGATCTTGTAAAACTTGCTTGACGATTGTGGCGTCGTTTTCTCTTCCAGAGAACGGTCCAGCGAAGTCGACAATTAGTCCATTAGTTGTACATATGGTGAACGGCTTGCACAAGGGCTGTTTCTTCTGTCCTGAGTAAGCCCGTCGCTGGTAGGCGTTGTTACTGCTCTTCTGGTGACGGATGTAAGTCCCATCTAGAACAAGAGCAAGTTGATCCTCGCCGAGCGCTAGAAGCCGCTTCGCAGCCATCGTAGTGTTTTCGAGCAGTGTTTGACGAGTGAGGGATGTAGGACCGAAGTGATTCAGGACGCTGCGCTCAAACGCCTCCAAGACACTCGTGAAGCAACGCGAGACGAATCGAGCGCTCTCTAGGTCGAGCATGCTCGCAATCACATCGTTGGAGTTTCCCGTCCGTAGCTTGTTCAGGAAAATGAAGAGAGCTTGATTCACGTTTCGGGATCTGCTAGTTCTGAGCGTATCCAGGCAACGCCTCAGTTCGAGGAAGTTATCACGGCAGAAACCAGTGAGATTCCTGCACTGGATTTCCGAGAGATCTAAGCATCCTATCCGCTCGTACAACGTCGTGCCCGGATTGCCGCGGAATAGCTGCTTCAATTCTTCGAGGGTAATCGATGTATATTGAGAATAGATGGGAACAGCGCGGATGTCTTCGATGTTCTCAATTCTGTGTGCGAAGCATGTCCGGCTTCCGTCCGGTATATAGATGTTAGCTTCGTTGTAGACTCTGCATCGTTCGCTCAAGTTCATGAGATGAAGTCCGCTTGTTTGTGAGCACACGATGCACCGTCGGTGAGTGGACGATGTTCGTGGAATACTGACTTCTAGATGGTCTCGCTGTGGGAGGGCCATTTCGAAATCAAACCCTTCTCCATCTCCTGATGAGTGCTCACCTTCTGGGATGAAAACTCCACCAGCTGCGCCACCTTCTTCCACAGCTTCTTCATGTCGCGGTCTTCTGATGTATTCACAACGGTAGCAAAGAACATCGTTCACGGCGACCGGCTTCCCGTGGTACGCCGTGTAACGATCGGCATCTTCCTGCGATCTCACCGTCTTCGATCTTCGACCCAACTTATGGAGATCCCTCCTACAAACAGCACAATGTACAAACATCGTAGAATGAAACCGGAAAACTAGGTTTTCTATAGGAACACTGATTCTTTGAGCGGTCGCCACGCGGTACTCGGCAAGATTCTCAGAAACAATGTTTGTGGCTCCTGTTCTTGGAATTCGACTCCCGGCGCCGATGGATGCATTTGCTTCCAGTCGTTGCTCCAGGGCGGTGAGCTATGCGCGGGTGCTCGAGCCTAACATGTATGCATGTTTTGAGCTCCGACTTCATCACTAGAGAGCTCAGGGAGGGGGGGAGGGTCCAAAAAAAAATTGGAGGGCAGACCAGAGGAAAAAAATATTTTCGGCGAAAAAAAAAAAAGCGCCTCTTTTTTTTGGATTTTTTTTTTGCAAAACCTTCGACTCTCAGTGACCTTTCGATTCAGCTCAACTCCAGAGTGCGCACTCGACGCTATCTATTTTCGCATCGGTCTTGAAATCATCGATTTTAAAGGTATTCATCAATCTTCGATCCAAACGGCATGCATGCTATCCGATAGCTCTCTTCTTCAGCTTTCCAAAAATAACTCGATCGGCGCTGTAACCCATCTGGGAGCCGAGATATGAGCCTTTTAAGTTGACCAAGTTTTGTGTGGAGTAGTGCAAAATCCGCGGGGCCGATGGCCCAGCCTTAATGGCCGAGACCCTTTGTTGAAGTGCTCTCTCGAACATTGGCTCGAAGAGTGTCTCTCCGTGAGACTCCGACGTGGTGACGGTGGACGTCCTTCCCTCTCGAGTTCGGTCACAATGAATGCTCCACGGACGTCCGAACCAGAAATTAACGGAAATAACTTCTTTGGCATGTTTGCTCTG
This sequence comes from Phytoseiulus persimilis, assembly GCA_037576195.1. Classification (NCBI taxonomy): domain Eukaryota; kingdom Metazoa; phylum Arthropoda; class Arachnida; order Mesostigmata; family Phytoseiidae; genus Phytoseiulus; species Phytoseiulus persimilis. The sequence goes on from CM075104.1 coordinate 11,883,014, forward strand.
GATTCCGAACATATTCTCCCCGATGCCTCCAATTCGTGCTGTGCCCCCCGTGCAAGCGTCCCGACGGGCTGTCAGCATCTGTCTTCATCCTCGGACCTTCTGTGCCTTATTTTCGGAATGTCCCTCAAGAACACTCTCACGAAGCCCTTTCCTGAGTTTGCCCAATGTTCCGTGAGGCCAGTAGATTCCGCAGAGTACGCACAGGGAAGACATGGAGCAAAACATTCCATCGTAGCTGACGCGAACGTCTCTGAAGTAGTCGTCGAGGAATGGCCTGAAACTGGTCACGATGCCGCACATGAACAGCGAAGCTCCCAGGCTGCCCGTGAAACGTGGAATCACGAAATCGTTCACTAGAAGGACTTGTGTCAGCGGGATGAGGGCGCCGTCGCAACCGCCCACGATGAAAAGAGCCACGAGTAGCGCCCACGAAGATGAGCTCATTACTAAAGCTCCCATATGACCGGACATGTCCTTTTCCGTCCGTTTGTCCAGGTTTTCTTGAGCAACCGAGGAAATGTCCGGTTTTCGGGCTCACAGATCGAGTGGCCAACCATGACTTTTAATTAATTTCCCCGTCGAAAAAATCGATGGGTTTCGGGCAACAGAGCGCGAAATGATTCCGGTATTGTGAGGGGATGAGTGGAGAGCGGTTTTCCAGCAGCCGGAATATCGATCCTAGCTCTTTATCTGCGGAGCGATGGAGGTGATGCCCTCTGGCGGCCTCGTCGATATGAAACCCCCTGAGCCAGTGATTACACGCTGGGTACATTTCTGAGCACCACATTCCACCCTCGTGAAAATTTTGAGGAAATCAAATTGTTCGTCTCGAAGATAAAAGTGGAACCTGCGTACAGCTCTCGCTGAAACCGTAAGTCGATGACCCGTTCCTTTTCCATGTAAAGAACCTTTTTTCGGACAGGACACATAGCTTGTCACGATCGACCACAAAGAGGCCCTTTGTTTTCCGGCTGAACCTCTCAGCCAACCCTCAGAATATCCCGGGATCAGCTTTCGGTATTGCTTCAGTAACACTCCTTATCGCCTCGCAAATCCCATTGCGGGCGGTGGGCTTAGGTCTTAAGATGGTTGAGATTTAATTCTGATATAAATTATATCCTCTTTTTACCACATACCCGCGATTGCTGGCTTAGCGTGACAAAGAGGCCCTTATCGATACAGTTCATGCGGACCTACTTTTCGACGAATAGAAAGCCTGTGACGGTACCCTCAGCTATTCCGATAAAAGGGGTCCTCATTCAACACTCTCAAATGCTCAATTTATCTGGAGAATGTCCGAAATTTGCATGTCCGCCTCCTTGTCCGCTCTCAGGCAAAATGTCCGCCGGACAAATGTCCGTTTTTCGCAAAAAAAATGTCCGGTCATATGGGAGCTCTACTCATTACCCAAAACACTAACGCTAGTGTCTGGAACCGTAAGACTGTGACAGCATCCGTTTCGAACTTGAAAATATTCTTGCTAACCTTAGGAGCGGTGTGCGTCACACGCGGCTTTCAAGATGTCTCTTGGGAAAATGGCCGAACTATGACTCTGTCAAGGAGAATTCGGATCTCGGAGCTAGAAAAAGCGAGAGGACGTGCCTTGCTCACGGCTGTGGTCGAACGCGATCATGAGGAAAGTAATGTATGCGCTATATCTCACAACGATGCAGGCTACATCCATGATGAATACGGCGCTCAGCATATAATGAGAGGATTCTTTCCCCGTAGAAATCTCAGACGTGTACACTGACTCCACCAGCTACTGTTCTTCAACTGAGGACCATGACGGCTTGCCTTCAGTAATAATTTATTGGGAAATGTGATGAGCCAGGCGTATCGAGCAAGGGGTACACCAGGGATACCGAAAACCTGAAAGATCAAATACCTGAAATCCCGGAAATCGAAAACCTGAGATGCCGAAATCCCTCTCTCCTTCTCAGAAGCTTGCCTGATGCGAATGAGCCTTCTGTGCAGGAGAGGTGTCAGCTTGTCGAGGCGGGCGAGACGGCATCTGCCAGCTTCTGGACGATGAGTTCGCGTAGTATCATGCTTTGGAATGCGATCGAGAGACGAATGCACGATTGGAAAATGAATGTCTCATGTTCCGTGGCTCCGAATTGGAAGATTTCACACCCATAGCAGACGGAAGGTCATGCTCAGAGATGATTTGAATTGTAGCAGGTCAAGAAGGAACGCGAGAGCAAAGTACACCACATTCAGCAGGGAAGCGAGCGTCAGCCTCATCGGAGAGTTACTCTCAGTTTTCGACGTTTCATTGATGGGATTCCATCTAGGCTTGTTCACGAATTCTCAAATCAGTATCATGATTGCTGATCATCAGATTGATCCCAGGTTGAGTATCGATTTATTGTGTTCAGTAAGATGTTGGTCTCTGTGTATGACGCGTTTGATCCATGACTGGCGCTAGAGTTCAGGATCCGGAAATTGTGTCCAACGGTTCGGACATACTCCATCTGTGGAATTTGCCAGAACGCAAGCTGTTTCGCGAAGCGCTCCGGGCGCGCGTTTGATGAACATTATTTCTTGCGCATCTTATACGGTGGGCTCCCCCCTCTGAGTAGAACCCGATGCACTCTGCATGCCTCCTCGTCTTCCATTATGTGTCGAACCATTTCGAGAAGGTCGACAAGCGCCTTCCTGACTCGTTTCTTGAGGGCGCTACGCCAGGACTACAGATGATTCGTGGTCCTGATGCAGGAATTTCTTTGAAAATACTCGTATAGGATAAGTTCCTCGATCGGGGACTGGATACAGTGTGCATCGAACATAAGTTTCCTTCTCTTTGTTTGGCAAGAGATAATATGGTCGAGGTAAGCGGGATGTATTATAGTATGAAGAGTTGATAGAAAAGGGTTGGGACCACCCTGAACGCCCCATCCATGAAGAAATCCATGAAGATCCTTTCCCTCTTCGTCTTAGTCGAAAAATCCCCCAACACTATATCAGCCCGACTCTCTGGAAGAGGCGGTCGAACGCTCGCGCGGTGATTTTGCAGCATCGATAGTACACTGTCGAAAGAGGGCATGATTGATCCAATCGCTTCCATATCGGTTTGACCTTGGAACTTGGAAACAATCTCGCTCAGAACTTCGCGTTGAACCTCCTTGCATGACTTGTCGGGCCTAACTAGCACGGCCTCCTTCATTTTGTTGATCACGTTACGATTCATGAGCTCGCAGTCCTCAAAGCTATAGCTGTGCGGTTTGCGAGGTGACTTCACTATCACGGACAGCGGGCATCGATGGCGGAGGAAAAGTAAAGAACTGATTACTTTACAGAGCCCTCCAAATGGGTGGGTGGGACCTTCAAGTCTCGGACCACATGGAGTCGCCCTCGCTTGCGAAGTCTTTCCGCATCGCTCGAGACTCGTTGTGGTCAGGTGGCCCATCAAAGCTTAACGAGGCTTGGAATAATGGAAGGGAATTTCCCCACCTTGTCGATAGCCACTTGTACCGGGCAATAATCTTCTTTGGCTCGTACACAGCGGCGATAACGCCGATTGCCATCTTCCTTCTCGACCGCGAACAGGAAACCGTCCATGACATATAGAGCACCTCCTCTCTGATATTGAACTTCCTTAACTTCCATTTTCGACACCACGGGATTTCACTCCAGAAAAGAACTAACGACTCTCTGCAGCCGACACGACAGTGGGCTATGGTTGTCTGCTATCGAATCAATTTCACCTCCCTAAACTACAACGGTGACTCGATAGAGTGATACTCTGGAATCACCCCGACAAGAAGATGTCAAGAAGGGGGGAAGATCGTGCGGTTCGTGATAGACCATATCGTGTCTTTTCCCCAATCAAATTTGGAGCATGACCGGGCATGTCCCGTTTTCGCCCATTGTGTACGTCATGGTCACGAGCACTGCGCGCGGCTTAGCCCCAGATGCCAGAATGAAACAGCTTACCGTTAACTAACCAGCTTAACAGTTAACCAGCAGAGTGTACTCGCCCCCGCGTACGGGGTTTCTGACATGTAACAAAGTGTATATGGGCAAGAAATGGTTAATAAACCAATCAATCAATCAACACTCTCCCGATTCTGTATCGGTCCCCGCTAATTAGGCGGATTTGGGAACAAAGCGTCTCCGACGTCTGCAACGAGCACGAGTCATGCAGCTCGCCCCTTCTCCACCGTACATACACCCTGCACCGCACCTCCTGCGGTCGCGCTCGATTTATTGTCAGTTCGCTGATGATGGGATTGAATGAATCATGATGAACAAATAGAACACTTGATGTATGTCTGAGTAGGTGCAGAGAGAAATAAGGCAACGTGACCACCAAATATGCCCAGATATTCTCAAAGCACCCAAGAACAACAGAGCTGAGAGACTGTGGCAAGACCGAAGTGGACTCCTGATTCCAGATGACGACTCGAGAGATCACCTAACTGACGTAGGAATCGAACTGCTTGAAGCGAACAGGACTTACGATCAGGGAGTACCATGGCTAGGAAGTAGGGATCCCACAGATATCGTTACAAGCCCAGACGAGATCAAGCATGCGATGAGTACCATCCAAGAACGCACAGGGTGTGGGTTCGACGGTGCTTGCAGTCGGGACTCCGCGTACGGGACCGAGCGAAAGTCTTGAATAATCTGCAGAGTAGAGGTGTGAAGCAAACCACCGAACTGCTGAACAGACTGTTCTCCGGAGCCGAAGACATACCAGAGTACTGGAAACAGGGAAGAGTACCCCTCAACGAGAGAGGAAACTCCAAGAAGGGACACCTGAACACCGGGCTCGGACAATTGAACTGGACTTGACTTTCTCGATTCGTCTCAGAATAGTGCTCTCTGTAGCACCGGGGCGAAAGACCTCGGCTCGATCTCGCGAGAAATTCCTTCGTCGCGGGCTCTATCCTCGGCGTACTCGAATATCTCTGGCTGTTCGAAGCTCTGTTGGATATTTTGGACCCCCTGTCCCGGGAGAGACGGCAGATGCAGCGAGAAAATGTGGCTCTTAGTCGAAGTGAGGAGTGCCTGCAGTTGTTCGCGTCTCCTCCCGTGGTCTACAAAGCCCCCTGCCAGGGTCACCCCTGCCAAACTGGGTCCGATAGTCTTAGACCTCTCCGGGTATCACGGCGTCGAGTTCCGAACCGAACTCCGAGATCACAGCTCCTTGAGAGCTCAGGCGACTCATTCGTAGCAAAGAGCCGATCCGATGATCCTTTTGAGGTCAGGCATTCAACGCGGCGACCAATGCCGCGATTTTTGTTTGTGCCAGTTATGCGCAAACTCCCGCGCCTGAGGTCGAGGTTCCTTCTCCTGGTGATTTGTTGAATCGTGTGGTGTACCGTAAACTCTCGAACATTGGCGCGCCCATCTATACATTGTATGAACCGATTTTTCCATCTTCGTAATAATCGCATGATTAGATTTTGGGAGCCAAACACGCCTGAAACTGTCATGATTGGAGTTCACGAGAATCTTTCCAAATTGGGCAATCGATGCAGGAGCTCGAAAATGAAATATTGTTATGGTGTATGGATTTCCATAGCCCACTGCCTTCACTCCGATTCTGTTTCGATTTTGAGCGCGCATTCGCTCTCAAGAGGCTGTTTCCAGGCTTGTACTCTTCTATTGACATCGGGTTGTTCCACTCAAGACTTCGAACAAGCCCGCAAAGGAGCTCTCCACTCTTGTGCGCGGTGTCTGACAGCGAATCAGACCAAAATAGCTTGGTCGATATTCGAGGACCGTTCATCCGCTTCCCCACCTCGCTGTGATGAGCCCGTTCATTAGAGAACGCCCGTTATTTCTCCAAATGATCGATGCCCGCCTGATTATCAAGAGTCGCCCGTCTATTGGAGAGGGCCCGTTTATTATTTCAAATGTTCGAGACCTGCCTGCCTGCTAGAGATCGCCCGTCTGATGGAGCCCGCCCTACTGTTCTAGAGTTCACGATATGTGATTTGATTCCATGAGGATGCTGCCAGTGATTCCTGTTCAGAGTTCTATGGAAATGCCGGGGACCAAACCCAAAATGCCGGCCGTTGCGAAGCGATGACCTTAGCAGTCTGCCACCTATACCACGACCATCGATACAGTGCCATCAGGTACTGTTGAGTTGTCATTTGTTGGACCGGCGTTGTCTGGTACCTTGAACGTTCGCGCCAAGTCGTCCGCGTCGCATTGCCCTAGACCGCTGAACAAATGGCCGCCGATCACCATCGGTCGCCAGATACAAGGCAAAGTCCTGCCTGTCAGAAGTGAGTACACATGTCTCAAGACTATACAAAGTGACGACTCGAACTACCTCTCCAAGCAAGAAGAGAGATGGAAGACGGATGCGAAGAGAGTTCTTCACCAGGTGCACGCCCGAACACTACGATTTAACAAGTTTGAACTGTCCAAAACATTCTGTAAAGGCGTCGCTGTCCCAAAAATTACACATGCAAATGCTGTCACCGTGATGCCAGCAAACACAGCGAACGAACTGGAGGATTCCCAGCGCGAGGCAGCGCGATGGGCACTGGATGTTCCAGGATGGAAGGTAGCGGACGGTTACCTTTCATCAGAGCTGAGCTGGAGCTCCTTCGAGGCGAGGGGAGCCGGAAGTGAGCTCAGGTATTCTGAGGGGATCCGGTCAAAGCCGTACTCGATATGGCCCAAAATGCTACTCGATGCAGTTGAGCTACAGGAAAACGAAACGAAGGCCTACCTAAGAATGGGAGTTCTCAGAACCAAATTCAATTGCGACGCATTGACGATCGAGCTCGACCACGAAAACCAAGCTCTCCTTGGAGTCTACTACCGAAAGCTGTCCGAAAAATTCAAGACCATACAGGATAAGGCCTGGGAACACGGGAGGGAAGAGAGATCCACTCTCGCGCTTACAAAGAGTCAAGGACCACGATCACCCACATATATAACAATAGTAGAGGATACTCCCTCCTAGACCCATCGAGAGCTGCGACCCTCCCCACAAAATGTCATAATGCTATCTTACTAGCTGCCCCAGACACATTCTGCGACCGATGTGGAGTTCACCTCGAAACAATGGCACATGTGATCTTCAAAAGCAATGAATTCTACTATCCTGATGAAGACCTCGCCGCTCGCCCCGGCCTAAGCAACGAGCTGAATCATACATTGGTGAACAACGTCTAAGCAACTTCTCGAAGCGTGGGAACGCAACAGGAGAGGATGCGCCTGGAGCATGCTCGCGCCTGGAGCATGCTCGCGCCTGGATTGTAAGGTTGATTTATAAATGAAAGAATCAGATCCAATAAACCATGAACTCCTAGCTGACAATTTTCTCACGTCTCGGCACGTATCGGCAGCTATATTGTGTAGCGTGGGGCTTTCCATGTCTCCTGTCATTCTCTTTCCCGGATGCTTCAATTCAAACCGTCATTTATACGGCACCCGTACCGGGTGGCATGGGAATTCATTTCCCGTGCTCCGGAAAATGATGTCTAGTCGAGACATCGCAATTGTTCTGCTGTTGGAGTTTGAGCACGCCCTTGTCTGCACCACGGTAGTGTGGCGATCCCTGACTTTTCTCAAGGTGTTGGTGAAATCGTTGAGCACAACGTCGGACAACGTTCCCTGGACAGCGGGATACAGGCAGTCTCGTTCCTTGGGTACAAAGCCTCCACAAATCCACTCGTATCGAAATCTGCTAACCCTATGGAGTCTGTCGATTTCGGCGATTCCCATGGAGCTTCTCTGGCACCATTAGGTCACCAGCCCAACGGATGGTGTGCTCAATGGTTGGGGCGAAAAACGTTCGATTTCTTTCATCATATTAGCCAAGCGAACCGGAACTTCTTCTCTCAGAAAATCGAAGGAGTCTGCAGGACTGGCATGCTACCCTGTGGGTCTGTCAATGGAAATCTTGACCAGTTCTCTCCCTTCGGATTCTCCATGACTCGCGGGCTGTGCTTCGAACTTCTTCGACGCTGGGTCAGGGGGAACTCCTCTCAGCTGGGTCCGAAACATCGATTGATACCTTCATGAGCGCTGGGATGGAATTTCTCCGGAGCTCTGCTTTGAGTGAATGAAAGCTGCAAACGGTGTCGTTCCAAACTGGTGGAAGGTGGCCCGAACTCGAGAACCAACACGGGTAGTCAGTATCGTTCGGAATAACAGCATACCTTCACGGCAAAAATGCGGATCACTTTCAATCACCGTGTTCTTGCGACACGGATAACTCGATGCGTTACTGCAGAAACACTTCAGATATCGATGCGGATCCTCAAATGCATGTATACCAGTCCGGATTACATACTGCGTGGCTGCAGGTTCGACATCTGAAGGGTGTGATTATCTCTCCAGGATGAGCAATCGTTATGACTGGAACTCGCCGTCACTCCGAGGATTCGGCTGGCGATTCGGATGAAGGAGCTTCGATTTCCTCGGCCAATTGAGGGAAATAACCTTGGAGATATTGTCAGATCGACTCGATCGTCAGCTGCTTCTCAAGCGCATGGTGAACTCTGGAATTCCCGAGACTGGCGCGTGAAGGGTGCGACGCGTCAGTTGCCCCTACGAGCTCTATGATGTTTGTAATAGGGGGCATTCGTTCCTACATGGGAGCTGATGGAGGGAGTTACAACGTCATTCGATGTCCAATGTAGAGAAATGCACCATGACATTCAAATTCTTGGAGCTCATTGAGCTCCGAAACTGGGGAGCAAGCCCTTGTCGAGCGATGGAGATTTCACTGTAGGTTCTCCAAGACCTAATACGGAGGATAAACAGAAGTCTGCGTGCTCCTTCGAACCGGTTCGGAAGTCTAGCGCAAGGAATAACGATGCGTCCGCCTGCCTCTGAAGCGAAAGCGGCCCGTCTTGCGGGCTACGCTGATGAGCTCCACACCTTGGGCGACGTTTTCCAAGGCCGCCTAGACCGAGCAAGGTGTGAGCTCATCAGTATCAGAGAGTTCAGAATATTGGCCTTCCTCGGCGAGGGTGGCTTCGGGAAAGTATATAAAGCCGAGAGAAATGGGAGGATAGAAGCGATCAAGGTGCAAGACAAGGAGAAGCTTTTTCCTCGGCATATTGACAAGACTGTCGCAGAGAAAAGGTTCTTGTGTGCGATGGACAGTGTTTTCATCACGAGAGCTACCGGATTTTGGAAGGATGCCTCGGATCTTTATCTTTACATGGAGTACGCAGCCTACGGCGACCTTCACAGATTCATCGCGAGCGACGCTATATCGGACGAGCAGGCCGTGAAGTTCGTTGCGCAAATAGTTTGCGCACTCGAATACATTCACGCTTGTGGCATCATCTACCGCGACTTGAAGCCAGCGAACTGTCTGATCTGTGAAGGGGGTCGCCTGAAAATAGGGGATTTCGGGCTGGCAGTCAGAGCATCATCGGAACCGTTCATCCTCGCAGGGACCCCGTCTTATTGTGCACCAGAAATGTACATCGGGGTTCCGTACTCCGAGGCGGTCGATTGGTGGTCTCTTGGAGTTCTGGTTTACGAAATGTTACTCGCCAAGAGACCATTTTCCGTTTATGGGGATACGATTGACGATGTAGAGATCAAAATAAAGGGGCCCCTCACCGGCGTTGATGAGTCTTCTCTCAGCGAAGAAGCCAAAGACCTTTTGAGGAAGCTGCTCGAGAAAGATCCTTCCAAACGGGCTGGCACCAAAAAGGACGGCGTGGACGAGGTGAAGAGGCACGCCTGGTTCCGTAACGTCGATTTCCATGATGTGATATTCCAAGACATCCAAATCGCGGACCTTGAGCTGGAACCATATGACGGTCGACCAGCTAATGAGGCTATTTTCAGCAATATAAATTCATTCCTCTCCGACGAAGACTTCCGGGAATACTGATCCAGTTCAAGCACCCGCGGAGTCGATACAGATGACTGGGAATTCCTGAACCATTTCCAATAAAGCTGAGCCTGACGCTGCAAAATTCATCAAGCTATGTTTTGGAGTATATTGAAGAAGGGGGCCCTGGATTCGTAGCCCCCGAGACTGTTCCTAGGTGTGAATTTTGAATTTTCATACTGGAAGAGGTTCGGCGCTCTGGCAACTTCATTTGACTATTTGGAGAGGGAAATCGGTTTTTCGGCGAATCAAGAAAACTCGCCTCTTTATTTTGGATTACTTTCAATGGGCTTTGACTCTCAGTGACCTTTCGATCCAACTTGATCCAAGAGTAGTCACTCGACGCCAACTATTTTCGCATTTGTCTCGGATTCATCGATTTTAAAGGTATGCCTGGAGTAGATGAGCTTTTCTTCGTCAGACCAACACATCGGATGCCACTGACACGCTGCTCAGAAAACATTCTCCGCTCGAGAAGTCCCGCCTCATCCCACCAGCGTCAGTCATGAGGCCATTCAAGTCGTGGATTCCCTCCTCGATTGAAACTTTGGAGAGTTGGGGGCATCTCAAAGCAACGGTTCTTCTACCCGCGTACGGATTCCCATTCGAAGAGAAGTGGTCCGAGAGTGCTGTTGCGTGATACGTTCCCGTGAGTACGGGAACGATAGTTGCGCCAGTGCGATCGGGGACAATCATCACGACACATTTTTTCTTGAACCGGCAAAGACCTCCGAATATCCTTTTGCTGGGGCAGAGCGTGGGTCCAGCGTAATTCTCCCGCTTGGGGAACATACCTTCGTCCATGTCGACGACCTCCCTAGGGCCACCGAGTTCGACTCGGGGCTCCCTCTGTAGCTGTCGGAGACAAACCTCTCTGAGAGCGACGTCCCAGGCGACAATGGCTTCACTACCCATCCCGAGTTCCCTTGCACACCATCCCGCGGATGATAGTTCTCGTGACCAGGCGTAGATGAAACGACGTACATGAAAGTCACCAACGGCAATCGAGTCTTCTCCAACCCAGCTCCTGCGCGGAGGGACAATGCCTTGAGCCCGAATTCCCGCGAGCCCGATACGGCTCGCCGCAGTTTGAGACTTGACGAAAGCCTGCGAACCTCCCATGTTCCTTACGGAGCCCGTAATGCCATCTCCTCGGGACAGGACTGCGAGTGCTGGGGAGAGATGCACCCAGAAGCTCAGGAGCATTCAGAAGCTACCGATAGCAATCGATGCCCGGAAGCATCCAATTGACCAACTCAGAACGGACGATTGGCTCTAGAGAAAGGACGAAAACGGTGAAGCCGGATAAGGGGGGGGGGGGCAGACCACGACTCCAATTTTGAGGTGGATTGCATGGCCTGATGCCCCACTCCTTGGGAGCATATTGACATACTTAGAGAGTCCCAATCGCCTCTCGAGTCCAAATGGTACGCGAATTATAGAATTGGGGAGAAGATAGACCTCTTGAAAAGAGAGACATTTACCTCAAACTTGAAAAGTTAATTCTGCGGAAACGAAGTGAGATAGTCGCTCTTTTTCGCGTTGGAAAGCCGGCAAAATAACGCTACAAAACCATGTCGTCTTCACGGTCCCGAAGTGTTTGAAAAATATTATTTCCGCCGAAAACTAGAGGAATGAACATGACAAGCATCTAACGTGACCGATTAGGTGTCCACCCTCTTTCTTGATCACGAATCGTTGTTGAGGTTTTCTCACCAGACAGCCTCAATTTGAACGCTATATCCTGCAGACAGCATGCAGTACCAATCGATCTTCGTGATCAATAATCCATCGCTACGCTCTCACTCTCCGTTTCTGCCATCTCCCGGTGACATGCCGATGAATCGCCAGCCTCCGCAAGGATCATTTGAATATTCCAGGGCGAGTTCAGGCCAGCTCAAAGCTTCAAGCGCGCTCCATGTGTGCAAGCAAGGCGACTTACCGATGAAACACCGCTCGCGTGTGCTGTTCAGAGAAGAACCCTTCTTGGGTTTCTCTGTTCCTCACCTCACCGTACGACGTGTCCCGGGCCCAGTGCGCACCGATCATTCGCGAAAATGCCCGGATACCCAGTGTGAAGTCTGTGAGAAATGGCAAAAGAGTAACTGACGCGTTTACACGATCAACGGCAGCGGAGTCGTGCAACGGTATGATATCGAGCAACGTTCCGGGAAGCCGGGAATTTCGACGATTGGGGAAACATCGTCCACAGCTTCCATCGCACCTACTTCAAAGTCGGTGTGGTACTATGTCGGGTGGAAGGAAATGCCCATGGTCCCCGCATATGCTACAGGAAGATTCAACTTCCTCGAGCAGGTCTTCGGCCTTTTGTTTGGGAACAAGAAATAGGCCAGAACGATCAACGCGCCCTGGACACCTTGCAGCGGATGAAGTGAACGCGGAACAATGCCCCGGAATCGCTCCAACAGTCCCCAGAAATATGGTCAGATTGACCTCGGAATCACCTCAAAGGATCCCGAGGAATATGGACAGATCGAGAATGAATAATCTTCGTAGTACGGTCAGAGCCAGAACGGGCATCGTTCGTATCTCTTATCATCTTACGGCTGCGGCACCCCTCGACACCCTGGGGTGCCAATGTCGAGAAAGTTTGACGACCTCTGATATATTTGAATGGATCATGCCCAGAAATTCGTTCGCGGGCCCCAGCACTGGCACTCTCCCACCTCAATCGTTGTGGCATGACAATGCTGTACAGAAATGGCCGCCCCGGTACGGAAATCCAATTGCCGTACTCCGTACTACGGTAAATGATGTCTAATCACAGGTCATGCACTGCCGACGATGTTGTTCCATGTTAGCTTCGAGGCGCATCAAGCGACCCACTTCGATTGAAGCTTTACTCGAGAAAGCAGGAAATACACTATTACCGCCTCCCCGCTCGTACAGTTCAATGAATTCGTTCATTATCACTAGAGCTTGGAAGTTCAGGCACCGGAAATCAGGCAAATCGGGCATTCTGGAATGGGCAAGAGCAGGCAAAAGAGAGGCTGAACCAGGCAAAAATGAGGCAAATCTAGGCATAGTAGAGGCAGAAACAGGCGGGAAATGAGAGAATCAGGCAGAGTCAGAAGAAATAGGCGAGAGAAAGCAAGATGGTCGGAAAAGCAGGGGCTCGGGGCGAGAGGGGGCAGAACAGGCGTGTTCAGCTTTATTTTTGACATACTTTTTCCAGCTTCATTGACGGCGACGATCTATGAACAAGACTGGCTCTGATGAAAAAGAGAGACGAACACTGTGAATGCACTCGACCAGCTGCATCGTTTTACTCGGTGACACTTTCTGATGAATAGGACATCAGAATCAAGTGGAATTCAGCATCCTCCACAGTGACCGAGTGACGACGATCGGAAAGAAGTGTCTCATAGGTCGAAAACGATCGCTCGGTGACGGTCATGTCAAAAAAACTGCGAGACCTTCTAGAAGAATCCTAAAGAGACGCAGGAAGATGGGCGATCGGTATACCCGGATACAAGGTAGCCGACGAATTCATACAAGGCGAGCTTGGGTGGTCCTCCTTTGACGCGAGAGAAGCCCAGAGCAAGCTTCGATACATGGTGAGAGTCCAGACGATGCCCGACGACCGGTGGGTTTTTTTTCCTCTATATGGAATCACCCAATTCACATGCAGATGCACCGAAACTACCTTCTGCTCCTCCAAGGTTCCTTTCCAAGTCTTTGACATCGCCCGTATTTCGCTCAGTTGACAGTTTCAACCAATTCCGATACGAAAGCCATCTTGAACTTCCTGGAAATCATTGGAATACAAACAGAGCTAATGTCGCGAACCCAAGAGCTGAACGAGAAATACGGCTGCGACCAATTCGTAGCAATATTCTCAGCGCAAGGGAAGCCAGCTCTGAACGCATACAATTCTCAAATCAAGGAGAGAATACGCGAAACGCTTGAGCAGAAATGGAGAGAAGACATGATCTTCAAAACAAGCCTGGAGCTATACCGGAAAGGGAAAGTATCTCTCGGTGTACGAACCCACCTCTACGAAAATCGGCGAGGTGATGCTCTCTTAGCTCTGGCAAGAGCAGGCATGCTGCCAACCAGAGCACACTCAATGTATTCCAATAGGCAGGGAAGCAGTACCTGCCAAAGGTGCGGCGTGTACGGAGAAAACGTAAAACACGTCATCTTCGAATGCAACGACGCCCACTTCACAGAAGATGATCTCCTCGAACGATAAGGACTCCTCGAGGAGAAACAGAACCCATCTCTGCTGAACAAAACGAAAAGAATCCTAGAAAACTGGGAGAAAGGAGTCCATCTGATCCGCGAAAGCAACTGACATGAAAGGCTGAGAAGAGCTCAATGTAAAATTACAAATCGCTCCAAAATGGATCAATAAATACCCATACCCCAGAAGCACGAAATATCTGCGACGTGTAAATTCGGGATTTCCGGGTCGGCATGTTTACCCTCAGGCGCCTGATGAATTCGTATCATAGTGTCTAGTCCCGGATTTTTCAGAAGAACGTTCTCGAATTCGTCTCTCATCGAAAGGCCTTTCGCGAAAATGTCGAGGTACCGCTGTCTCGGAACCGATAGTGCCCTCCCTCACGCGGTTCAGTGCAGTTGGTTTGATAGTGTGAGCTGTGTCACCCCGAAACATGCCTGTTAATGGAAACCTGAGTTGCTCTGCAGAAACATTGTTGTTAAGTTAATCAGATCGCTCTCTGACACCGTTGAGGTGCTCACCCCGACTAGTGGATCCCGGTCAAGCGTTTATCAATGCTCGATTACAACGTTTTGTCAGTTTTAGACCGGGCGTCTTCCTCGACCCACGGAGACATTTAAGCTCAATCGGGCGTTCCTTCCAGGAGTTACGTGGAAAAACACATGGTGCGCACATGGTTCTGCAACAAAGTGTTGTTCCCGTCCGCCCAAGTTCACATAGCCACCTTCCACGGGAAGAGAACCAGGCAGTTATTCCTGCTGTCATCGCTTGGAGTCGCACCGGATCACACGATTCATAAAATCGATGGAAGCGACGGGGGCAGAATCTTCAATACGAGAGGTATACTTAGTGAGCATTGTCAGCATTGATCGGTGTCCATCTCAGCGCGCCCGACTGTGAGTATGTTCTCGACGATCTCGCAGCCGCGTGTGGGTCGAGCATGCATTCTGGAGATACTTCGGATCCAACTGAAGATGAAAGACATCAAGATAATCCGTGAATCACACTCTTCGACCAAGTGCGATCTGCTGACCCGATTCCTGTACGCTGGTCTCGGTCTCGGCATCAAATCCAGGCGTCAACTGCAATACGCAACACTTGCGCTTTGGTTGTTCATTCATGCTTCAGGAGTTCTCTCGGAGCTCGAATGGTACCACCAAGAACTTCAAGGAGCCCAAACGAAGAGCTCCTCGATTTTCTCTGTTTTCTTCGGCGATTCCGTCTTCATCGGATGCGTGATTTATTTCAACGCCCAAATTATTCGTTATCATCGCAAACTCGAACAGCTCCTAGAACGAAGCGGGAGACCCTCGAGAAAGATTGTGATACAAATGCTCCTCGCGATCGCTTCTTTTCCCATGGGAATACGCAAAGCCTTCCGCTACAAGAGCTTGGAATCTTTCTCAAAAGAAATCTACTTCGGAGTGCTACAATTAAATACAGTGGTGTTTTTCATGATTTGTAACGATGTTTTTTCCAACTTGGAGAATCTGCTGAAAAAGATACTAGCATACACAGAAGACATCTCGATCAATCAATGCAAGATTCTCAAAGGAAAATGGGAGTACCGGGATCAAATCAAGACGGCTAACGAGAAATTTTCGTGGACATGGGGGACACACCATATGCATACGCTCAGTTTGGCAGTCTCCATTGTGAGTGAAGTGATTAACGAAGAGCTGAGCGGAATAGATCGACTCATCGTGGTCATGTGTGGAGGCTCTCATCTTGTGCGGCTTTTTGAGTTGTCATGGAGGAGTTCGAATCTGAAAACAACCTGTTTGAAAATCGAAGCAAGATTCTTGAGCCGGATCCAAACTCATGCTAGAGGAAGGCAAGCTGCAAAGTTGATGTTCCCTGCCATCACTTTCCGTGAGGAATGGGACATCCTTCAGAACGCATGTTTCCCCATGGAGACTAGACGTTTTTTCAGTTTCATGGCAACGAGTGTGACTTTTACTGCGGTCATCCTGCAATTCGATCGCCGAATTTCGCAAAAGATGACCGCTGCCATAAGTGATTCTCCGTTGAACTGAGTGAGCCCTCAGTTTCTGATTCGACAGAAGTTGTTTCTCAGAAGAAATACTCCCCTGATCTATCATAGTGTCGGGCCATTCCGCTCGCGAGAGCTGACCCGATATATACCGCACACTGCGTGATTTCCCAAGCCGCAGATTCACTGACGGGAAGACGCGTACAGGGTTATGAAGGAAATAGACAAGGAGAAGTCCAAATCGAGAGGAGGCTTTCTGCGTCGGCGAACGTATGTTCGCCCAGGACCTATTAAGCTCTGATCTTGACCGAAGAGTCGAGCTGCGAAACTGTTCGAACCTGCGATGACGTATGCGAGGAATAAGATAACGACATTCTATTAGGTAAGTCAAAAAGTTCGTCGGCTTTTCTACCCGATTTTGAGGAGCCAAATCTCTGCAGACAACAATATTTTTATTCAATTATATATTGACCGTTTTGTTCGATGACCTTCGCCCATCGCTCTGGTAAATCCATGATTCCATTCTCCCAGAACTTTTTCTCTTTATTATCAAAATATCGATGGAGGTGATTTTTAATATCCTCCAAAGATTCAAATGTGGCGCCGTCAAGAGAGTTCTGCAGAGACCTGAACAAGTGATAATCTGATGGTGCGAGGTCGGGACTATAGGCTGGGTGCGGTAGCACATCCCAATCAAACTCCGCCAATTTCTGCCGGGAAGCCAAACTTTTGTGTGGTCTCGCATTATCATGTTGAAAAACCACGCCCCACCTGTTTGCCAAACCTGGGCGCTTGGATGCAACTGCGGTCTTCAAATCTTCAAGTTGTCTGCAGTAGACTTCGGAGTTGATAGTCTGATCCATCGGGAGCAGCTCAAAAAACACTACGCCTTTGCAGTCCCACCAGCAGCTCAGCATGACCTTTTTTTGATGAAGTTCTGGTCTGGGGATAGCTGCTGCCTGAGAACCTTTGCGGACCCAGCTTCTTCTCTGTGTTGAGTTTCTGTAGAGTATCCATTTTTCATCGCCGGTTATCAATCTCCTCAGAAACGATTCCTTGTGGTTCTTCCGGAGTAGTAGGTGACAGGTATCAACGCGTCGTTCAAGCTGCCTATCAGTGAGGTCGTGAGGTAGCCAGATATTCCGCTTGCTTGAGAAACCTGCTTGATGCAGGCGGTTCCAAACGGTTCCGTGAGAGACTCCCGACACATCTTCAATTTCTTTCATGGTCAAGGCTGGATTCGAAGTAACCAAGCTAATGATTTCGTCCGTCTCCACAACTTGAGGTCGTCCTGATCTCGGCTCATCTTCAAGATTGAAGTTTCCAGCTTCGAAACGGGCGAATCGCTTTTCGACCGTGGATTTGTGTAGTGCGTTTTCGCCGTAAACTGCGCATATCTTCCGCGTTGTCTGCGCTGCACTTAAGCCTTCGCGGTAGGAGAACAACATGATGTGTCGAAAATGCTCTTTTTTTTCCTCCATTTCAAATAGCTGCTGATTCCACAAAGTATACGATAAAGTTGGGAGCGGTGTATCCGCGCGCAGCCGAGAGTCTAATCTTCAGTGTAAACACCCAGCCGCACTCCCAGGCGGCACTGCTGTAGAGCGCGGGAATTTCAAAAATGCGGCTTCAAAAAGCCGACGAACTTTTTGACTTACCTAATAGATGGAATACTGTCTGCGATGTCAACAGTCGCTTCTACCAGCTGTTGCTGTTTATTGTATACAGTGGTTCCCAGACAGCGTTCCGCGGAACCTCCAAGTTCCGCGAGTCGTTTCTAGGGCTCTGTGGAGGATCGCCTCGGATTCCGCAGGGGTCTCGAGAGCCCGGCTCCATTTCGGTCCCTGTCCCAAAAATATTTAGGATAAGCGTCGTACAGCGCACAACACAAGAGACGATTCAGGGTGCCGAAATGTCTCGACTCAAGTCTTTCGACGTTGAACTCGAGCACGCTTCCAGCCGAAACAGTGCCCCTTGGAATCGAACATAGTGATGACCGTACAGTGAGATTCATGCGAGAGTCGCGCCTTTGCAGAGAACTTGAAAGCCTGAGCGGTTGTTGAAACCAAGTCCTCGTTCGGAGAGGACGTGTAGAAAGCGAATAGCCCCGAAGTTACATCTCATCGATCGGAAAATTATGTTTATGAGCGAGAGTCTTGGAACTTTATCCGCCGAAACCATGAGTCGAAAGAGCCCGCGTCGGTAAGAAGTATCACCCCGCGGCATTGCAGGTTATTCGGCTAAAGAAGAGACGACAGAAAGCCTTATGCAATGTGCTTTTTCGTCAAAAAGAGCTCAGTGATGGCTCTTTGTTTCCTACAGAGCTGAATCGTCGTCTGGAAACGAAACACACACGGCACCCGTGTCGCACCCGTGAACTTTCTTCGCACTCGCTGCGGAAGATCCCTCGAGCGAGTATGTCAGCGGAGGCTTTCTTCGGCTAGTATACGTGATCGGTCGCACTGGGAGTCGATTCGCTCTCTTCTACTTTTCTAGATTTTCTGGACGAATCTTTTCCGACGAAGCTTGAGATATACTTCCAGAGGGTGCCACTCACCACAGTTATGCGAGAGTAAAGAGCATTGTTCCCGAACGGATTCTCCGGAGAATCAAACAGCGCAAGACTAGATCGAGGATCCTCTCCAAGCGCTGATCCAGAGTGGGCTCAATGGCCGTCTGGTGAAGCACCTGATGGAGCCAAGGCGTAGCAAGCTTCTGGATGGAAAATTCTGTTCGACTCCTTCGACGGATTTCTGGGCCGAAGTTGCCGAGAGCCTTCAGCGACATCGGCGATCGCGCTGCGCGTACTCCGCTGAAAAATAACTATGGAAATCGTTCGGATTCTGGAAGCGATATGAGGTACGCCAGACGCCATGAAAGCTCGATTCGCCACTGGAGAAGATAATGTCAAGCTGGAAAATACCCGAACAACGTCTTGCTGTGATCATTTCGACAACGTGATTTCGTCCCCAGTTTTACCGTTTCCGATAACGGTAGTTCCCCGCAAGCGGAAAGGGGTTCTGTTTCGTCAAACTAGCTCAGGCCGATTCCCATATTGCAGGAGAATGTTGGTTTTCCTTCATCCCATGGATGAACACTTGCTTGTGTTATGTCGACTCACCGAACAAGCCACTGCGAATACCACAAGCACGAAAGTCTGTGAACTCGCCCGCATCGTTCTTCTGAGTCTCCCTCGTCCTAAGTATGATTCTGACAATGCTGTGGCGAATTCTCTTTCTATCACATTGAAGTAAATAACAAAGCTCTTCCGTTTAGTGATTTTTTCCGCCAACCCTGGGTGGTCAACTGTACGAGTAAGGACTTCTTGTCGAGAGGATACATCTTCCCCTCAAGGTCTGATTCGAAGTCCAGAAGTCCCTCCCACAGCGAGACCTCAATGGATTCGAGCGAATTATCCGAAATCAGACGTGACGAGTTCGACCAAGATGAGTTTTCCAGGACCTCTGGTTCCGCGAAAGTTCCGACAGCATGGGGGTTCCGAGAGTGGAAGGCGCTCTGGCAGGGGTCACTACTGTTGTGTGGGCTCCGATGCATCTCTTGAGCACCTGGGAGAGCGAGGGATGCGTGTGTAAGGATTTGATGGCTTTGATAGCTTGTGAAGATAGCGCGCACGTGACCTGAACAGCACAGTCGCGTAAACCGTGACATCGCCCGCTCTGCTGATTGGTTCCACCGCGCTCCATACCGAAGGACCCGGTAGATTTCCTCGAGTTCTGGGCCATCTGGGCCTTTGGATTTGTGGAAATGCGCTGTACTCCTCTGCACGAACAGACCCTGTGTATTCGTGTGGGTTCCACCCTTTTCGCGTCAGAGGGGTGCATATCTGCTCCAGTAAGTCCCTACGCTTCTGGTAGGGATCTGTAGCGACTCGAGACTACAGCGCGTGAGGATTCAGAGGTTAGAGAGTGTTATTCGCAATACAACTGGGAGTCGGGTCAGAGGGATAGAACGTGTAGGTCAGCCCTTCGAAGCCGGTTCAGCACAGGACTGCAAAAGGAGGAGCTTGGAGCTGGAACTCGCGCTATCCCGCGACTACATCGCCATGTTGCGGGAGCCCTCCGAGAGTCAGAAGCAATAATCAACAGACAAGAACCTACGACTTTTGTTCTCTGAAGGGTTTTGAAGTCAGAGTTCAGAGAATACCGAATCGCGATATTGTAAACCCCTGCAAGTTTGATGCTGTTGAGGCATTCCCGTTGTCCCTGTGAGAATTTCCGACCGGAACAACGTTCCCCATAGTCCCGCAGCGCCTACATCAGAGCCGGACGCGAGCAGTCGGGAGTGATGTGTCCGGCACGCTGGGGTTTCCGAGATATCACTTCATCGAGTTCGTCGACCCTCAGCCTAACCTGAGGCTTCTGTTCAAGAAACTCGTCGGGGTAGCCCAATCTTGACCGACTCTGTGCTCCGCGGGCGATTCTCCGTCGTTGAGAGGTTCATGAAAGAAGGTCGACTTCATGGCCGATGCTGGGGAGGAAGATTCAAGAAAGAGGGCGGAACGGAGCCTCGAGCCGCATCACCGACCACAGCGACATGTTTCCATCCACCGGCATGGCCTCCGACCAAGTTGCGGAGCTCAACTCAAGAACAGCAGTCCCGTGAACAAGCCCGCGTATACTCTCGCAGTTCGGGGTCCGGAATCTTGTCCAAGTACCTGCCATAACAGTGTTTGATCAGTGGGTTCCCATGATGCGGAACAACTAGATCGGGAAGAGAAAGGGTGGACGCTTCTAATAGTCTTACTTCTGCTCTCGCTCAATTCAATGATTCGACAGGTGAAAATCTGGCTCACTTTCATCGGCCTCGATAGAAGTCTCCGATAAATAAGCGGAGCACCATCGAAGCAGATCGTTCACTTTATGATTCATCTCCATCGTGAATGGCTTGTTTTCTTGTGACATCTGCGATCATGGATGACTCCATTGCGATTGAGCAGCCGGGCCGTCCTTCCTACAGGATACGAGGCTCCAGGGGCTCCGATTAGATGATCACTGAGGTAATAATGTGAATTATGATGATACTCTCAGCTGACATGAATGAATCTAGCGGGATGGGGCTGTTCCAGCTCCTGGTTCTTGCATGAGTATTCAATTTCTCAAAACATCGAACGAGAGGTCATGGCGGCCGATACATTCATAGTTCAGCGTTCAACGCTTCAAGGAGCGACATCGTGTGGGATCAGGGGGGGGGAGACAGAATAAAATCCGGGGGAGGTAACATACCACAATCCCGTCGGAGGTTGAAGGAAAACGTCTCCCAAACGCATTCTGATTGCACCGTTTCTGTTGGGTGTTAGTTCACTGACGAGAATGCCGTTGTTAGATGTCTTGTTCGAACGTGCTGGACACCTGCCGCAGAATCTAGGATTCGCATGTTCTATTCGAATTTTGATATCATTCGATATGCTCCAAAGGAATGGTTTACACATCGAATGGCTCGAGCAACGTCTGACAGACGTCGAGATGCCGGCTCATAACGCTCGTCCCCAGTGGACGTTCTCCAGACGTTACACAGGACACTACTAAAACCAATTCGGTTTGTAAGGGTTTATTATTACAATCAGTGACGATTTGACCCCCAGAAATATTTGACAAAGGAGGAGGAGCGGCTCCAGAGTCCCAAAAAAATCCTGGCCATCCCTGGAGGTATTCTGAGACCATCGAGGGATCCTGAAAGCCCCAGGCAGAGCACGTGGCAATTTCCACAAGCTTTTCAGGGCATCCCCGAACACTCTCAAAAGTTGGGTCCCTGATGAAACCTTGAGAATTTCCCTCCATGACTATGTTCGAGACGTTCATCTTGGGGTTCGCGCCGACGAGCACCACAAGATACCTTCTACGACGGAAAGAATTCTGGTGATCGCTGGTATCACCAAGGCGTACGGTTCGATTTCAGCGCATGATCGATTCGGAGGCAAGACTGATTCGAGCGCTGGATGGATCCGAGCGGGGTCGACTTCAGCGCGGTTGATTTGAGCGCGCCTCGGCAAGCTCATGGCTAATGTGCGAAAATGATGAGCTCCTTCTCTGGAGCCCCATGTGAAGGACAGATATATTTGCGGCTCGCGTGACCATGCGAGCTTCTTGACAGAAAATCGTATTTCCAAGACCATGGCTCTCTCTGTCACCCTTGACCGGGAATTCCAAGTCTGCAATCGGCGAATACATGCCAACCCAACCAGCGGAGAAACTACGGTGAGTGAGGTACGATTGCCTTCCTCTATATCATACTCCACACTCGCAGCAGCCTCGATGAAATGATTGCGCTCGAATCGATCCCGCGCAAATTGACTGACACGCACTCTGGAACTCCTCTCTGATCCTTGAGCCCCTCAATTGACCGAGTATTCCGAGCCAGAATTGGTCCGACGATGATAGACAATGTATGAGGAAAAACCCTCTCCTCTGTTTTCCCTGATTGAAAACGGACGCTGGACGGGAGGCTCGCTCAGCTCGTTCGCGGAACCACGGACTGGTCGCTTATAGATCGCGCTATTCGATGATCGAACTGTATGATTGCCGCAGTTAGAGTCACACATGTTGCCAGGAATCTGAAGAAGCAGCTTGTTCCCAAAGGATAACATCCGTTCCGCAAGGTGTCCCATTCTTCACGAAAAGCAACGATTGGGAGCGTAGTCCTCGCTGCCGCCCGTCCTTCAGCAGAACCCTGAATCCCGTTCAGAACACATTTTTCTATTCTTAAGCAGCACTCATTCACGGTTGAGCTTCTCCAAGCCAGCTCGTAGAGCCGCGTTAGATTCGATCCTTCGAACATGGTCAGAATCACTCGGTCTGCTCCGTTCGTCTCTGGGTCGATTACCCCACGAACGATGTACACGTTCGTGATGAGCATCATCAGATGCTGCTTTGCCCAAATCCACGAGAAGATCTTGTTGACTTCCTCTATCTGATCCCGAAACTTCCATTTTCCCTCTCGAATCTCCCAGCCATTGGTTCCAATGTCGTCTGCTTGTGCCAGGATGCCGTCCAACGAAAAACGTAGGTTGAGCAAAACGTCATTGGAAACCAAGAAAAACACCATGGCGTTCAGGTGTAGCAGTCCGAAGTAGATTTCTTTCAACAGTGATTCAAGGTTCTCACAAGAGATCGCACTCCGGAATCCGCTTATAAGGAAAGGAGATGTGAAAACCACTTGTTTGAGAACTTCCCTCGGCCGTCTACCTCTCCTCTGAAGTAGCCGCCGCAGTTTGTCGTGGTGAAATATGATTTGGAAGTGGAAGCAAACTAAAGACCCAATGAGCAAGGCGTCAAGCACCAGAATAGCGAAGAGAGTGAAGCTCCTGCCTCTCGTGTCAGAAAGTTTTCGATGCCACCATTTCAGAGCCGAGAGGATTCCAAAAGCATGAATAATCGGCCAGAATACGAATGCTGCTTGCTGGATGTGGAGTCTCCTCTTGAAGCCTGAGTGAAGTCCCAAGAGGGCGTAAAAAAATCTGGACAACAAATCACTCATGGTGGTGGGAAGTTGTTCGCAAATCATCTGAATGACAGCCATTGTCCACTGATCACTGAGTTTCTGGAAGAGGTTCCTAGATGGCACTTCCACCTGATACTACCGTAGGTCCACTAGAGCGAAACCCTTGACTCAGAATCCCTTTGAGTCGGACTCTCCGACGTGGGCCGCCGATCAATGCGGAGTATTGCTCCCAAACAAAACAGTTTGCTCTCGAGGCTTCCACCGTATGCATGGATCGGGTTCTGATGTTGGTAGTAATCAAAGTACGTAGTCGCCACCGTCACAATTACCAGCTTCATGCTAACATCACAGATGTCGGCCGGAGACTCCATTTTCGACATCGTCGATTACTCTCTGACCGGAGTTGGACAGATGGGGAGGGACTCCTTATCCCTCCCTCGTTTCCGCTAGGATTGGGGTTCATGTATGTTTTTTGAATCGATACTTCAACGATCACGGTTTTCAACCACAGTTTTTCCGTGGAGGAAGCCCTAGGTTTCAGAGCTGGGTGACCGGGTTGGGTCAAGCTTTGCGATTCGTCATTTTCCCAGCTGATCGCTAACCAAGTGTTTCGGTGTGCCCCACTATCTGATACACAGGTGTGTATTCAGCGATTCGCCCGTGGGGGATAATCTCGATCTGGCAGCATGAGTCTCCCTTTTACTGATGACCGATCTTCAGAAGTTCATTCCAAGTGCTCAGGGGCAACAGATCTGAGAGACCGTCTATCATATCCAGCTCTCACAAATTTTTTGATGACTCCAAACATCCACGGTTCGCTCTCCCTGTCCGGTCACGTTTTGTTAGAGGGAATTCATAGAATTCGAGAACAGATTTCAAAAAATAACTCCCAGAAATTTCATCACTAGAGCCCGTATTTTGTAGGTATAGCACCGCAGAATGAGCTTCAGAAGTAATATTGAAGGTTAATGAATGCATTCGATAGGATCCCGATTAGACATATATTTCCGTATTACGTTGTTACGGAAAATTTATCTCGTGGTTCCGCATTACGGGAAATGATCCCGCCCAGGTTCACAACCCAGATGTCCTTGATGTAGCGATGTTGTTTGTGTTCCCCATGGCGAGCCGTGGGTGCCGGATACCGGATGCCCGAATATCTCAGCGGAGTCACTTGAGATGATCTCGTTGAAAACTCCTTCATAAACCCCACATAAAGAACGAACCCCACAAGTGAGATCGTTCTCGAAAGACGTTCGAGTACTGGCTGACGGATATCTCAGCTGCGACACCATTCGTTGGGATGCGCAAAAAACTCAGAACTATTTTCTGAAAGCTTCGGAAACCTTGTTGACGCCTCCGTCCAGAGAGCGAAAATACTGGCTGGCTGATGGAGTTCTGCGACAAATGATGAATACACTAATCCGCTATTGCCCGCTTATCGTCCTTGAACCAGGGTAGGTTTCCGACGATAGAATCTGTCGACATTCTCGTTAGCGAGGCTCTCGACGGATCGAAAATGAGAACAGCTCAGAGAAAGGTGTCGGACGAATGTCGGAATCGATCACTTTCATCGTCGGCGATGTATTTCCTCAGTTTTCTCGACGTATTCCGTCGAGCCGCATTGGTTTGCGGCGGGTTCTTGCCACACGTCGACGAATCCAGCGCAACGACACGACGAGGGCCGCAACTTCCAATATCTGATCAACTTGGATGGCTTCGGTTTTAAAGTCTTCTCGCTTTTAAGGTCCATCTGGGGATGATCCAAACGAGTTCAGGAATAGGTTTGAAAGGTTCAGGCCTCACTTGTGGGATCGCTTCAAGTCGGGAAGCAACGTTTTCACAGGACAACTGCAATTGCTAACTAGCTCGCCTGCTCCGCCGTGTGCTGAGGGCAAACCAAAGCCAAAAAATCACTGAGGGATGGGGGAACAGTTGTGCGGGGCGGAAGCGCGCAGAAGGGGAGCATTAGAAGTGGTGCGGATCCGATGCGCGGAAAAATATGTAGAGCGGGAGAATGGTTGGCGAGCGGATGTGGTGCACGGCAGATTTGCGGCTGTCGAGGACTTTGCACCAACTGTCCCGCTCCGATTTCTATGGTCTACGGATGGACACGTAGGGTGCGTCGGAGTAACATCGAGGCGTATCGGACATCTGCCCATACAGCACTGGAGCCTCAAAATCAGGATGGAATTCGTGCAATCATCATCATCACATGTCTCAGTCCCGACTCTAAATTTTCTTTCTCATGTTTTTTCGGTCTCTAAACGAGTGAGAATCAAAGCTTTGATGTTCGATTCATTCCTGGCCGTATGCGTCACCGCAGGACGTCATTCGAAGGGACGAATAGCTCTGGCCGAGGGATGTCATAATCATGATGATGAAGGTGAGAACTTCAGCTCAATTTTTGAGGCCCCAGGGCTGTTAGGCGAGAAAGCCCGTCTTGTGAGCTTAAAGGAGAGAAATGCATCCTATGAGCCCTTGCTGACTTTTGGACGGCCTGAAATACCAGAAAATTATGACGCGGAATGTAGTTCTCGAACGGCATCTCCAGAGAAAAAAAGACAACTCGCGCAAGCTGACTCAGATGTGATGAGTTTTCCTCCGAACGCAACTCTCCCGCCTCGAGAGCTTTGGACTCTGGTATGAACTCCTTGAGGACCGACTCATACGTGACAGAATGCTTGATAGACAGGATGGCGAGTTTTGACAACCTCCTTCATGACATGGTGGATCGTGGATGATTCCTGATGAGTTTCAACTTTGGATCGGCAAAACGTATCCCCAATGTCGGAAAGAGTCTAATGAGCCATCTTTCATAAGGATCGTTCCCTGATCTGAGGCAGCAACAGAATGAACTCAACATGGCCTCTCGATCAGGAAGGATAGCCCAAAATAGATGGTGATTCGTCAAGAGGGCGGAAAATCGAATGCAACAATCGGACTTTTCTTCTACCCCAAGAATATCGAAAAGAGATCTTCCGCGAAGAAGTCAGGTTTCCAAATGTCGAAGGCACGGGGAGGTATAGTGAAACCTGTCCACTGGGACCACCCACGGTGCAGGTGGAAGAGGTCCTATCACACAGGTGGTCTTTTCATCACCGAGGAAAATAAGGTTTCTGCATCCAGTCATGCATGAAATGGGCTAGAATTATAAGAGGTAAGGATATAACAGATATCGTAGAACTGGAACACATGTTAATCCATTCTCCGCTCAAGAGGACATTTTGAGACTCTATCGCATTTCCGAAATTATGATCTCTTCTGTCTGGTTTTGGCAGTCTGAAACAGCATCGCGCACTTGGTAGGTCAGCCCGGTAGAAGTGAGGGCGAAGAGTTTGAGAGTCTCGACGGCAAGTGAGGAATCCTCGGAAGATGGGGGCTCTTTCGGTTCGTCAGTGACGATTTCTCCCTCTTCTCAATCGACTGCTCCCTCGGTTTCGGATATCAGATCACTCTCGTAACTGATTCCACAACACTCGACTTCTGCTACGAAACAGGGATCCGTGCCGACTGCTTTATCACACAATTGAAGAAACTCGTGGCTCATCGTTTCTTCCTCGATGAAGTCGTGTTCTCTTTCTTCGTTTCCCACAATACGACAACGGAGAAGGCACCCAAGGATTGCGCTTCCTTGCGTTTCCTCCCATGCCTGCCTCACCCATTGGATTGCTTCGGGAACGTTTATTTTCTTTCTGAGATCTGTTGCCGTGTTGCACTCATCCATTCTTGCCAACAACCACCGCAGCAGCAAACTCCGATACTGTAACTTGGACGCTTGGATGACGCCTTGGTCCGGAGGCTGTAATTCGCTTGCGACAATCGGTGGCAGAAACAAAGATTCACGTTTTTCATAGAACGACGCGCATGGTGAGGGGCATTGTCGAGAATGCGCGAGACGTTCCTTTTCTGACGTTGAATTTGTGAGTTGAACTTGACGAGCCATTTTCCGAGGATTGCAGTCGTCGTCCAAGCCTTGGTATTAGCTTCCCAAAACACACCTAGTCTCCTTATGTATTGACCTTTGAAACAGCGTGGATTGAGCAGCTCTGTTCGATGAGAGAAGACGAATTGAGTTTGCGCTACGTGAGAAAAACCGTGCTAAGTGCAGTTTCAAGCCCCAAAGCTGCGCGCCCCATCAGCTTCGAGCCCGGGGCAAGGCTCATCGTGCGCGATTCAGTTCATCACACTCTCGTGGTAACATTAATGAACATGACCTTGTTCTCAACAAGAAGAACCTCTTGCAATGGCTCACCAAATTTCGCGCGGGGTCGGAGAGGGGGGACGCATTTTTGCCGGTTTGCCCCGGGCGCCGCTTGAGCTAGATACGCCACTGACGGTTTCACGCCCCATAACTGCGCGCCCCATCAACTTCGCGCCTGGGACACGAGGCCCTCCCCCCCCCCCGGATACGCCACCGCTCATGAACAAGATCGGAACCGTTTACAAGTCGAATCAAGCGCCGCTGTATGCCATTTTTATATATATAGACTAGCCGGCCTTCGGCCGACTACGCTGGCCGACCCGTCCCTTGCTTCGGGAGTCTACTGCTGACAGACACACATTGCCTTACATGTAGTGTCATAGGAGCTTGAGGAGTGGGCACCGAATCGCCAGCATATCATCAGGGCTGTGCGCCTCATGGTTGCGATTCGTACCCCAGTCATTCATGCGAGCAAGCACCATCTGGCAGTTTCTGGCAAGGAGGTGAGTTTCTACCTCTTGAGCTGGTCAGCACCAACGGTGAACTATCTCCTTATTCTGCTAATCTGCGCATGTTGTCTGTCGAAAGCATGGGTGTGGTGTTCTCCACAACATTCCGCCAGCTCCATGTGGATCCGATCAGTCGTGTGGAAGGCCATCGAGGACATTCGGACAACTGGATTCTTATGATATACCACCCTGCCTTTGGCGGACTGCAGTCGGCAGCGCTGTGCGCGGTTGGACGGCGTCCCCTGGCATCGAGGCACTTTCCTCTCTCTTCACTGGGTCAGCATCATGGTTTTGAAAAGTATGGTCAGATTGGTCTCGCAATCTCCCCTTCAAATTCCGAGAAGTATGGACAGATTGGTCTCGGAATCACCCCTCCAGACTTGGAAAGTTTGGTCAGATTGGTCTCGGAATCACCCCTCCAGACTTGGGAAAACATGGTCGAATCGGCCGCGGAATCAGTCCCCCCCCCAGACTTGAAAAGTAATGGTCGGATTGGTCCCGGAATCACCCCTCCGGGGTTGGGAAGTAATGGTCAGATTGGTCCCGGGATCACCCCTCCAGACTTGGAAAGTGATGGTCAGATTGGCCTATGTCCTTCCCGGTGAGCCGCCCTACATTACGCAGTTTGTTCCAAGTCGATCCGATCAATACCGCAGTGGTCTATTGAGGACAAACAAACAGACTCTGGATTTTTATATACATAGATGGACTAACCGGCCTACGGCCGACTACGCTGGCTGACCTGTCCCTTGCTTCGGGAGTTTACTGCTGACAGACACACATTGCCTCACATGTAGTGTCATGAGACCTCTGGAATCGGATGATTTTTCACCGATATATGAGCAAAATAAGAGATAATAAGAAAATTCCCGGCTCAGAATGACCACCCTGTAGATAAGACCGCTTTCGATCTTTCCAAACGGGTAATTTCTCGACAGGAGATGTCGATATCCTTAGTGTTGGCACTCTTCGAGCTAGAGATAGTACCGATAGCCTCATGTGGAATTCAAATCTTTCGGAAACACATCATATAAACACAAATGGAACTCTTAGATAAGCTGAAAGCGAGTTTCCTGAAATCTACGCTGTGCCTGCAGCGTAGCCAGGGGCGGCGGCCCCTGGATCATGAGATCTTTTCCGATCATTATTCTCAGGACATTCATTCCTGGTTTTACGAAGCCTGCGAGAGATTTGGGCAGTGGTAACTGTCGGAGATCAGAATCTGAAGCCCGTCGGGCTCAGATCCCGCACGCGTCTGAGAACGTGACGCATTCAGATGACACGAGATATCGTGTTTCAGTCGCACAGGGCCATGCCGATCGTTTTCCATAATTCGCTGATCACAGATAGAGTTCGTAGAAAGGCGGACAGCATGAGCTGGAATGTGGCTCCGCCATAGCAGAATGCGTGAGAAACTATCAATCAACTACGCTACAGTGACCAATACATCAATTAGGCGATTGACGAACCATGTAGCTCAAGAGCTGTTACCGTTTTCGGAATGTTTCGAAGACCTCGGGCGAAGAATCATGGCCGAAGCAGGCTAGAAGAGGGCTACCTGGTCTTTCATAGAGCGTCTAGCCCGGAAATTCTGCTGCGGTAAATAACTGCTCTCGAGGGGTGATCTACCCGGGCTCAGGCAATGAGGTGTAACTCCACTGATCACCCGATTAGACTGTTACTTACGGAAGCTGGAGGTCTTAGCTTGGGAGCACCAGCGTTGCCTCTCGAGGGTAACCTCATCGTCGTTGCCCGGGATCGGCGAAACCGGATCAGGCGGCACTTTGTGAAAGTTGCGTGATGCGCCCGAACGAGCTCTCTCATGTACGCAAAACTCGACTCACGTCACGACTCAACACGTGAGGCGTTGCCCTCTCTAAAGTGTTTGTCATGAATTCAAGAGGGTCGAGTTTCTCGAACATGTCGCCCGAATAACTGATATCTTCATCGAGCTGAAATGTTAGCTGTTCAGGGTCCTACCGACCCAGAAATCCACCCTAGGTGTGCACTCACTCAGCTGTTTTTCGGGACAGGTTTTCTCGAGAGCCACCGCACATCATATGCAACAGCCGTATGATATTCCCCTCATCTTTCTCAGCTCACAGCTGTTTTATTCGTGGACGAGCGTTCCACATTTTGCGTTCGCATTCATGTTGTTGATGCAATTGCTGACTGTGCGCAACGCTTCCTGCAAGCTCGGTGACATGTTCTTAGCTTACTGTTCCAGGGTGAGCATACCGGGTTTGTCCCCTCTCAATGATTGAGTGGAGAATCTGCCGCACTTGTATGAGACGTCCAGACAATCAAAATACGGAGTCCTCCATTTGTGATCTATGACGACCGAATGAGCCCATCGCTCGAAATATGCTTCGAGTGTTTCCGTTGTCACACCGAGCGATTCGGAGAGCGAGTTGAAAATCACTGAGACGAAGTTCTGCGGTCAAACTACCTGTGTGGTACGACTGCATAGCACCCACTTGACTCCATGTCTGCGAATCCTCGAAGCTCTGATGCGTTTCGGAATACGACCGATTGACTCGCTGGAAGGGCTACCTTCTCCGTTATTGTCGGACTTCGCTCTGCCTCAGTAAAACCGCAACACAGGCCTCCTGATGCGGGGCAGATAACGAGCGGATATGTGGAGGAACTCACGAAGATCTCGGGCGTTGCAGTCGGGCTCGAGGCGCTGAAAACTCATGTGTCAATACGACGTACGACTTCTCAAGTCACACGGGGATCCGCAGTGGCACTTTAGAAGACGGGATGCTCGGATCATGTCCACATCATCAAGCATCGAGCCTGAGAGTTTTTTGGAGGCCGAAATTCACACCTCAGCAGTGGTACAGAAGTTAATCGTTTGATGTGTCTGTCGCGAACTCATCCGAATCCTCTCCATTTCATGCGAGCCCCAAGCCGATGGGAATAGAGTGAGAAGTAAGGAACGACCGTTGGGCTCCTGGAATGGTTGGAAGTGGAAGGAGCTCGCAGACAGACAGAGCCATTAGCTATGAACCTCGTTCGCTGCACTGGGTCGGGAATTGGTATTGAAGATTCGGCTCGATGGGAAATCATTTGTTTCGCTGAATTGAGTTCGACAGATGTGAACAGTTTCCGGGAACTGCACCCAAATGTTGATGCGGCAGACGGGAAATTGAAGACCTCTGGAGCGGACATTTCCCGTCCACGGCCCGAATCCGGACGAAGAGGCTGGGAAAGGACATGCCCGGCTGATTGGAAGCTCTGATGATGGAGTTCTGTTCGCGCGAAGAGTTCTGTATTCACTTATCACTCCAGAGAGGAAAGACAAACCTAGCGAAATTTCTGTTCGCGGAGTCTGCATACCGGATAAGAGGATCAACGGTTGCCAATTGGGTACGAGGAGCGATCCGAGATTCAAAAACCGAAGCTTGCGCCAAAGACCCCAGCAGCGAATGATGGGCTTTAATATCTTATTGGAATCAAATCCGATACGCCTGAACTCTGTTTTCGCTCCACACAGAGTCATTCACCTCAGTCCCGATGAAATTCGTTCGGCAACCTTTTTGAGATCCGTGAATTTTCCCCTTTATCCAACTGCGCGGGCTTCGCGAATGGAATTTTCCTCACTCTTGACTAGTCTTCCTGAAATCGCGAACAGATACGAAACTCTGGGCGAAAACAGAACTCCAAAACCGCTCTAATCTTAGGTTTGCCGAGCATTCGTAATCGGGGAAAATTATTTGCCTCATTCTATACTGATGGGATTGTTGGTGATCGGTAAGCTCCTGCTGCAATTCGCTGCTTATAAGATGAAAATGTTCACTATTTGTTGCAGAACGGATCCGAATAATTCCGCCCTGTGCCCCGAACACGGGGATCGAGCTCTGCTCCGGGAGTCAATCCGATCACTCTGGCTAATCCATTCCGACGGTGAGTGGCTTCCGAAGCACAACTATAATACAACCCGATGATCTCCGCTCAGCTGTTGGCAGGAGTACGAATCGCGGATCGTGAAGCCTTAACACGCCTCGTGATTTCCCAACGTGAAACGAACTCTGATCGACTGCTTGTTCCGAGAAACGAGTCCGATCGAAGACGCGGGGATCTCGCATCGCCTGATATCGAAAGTTCAACTCAATGTGGGGTGCTCTCGGCGCAAGAATCGCAGATATTAAGCGAGCTTTGAACTCTCCCTGAATGATAGGATCGATTCTTATCAGGTCGGTCAACTCGAATAAAAGCCACTCGAGCAGAGCACTGACGATCACACATGCTCCAATGCTGTTTGACGGCTCATCGGGAGGCAACTTTTGCGAATCTTGCTGAAGTTTTCCGTCATGGAAACGGGAACAGAACACACGCTAGTACTGCAGAGCGCCGCGCAGAAAACAGGACCACTCTGCACACGGAGAAGTTTTTCGAGCGATTAAGAATCCTTTGTCGTCCGTCTGCGGCAGCAAAGCCCTCAGACCGTAGCGGGATCGGAGAACACAATTCCCACGAACGAGAGGAATTATCGAGCGGCGAGAAGATCAAGCCGTCGAGTGGATTCCCTGGAAAAAATCAATGCTGTTCCTGACGATCAGGGCTCACGGGCGACGGCAACAGCATCGGTGGAGTTGACTGAGCCTAGCAAACTCATCCCCGCCCGGATGAGAGGACCCCATCGCGTGAAAAGCGGAGGAGCACTGGAGGACCTCACTGTGGTAGACCGAGTTGACCTCGATGACCCAGACGCACCAATCGTGGTAGCAGCACTTTTAAAACCACTCGCGATCAGAGAACAAATGCGCTCCACAGCAACTCAGTCCACGTTGTACGCAGAATTATAAATTTCGCTGGTGGGCTGCAATAACGAAATTCCGCGGTGACAAGGAATCTCAGCTACAGGCTACAACTCCACTAGGAGTCGGTGATTTCCTAGCTGTGTGACCCCTGAAGTCCCGTGCAACCCCACTGGAATTCAGATTTCACATTCAGAGACTTGACCGGCCTCTAGCTCTATCATTGTCACGAGTGGTCGATCTGCTCATTTTTTTGGTGTCGGTGCCCGGCTCTCGTTGCCTTCAGGCTCCCGCATCACTCATTGTTATAAGAAATATCGCAATCGATGTCGAGAGGTTCCTCAGGCTCATTTGAACTACGGCTTTGCTGAAATACAATCAGAACCAGCGTCCGCGTTCCATTCGGTTCCTGGTTGACGGATCAAAAGCGATCACGGCTGTATGACTCGACGGAGGGGCTTCGAGCATTCTCGCCCTGTTTCTCAACTCAAAAACATCCGCTTCAAGCCTCTGATGGCAACCTCCACTTGGATGCTCCGAAATCCGGATTGAGTTGAATCAGATACTTGGAGTGATCTCAAAGTCGAGAGAGGGAAAGGGTGATCTTTTTGCTTGGGAAAATGCAAGAAGCCAGCAGAGGCTTGCACCGTGCCTTGAAATTTGAAGTAACAACATTCAGTAAAGAGTGCGTGTTATTTCCACAGATTCGAGCGATTTTCACTCAAGCTGTCGGTGGGACGATACGTTGCGCACCCTGTAGAGTGTTTCGCAAATAGCGGGAGACGCTCAAATTTCAGTGCACGGCGATCTTCCTTCGGGCACGGCGGTCTTGAACGCGGTTTAAACCATGGTATCTGAAACCGCCGACTGGATCCTTTCGTATCGGGTCTCGAATGAACGCTTGCTGTGAGCTGTGGAATCACATCGACTCTCCCACCTTGAGGAAAGCGGTGCCGGGGCGGAGCTCATATCGACGATCTGTTGGGCGCCGGAAGAGCACTTTAAAACTCCCAGCTTCTTAGGTCATGCATTGTCAATGCATCTCTCAATGGCTGGCTTCAGTCAACGATATATCTGCGAGGGGTCAGGTCATGCTCATTGATATTCGTGTCGCCTATTATGTGAGTGTACGTCGCCTTCTAGTCTCGAAACTCCCGAACTTGGGTCTCACTCTTTGCTCCGCCGCTGGTTTACGATGTTTCCTCTATGATCGCCAAGTTTGCGTCAGAATCGACCTCAGATTGGACCCCCCCCCCCCCTCCCTCTCCCGCCGAATCCACATCAGTGCTCAAAGTGGACTGCTCTGAGAACCCTGTATTGTGCAGAGAAACGCTGCCCTCTCCCCAAAAGATGCTTGAATGATATGAATCGTGTGTGAAAGCGCTCATGAAGACCTATGAGCAGATCGATGACTTGATTTCTTGTATGACAACTTGTAAATATTTATTTAGTAAAACAAGGAATGTTCCCTTCCAAAACGCTCATGGAGTCACACGCAAGAGTCGATAATGGTCCCAAATTCCTAACGGATCAACGGAAAGTATAAATTATCTAGAATTTGAGCGACAAAATGCATAAATTATGGGTCGAGCACTCATGCAGTATTCACAGGTTATATACAGAAGTGCCTTTCACATCAGCACCTCGATATCGAAATCCACTCTATCCGTAAGGTTGAGCTTGGCTTCATCACCACTTCTCCAAGACAGCGATGAAACGGCTTGATTGCCGTCAAGTGCGTGGGAGAACTGTGCCAAAGTTGATATTGAATGCTGTCTAATACAGACAAATTGGCGGAATCAAACGGGTCTTGATATCGTGTACCTCAGCATCCAATATACACACGTGGCGGTACTCGAGATGTACGAGCTGATTCGCAACTCTGCGCCGATCTTCTTCGCTGCCGAATATGGCAATGATGTTGCCCTTGAGGGCTGCGAGAGCTGACGCTTCTGGACAGGATGCCAGTTTCCCTTCGGATGTGAACGCATATTCACTCGGAATGTTCACAGCACCTCGGAGACAACCTAGAAAGTTCAGAATCTGAATTATATCACCGACAAGGGAAACCTCCAAGTTGATGAATAAATCGCGTAACTTATATGGTGGTATCGGAAGACGTTTCCTCTATGAGCTCCCTCTCGCTGGTGGCACCAAGAACAAGGTGCGACAGAAGCCAGGTGCGATCCCTGGTCGAGTTACTTCTGGCTTCCAGGAGCTCGTCATCAACTCGACATGAGATGGAGTCCAGCGGGAAACCAACCTTCCAAGTACTCTTCCTTGGGTCGAACGTCGAGAACTAAAACGCGTTCTCGCTGAGACTGTCTGCTCGACGCATCCTTTCCCGAAGGTGCAGATAAAGCGGCAAATAAATCATCAGTCGATATCCTTGGCGTTAGCTCTTCTCTCAGCGTTTCGAGGGATAATGCAGTCATCCCGGGAATGGGTTTCTTAGAGTGCGATCTGACAAGGAAGAGATCCGACATTTTGTGAGTTCATGGACTACCGGAGACCGGGGCTCCCTTCACGATTTACCGAAAAAAGTTTGCGAAACACGTGAGCAGAGAACGAACCTAAAACAAATGCTTGCAGGAGTGGCATCGAAAATATCAACAGCGTCTTTGACTAGCCGTTCTATGTCGAGTTCTGGCATGTCAGTAAAAGTGAGTATGCATTCGTTGAATCCAAAAGTCAGAAGTTGTTCGCGGAGTTGACTTAGGATAGCAACTCCAATACAGAGAGGAAAAGCTTCTCCGCGCAACAAAAGAGCGTCCCACAAATGATAAACCTGTGGATGGAAACGGTTCACGGTCAGTTGATTCGGACCAACCTAAGCAATCGACACCAGGCAAGTGTCTCCGAAGCTGGGGACTCGGAAAATAATTTCCGACTGGGAAATTGATATTCGACTCCGGAAAGGTGATCGACAATTTTTTGGATGATTTCGCTGATTCTACTGAGTCGTATAGTATTCTTCGAGTCATGAATAACTTTCCGAGTTCCGAGGCTCGAGAATAGAAGCTTCGTTCGCACGAACTGCCAGGCATACCACGGCGCGAAGGACGCGCGAACCACCATCCTGACGAATCTCACCTTGTGAAGCGCAAACACGTGAGTATACATCGTCAAGAACCAAGGTATAGCATAAAGATCCGGTATAAATTCTTCTCGTTGCAAGTGCATTGATAGAACCGGATCGTGATAGGTCACGAGCCTCGAGAACACTGCGAGATATTCCTTGATCACCTAATGATGGGAAACTGGCTTTAAACGTTAGCAGGGATTTCGTTGTCAGCGACAAACTCACACTCCATACCTCCATCGAAAAGATAAATACACCGAGAGGTGCAGCAACTTACCTGTGAATTGTCCTGGAGGAAGAACTTGTGCAAGTACTTATCGACGAAACGCGATAAGCATTGATATGCAAGTGCCTCGTTGTTGAAATGCAAGCTCAAGAACGGCGCACAGAGAGAGTCCAGACCCTGCGAAATGAAGTCACCCTCGAAATTCCAACTTGGTTTTCTATTCAGCGTCGTCACACCAGAATATCAGAGAGCACCGCCTCACCTGCCAATAAACGTATTGAGGATGCGACGACACCCACGCCTTCAGAAGCCGACGGAACTTGACGTGAGCTACCGGGGAGCACAGAAGCTGATCGTACTGATGGCAGCGAGGAATGTCAACGTCGATTTGCCTATCCATAGCGGTAGGCGTGTCTTTGTCGATTTCATCGAATTCAGCATGATAGTCGCCCTGAGCTCCAAGCAGGGCAGCCCAGACATGACCGCGAAAGTAAGGTGGGATGTCGATGGCAGCCTCGAGCTGGATAGCTCTACCCGTCAAGGGATATAGCTCAACTAGTTTCCGGAATCTAAAAATCCGTCTGATCTGGTATTCAATGTCACGTTCTCGGATGACGAGCGGCAGCTCGGAAGCCGTTTTCGTTGTGAAACTTTCAGCGCGATGACGTTCTGTGTCGAATTTCTCGAAAATAATGCTTATGGAGATGAACATGATATCCGGGTCGACAGACTTCAGACGGTCCCGCAAGGAGTCCATCGGCAGCCGAAGGCACGTGTCTCTATAATAATATGAAGCGTCCCTCTTGACACCGCAATCTTCTCCCTCTACGAGTGTCAGGTTGGGCAGGCCGAAAACTGCGGGTCGTGAGCGAATATAATCTCGTTGCTTAGAAATCTCAGCGAGAGCGTCTCCACCTGAAATTCGATATTCACGGAACATCAACTCGGAGCTGCGGATACAATTGTTGCCCTCCGTTTCCGTGAAGAGCGGTTGCTTGGATAATTTGCTTGGATCAACTGTCCCCATCTAAAACTGAAACCGGCTCCAATGGCTTTCATATGTGTGACTTCAAATGGCAAATAAGTTCTGCAGTCTGCTCACCGGTCAGCCTCCAGAAATAATAAAGTTCATGAAGATTAAGGACTTCCCAAGCCTGCGGTAGATGTGAACTGTTCTCTATGCGCTCCTCAATTTGATCCTCTCCGATCAATTCATGAGAAGGTAGACCTTTCGGCGGTTTCTCGAGCATGTCAATACGCATATCACTGTACGGATGACTCAGAAGTTCTTCCGAGGAAGGCCGTTGCTCCAGAGGCACTGTCAGACATGCCTCGATTGCGTCTCGAACAAGCTCCGATAAGCAAAGATACTCGTAAACAAGTTTGTGCCGTTCCAAATACATATCACTGGCTTCTCGCTGGATGCGCACTTCAACA
The DNA here is from genome assembly GCA_037576195.1 of Phytoseiulus persimilis. Taxonomy (NCBI): domain Eukaryota; kingdom Metazoa; phylum Arthropoda; class Arachnida; order Mesostigmata; family Phytoseiidae; genus Phytoseiulus; species Phytoseiulus persimilis. Next base: position 11,920,725 of record CM075104.1, read on the forward strand.
CTAAAGCTATTTGCTCTTCGAGCTCGAAGTTGAAGAGTTCTTTCCTCAAAGCCAATTCGAGTAACACAATTCCGAGAGACCAAACGTCCGTTTTAGGCGAATGCGGGCCCTTGCGATCCAACAGAACTTCTGGCGGCAGGTACTTGGGTAATCCGATAGGAAAAGGAACGCAAGCACCGTTCTCCGTGATGAAGTAGGTTCCGTGGTTGGCGAGCTTGACATGAAGGGCGTCTGTAAGCAGAATGCTCTCCAGCGACACGGAGTGATGTACCAGGTTTTCCCGGTGCAGGTAGGCCAGTGCGTGTAGACTCTCGTGGAAGATGCGACGTACCACCTCGAGATAATCCGAACGAGGTCCGTCGAAGTGCGCGAAGCTATTGATCTCTGCGGTGGGACTCCTGTCGGATGACAGGAGCTTCTGACAGTTGCGTTCGTATGACTCACAGACGATCACCACTCGCTCATGCTTGCCCCTTTGCAGATCGAGATAGGTTGCAAGGCAGGGATGCGTAAGTTTCTTCAGTGATTGGAATCGGCCGAGTATTCTCACCGAGTTCGGTGTCAATGGCAGCCCGTTGTGCCCACAGGTGTTCCGGGCGTGCGGTGACGCTAGGAATGAGTGGACCGCGAATGTCAGGCCTGGGGAGGCGAGCGGTGTCGGATACATAGCCGGTCACCGCGCGCTAGGGGGGACATTCATTCCAGGCGATTCACACACACCCTCCGAGATGCGATAGATTCGACTTGTTTTGAGAGGAGCCCGCTACATAGAAGCTCACCGAGGGCAACGACTGTCCATAGAAGTTTGCCAGTCCATCAGCTGATCCCTACTCGACCGGTATCATGCATGAGCGAATCATCGATTTCGCTGACTTTCAACGCCCGCACAGAACTCAGAATTCAAGAACGCAGTATTCCATTGGACCAGCGTCCGAAACTGTTCGAGGTGAACCACTTTTGCGGATACAACAGCGGATGCTGGTGATAGTTCTTCCCAACCGGGTTCAAAAAGTGGCGCTCCGTGAACTCGTTGCTGAGACAGGCAAGGGAAAAATGCGCGCTTCGTTGATGACCGCGGATCGAGACGCGGGAAATTCGTTGGTTCCTGACCAGGTGTTCCGTCGCCTTTCAAGGAGAAGGTGAGTCAAGCACGATTCATAACCTGTGTGACTCGGCGCCTGCTTGCACATGCGAGCGATTCCGGAAATCTTTCCGACGTTAATGAGCGCTTGGTTTCGATAAGTGCTGCCAAAGCGCCGTACAGTCGGATGACGGAGTTCTTGTTTGGACATTTACCTCCAGCGCTCATAACTGGAAGAGATTAATTGAAAGTTGTGACACCGTTCATGTCGTTCACGGTTGTCATCGGAGTGGTCAGACTTTGATCGTATTCACAGCGCGCTGATCGACGGGGGTCGGTCGGTGGCGAACATGTCAGACATGTCCTGTCGAGCCGATTCGTGCGAGATCGGAATCGCCGTAGGTGCGGAGCGGGGTGTCTCCGTCGTGTTCTTCGGATGCGGCGACTCGTTCCGCGATACTGAAAATTTTAGGCGGCTCTTTGACGATCCGATTGGTTTCTCAGATGCATATCTCGGGAGAATCAAACGGCAACAGCTCAATTTCTAACAGCGCACCTCACGATGGCCACATTCAGCTTATAGTCGGCCCCATGTTCTCCGGCAAAACGTGAGTGCCTATCGGATGGTCTGAAAATGATTCGATACTCTGCGGGCGGAATACGGTTGGCACAACCTAATCATCCAACGCGCTTTCTTCCTCTTCCAACCCTTAGGACAGAACTCATCCGTCGGATGCGCAGGTATGATGTCTCCAACCATCGGTGCTTCCTAATCAAGTATGCCAAGGACGATCGTTACGATAAGGACAATGTATCGACTCATGACCAGGCGAAGATGATAGCCTCAGTGTGCTTGAGGTTAGCTGATGTGGAGACCCAAGCGCAGAATTACGACGTCATCGGCGTCGACGAGGGTCAGTTCGTAAGTACATAAATAAGTGGGAATGCATCCCTCTCAACATCATCAGACAGGCGCAGAGGAGTTCCGAGGTAGGGGGCGGCAAGGCGGCTCCCCGGGTGGTCAAAGGAGAGGCTGACACACCTATGAGAACACGAAGACAAAACGAGAGGAATCGGACGGTATTGATATCATTCCGAACGCTTGCTGCTTCCTTGCCTCCGAAGTTTCTTTCGTTTCGAGTGAGCGATTGCGGACCTCGGTTTGGAATATCCGCGACAGAGATGTTTGGGGTCGATCCGCCAGAGCCCGAACCCTCGCAATACGATCGAAAGTGAGATGGTTTCCTCATCTCAGGTTCAAGAACTCGGGGCGGGGGTCGGAGGAGCCCTGCTTCCTGTTCTCGGAGCCAGTGGGTTCGAGGCGCCGGGAAGTTCGAGAATCACTGCGTTCCTGAGTGCAGTGAACGCTCAGTGATGCGACATGGGGCGGCGACGTTCCAAGTCATCAAAGCTCATCGGCGCCATTCGAAAGTTTCCAGATGTGGTGTCGTTCTCGGAGAAGATGGCCAGCCTAGGCAAAGTGGTGATCGTGGCTGCTCTCGACGGAACTTACCAGCGGGAAGGCTTCCCAAACATTCTCAAACTACTTCCTCTCTCGGAATCGATCAATAAACTGATGGCTGTCTGTATGCTATGCTACAGAGAAGCTGCTTTCACGAAACGGATCGGAAGCGAAACCGAGGTAAGCTGCGAGAGCGAATCGCCACGAAGAGGCCTCAGCTGCCGGTCCTTCCATTGTAAACTCATCTCTATATTTCCTCCAGGTGGAAATCATCGGGGGTGCCGACAAATACAAGGCAGTCTGCAGGAGGTGTTACAACTGTCCCGACTTGAAAGCCGATTCCACCTGAAGTGGGGAACCTGACCCGATCGTTGCCGGAGTATCGTCTGCTATTCGTGATACGCTCGTTTCTATATCATCGGCTTGGTGTAGGAACCCATGTTCTTTGTATATCTCTCTAACCGATGAACGGCGAAGCTTATCCAAGACACTTGAGGGTTGGCCGCAGTCGCCGAGTGGGCGAGATGAAACTTCATTGTAGATATATGGATGCCCTCCAACTAGTATTGTTGGTCGGCATGCGGTTTGTGTCCCGTTGAATCGGATGCTGAATAAAAAGAAGAGCAACGAGTTCAATATAGATATATTTACGGTTCGTTTATTGTTCGTTCACTTTGGTCAATCAGCCTCTAAATCATTCAAAAGATATTTGTGTATATACACCTAGCCTTCGATCTTTTTGAATAATCCTCCATTTCTTAGTTCCGTCCGTGTGTTTGTTTATGACTCGACTTGAAATACCTAGTCAGACACTAATAGGTTCTCTTTACCCCTTCCCCGATTTGGAGACCCGAGTCCTGGGTCAAGTATACGTTGATGAAATGAAGCATTGAAATTATGGTTTCATTGGTGCTGCGCAACGCCAGAATGAGGTGCAGCGCATTCGCAGAGACAGGAAAACGCAGATGAAGATATGGGACAAGTTGAAAAATATTGGAGCCACTGCAGTTCCTTTCTCCTCTGTACAGTCGACGGCTGCTTCCGTCAAAAGCGGAAGTCGGTTAAAGTAGATCCTTGACGCAGGGAGATTCGTGGCCGACGATGGATGGAAACGGACCGAAACATTCATATGATTCAAATTCTCAAAATATGAGAGACGGCTTAATCGGTGTCATAGGGTTAGAGATGATCCGTCGGTCGACGGAGTCGGTCGAGTCCTGTCAGACCAAGTCGCGGCCTCCGTCAATCACCATTGAACACCGTGGAAAAACTCGGGATCTCGATGAGTTTGTAGAAAGGAGATAATTTCCCGGTGATTCCCCTCGGACTTATTTCCACCGAGAACAATCCGCTTGATACGGGTGACCGACGGGTTGAATCAGCGATCTGTTTATCTCTTCCGTGGAAGGAAGTAAGTGGGAAAACCGCCTCTGTAAAAAGATTCATCCCGAACGGGCTGATGAAACCATGTCCCGTGGGCTTCCGGATCGCCTAACGAACGATCCATTTCCGAACGTTTGGAAATATATATTACTACTCCATAGCCGATATTGACGAGTTCACTGGTTTCGTGTGTGACGTCACACTGTTCGGGCACGGAACGGCCCTTGAGCTGCCCTCCAGGGGCATTATCTACAACTGGAATCTAGAAGACCACCGCCCAGTTGTCGACAACCTTTGGCGCCTGATGCGTTCGCGTTCGTAACCGAAATCTCCCCCTTCTCCATCCGAACCCAGGCCGAAGAGGAGCACAAGCAGAGACTGTTCGAAGAGCGGTCAGATTTCCAGGAGAACTCGCCTTCAGCGACGGGCAGTTTCGCTAGCTTGCATGGTCGCCTTCGGAGTTCGGACGACTGTGATTAAAGCTTGCCGGCTCGTCTAAGTGTTTGTCTGTTCCCCCTGCATGAGCTATCATCATGCTCGCGGGTCGACACACGGGCTACAAACTATTTACAACATGCGACTAGAACGCCTGAACACCGTCACTACAGACGGGGCGAAGTTTGATTCTCGAAATTCACTACTCTCCATCTCAATGGAGTCTGTTCGCCCGAACGGAAAGAGGAAGCTTAAAAAATGATCCCGAGGGAAGAAACTACATCGTCACCTCAAAGTTTGCGTCTCGTTGCACCTCCGCCACGCCTGGCTGAGGATGATATTCGATGAGTGGATTGCTGGCCCGCTTTCTTGCTAGCCTTGTTAGCTCCTACGACGAGAGCTCATCGCTGCACGAGGTTGACGAGATCGCGTACGGTGTTGTGCAGATCATCGAGGGTTTTCGCCGTCTGGGTCACATTGTTGTTGGTAGTGCCGCGCAGAGAGTTTCCTTGAGTTTCCAGTCGGCTCATGAGCTCGCGGAATTTGAAGCGACCGGCGGGTGGAATCGTCTCCGCGTATGTCAAACAAGGTGTGTGCAGCAACTGGACCTGGAATTATAATTCGCGGCTTCAGCCGAGCGACAACAAGACTCACCGGGCTGAGCATTGGAGGATCACAGAATGCACCCCCCCCCCCCCTCCCCCAGTCCCACCGATTCCGCGTCCTCTGGGCACTGCGGTATTGCAACAAGTTACCTTATCGGATAGTTGTATGATGTGCGAGGACGTCACCGAGCTGGAGTTCTTGAGCGTGCCGATAGCCTGTGTGATAGCTGCAGACGTTTCAATGATGGACGCTTTCGTGTTGGCCACGCTGTCCCCAGAATTGTTAACCAGGGGCTTCGCTGATGGTAACGGCGGTTTAGGCGCCAACTTTTTCCCAGTCACGGAGCCGATGCCTAAAACTGTGATTAGCTGAATACCCATTCCGTGGATCCCAGTACGGATGATTGTACCGGAGCGCGAAAGATTCGTCGAGACGATCCGTTCCAATGCGAGCTACTCACCCATAGATTTGCTCTTGATGAGCGATGGCTTCGTGGGAATCACCGGCTTCTCGGTGCTGACACCTCCGGGCTGATTCGGTCCCTCGGGCGTTCTTCCCTTGCCTTTGACATCGACGGATTTTGCCGTTTTCAACGAGTCGGGACGACCGTTGCCGATTCCCCCACCGCCACCTCCTCCTCCACCGATTTTTTGTTGACCTGGACTGATTTGGTTGGCTACTGGGTTCTGGGAATTGGGATTCATCGATTGGGAATTACTACCTGTTCCCTCCCAGAGCTTCTTGAGGCTCGAGATACTCCCGGCGCTTTGGCGTTTCTCCTCTTCGCCGGAGGAATTGCCAGACGAAACCCTGCGTTCAACTTCGCCGTTGCCGTTCCGTACAGCGAGTTTAGGTGATTTGTTCTCCTGTTGGAGTTTGCTGAGCAACGCACTTTCTGCGGACTTTTTGGCAGCCTTTGCCTTCAAGCTCTCAAAAAGCTCCGTAAAGAGCGGAGGGACTGTGGCACCTGCTTCGTCCATCTGCTTCTGCACCTGCGGATTCTGACCTCCCTTCCGTTCCTCAGATTTCTCTTTCCGATGTTTCTTCTCTTTCTTCTTCTTGTCCTTCGAGCTACTGTTGCTGCTGAGACTCACGCTGATACTGGTCTCTTCGCGCATCGAGTCCAAGTGGTCGACGCTTCCACTTTTGCGCGGCGGCAGGTCGCTCGACTTGGAAGGCGACTTTTTCATCGACCTTCTAAGGAAGCTTGCTGCGAACGACGAGGCTCCGCTTGCGTCTTGCTCCGTCCTCGAGTCGCGTTTCCATTTTTGATTGAACTCTTCCGGGATGCCACCCTTATTGTGGGTGAGATCAGATTTCTGTCGCAGAAAGAATGGCGTCGATAAATTTTCATCATTGTGCTGCTGCTGCTGGTGATCGGTCTGAGTGGACGATGGGGCATGTTTTGAGACGGAATAATGCACGAAGTCGCCACTTTTCGCGGGCACGGGGGGCGCATTCTGTATTCCCGTGTGCAGGCCGTGTTGGCGGAGAGATTCGAGATAGGCGCCGATACGGGCGTTCTTTGGCAAGGTACCATAACGGTTGATGGCCTGCTTGACATTCTGTACGTCCAAAGCCGCTATTTGCACCTGCTCATCATTGACCCTTCTTGGCGCAGCACTAAGCTTCAGGCCAAGCTGCTGCTGATGATGCTGTTGCTGCTGCTGATGCTGCGCACGCAACCGAACTGGTTCGTCCTCATCGTTTTCACAGACCTTCTCCAGGCTGCCGAGATTTTCAGTAGATGGTGTCGTTCCCTCGTCGGGCACACACGAACTATCTCTGAAAGAACTCGTGCGCTTCGGCGGAGCAGGAGCCTGCTTGGCCTTGTTCTTGCGCATCTGGACCCCTTTCGAGGGAGCATTGGCACTTGGTAACACAATTCCCATCTTCTGTATGGGGGACTCTTTCTTGGGAGTAGTGAGCACAACGGGTGCGGGAGGCGGGGGAACATCGTCCTCGTGACTTTGCTGATTCTCGAGCTGCCGTTCGACCTCTTCTTGGATGGACGAGTGCTGGAACATGTGCTCGAGCATTTCTAGAATCTCCCGGAAGCTCGGTCGGTCGCTAGCGTTCCACGACCAGCACTTCTGCATGAGGTCGTAAACACTCGAGGGACAGCCGGGGGGGCAGCCCATCCTGTATCCGGACTCGAGCATGCGGTAGACTTCGGAGAGGTCTACGCCCGGGTACGGCGACGAGCCATAGGTCGCTATTTCCCAAAGCAGGATCCCGAACGCCCAGACGTCGCTTTTCGTCGAGAATTTGTTGAAGGCCAAACCTTCGGGTGCGGTCCATTTGATCGGGAATTTGGCACCGGCGTGAGCCGTGTAAGTGTCGTCGTCCCGCATCAGCCTCGCGAGACCGAAGTCCGCGACTTTTATGAGATGGTTCTCTCCGACGAGACAGTTTCTGGCCGCCAGATCTCTATGGATGAAGTTCCTGCTCTCAAGGTAGGCCATGGCTGAGGCAACCTGGGTTGCCATGTGCATGAGAACGACGGCGTCGATGCTCTCGGGAGACGAGTTGCGCAGGTAATCTAGGAGGTTACCGTACGGCATGAATTCTGTGATTATGAAAAACGGAGGCTCTCGCGTGCAGACCCCGATGAGCTGCACGAGGTTCGGGTGTCGCATCTCTTTCATAATAGTGGCTTCTTCCATGAAATCGTTCAGCGCCATTGTGTCCTCTTTGAGCGTCTTCACCGCGACGGTGATGTTGTGCCTTTGCCAAGTGGCCTCGTAAACATCTCCGTACTGCCCACCTCCCAGTTTGTGTTTCATCACGATGTCTGTCCGGTCTATCTCCCACTCATCGGGCTCCGGGGACAATGCGAATACTGCAAGAAGGATACGTCCGTTTTGAATTTTCGAGAGGTTGCGGAAGTCCCGTCTCGGATGGAGACGGAATATCGAGGAAATCCCGCGAGGCAGGGAAAAGGGGACACCCCGCTATCCGGGGGGCTTCATGGATACTCAAGCTCGTAGGTTGAGGGGGCTGAAGACTGGAGGGAACATGAGAGGGAGAGATGCGAAGCCCTTAATACAGCAACTCACCTGCAGGTTTGTTTCTCTTTGGTGCTGGGTACAGCAGTTGTGTGATGAGTCCATCGGCGTGAAGGGAATGGTGATGAACCAGCTCGGCTAGCGTATTAAAGCGACATTCCGACGTCACATACACTTTATTTTCATCTTCACTAAGGTTGATCCTGAACGGAGAAATCATCACATCAGGGATCGCGTTCGGATCGAAGCCTCATTCCAGCGAATCATTTCCTCATTCCAAAGCTGCAAGTGCTGCCTTGGCTCACCTGTAGTGGTAGACCCTGCCCTCAAACCGTAGCGAGATCGATCTTTGTCCCGGACTGGACTCGCTCTCTCGGACAAGGAAGCTGCCGTTGATTCCGGACGACAGAAGATACTCGGCTGCATTGCGCGATATTGGCCCGTGGTACCACGAGTGTTTCTCCAAGGAATTCGCCGGCGTGATGTAGTTGGCGGGAACCCAACCTACTTGTCCGCTTCGGGACTGTGCTTCACACCACTCGTTCGTCTTGTTGTACGAAAGCACTTTAATCTGGAACGTATCGAATTGTGTGACAAAAATCAGGGAGCGGGCTCGACCACTCGAAAGTGAAACTCGCCGGAAGTCTCGATGGTACTTTGACTGATTGGCGATAGACCTCACCTGATCGCCTTTCGCCAACGAGAGTTGATTATCTCCCCCTGCCTGGAAATCATAGAGGGCCACGAAAACATCTGAATCAGCGGAACTCGTCGGGTCGTTGTCATCGAGCAGGTTTTCTTTTGATGTCCAAGATGGATTTGCTGTTGCCCATAGTTCATCAGGGATTGCACCGACGGGAGGAACATCGGGTAAAGGTCGATGCTGTAGACCTAATTGATCACAGAAAAAATCTGAAACAGAAATGCTCGGGATCAGTATTGGAGTTCGATCCCGGAAGACCTACTCAACATAGTCTGCCCTCCTCCCCTTTTTCTACAGCGTCCCTGAATCGTCCAACTGGAGATTGCGTGGACCGCCTTTAGTGATTCGCGTCCGGTTCGTTTTCGCGTTTGTTTGTCTCTTTCAGACCCGGGCAACAATGCGACATTTTCAGAAACGTTTCCGTACAAAGCTTCTTTCATCGAGCCAGTCGGAACATCAAGGGATCCTGGGCGTCAACCGAAGTAGCATCCCTCGTGGGGACCGATCAGAAAAATTTGGTCGTGGTAGAGTTCTGTCATTGCCCGGGTGAATGTTGGATGCTGCGACCATCATGTCCTTGTTCCCGAACGCCCACGAAGTCATTTGCGAACGCGGCCGGAGCTCCGACGCAAGATTTCTTCTTGCACTGAATTCGAAATCGAGCGAACCAGCTCAAGCGCTCACAACAGTAGACATGCAGTCTTTAATTTTTCCCCATGCACGTCCGGGGCTTTCACGACGAACGGCCGCGTCAATGCGGCAGCGCTGCCCTAGTCCCACAAGGGCAAAAACACCATCTCGGTTAGCGATTCGTGGCCACAGGCCTTGCTATTCTTCCGCGAGCGCAACACAAAACACATTGGCAGAAGGCACTGGTCGCTATTCGGAATTTCCAATATGACAGGTCTGCGGAAAGTGGCGTGAACAATTTCCCGCATCCAGTCGTCAACAATGTCATAAACGGCGTCGCGAACCCCACCCCAGTTTTGAACTGGTCGGCTCTGAAGTCCTCAACTGAGTCCATATCTATCTTGCGGATGGCTCCGACCGGCTCAACATAACTGCCGCGAGCTCTCATGAAAACCAACCAGAGGAGAGATAAGACAACAAAGATACAGAGCAGCGGCAGCCAGGCAAACAGGCCGACACTTCAGTTAGGAGCAGCAATGTCGAAACGAGGGAGTCGTTCAAAAGTGCTTCGACGCATCGCAAGGCATCGCATATGACGATACGACATACGATTCCAGACGACGAGGAAGCCGCAAGAACTTCAGCCTTGATCGAGAATAGCTCTCGAAGCGTTTCCTCACCGATCTCGAACTGGGATTCAAATATTGAGGAGCTGCGTGCAGACCTCTCCTACGTTCGAGGCGGGCCGCCCGCCGCCTTCTCGCAGTCGGCGGCGTGCAGGCAAGCACGCACTGCACTCACGTCCTCTACCGTTATTCTCCGCCATTATCGGATTTGAGTTTCTTCTCCCGGAGCAGCGCTCCCAGTAGATCCCGCACGCTCGGAACCCTCCTCGGCGTACACGACATAATCAGGAAATACAGAGTAACCGCTTTTGCGACTGTTTGTCTTCGACTTATTTGTAAATCCTACAAGAGTCCAACCAGCTGAAACGATATCGTGACATCGAATCAATGCTGTTTACGAGATGCGGATGACTCGATGATTATACGTAATTACGGCCGGTCGCGATTGGCCAACACTGCGGAAGGCTTTCGGATAGATGGGGATCAACGCTGATGCATTTAATCCGGTGAATGCTTCCTTTCGGTTTTGTGTTCCTCTCTCGTTCGCCTTTGTCATCAAACTCGACCGCCTGGGTTTTCTGCTGATGGAGAAAAAGAGAATTCCAACACAGATATGCAACATCCACACAACGACTCACAACTCGAGCGGCACCAAACCTCGCTTTATCTGTTTCTGGGCTAGCTGGCTAGCGAGCGAACGACGGACCGACCGACAGACAGACAAACGACAAAGTGGAACGTCCGACGATCTTAGGAAAAACTTGGAAGCTGTTGACGGACTTTCTCGCCGGAAAACTAAGTTCCATCAACACTCGAGCCGCCAAACTGACTTGCGGTGCGAAGCATTCATCGCTCGAAACGATTTGCATTTCAGAGGAGTTTTCCTCAGATTTTGTTTCGTGCGGCGGCCGCTAATTCCGTGTTCGCCGCTGCAGCCGCGGCTGAATGTCGTCGTCGTCGTTGTTGCCGTCTGAATCGCTTTCGGCAAATAAGCGAGCAACGCTGCAAGATGTTTGTTGTTGTGCGCCCAGAATCGATACGTTACGACGGAAATCGCCGACCGATCCAGAGGAGGAGGGAAAACCAACCCTAGAATTATTATTTTTTGTCGGAGGCGAAGCCCTCGGAACCGACTATTGGAGAATCGTCGGTTCGATCTCCTCCGATGAAACTTTGTTCGCATCGTGTCGCCTGGAGCGCTTGTGAACTCTGTCGAAACTTTCTCAAGCGAATCCTTCCGGCAGTGAGGAAACTGTTGTGCGGACGCCGTCAGAATGCCCCTTCCGCGTAATTAGACGAAGACGAATTCGACGAACTGAGCATGGATTTCGTCATCTGTCGAGCTCGTGCTGGATACGGAACTCTCTTCCCCGATGCTCTGAGTCAGCTTCGGGAAAGCCGAACCTCTGTAACGAACCGCTGCTCTCGATCCGAAACTGTTCTGTTGTCGGAAACAGCAGGCGTTCGTTTCTGGAATTTTCGTGGATCGGGAATTCAACTATTTGGAGCTGTCACGACCCGTGGAACTTGATTCCATGGATCATAAGGCTGTCTTGTGCAGGATTCGACCTATTTTCGGCGACTTTGTCTCTCCCAAAAGTTTACGAACCTCAAATCACATCGAATCGAACCGTGGACATTTCTAGGAGACGCCGTCCTGATTCCGGCAAGTTCGCCGAAGTAGAGCTATTCCGATCGACTGAATTCGATCTCCTAGTTTGGGGTTTGGAGTCGGGTCGAGTAAAATTGGAGCGAGCTTGAAGAACAAGCCAGGACCGGTGCGTGTCCGACATGTGGTGCCCATTCTCGCACGATTCCCGATCGTCCCCTCACAACCTCCCACATTAAGTTAGAAATACGACCACAAAGTTGGGTTTGCATTGTCTGCAGAGAGGTGAGTGATCGAGAGGGACAGGGGGTGATATCGGATGCTCATCGATGCTGCTCATGAATAGTACATCTCGCCTCGGAGAGATCTCTCAGATCAGCCCTCGTTGTGGGCTGCTCGATACTTGTACTCGCTGCCGTCGATTACAGGAGCAATAACTCAGTGTAACAATCGCAAGAGATCGATTTCATCTATTGATACATCCCTGTATCGCACAATCAATCCGTATTCCAACAACACCGAGCATTTGAACGAAATCCCTCTCCGGAGGAGAAGCTCTACTCCCGACCGGGGGAAGATAAGGTTTACACGTCTGGAGAACTGAGTGGACGAGAGGAACTGTTCCCGAAATCTCCGAATTTCGGTATCGTCGACTCGCCGACATGTTGAGAATCGGATCAGCTTCCTCACAATCCTCCGTTTCGCGTGAGCGAGAACGAACGCACGCGGAAGCCTTCCTGGCATTGTTTTGAACGTATGCAGCTGGCCGCCTTGCTCGTCCAGTGAACTATTGATCACTCACCGTAGTTTTCAGCAAACACATTCGGAGCGGCTGAGGTCAGCTGGGAGCTCAACCGTTGCTGATCCAGTCGAGTATTCTTTCGTTTGAGATTCGTCGACCTCGGAGCGCTGCCGCATGAGGACGAGCTTCCCCCCGAAGGTCGGAGATCTTTGCCCTGTTGAGCCCCCATTGCACGTCGCTCGGTTGCACGCCCGATGGAATCAGCTAGCTAGCTAGCCAGCCAGCCAGTCGGTCAGCTAGCCGACCAACCAACCAACTAACCAACCAACCGGCCAGTGGATGGGGTTCTCAGATCGTCTATGCGACGACAGTTCTTCCCGTCACCATCATCAACTTCATCGTCGTCGTGGTCGTCTGGGGATCCTTTTGATTCAGATACATCTCTAAGCTGCACTACACTGGCACACGCAGCAAGTTCACTTTTGCGCAGAGCTCACATCAATGTGCAGAAGACGGCGACTGAGGGGGCAGATGCACTCGACTCCGCGAGATACTTCACCTGCTCTCGGCCAGGCAGCGATTATCACAGCTTCCAGGTGCTCAGGGCGCAGGACAGGATTTTTGCAGCAGCATATGAAGCGAATCCGCACACTGGTTCTCGTCTGTTTCGTTCCTGCGTGCTGCTGCTTCCTTGCGCCTGCTCGCCTGCTGGTGCTCCGCTCGACTCGATTCCAGTCGTGTTCTCGATCGGTTAAGGCACACCGACTTCGGCTACGGCGTCAACAACATCTGCACCAGCCTCACCACGCGACGAAGACCGGCCAGACGAATTCGCTGACTGCCTGCCAGGCTGTCCTACTGGCTGACTGACTGACTGCCGGACTGACGACTGTCGCTGCTGCTTCGGCGGCTGCTGGTGAATGTGCTTGCTACTGCTATGCTGCTTCTCTAACATCCAGCTAGCAGCCACCACTATCACCACACAAGGCAGCCGCCATCTTGGAACAACAGACGCTTTCGCTGAGGGTGCCTCGGGGAGGGTGCACGACAGTGGCGAAATGTCTCGTCGCCTTCAGTTGTCACCGAGGGGACGGTCGGCCGTTCAATGAGTGAGTCTCGGGGAGCCGATCCGACTGGGTTTCTGACAATCAGCGAATTCCTAACGAGCACATGGAATTTGAAGCTTTTCCTAGTTTTTCCTTCGTTTGTTCGGTCTGGAAGAATTTCCGCTTGCTGCTCGAAAGATTGAAATCTGACGGAGAATTCCACCGCCCACTACCCCATCCGGACGCAAAACTATCTTTCGAACCAGCGTCAGCAGCCGTTAATTGGCTTAGCTCTGTATATTGTCGGGGGAGGAGAACGGAGAAAGATTTTTCCATCTGAATCTGATGAATAAATCCGAGACAGGCGAAAATCTCTGACTTCGTCTCTCGAATTCCCGGTCGGAAGTCCTGACCAACAGCGATTCGGACAGCTCGCACTCGATTCGCGGAGCCGCATTCAATCAGCTGATCAGAGGGCGAGAACAAGAAATTTCAAAACACGACAAGCCCCGGCAAATCGATCCGCTGTTGGGTTCTCCCGAAGCAGTAACACAGGCAGCGTGTCACCCTCCCTCAAAACGGCATCCTCTCCCGTTCTCGAGTGTTGTGCCTCCTGCCTTACCCCTGAGACCGCACCCCATAGATGAGGTTTCCAGATTCGTCCCGACACCTCATTGCTGTCATGCGAGCGGTTGATTTCCAGCGGCGACGATATTTTTGCGCGGCATGTTTCACCTGTAACCGGCACCGAGCTGAGTTTGACAGGCTGCGGGCGAGGAGAATATCTCTGGTCGCGCCAGATTCAAACTGAACAGGTGTATCGCTTAACTGGGTGTCAAGAAATTGCTGGTTCGCAGGCTCGGTTTTTGTCAACATTAACCGGCGTCAGAAGTACTCCATAAGATGGAAGTTTGTTCCGAACGTATCGGTTCGGAGTTTTGGGATTTGGGATCATGAGAATGATAACACAGCAACATTTTCGCCGTCGGCCTGACGCACCGAACGAGACAGCGCTTCAATAGGAAAATAATCCAAGTTTTTCGTGTTCCACGGATATGCTGAACTCCTCATAATGGAAAACCATCAGTCTCTCCATGGTTTCGGCCCCTTCCATTCGGTGATGATGTCGTCAGACTTAATAAATCCGACGTTCGACTCCTAGGTTTACCACCTGCAAAAAGTTTCCGCACAAGCCGTCGTCGCTCCCAGGGATGCTCAACAACAAGAGCCGACAAAAGTCCGCGATCCTTCCATGGATATAAAAGGAGCTCGATGTTGAGCCCTGGAAACCGACGAACACGTCATTCTGGAAAGCGAGGAGGAGAATGATCCCTGAGGGATTTCCCGTACCGACCAGGACTTCACTGTGATTCAACATCGATGAGCCTGAGAAGGACGAAGGGAATTCGGAGACGATGGGGGAAGAATGGAGATCTGTGAACGCAAGAAAATCCACCTCTGAAAGGGGAAAGTCCCTGAGTCTAAAGAGGTGCCTTTGATAGGGTATAACTTCCAGTACGGTAGCTGTGCTCCACTTAACGGCTCTAACAATCCTAACCCCGCATCTGATCATCGATAGAGACAAGGAAAAAAGAAGTTACATATGAAAAATGTTAGGGTGTTCCTTATTGCTGTGACCTTGGCGATGAAGTGGCATCTCTCCCAGATCCCTCCCGTTCAAACGTTTGTTCTGCCCAGTTATCCGCATCGCTCAAAGCGTTCCGCTCAAGGTTCGTGGCGCCGGATTTCTCAAGGTATAATCCCTCGAGCGAGCATATTGGGGTTTGCATCTTCCACTGTGTCCAGCTATTGTCAGCGGCCCCCGCAACCAAATCAGCGGTCTTGGAGCTTGGAGAAGGAGGCACACTTCCACCAAACTCACGCAGCAACTTAGCTTACTCACTGATTTTTTGTAAGCGCGGAACTGTACATGATGACGAATTGCTCGCAGAAGAATTTTCATCGATTGTAGCTGGTTCTTCTGGCTCCTCTGAGAGAGATGCGATTCGGTCCACGTCGCCGTTGCAGAGAATATCAGCGGGAGAAATTTACTGATCCGGTCTCGCGATGCTATCCGGCGTTGCCTATCACTGGGAATTATTTATCGTTCACGTTCGTTACCATTGGACTTATCCCCGCAGACAATATTCGGCCCAAAATGTGTTCTGAGAGACAATTCACAACTGTTCGAACATGCGAGCGAATGTTTTAGACTCCCAGCTGAGCTCGTCTCCCGGTCGTCGCGGCCCTTGCGCTCACGCCACGGTCCTCCACAGCTCTAGTGCGTTACTCAGAAACTCAAAATCAGACGGATAAGGAACCGTAGCCGATAGGGAGCGGCCAGCTCAGGCACGTTCTTCAGGTAGCAGCCATGCGTGCGATCGAGAAATCCGAGCCCAGACCTGTTCAAGTCGACGAACTGCGGATTGCAGCTCCGAATCCGAAAGAGAAATGAAGAACTTCGTTGTAACAGACTCCGGTGCTGCTCCGCACCGAGTGCTATACGAGAAGCGCTAATATTCTTCAGACGAGCACGCCGCCAGAGGCAGTCGAATGAGCTCAGTCGAAATTCCCATTGGAAGCGGCATTGCAGCGATATGAAGAGAAGAAGAGGTAGAGCATTCTCGAGGAGAATCAAAATTTCGAAGATCTTCCCAGGGCCTCCCCTGCGTGGAAACATTTCACTCTCCCCTAAGGAGAATCCTGGCCATTTGCAAACAAGAAAACGCGACGACATGTGAGACGCCAACAGATTGCGTCTGTTCGATTTCGCACTCTCAGAGCTCGAGTTGGCATGAAACAATCCTCGGTAAGAGGGTAGCGTTTCCAGGTGTGCGTCACAGCGACGCTCTACAGTAAGCCAACCGAGAGCCCAGACATCAGGGAGCGAAACGCAAAGAGATATGAGGCTGAGAGTCAATCGAGAGAATTAATCTCTTCTTCGGAATCGAAGATCTGATGAGTCCGCGCCTAGATCGAGCATGTACGAGTCAGCCCCGTTCTTCGGCTCGAGGTAGCCGATAACCGTGGATTGGGATGGTTTCGGGTTATGTCCCCGAGAAAGCCCCTGGGCATTGAGTTCCCAGTAAGAAAGATCGTCCCTTCCCTGAGAGAATCCGTGGCCTTTCCATTGAAGAAGGCGAGTCGAATCAGTGATTATGATGGTGATGTATCTCCATTGCAAAGTTCTTTAACGGATTCCGTCGCCGATCCCTGGGGGTCCACAACTCGAGGTCGTTGAGAGAGGGAAGGTCAGGAAACACTGCTGCAAAGACTGAACTGAATCGAGGGAATCACCAAGTTTCGGTTCCCTCGGTAACGAAGTTCCTGAGTGTGCAGTCACTCTTGGAGGGTTTCATGTGTGTGATCAAAATGCATGGAAACCTCCAAGGCCAGTAGGTATGGCAGATGAAGTGCCGAGAGGGGTCAAAGAGCCCTAGGCTGTCAGGCATTCCAGGGGTTCCGACATTCTAACCATGGCGTCAGCTGTTAGGTCAAAGCACCTCAATGAGGAATATCACTCGTCATTGAGGTATCCACGGATCCGCTTGCCATAGATTTTCCATCATCCGACACGCATCAACGTTATTCCCGGGGAACATCTGCTCTGAGTTGAGATTCAAATAAGCCACACGAGTCTTCTGAGTTTCCGCAACGACCATGCCTCGGCCAATACTCGCGAGAGTAAATGTCATCAACAGTTTCTTCTTCGGAAGGGGCTCGGTCTTTGCCGGTTTTCGGGGCTCACACAACATAAGAAGAGAGTATCCCTTGGGAATGTAGGGTGTAGCCGCGATGGTTATTGGTAACGTATTGATAACTCTTGATGAAGACAGAACACCATGAGCAATGAGTTCATGAGTCGTTTCTGATCTGGAAAGAGATCGCTTTTTTTCCATCAGCGCTCAACGGAACAGGCCGATATCAGACGTATCCATCAATCAACGAATCCATATCATGAGGCTGTAGCTCATGCCTAGCGCCGCCGATGATTGCATTGATTGCGTCCGACCAATTACCGATCTCGAGACATCTGTGAGATTCGAAATCACCATACCCGTTCGACGCTTGACATCCATCGTCTGGATCGTTTCGGCCACCAGAGTAGGTGAAATATGGATATGCCAGCAGCTATTTGACTCAATCCACTCATTGATTGACAGGCATCCCACCTCTCTCCAGAGAATAGAACCACAGCCGCCGTTCTTGACTCATATATATGACGGTCTCTAATAATTTCCATTCAAATGCACCCGAGCGTTCCGGGTCCCCAGTTCGACCCATTCACTTTCTTCCGACGGAACTGTCGCGAAATCGTCTTGCCTGTGGTGAAGAGACTTCGAAACATTCGAAGCATAGATGTGACTCTATTGGGACGTCTGCATCGC
The DNA here is from genome assembly GCA_037576195.1 of Phytoseiulus persimilis. Taxonomy (NCBI): domain Eukaryota; kingdom Metazoa; phylum Arthropoda; class Arachnida; order Mesostigmata; family Phytoseiidae; genus Phytoseiulus; species Phytoseiulus persimilis. The sequence goes on from CM075104.1 coordinate 11,938,444, forward strand.
GTTCTCCCTTCCGGAATTTGGGTGGCGACTTCCTAACACTATATTATGATGGCTTGTTCGTTCTCGGGTCGAGTCCTTGACTGAGAAGGGCGCACCGAATCAGGTTGGGTCATGGAATCCAGATATCGTGGCAACACTCAGCCTCGGACTACGGGCAGGATAAGCTCCACATCGCTGTTCTGCTCACTGAGAGCTCGAGATACAGAGGGCTTTGCCATTCTCCTGACGGAGAGGTCTGCGGCGTTCAATCATATGAGATGAGTCCGAGCAGCCTCCGAGGAATATTTTCGATGTCACCTCTAGAGAAGTTCGACTTTGAGTCGGGAAGCAGGTGAGCAGCAGCCTGAACTCGTTCTTGACCTTGGTCTTGTGGAAGTTGAATGTCGCCACGCATCAACTTAGGATCAGTTTCCATAGTTTATTCCACACGAAATTATTTGCCGCATATTTCGAGAGTTTTGCTTCCGCTAGGAGCTCTATCTCGAAAACAAATACCCGTCCACTGATTGATCCACATCGATTCATTCTCGAGCTTCAAACACTTGATCATTGAAAGTAGCACCCATGCATCTAATCATCTATCGAATATAAATCAGCATGACGCGATCGAAGAGAAATGCGGGACCTGCAAAATCTGCTCCCTCTTTCCCAGGCTTGAGTCAGTGCATCCATCACTCTCGGCATCGGGGACATCGAAGCTTTCCTGATGGAAGGTGGCAGAAAGAAGTGTAAGCCCCCGGAGGGTAACCAGCGATAACAGATAAACCATGGTTTGATTCAACGATTGCAGGGGCTCGACGCAGCTCAATCTCGGGACCAGACATCTCAATCCTCGGATCGGTGGAGGAAATCAGATCTTGCGAATGAAGGGTGACCAATGTGCAGAGAGGAACCTCAGGAGGGCCTTTGGATTTCTACTGTTAGCTAAGTGATGAAACTTCGGATATATCTTGCTTCGCAGTACTTCGTCAACAATGTTTTTTTCGTCCAACGTGACCTTTAAAGAATGGGCCATCACGTAGAGATCATGGTAGGCCTCAATTGAGCCGGAACACATCGCCTCCCCATATTCGACTTTGCTCAGGAGCCCCGAAACTTTGGTACCATCTTCGGAGAAGTTCGACGTCGCTGTCGGATATGTCGGCATGTCGATGAGTCGAAAAGTTTCAATGATGTTATCCGACTGAATACGTAGACTGGTTGAGGGTGTTGAAGGGGTAACCCCAACTGAACCGTACCGGATGCGTTCTCTATGGACTTGCAGTCTTCCGAAAGCCGTTCAGCGTATCTTCGATGGTCTCTGCGATTTTCTTAGACGATTGCATCATCTTGTCGGATCACGGGATTCGGTCAATCTTTAGGGTGAAATTGGAAGATTGAATCATCTGAAAGAGGGACGAGAGGCGTTCCAAGCTTAGGTTTTATGAGCATCCGCTCCCAGGCACGATCGATTGCGTAGCATCTGTCGATAATAATCGGCGAAAACGGTCATTTTCGCAGATATACAGGCTTTCCGAGACGATGCACGATCTGGATTTGGGAACAACTTTCAATAGCTCGGGTCGATTACGGAATCGTGTGAGAGCCTCCCTGGGAATTCTGAAGCCTCCAGAACAAAAAGAACATCATCGGTCGATCACGAACGGAGTTTGAAGACACGCCTGAGCCTCAGAATTCGTTACTGAAATGTAGTATATCAAACTGTAGCAAAGTCCCGGGGAACGACGTTTCCGCGCCGGAGAATGTTGTTTTCCCTGCCTGGCAACGAACTCTTTCGCGTTCTACGCAACGATCACTCTGCGGACCGACTATATATTGCCGGGCCTCAACCGCCTGGTTACGTTCGAGCCACCGGACCATGAAATATCAAACGCGGGGAATCCAGGACATGGCTCCGAGACCGGTCAGAAGACCCTGGAGGGGTCGATGCTGTATCGCGAGCCGAGTGCTCTAAAAAGGGGGAACGAGAACTTTTCGAGAAGCGCTGGGATGCTTTTGAGGCGAAGGGTCGACAATGTTTGGCCTATTTGGCTCGCGACGCGGAAGGAATCGTCCTGGGCTGGAAGAAAATCACGAACCTCATGGCTTCGAAGCTATCAACTGCGGATCGCGGAAACTCACGAAGCCCTGGTTAGTGGCCAATTCATACAGCTCCGAGCCCAGCTGCATCGAAATGAGTGCGACGAGCGGAACCAGACGTTCCGATTCCGGACCAAAGGTGGTACCTAAGAACTAGCTTTGCATACCCTGCACAGCACAATCTCGATAACATTGATTTCGATCATTTTCACTCCAAATTCGAGAGCCTCGATGAGATGATTGGAACTATTTGTAATGAATCGGCGAGTATCCGTGATAGTTGCAGCGTCCAGCAGTCATGGTGGTCACTATCATTGATAGTCAGGGTGATAAATGTGTTTCTACGTGAGGCCTGGGATAAACCAAGCTCGACAACATGTACCGTTCCCGATAACTACCACTCCATACCCTGAAGCTTCTGAAATTTCTAAGAAATACCACAGGTTTGACCCTCGAAGCTTGGAGCGCTCCGGTGGAATAACGATTCCGTTCGATCAGGGCCTCTTTCGGTCCAGAAAACATTCAAGAGAAAGCTCACCGGCTTTTCCACATTCCACATTGGAAAATCGTCCTCGGAGGATCTTCATTCGTGCATTTATTTTACATTGCGGTCACATACATCAGTAGAGAAAAATAGAGCGGTGCCAACTGCATCGCGGGATCAACGAAAAAATCCTTTCAGAAAATCATATAAAAGCGCCCGGAGATGCGGACCTTGTTGGGAAATTCCTTGCGGTCGTTTAGATTCAGATCCAACTCCCCTCGAATGACCGATTGGAATCATATCGGTTCTCAAGGCGTATCCTCGCATCCGGGTGATGATCGGCGGATCGCCTGAGGGTTCATATATGCTTACATCAGGAACATCGCTCCAATCGAAATTACTTTCCAGTCCGATTTGCAAACGACTTCCACAGGGCCGTGATTTTCTAGCTTCGCTCCACGCAGAGCCCTCAAATGTAAGCCTGTTGTTGCGCAAGAATGGCGGTGAAGGGCTGCACTAGAGTGGACGTCGCGAAGTAGAAAACAATCCCGAACGCGATGGAAATGGGGAGCGCCGGCAGAGCTTTCCTGAATATGGCCAATAGGAGAAGCGTCAAGCATAAACCGATCAGAATGGCCACGAAACAAGCGAGTGTCGTGTTCCAATCGCCGTACGACGACGCTTTGCCGACCAGAACGGAATAGAAGATGAAATCCCCGAGTCCGAGTTTGACGCCGCGCTCCTCGTCTTGCTGCAGGAGTTCCACGCCGCGAGCGCTCCCCCCTTGGGCATTCTCGGAACCTGCGGAAATGGTTCGAGGTCGTTCCCCTGCACCATTCCCACGGCCTCCGGGTTGCGGCGGCGGGATGCGTCGTCGTCGTGCGTCAGCGTTGGCCGCATTCGGTTGCTGCGATGCATCTGCTCCACTCTCGGAAATTTGTCGATTCCTTCGGTTCTGAACTTCGGTTGGAGACTCCGGAGCGGCTGTGTCGGCCATCCCAACGAGCCAAACCATCGCCGATGAGTAGATCAGAGCAGGAAAGATTGGCTCTTCGCGCTGTTGAGCAGTTTCGACCAAAATCCGCAACGGGCCTTTTGGTGAGAGTACAGCGACCAGATCCCACACCGAAATCACCCCGAGCACAGTCCAGACCGTGAACGGCGGCATGTGCTTGATGAACACCATCGCCATGAGTGCCGAAATCACAATCAAATACGACTGCTGGAGTAACAGCGGACCTTTCCAATGAATGCACAACATTCCCACCATTCCGAAGTTCCACACGCACAGAGCGACCGTGAAGTAGTCTACGGCTATGTTGTAGTTCAAGAGAACGGTGTATGCATAGATGTAGGAGAAGAGGAACAGCAGCAGCAGGCTGGACAAGATGAGCCAGCCGTGGATGACCTTGTAGCATCGATTTTTGTAGAGGAAGATCAGGAGGACCGTCATGACGACGATGACGCTCATGAGGATCAAGGCATTGGCGAAGCTCTGCCATACCTTCGTGCCGGTGTCGACGTTTTGATCGTGGAAAGGAGTATACAGCAAGTACTGGCCGTTGCTCTCCGTTAGCGAGGTGACCGTGTTTATCGATGCGACCACCACTAACATGCACAGGGACACTGGGATGATCAGCTTGATTACGTGCTTAGCCCCGTACTTCAACTCCTCTTCTTCGAGCTGCTGAGTCACGTTCGGCTGATTGCTGTTCGGTGGAGGCGGCTCATGGGTCCAGCTGTGGCGTCCGTTCTGTACGAAACCGACTTCGAGATCCTCGGTTTCTGTCGTATTCATGCTGTCCTGGGGCTTCCGGGGCCGAGCAGCCCGCACCACCACTGTCTCAGCCATCAGTGGATCTGTGTCGGGCTCCGTGGTTAACAACTGAATCTGTAGGCTCGATAAGTGACAAGATCTTCGATCAGTTTCTTCGGCAGTTCTCGAATCCCTTCGTCGTTGGCCGTCGAGTTGACCACCTCCAAGCACAAGCTTTTCAACGTGAAGACTGAAAAGAAAAACGGTTCACGGGATGAGCACAGGATGTATGGTCGCTTTCCTGCGGGACCTGCTCCCAGGGAGTGGGGAGGGGCGAGGAGGGGAAGATTTCGATGATCATTTGGGGAGAGTGCGAAAATAATCACCGGGCTCTGTGATGAGAACGGGCCGACGAACCCTTTTTTCAGCCCTCTTCGCGTGGAAAATGAAATGCCCGTTCAGGAGTAGAGCTCTGTTCGTGCCTCTTTGGAGAGCTTGCCACGGGTGACCCTCGAACGTGTCAATATCTTTGAATGTCCGCGGCTGAAGATTGTGGAGAACCTGTCGACAACTCCACGAGGTCATGAAACATTTTCGGAACTTCGCCTGTATCTTGCGGATCGAAACGAGCAAGTTCATCTCGATTCAGGGATGACTTCATAGCGGAACCCGAAAGTGCATACCGGTGCGCCGTTATAGTCATACCAGACGAGGTCCACTTCACTGTTGCCCCGGTTCACGAATCGATAGTAAGCTCTTCGATCCGGATCAGAGTTCAAGGAATACAGCCGAACCCACGGGGTGGCTCTCCAGGTCATGGCATCCTCAACGTTTTCCTGGAATCCGGTGTTGAGGTGATAATTGATGCCGTTAAGGATTTTGCCCTCTTCTCTCAACCCGCGTCTCATGATTTCGATGAATACCAACACCAAAAAGCCTCTTGTTAGATTCCAGAGCTCAGAACGGAGTCCTCTCGTTAGGATTGCTTGAAAGTGCAGTGCATTGTCAGGGAGCAAGTGAACGGTCGATGCTCTTGCCTTTAGGTCATCCACCAAATCAAGATTGCCGAGAGCTCGAGCTAACTCGGCGGTATAGATTCCCCTCTGGCCCCGACAGCCTTGCAGGCCAAGCGCATAGTCTGGTCACGAAAACCGAATGCATACGCCAACAAACGAAATTCAAGTTAGGACACCGCTTTCAATTGCAGCAGCGGCTTCATAGAATACGGCTCTCATTGTGCAAGCGGCTTCACTGTAGAGAGATGGCGTACGTTTCCTATACAGACACTGGTTAGCTCTCAGTGGGACTGGAAGCGGTTGTTCGAACTTCTCGGCCATTGATGACTAACTTGTGTTGATCAAGAGCGGAGGGTTCTCGTCGACGAGGTCAGCGGAAAAACCGAACACGTGAAACTCAAGTTCCTCCCGGGACGGCTAGATCGGGGTGGCATGGCGAAACCCATCGACGAGAACGTTCCGGACATTGGAGGAAGAAAGATCGTGCACGACCGCCAACCGGCAGGTTGTTGTGGCTGTCGACCGAGCGGCCGACCTGAGTATCGAGGCGCGAGTATCGAAGCGCTCTCTACCAAGAGAAGCTCTCTTACCTGAATTCACCGTATCCGGACTCGTGAACGGGACTCCGGGGGGACGCTCACAGTTGTCGAAGTTCACCAGCAGTGTCGAGAAGGCGTTAAGAGTGACAGCCGTCTGCTTGCTAACAGACTCTCGCCGACTCTTCTCTTCTCGGCTGCTTGTGGAACGTTCGTGGTGCTTTTGGAGCGCGGAACGCCTTGCGCGGCGGGAAACTGGGGGAGCTCTGAGAATCCCGAGCACATCCTCTGAGCCTGCTCTCTCCCGCAGACCACTGTGTATGAGACGAGGGTCTGGGGCAGATTTTCTGGCACTCGGGCACGCGACTGAAAAGTTCGTCTGCTCGAGCGAAAGTGCCACATGCTGTTTCGACTTGGCGTTCTATGACGACGGCCCAGTCTACCACCGTCACCAACGTTGACAACAGAGCGGCTCTCCGGAGTGACTCTCCGCTCTGACGTGGTGAGCGAAATCGTCAGCAAGGGGTTCGATCCCCGTGGAAGACGATGGTAAGCTTCTGCACCCAATTCCTCCACGCAACAAATGACAGCTTTCGAACAGGCGAGATTTCCGGACGCGCTTTCGATTCTGCGTAAACAAATACTGCGATGACGTGAAATTCCGCTCGATTGTCACCTGACAACACGCGGAGCCATTCACGGACAGATGCTCAGAATATTTACAAGAGTTCGTCTTAGAGTTCGTAGGAGGTCCTTGGCGAGCCCCGTGGCTAATGGGCCACTCGATCCGTCCCTAACTCGGCCTGGTTCAAAAAAAAAAAAAGATAATCGAACGTTGATATCTTTTTTGAGAGGATAGGCATGACAGCCCACCGAGTCCTGTTTCCCTCAAGGACAGTCTCAGCTCCCTTCCTGTTCGGGAAGAACGGAGATTCTGTACGCTTTCCGTGATCTTCTCTCACGAGGTTTATCCGTTTGGATTGCTCGTTAAGTCGGAAGTCCACGAATATATAAATTTGACCGAGGCCGGTGCCTCGAAATTGTAGGCCGAGCGCTGTGCTGAAATGGTAAGTGATACTTGTAACGCGATCTTGCGGAACTTCATGAGAGAATTGAATTGCATTCTGTGGTAGGCGGACCTCTCTGACTCTTGGGGTGGCTTTTCCTGCGCTTTTAGAGAGGAACGTGCCTCCGGTGGAAGACGGTCGATACTTTTTGCGGAGTGTTCGTTAATTTCAACTAGGAATCGGATTGGACGGAGATAGGTTTGCTTCCGAGGTCGTATGTTTTGCCGGAATCAGTGTTACAATGGGAGCCGCGTCCGCCAGCTGTGTGATGAGTTCGGCAGAGAGACAGGCCTGACCACAACCGCGAACTTTTCTCTCATCATACATCCTTTGTTCAAGAGAAGCTCCCGTTCCAGGTTCCCTCCACGATGACAGTGCTCTTGGTAAGCTTCGCGTGCCTGCTGCCGCTTCTTCACTGCGGAGACCCTCTGCCGGAGTCCGTGATAGCTTTCGAGAAGAAGATGAAACCCCTTCCAACCGCTCAGGACCCATCCGCGCCGAACGCCGACGCCTCCACTCCGAACTTTTGGCACGGTTTCGTTTCATCCCTCAGCGTCATCATCGTTTCCGAAATAGGCGATAAGACTTTCTTCATCGCGGCCATCATGTCGATGCGGCATAAACGTTTCATAGTTTTCGCCGGTGCCATCACAGCCCTCATCATCATGACCGTCCTGAGTGCACTGGCCGGATCGTTGAGCAGGATTGTGCCGAGGATCTACACCCACTATCTATCGATAATCTTGTTCGTGGTGTTCGGGTTGAAAATGCTGTACGAAGCTTCTAAAATGTCAGACGAAGAGGGCAAGGAAGAGTTCGAGGAGGTCGAGAAAACGCTGAATCAGAAGGAAATGGAAAACACTGCCGATGTGGAAACGGGACAAGCGACTTCCATGCAATCGCGCCTCTACACCGTGCTGTCGCGGGTGTTCTGGCAAGCGCTCACGCTCACTTTCGTCGCGGAATGGGGGGACCGTTCTCAACTTGCGACAATCATCTTAGCCGCACGTGAAAACATATGGGCTGTGAATATTGGCGCCATATTGGGCCATTCTCTGTGTACTTGCTTCGCAGTGATCGCGGGCAGCGTCGTGGCCAAGCGAGTATCTGTGAGGACAGTGACTATAATCGGCGGAATAGTGTTCTTGTTATTCGCTGTGTCAGCATACGTCATCGGCATGGACACGAGCGAAGTCACCGTGTGAGGCTCATTGACGAGTCGCGTCCGAACACCGTTATTCCGTGATCAGGATCCGTATTCAGACAGCTCCGGATCCGACACAATCGCCTGATGAGAGGAGGGAACGTATTCTGTATGGCATCTCCACGTTACTCGTTCAATGATTCTCCCTGCCACGGAGTTGCCCTGCCCCCACCACAACTTTCCGCTCAAGGGAATGTTCCTGTGACTTTTTGAATTTAGAGAGATTTACGAACGTTGTACATAACTGTCTAGTTGTATAGCACAAGAGAACTCAGGCCTTCTCTGAAAGAGGGAGGCCTTCAAAGGATTTTTATATATTGCTTCATCTCGAAGATTTTAGACCAATCTTTTGGGGCGGGTGCGAGAGCACTGAGTGAGAACAGCCAGTGGCTCCAAACAAGCGAATTCTTCTGAGCAAAGCACAGCAGTTGTTAGGGAGAACACTGTAAGATTCCATGTCGGAGTTGCCTCAGTCAATTATTCAGCGTAATAACACGAATGATTGTGCAGCAGAGCCGTCAAACCTCCTGAGTGACCGATATGAAGAATAAAGGCATTTATATTTTCAAATCCGGGTCTGTCTCGTACCGCGAGATCTCACTGCTCCCCGCCGCGAAGAGAAGGATACCGTGTCGAAGCGTCACTTCTCATTGGGCACGAAACAGTGTGGAAACGTCCTCGCCCCCTCCATTCTCCCTTCCCTCGAACCAGGTCTTGGTGGGTTGACCGAAGGAATCAACGAAGACCACTTTTTAGGAAATCCGCAATCCCCCATCGATGGACGTTCGCTCCTTCCCCCGGCGTCCCCGGTTAGAAGAGCCGTTTACGAAATGCTGGAGATCCTGTCGAGAGTGAATCCACGGATCGACTCAGAGTTCTTGCAGGATCATGAGCCGGCAAACTGCAGGACACGCTCAAATATTAATCGAACGGATGAAGCGCCTCGTCAGCGGTCAGGCAACGTTAAAAGGAACCTTCAAGTAGCGGAGGCAGCACGGTTACGCTCCAAGACGAGCTTGTGACTGTCGCACAACGGACAGATTTCAGGGGGTTCTGGCCTGAATGTTCGGGGGCGAACCTTTCACTTCAACATGACAAACGGTGACTCGTGAGAACATGAGTATGAGTTTCGAAAAGGTATCTCCGATTCTGTTGACATTGAAAATGAGACCCTATTCTAAGATCATGATTGGGTCTGTACTTTTGTTGCGGCATTTGGCGGGGACTCGACGGTATCTCGCGGCCTCCATTGTGTCTCCATGGCAGGGGCTCCCAAACTTTTTCATCGACCCCTGAGGAATTTTCTCAGCTCGCCGTAGACCCTCAGCTACTTCGAGCTTCGATCAACGCGGATTCGAGTGAACGTCTCTTCAATGAGCGTAATTTTGATTCGATTGTGCGTGTTCTCGATGAGTTGGATGTGCTTGATGTGACGGAACCAAATCCTTCGGATTGGTTCTAAAATGGATATCGGAAGCCGTGGCTCGCCGCGTTCAGTGATGGCCATCCTGTTTCTAGTCTCGGCACCGATATCGACAACTGCACTGAAGCCTGTTTCTGCCAGATACGACGATGGGAAGGCGACAAGACACCTTCTCGCGATCGCCAAAAGTGATGGATATGTACATGATCCATAGATGTGATGAACCGTTACGGAATTCAGGGATTGAGCTGCTTTTCCTTCCCAGCGGGAGTTGACGCTCAAACTAATTTGAGTCGGAGTTGCTATTTTTGACCGTCATCATGGCGCGAGTATTCGAAGAAGAAACTTCTTGTCCTGCTTCGAAAGATTGTAACCGAAACCATGGGTCCAACGAGCTGTGGAAAACAGAGTGAGAGGCGGGTATTTTTCCTTGCGGGTACGGCGGCGGACCCTTTCCATCAGCTCATCGACCCCCATTTTTCAGGCGAATTCCGTGGACCGCTGGATATGATATCGACCCTCGAAGGTCCACATCGACCACCTTGGGAACCCCTGCTGCTTGGGGAAGTTGCCTCGGAACTCCGCGAGATTTTCCGGCTTCCGCATCTGTGCCTAGAGGAATTGGGTTTATCGGCGATCCTTGAAAATTTCACGGACCGAAGGAGAGTGGAACTTCCTTAACGATTGACCGAGTTCCTCATCAACTTATTTTTCGTTAGAATCTCTGTGAGTTTCAGTATTCTGAGTGAGATTGCTCGATTTCTTGCGCTGCATCCGCTGATTCCCTTAATGGCGGAAAAGCTGTTCCTCCATCGCGACTCTGAGGAACGGATGCTATCAGGGAAGATCCCGTCGAGATATCGAGCTGCTCGATCTGAGCACGCCTACGGAAACGTTTGATCCCAGGTTCTCGATCGTAAGGTGGTGACCTCTGGCTCCGTGAGTTTGTTCCTCGTAATCAGTTCGTCGTTGATCCTCCTCGCCGCTCAGTGAAAGGGAAAGTTGAGCGGCAGTTTCCAACGCCGCTTCGCGCCAGCGAGCGAATCTCCAGGGTGGCCACTCCGGCGCAGATTGTCGAGCTTCCTTGCCCCGGCCGTGCTCCGAGAGGAACGGATTAAACCTTAAAACTCCGAAAGTTCGCGGTGAGTGTGTGTGTGTGAATCGAACGCGAGTCTTGCTTCGCTTTCCGGGGATTCGCGAATTCACTGAGCTATGGCCTGAAACCGTGCGGCCAGATGGCAGTTAGTGAACGAGCGAGATTCGGAGTTTTCTCTCCGGCCCCGACTGACAGCGGCGGTCGAGGCTGTGGGAGCAAGAGCGTTTCCCGCTCATGGTCCAATCAGCAAGTGGTTTCGAGTCGGCCTGGAACCGGCTACAGATGTGGAATCCATCGCTGGACGGCTTCCTTGCACGACTGGATGCTCACGACGGTCTGCCAACTGCCCTGTGTGCCGTTAGTCAATCAGCTCGCCGGCAGTCGAACAGCCGTGCGAAATGGAGGCCGGAGCTCATTGTGAGCCCGCGTGCCATCACAATGTCTCCCTCCGGCTTGAAGTTGAGTTAACCTTTGGGAAAGAACGAAGCCTTCGTGCAGAAGCATCGGTTAACACGGTGCATTATCGCGGGCGTCCAATTATTCGCTCGAGTCTGGAGGCATGGCCATTGGGAGTCGTTGCTTCTATTCCGCTGTGGCTGAGAGAAATTTGGTCTCCCGGGGCCTTCGGCGTATCATCGAAGGACCATCACGATAAACGTCCCGGAGTGCTTCTCTACCGCGACGTCACTTCCGAATTGGGCTTCCGGAGAGAATCTCTGGAGGTTCGAATCGGTCGTAGGCTGGAATCTGCCGCCTCGAGCAATCAACGCCCTGGATGATCGCCACGGCATCCTTGCGACCCACCTCCAGGTTTTTCCCGACTCTCTCTTTGAACTTCTGGCTGGAGTAAAAGAGCGGCTTTTTCTGTCCACAGCTCATGTCCGGTGGAGCAACGGTTCACATCGGACCGACGTCATCGCCTCCTGCGTATAATCTCCAGCTGAAGTGTCTGTTACCTTGGAAGAAAATTCAAATGGCAACTTCATTTGTCATCGGAGTGGACGTGGGATCGAGATCAGCGCGTGCTGCCCTCGTTACCCTCAAAGGTTTGGACCGAACATTTCAACATTCGAGAGCCCAGCTTACCTTCCGTGGGATCCTGGCGCCCCAATAGATTATCATTCTGTATCTACTCTTTCTGACACTGTTTTCCCGTTACCCGAAGGGAACCTTGTTCGGAAAGCTGAGAGGACTCTGGTGGTTCGAGAGGAAAAGGGCGAAATCTTCGAGCAAAGCAGCGATCAGGCAAGATATCTTCCACGCACGTCTCTTCAAACGCAGCACATTGAGTGAAGACCACTCCTCCTATGAACTTCCAGATCTCGGAATATCGCGGCGGTCCTTCTCGGCCCTGATCGGGCAAGGCCTCAGGCTTCATAGCGGGAATCCCAGCATGAAACTTACACTCTGACAAATTCTCGTCAATTTTCCATTGGTTTCATTCGCTACGCTGCTCACTGAAAAGTTCCCGCTGAACTGGCCGCATTCGGCCACATTGGGAGGAGGATCGAGGAAAGCGTCCCGAGAAATTTTCGAGTAGAAGAGAACATGAATCAGAGGCGGGCCGATTCTAAAGATCCATTCGACAGACCGATTGGAGGCGTTTTGACTGAGCATACAATTGATGAATCGATGTTGTCACTTTACCTCCGGGCAGGATGAGCGGCTTTCCATTCAGCCAGTACACGTATGGATGACTTCATCGAACGTCTGCGTATCTATCACCAACGCTTGGAACCACAGCTTAAAAGCGAGCCTCCATTGCGCAATTTGATAATCGTTGAGATTCACCGCCTCATACCATGTTCGCCGGTAGTTCCTCACGTTCCGTTCCGAGGTTCTCAGAACTCCGGAAAGCTATGACACAAATTGGCTGCTCGGAGACAGTTGGCAGCGCCGGATCGAGATCTTCCCGAGGGCGCCTGCTCAGTCTCCTCGAGGCGGGACGGAACCCTCACCACGAACCCTCTTTTAAAGAGCTCCGGGATACAGAGCTACCATCGGCTAAGAAATTGTTAGATCGGGAGTTTGAAACCCTCAGAAAGCTTCGCGATTTCTGAGGGGGTTGCACCAGAACTTCCAGACCGCTTCCCAGATGGGTGCGTGGATTTGTTACCGCCTTTCTCTAACGGAGGACCTCTGGTGGTCTGTTGGAGGTGAAAGCGTCAATGAGCGTACACGGCAGTGTAACCTGCGATTGTGACAGGTGCGTCGACGACTTGACGGATCGGCTTACGCAATCCAACCTATTGGAATTCAATACATTGATTCTCCGATTCCAATCGACGCTCGTGCTCGTCATCGACTCGCAGAGTTCACGTTGACATACGTCAACTCGGATGTCTCTTCATATTCAGATCTTTGGAACTGGTGAATCGCTGATCGACGGTTGCGTAATTTAGAGATGGAGTAGCGCAAAGAGGATATGACCGGGTCCATGGTAACAATTTCGGGCTATTCCGACGCCCCCGACCCGAGCCACGAAGAGCATGTAAAGACATGCCGCAACTTGTTGGTCGAAGTCCCCGATTCGCTGAAAAGTGGACCTGGGTAATTGGGACGCGAGTGTTGTACTTCTATAATCAAGCGATAAGAGAATCCCGTTTCGCAGATTTGGGGAGCAGTTTGCGAGTGCGTCAAAGAAGTGGCGTCCGGGGTGAGCGTCGACGACATCAAAGGTAATATTTTGTCAGCGACGTGTGGATCTTCCTTACGAAGTAGGGGACACCAACTAACAGACAAATACTTTTCAGGTATAGGTTTCGACGCCACTTGCTCTTTGGTTGTGACGGATTCCGAAGGTAAAAGCGTCTCCATCTCCGTTGACGGCGACGACGCTTACAATGTTGTCATGTGGTGTGATCATCGAGCCTTGGAAGAAGCCTTGATCATCAATGAGAGCAAGTTAGCTGTACTGGCGAGAGTCGGTGGCAAAATTTCGCCGGAGATGGAGCCTCCCAAACTACTCTGGCTCAAGCGTCACATGCCTCAAACTTTCGCGCGGATAGCACACGCTTTTGATCTCCCGGATTATCTCACCTACAGGTAAATGTTCTCACCTGTATCCTCATGGGGAGGTTTCGGATCCTCTCTTCCAGCAGAGCGAGTACCGAGTAAGCTCCGCGATCAATACATGAAACCTTCTTCTTCAACTTCAGGGCTACTGGTTCCCTCTCTCGTAGTCTGTGTTCGCTCGTCTGCAAATGGACCTATCACAATGGCTGGGACCTCAATTTCTGGCGGGAAATCGGTTTAACGGAGATAGCTGATAATGTTTCCATGGTGGGTACCGACGTTAAACCCCCTGGCACGGCTGTTGGCAACCTTTCCGACGGCGCCGCTCGCGACCTCGGTTTGAGTCCATCGACGAGAGTCGGGCACTCGATAATCGATGCGCATGCCGGGGTCCTCGGAATGCTCGGAGTATTTTCTCAGAACGTCACTTCCGAGATTTCCAGTAGACTTTGCATCATTGCCGGCACATCAACCTGCCACATGTTGCTGAACGACAGCGAACTGTTCGTACCAGGTGAGCGATCGCGGTGTTTTCTCGACGAATTCGACGGAATTAGCAGAGAAACCATGCGAACTATCTCTTTCTCCGCCTCATAGGTGTTTGGGGTCCGTACGCGGGCGCCATAATCACCGATATGTATCTGGCCGAGGCGGGGCAGTCGGCCGCCGGAATGCTCTTGGACCACGTGATCAAGTCCCACTCACGACATCGAGAAGTCGAAGAGAGGGCTCGAAAATACGGTGTTCACGAGGTTCAGTACCTGACGCAGATCCTCGAGAATCTGGCTTCCTCGAAAAACTGCGCACTCGACGAGCTCACTGGTGAGCTGCACGTTTATCCTGATTTCCACGGCAATCGCTCACCTCTGGCTGATCCTGAGATGCGCGGAATGGTCTCAGGTAGGGAGCGTGATCATGCGTGTGATCGAAGAACCCTTTTCGAATGTCATAAAGCTCAATCAAGATCCAAGAACGAGGAGGCCGACCCCCCCCCTTTCCCGAAAACTCTGAATCGGTTGTTCCTTCATAGGTCTGCAGCTGTCGAATTCGGAAGAAGATTTGGCCCTCCTCTTTCTGGCCACTGTCCAAGCCTTGGCCTACTCCACCAAGCACATAGCAACGCAGCTGGAATCACGAGGTCATAAAGTTGAGAGCGTTGTCATGTGCGGGGGTCTCGTGAGAAACCCGCTGTACGTCTCCATGCACGCGAACGTCCTCCAGAAACCCGTGCTGATACCGGAAGAAAGCGAAGCTGTCCTCTTGGGTGGGTGATCGATTCAGAGGAAGCTCTGTTCTCGGAGACTAGATGATTCCTGGCCTAGGATCGATAACGCTTCTTTTGTATGCCGAGGAGCGTGCCCCTTCGGGCTTTACTGCAGTCACGATAGTGCGCTCAATTCCCCAGGTGCGGCAATGCTCGGCGCTCGAGCCTCGGGCTGTTTCGAGGATCTTCGCGAATCTGTGAAGGAGATGTCCGGACGAGCCATCGTGAAATGGCCAGATCTCAACACAGCCGCCTTCCATGGCAAGAAATTCCAAGTTCACATGGAACTTCTCCGATGTCAGAGAGCTATGAGAGATATCATGAATGCTTGATGTGGGTGTGGAGGCACTAACAGGGTGGCCCAGCCAGAGCCAGCGATCCACAGATACGAAATGGTGTCATTGGGAGGCAGAAGAAGAAATACCTAGGTACCTGACGCATCAGTCATGCGAGCGATTCTACTCTGCCCGTGGTCTGTCGTCGTTGCATAGATACATGTAAAATATGAATTGTTGTTCGATTGCCTCCTCCTTCATTTTCCCACAGAAATATTTCCTACTTGGCCGTCGGGGTCGCCTCGGACCTGCGCAGAGCTTAAGGGGAGTAAGATCTCTTGCGGTATTCGGGACGGGAGCTCCTGTTGAGACGACGCTTCTTCATCGAATCCAAAAACTGCGTTCTTCCGGTAGCGCCACATCTTGAGCGACTGTTGTTGACGGGAGCTTCGCACTGATGTTGTCGACTTTTAGCGTTCGGGGCTCCTGCTCTGGTCAACGCCAAGAGTCAAGCGCCAAGCGTAGATGCCGGAGTTGAAACCTCTTGTCCGTTGGTCCCGCCGCTACGTTCTCGGTGTGGACTCGAATCCCATGCGAACCAGGGTCTGATTTGTTTCACACCTTCAGCTTGCGAGAAACATCCCCTGCAGGTTAACCTGATGTGCTCTTGGCCTGATCGAGAAACGATACATATCTCATTGCGAACTCAGTTTTCTGCGACTCCCAATCGCTTCGATCGTGGTTTCGGTGAGCTCGGTGGCCCGGAGGACATTCAGACCTCTGTCTTGTTTAACTTTCTTGAGAATAATCACTCCGCTTGTGGACTTCCCAGTACCGAAGGAGCTTTCGATCTTCATGTACTCCGTAAATTCAATGTAGAAAGCTCTCAGATTCTATTTCATGGTGGATCGCAGACTTGGTTGCTGGGACACAAACGGGAGAAATACCGGACCTGGCCTTAGACGCAGCTCGAGAGCAGGCTGACTTGTTTTCCGACTCGGACGAGCTTCCCACAGGATATTCTTCAAAGGAAAAGGCCCCATGAGATCATGAAGTCCTGGGAGGAGCCCGAACGTCGATAGCATCCCAATCACCGCTGAAGTTCCACCTTGATCCGAAAAAAAAACCCACAATATCAACTGCGCCCCTATTTTTCTCGGGGTCCGGGAAGGCTATGTTTACAAGGATTTGGGACCTGAAATCTTGGCTTATCTCGTCCAAAGCAATCTTCAAATGCGGTGATCCAGACACCAGTGTGACTTGTGCTTCGAGAAGGAGATCGCAATAAGATGAGGGGAGAGTTCCCTACTTCGGTTACCGTTCCTCCCACAGGAACATGTCCACCAGGTTCTGATGCAGAACAGCGCATCTTCTGCGGGAACCAACGGTGAAGACCGCTAGCTCGTGTGAGCCTCAAGAACTGCAATTACTCGGAACGGAGTATCCCAGCTGGAAAGACGACGGAACGCTTCGACTGGTTCATGCAGTTTGTTTTGCTGTGTTATTGTTCATCAGAGGAGAGTTGACGTGAACGGTGTCCTCCCGTTCGCCCTAACCCTCTCACCCGACCCCCCGACCCGATTCCTCGACCAGAAACCCTCTCCTGATTCCGAGACCTTCCAAGTAGATGAGGTCCCTATGCAGGGCGCGAAGTCCGAGAAAGCGGACTTCAAGGGAAAATAGTCATGGTGAGGATTTCTCCCTGTGAAATCTGATGGATTTTGCGTAGAGGAACACAGTCGCATATCCCGCCATCCCTTAATACGGAGTCAATCATTCAAGATGAGCTCAGTATTACAATAACTTACATCAGGGGTTGGCAACTTGGTGGTATCCACGGGCCGCATGATCTGGTTCGCGGGCCGCGATGCAAAAGGCCATCGCGGCCGTTCAAACTTGCGGGCCGATACAGAGAACGTATCTCAGCGGGCTGGAACTGTTCGTGTGCCTCTTGACACGTGACACGTCTGAAAAGAGTGACATCAGGCAAAGATGAGGTTCCGAACTCGGTAATTGTTCCCTTTGGAAAAATAAGAGATCTGAGCTCCACAAATATCACAACACGTCGATGTGACGAACGAAAAGTGAGCACTCGATTCACTGGTCTGCTTCTCGTTCGTCTTCATTAGCTGTGTTCGGGATGGCGTCGAAGCGAACAATCGGTGACTAGGATCGGGAGGTTCCAGCCTCAATGGCGAGAGAACTTTCCCTTCGCGGAGTTTGGAGAGAAACCCACCTGCTTGATTTGTGAGGAAAGCCTGTCCGTCTACAAGGAACACACACTGCGGGGGCACTACGGAAGCGCCCAGCAAGGTGAGGAGTACCTCCCATGGTGGGAAAGATTCGACAGAATTGAGGCACTGAAGAGTCCTCGGCACAGGTCGTTCCTGATGAAGCATCGAAGCGAGCTATTCAAGTGCCCAAGAAGTTGCATCCGCTGGTCGCCCTCTCACGGAAGGCGATTTCAGCAAAAAGTGTCTCGTATTCGCAGCGAACCAAATGTGCCCTGAGTCCACCGAGAAGTTCACTGATTTGAGCTTTCCAGAGGAACCATAACTAGAATAACCGGTGACATCGCGAAGAATATCACGGAGGAGCTCAGCCAGTGGGTGGATGACATCGAAGCTGAGAGATACTGGCAAATATTACTCGCCACGTTCCAGCACCGTCATTCCTCACCAGTAATCCGAGACGCGAAATCGTTATTCTGCGTAAATTGAGAGAGTACTTGATCCAACACACTTGACGCATTCGAGGCGATTCACTCATGTATGAATCCGTTGAAGTTTATCGCGTCCGTTGTCTGAACAGATCAGAGGGAAATCTTGGAGGAAACGAAAATTGAGCTCCACGGACTCGGTCACCAGTTTCCACACAGGTAACCACGAATCTGAGACCTTGTCTGCGTCGATTGCCACAATTTCCATTCTTATCCGCTTTCAGGTGAGGTACCCTCTGATTGACTTGATTTTTCGAAAGCTTTCAACCCCAAGAGCACAACTCTGACCAGGGGGCAGCTCAGGGTTCGGGGCCTTTTCGAGAACAGCGTATCTGAAAAACGGTATTGTGTGAGGGAATGTCTGGACTGCTTTCCGCGAGAGAATACATTCCGGACCCATGCACAACGAACCTTTTGGGTCGGAGATCCCAGCATCCTGCGACGATTCGAGCATTGACCTCTACTTTCCTGAGGTCGATGTTTGCTTTCCACTACTCTCCGAACCTGAGAGAAAATCCCCGTTCACATGATTTCGCTCGTCGGCATAGCGAACCGAAATCGCCTTTCATTCGATGGACTACATACAGTGGCGGACAATTGATTGGCAACCAGAGGCCGCCGTTATAAGATTCATGTGAAGGAATCCTTGAACATTCTCATAATGGGGCTTGTTGATAAATTTTCAATAACGACATCATGGAAACGCCGCTTCAAAAACGGATATAAGAATTATTGGTCAGATGTCAGATGGGGAAAAGACACATTGCAACACTTTACAGAATCTGACCTGATGGGTCCGTCGGTGCGTTACATGAAGGAGCCGCTCCATAGCGAAGAGAAAGAAGTGTTCGAAGGAACTTGGATGCTTGCTTTGAAGGTCCGACTTTGGGGTGCTCCTTGGTATTTGAAACCTCACATTGAGATTGAGCACAAATAGAGAGGAGAACGATTGGTGGGAATCGATGGAAAAATGATCGGACAATCGATAGGCAACCCTAGCCCAGCAGCCGCAATGATTCGAATACAAAACACCGCGGGCTCGTTGACGAAAACAACGAAGCGGAATTCCGTCTCTCGGTGTCTCTCTCGTCGCAAAACTCTTCAGAGCCATGGCCGCACCTCGTATTGACCGAAAGATTGACTGTTCGATTCGGATTCTGAGATTTAATTGAAAGATTAGCATTCGACGCTTGACTGCCCTCCAACCCAAATTATCGGCCCCCGAAATTCGAAACGAGCTCGATCTCGACATCAGTTCACGAACTATGCAGCGCCGATTGTGCGAGGCCGGCCTCCTAGGGCGGCGACCGGCTAACAAACCGTTGACATCTCCAGCAAACGTGGAAAGAAGGCTCCGGTTCACGAGAGAACATGCTGATTGGACCGTGGAGAGGTGGGAAAAAATTCTGTGGTCAGATGAAAGCAAGACCAACCTTCACTCTGACGTCGACAAAAGCTATGTCAGACGACCGATCAATCGACGTTATGATCCCAAATACACAACTCCCACAGTAAAGTTCGGGAGAGGTAATATCATGGTCGAGAGGGTGCTCCGGTATACATATACGAATACGGGATACTAGAGCCATTGCAACTCGGAGCTCATTGAATCTCTCTTGGTCATCAATTACGGAGATCATCATAATCAGGACTGAATTCCTCAGAAAGTAATTCTTTGATTCACATCACGAGGGGATCGAGTGTGTTCACATGACGAGAGGCTCAGTCGAATCGGGCAAGGAGCTGCCCGGTTGGTACCGAGTTCCCCACCGGGACCCGATTGACCCTCTGGACCTTGACCGAGAATTGATGCAGCAAGAACTCCCCGCCCAAACATACTTCGCAAAATGTTGGAGCGTCAAAGTGAATGAGTTCTGATGGCCTCCTGGCCTGACGGGCTCACTGGGGCACACCTGCTGGGGAAATTTGAGGTTCGTTCTCAATGAATAGTTTACGAGGTCCAAGACACTCATCTACTATTGAGAATACCGCGAGCCGCCATCCTTGGTGAGACTATTCCTCAAGGGCGCGTCGCTGGCGGGTAGAATCCGTGAAGGCGGAGGTCGCGAACAGCATGAACTCCGTTCAAGAGATCGCGGGATGCCCCGTGTTTCTTCCCATGTCGATTCTTCTGCTCCATATCTCCTGGAGGTCTGATCTGCTAGGAATGTTCTGGGTTGGGTAAATCTCCCATGATTTGGAATTCCACTGCTTCAGCTTCTTCATAACGATGATAATGCTTGTGGGCCTGTCGGAAGGCCCCGGACATCCATTGGGGCTCTGCTGGGTCCCGATTCTGATCTCATCCCTCGAGATTGAACGAGGATAGCCTGTCATACAAAAATAACACCACGAAACGCTCGAAGAACTATGTTCGTTGGAGAGTCCCACTCCGAACTCGACCAGAATCGAGTTCAGCAGAGTTTAATCGGAGCTGATACTGAGAGCCTTTAGATTCACGGCCCGGGCCGCTAATTCGATGTGATAGGCCCTCAAGGTGGATGTGGCTCAAGTTCTCGTCCTTCACGATAGAATCGTTTCCGCCGTGATGGTCGAGCCATCTACGCGCTCATGCACTCACTCAGGAAATGCGATAAGAGCCGCTGTTTCAGGGTCAGAAGCCGGGGTAGCCGGTCGGCCGATCCGGCCGAAAAATGCTCTCGCCTCCCCATTGAACGAGCTTGGGCTGGGTTTCCAAACTCTGGAGGCATGAGCTGTGCTCCAACTCGTGTTTCTTCACTTTCAACGTTCAAACCTCGATTCTGATCTGAAAAGCATCTTCCGCTCATTGAATCGTCCCAGGGAAAGCTCTGGAAGCATCTCCGCGAGTCTGGCGGAAACATCCGTTCGACCCGGAGCGATCTCGGTTCGTACCTTCCTTGCTTCAAGTGCCGCCTATGGGACGGTTCAAAGTGGAAAGATGAGCCCTTCGATTTTTAATCACAGCCGCAACCCGCCGAAGATGTGCCGAGTGAGACCGAAAAAGATGATGAGACTGGAGCGAAAGTATCGTCAAAGTACTATGAGTACGAAAAACGGCATCGTTGGCCTTATCCGACATCCCAGCTACGGTACCCCGGGGTGCCGCGGTACGGCCACTTGGGTACACAATGAGCCATTTTGAACCGGTTGGCTCGGTGGAAGAGACAGAGCACTCTCTAGGATCATCCATCCAGCTTCGGCTTTATCTTTTGTTGATGGATGTCACCGAAGTCGCTCCAGAGCAAACTCCAGCTTCCAGTGAACTCCAGAAATTCTTGGGACTATTCGCCGATGAGTTTCAATCCAGCAACAGAATGGCAGCGACCTCGAATGATCGATTTACTAGTTATGACCTAAATTTGAGACGCCATCTGACCGGACATGTCCTCGTCCGTCCGGTTCGCGGGATTTCAGGGGCAAATGCCCGCTTTCTGGGATTTCAGGGGTAAATGTCCGGTTTCTGGGATTTTCGGAGGAAAGATCCGAGGTTCGGGATTCGAGAAGATAATTCTCCATTGTTGAGACATTCAAGGGAACCCAGTTCGATTCCAAGCCCTTTCGGGAGCAAAAGTCCGGCTCTAGGAAGTATTCACCGTATAAAAGAGCATCACGCCCGCGAATGGTTTAACGCCGTCTTCTCAGACCCAGTAGCATAGCGAGGCGGGGGGCGGTCCGCCCCGGGCATCAGGTCGCTGGGGTTATCAGAATGCCTCTCCATGCCTATCACATTAGGGTTTGTAAGCTCTTCCAGGTAG
This sequence comes from Phytoseiulus persimilis, assembly GCA_037576195.1. Taxonomy (NCBI): domain Eukaryota; kingdom Metazoa; phylum Arthropoda; class Arachnida; order Mesostigmata; family Phytoseiidae; genus Phytoseiulus; species Phytoseiulus persimilis. The sequence continues at coordinate 11,960,115 of CM075104.1, forward strand.
ATTTCTTCCCGGAATCCTCAGAGTGGGGGCGGAGTCCGATCATTGCATCTGATTTTTCACCCTATTGACGAACCACCGCATAATTTTCGTTCTCCTTACTGATTGAGAGGCAACGTTGAATTCATTTTGTTTCTGCCTCGGACCAGAGATCGAGCCAACGAAGTTGACAAACCTCGCTGTCCTATCTATCGAGATGTCCATCACGGATGAGTTTAACTTCGAGGAGTCAATTGAAGATTCGCATTGTCCGGTCTTGGCACTGATGTCCTGTTCAGACCAAGTCCGCTTTTCATGGAAAAATTGTTGAGATTCAACACGCGAAAGCGGATGTATCCGAATCTGGATTCAGTAGGCTCGGTTCGTACTAGAATCAACGCCAATTAAGGCGCTAGAACAATCAATTCCTTCATCAGTGAATCCATGTTCACCTTCATCCCCGGCTCATTGCCGTAATGACCAACACCCTCGCAGCACTCTCCGAAGATTCGATCTCGTAGGTAACCATAACTCTCACTCTCCTACTCAAACCCCATAAAACCATACTTCACACCACATTGAACGCCTGTTCATCTATACGCCGTGCGATCTTCTCATTGCTGCCGTATCAGTGTCCGCGAGGTGGAACTGCCTGTGCTGGGAGCCTTCTAGCTAGTGTGCCGCTGGAATTTCCCCTCCAACAAAAACGTCCGGTCATATGGCGTCTCTACTCATAACCTATGAGAAATGTGAGTTGAGCGCGCAGAACGTTTGCAGTGACCCGATGAATCAAGGGTGAGGATCGATCGAGACACCATTCATAGGGATCGGGCCTGATCGGTATACTTTTCCGCGGTAGTTGTGCCTGCATTTGCAGAGCCTGTTAGCCCCCGACATGAGGCACCGACTTTATTAGAGGGAATCTGCCTCAAGCAGAGCCGATGTGTCTAGTCCAGAGAGCAACCAGCTGAGTTAACTCTCCCCGTCCCGCTACGATCGACACGCTTTGGGGCGATGAATTCAGGAGAAAAGCGTGCGCATCAGAGTCTCATCTCGCGCTTTCAGTCCTCGAAGAATGTGGCAAGCCATCAGAGCATCAACTCGGATCGATCTTACGAGGGAGAATTCCTGTTTAAGTCCGGGTTCATGGATGCGGGAGGTCTGTCCCCTCGGAAAACCTTCGGAGTTCAGGAGGCGCTGTATCGGAACAGGACGGCGTGGTTCCCTGGGTTCGTAGACCGGCTGACATTCTCGGAAACGGACGCGTTCTCTCTCAATCTTAGAGATAACAGCATCCGATTCTTCATCAGAGAACCCGTATCTTTCATCGGTTCCATCAACTGCGCCGAAGCTAAGACGTGCTCCACACCGAAGAGCTGTTGCGGAGATTGAAAGAGTAACAGTGATCCGAGAAGTTAATTGCGTACGTCCGACAGGCTTCGTTCGGCTGTGGAAGCATGACGCTGTTCCGGTAATTCGTTTCGCTTGACCACGGTCGAGTTCGAATAAACGTGCACTATTTTCGCCCTGCTTCCGTTTCGCGAACGGTTCAATCCCGAGGTATCGAAACTGTCACAAAGAGATAAATGTCCCAATAACAATGCATCTGGACACTTCAGAAACGCCTGTGGGGTTTTTTCTACTGGCACCGAATTCGGAAAACGACAGCCACCATCTGAACGGAGTCGATTACAGCGTCGAAATACAGGCGGTTCTCGCGGGACACGCGGAGAGAGCCGCTTGTTCTACGGTTTGAAATAATTTCTTCGCGTGTCTCCTCAAATCGCTGCGGTTTACTCGTTGCCTCGGCTGTGGTTCCACTCGTCGGCGGCAGCTTCGCGTAACTTCGGTCTCCATGGTTGAGCATTCGATACCGGTAATTCTCGCGATCGAAGCGATTTCAGCTCTGAGAACGAGGACGATTCGGATATTAGGCTCAACCTATGAGGTTGATCGAAGCAAAGAAAGTAGTCGAAGAGAGTGGGCAAAATCGAAGGTCAGTCGTGAAGAAATCATAGCGGATAATCGATTAGCCGTGTTTTCGAATAGTTTGAGAGCATGCCTGGAATTCTTGCTGATGAGAAAGCTCCTGCCAAATTCCCATGGTAGATCTGATATCCAGAAGTATTTATCATCGCTTGATTCCGTGACGGCGCCCTTAGGAGAGAGTGTGGTTCAACTGAATCCTTGTGAATACATTTATTCTGATCGACATGATACGTTGGACATTCACCAGGACTTCAAATGGAAAAAAAAATCCGCGGAGAGTCCCGGAAGAAGTTTTCTGAAGCGCCCTGAACGCACTTCATGCTGGTCACGGGTAACCCCTGAGGATCAACCTGCTTGCAGTGGTTGGATCTAGAACACGGCTTCTCCATGGAAAAATCTCCGTCGAAAGAAAGTCAATCGTGTGAATAAGGCATGTTTTTATTTATGATTCTGTGATTTACGGCTGTTTCCTTCTTTGGATAGCCACAAGCACTTCCCAGCCTCGTTAAAGGCGGGAGCCCTTGTCGATCTAATCCCTCTGTCACTTATCTGTTCACCAAGAGGAGCCTGCTTTCTGCCTGAACAGAAGACGAGTCTCTGATTTCACCTCATTTTTCTTCCAACGTTCCGCTGCTTAACGGGCGTCGTCAACAGGCTCGGGGTGTCTCGACGGAAGGATTCCATTGCAAGTAGCGCAACGCGGCTGAGATCTCGGTTTTTTCCTCGAGGAACTCGGACAGTGTCTCGTCGAATTCACGTTTTCGATTCTCGGGCGAGACCAGCCCAATGACATCGGTTGCACGTCATTGTTGTCGTGTTTGCTACGGACAGCCTTCTCGCTCGCGGAAGGGTTGCTCAATCATAACGGCAGGGGCACAGGGAGCGCAAGAATGGCATTCCTCTTCTCCTCTTTCATCCACATAATTCGCAACACGGGCTACAAGTTGACGTCAGTTGAGGGAGGCGCTTCAGAAAATGTTGCTGCGCTTTATGCCAGGAATTCTGGACTTTTTTTGGGAACGAAGCAGAAGATACATCATCCACAACTTCGGCTCGGCTTTTCCGAAGGAGGGTAACTTCAGAGTGTTCCCGTCGATAATCGAAGTCGCGCCGGCACTCTTTGTCTTCTTCACCATGATTAAAGGCTCAAAATGAGGCGCTTCTCGTTACGCACCGGTCCATGTGATCCACCGCTCCGGATCCACGAGCATGAGCGAACCCTCAACCACACGACTCGGATCAGAGTCGGAGATCAACGAAAATTTGGCATTCGTTCGAGTGGCTTCCGGATCAATCGTCGCCGGGCTTTCTGTGGCTGTCGCGGCATTCCACCAAGAATGCTCCAAAATGCAGGCGATGCGAGTTATATTTCCTCAATCATCTCATCAGATAGGCATTCGACAAAACGCTACTCGTCTCAAGAAAGGTCCACTCCGGTGATTGAGGAAAATATTCAGACCCGATGTCCCCCGCATGGAAATCCACGTAGATCCATCTCTACTTGTCATTGTTCTCGATTGAGAGTTCAGTTTTCTCAGAATTGTCGAAGAGCTCCGTCGTTTACTCCAACAGGACCGAAGGTGAACAGAGTCCGCCTGGGCTCAAGACTCACACGTGGGTCTTCAGCCGGCGTGGAACGACTGCCTCCGCGGGTAGCTTTCGTATGGATCCGTTAGCTGGCCGACCGACGACTCGCCAAACCCACAGTTGTCCCCATCATTGTTTGAGGTTAGAGCATGATGATGCCGCGGCTGCTCCTGCCGCAGCAGTACTCGGATCTGTGTTCATCCACAGAGCCGCCGCCGCCGCCAGCGGCTCGGCCCACAGCAGCTTCAGGCTCGAGACCCCTGGAGTCGGAGTGCTGCTACGATCGCTCGCATGCTCACGAGAAAACCACTGACAAGAGGAAACAGCATCCACCAGAGGCGCTGCGGCCGCTCATAGGAGGAGCATCTGGTAAGCGTCATGGCGCGCTTTTCGACACTGTACCAGAAGTTCTTCGACTGTGAACCGCGGTGGATCCGCGTTCGGCTTCGTCGGTGAAAACGTACACAAATCGGAGTTAAAGTTTCTGAGTCGTTCGTCGGCGAGTCGGGGAATGTTACCGTCGGAATTTCGGAACTGATCACCGTGATGGAGTTGTGAAAATGGTTTTGGATCAATACCAACGGAAATAACTTTTTCCTTCTGTGTGTGTGTGTGTTTGTGTGAAGTGTGTGGGGTGTCTCTCGGACATCTGAACTCCGAAGATGAAGTTCGAGACACTGATCTTTTTGGCAGCTATTGCCATTCCTCTCGTCAGAGGTGAGTTCATCCAGTCTCAAACATTGGCCAGCGGCCCTCGGGGTACACCTTTGTCGAAGGCGATCTCCGCGGACGGTTAGCTCGAGACTCCACGAAGAGTCGAATCGGACACATTTGGGCTTCTCCCGATTCGCCTCAGCACCCGAGCGGCGGGCTCGCGTCCGAAATGGAATCCTAGGTGTCGGAGACGTACCCGTTCGGTGCCCCGGTACGTTTCGAGCGGCTGGCGGTGAAAACCACTGCCTCGGGTACCGGTTCTTCGGCCGAAGCAGGCGCACTGAGGAAGGAAGCCACCTTTCGGATCTTCGGCGACCAGATTCGATCGAAGACTTCGTTCGTCTTCGACTGCGCGACGCCGAGCGCTCCTCGCCGGATCAATGTTTGGTTTTCGCGAAACCGATGTTGCTTTCCGATCCGAGCGGACGCTATACCTCGTTCTGTTTGTGTCCCATGCACCGTGTCCGAGTTCGCGAGTCAACCAGTTAGGCTGGATTCCTTCTGCTCGAACTTCCGAACGGAAAGATAACTTTCCGAGTGTGGCGGAAGAACGTCCCGTCTCAAGCGGAGTTCCCGTCGACCGCGGAATCGCCAGGAGAGCTCGTTCCTGCCCCGCATGTTGTGTTCCCCCCATCCCCTCCTGACTTGGAGCCATCTTCGCCAGATAATCGACGGAGACTTCTCGTTAGCGTTGTGCGACAGCCGCGCTATTTCGCACGACTGACTATTGTGAGTGGTTGAAAAAATAAAGGCCAAAAAGTTGCCGAGTTCGAAGGTGGTTTGGCCCAACAGCTTGTGAAGTCGCAGCTGCCGCTACTCCATCGATGCTGCCAGAGTAGACGCCGGCCGGGTCGGGCTGCGCTGGGGTCCTGACCGTTGGAGTCTGGGAGGGGGTGCGGTGTCTGAATCGTTCGGACGACCTCGTGCCTCCAGCTTCGGCAGTTGATGAAGAAACATCGCCGTGCATCGAACGGTTTGCGGGGATCCGCGCGAATCGACTCGCCGTCTCAGAGGACGCACGTGACGTCGGTTCAATCGAGGACGTCAATGCAGTAAGCCGTGGCACCCCCAACCCCGAAACATGTGATGCGATTCTCACGGCTTTCGGAATGTCTTGAAGCTAGTTGGGCACGAGATCGAATTTCCAAAGCTCGATCACGAGATATCTCCTCGCTGGGCTCGGGGGTAGATCGGAACCCGTTCGAGAGCTTCCTAATGCATGTTTTGGGGAAGCCAACAGGCGGAGAAATACACCGAAACCATATGCTTTGAGTTCGTGCTTCGCTGAACTGACCCATCTTTGGCGGCAAGGCATCAGGGTTATGACTGACGCAGATTCTGCCTCGATTCCCGACTCGGACTTCTCATTGGGACTTAAAAGTCCGCTCCTTCCATTGAAATTGACTCCAGGAAGCGGCTGCGCGTTAGAGAACAGCTCCTCCAGCGCGGTCGGACGGTTGGTCTGTTCTCGGAGAAATCGATCCGCTTGATGGACCAGAGCACTCCGACACGTTTCTGCTCGATTGTTATCGTTGATGATGAGGACAAAGACGAAAACGATGATTGTTATTGTTCTGCCGCAGCGTAATGCGATCTTCGTACGCTTCGAGCGTGGTTCGAGCAGCCGCCTATCGTCAAACCTCGAAGTGTTTGGTTTTCGAGAGCTCGACAACCTAGGGCTCACTTGTTAGTCACTCCGTCTCTCACTCACGCAGCTCTCGGCCAGACCGAAACGAGTGTCCCGAGTGTAAAGATTATCACCTCCCAGCTTCGAAGAGTCTCAAGGAGCGCACACGCTCGAACACTCCCGCAAGCAGACGCGGAGTCGATCCAATCTGTCTTCACGAAATTTATCATTGGCTTTCTGGTTCGAGGAACCTGGCCAGCAAGAGCAACGACACGCGATAATTTTCGAGTAGTTGCCTCCCGACTAAAAATAGTAAAACTGGTTGGCACTCATCGATTCAACATTCGAAACGTTTCGCTAATCGCCGTCGAAACATGCGCTTCGTCGTAAAACGAGCCGCGAAAAGCAGAAGCACCAGAAGGGAAGCGCGCAGAGCTGTACAGCATGAGGCTGAGTACAGAAGAATCTTCGACGACGGATCTCTTGTGAAAACCTCTTGGAGACGGCTGCGGCGACGACGAAGTCGTCCGCTGAAGAAGTACGACCTGGACGAGTACGAAATTTTGAGGAGGTACCTCATCCTCGGCCGAAAGGTGCCTCTCACTCAACAAAACAGCCATCTAAGCATCTAGTCAGTTTCTCCGTCCGTACGTCCGGTCAGCCACACAGGCTGAAAAGCAAGCGAAAGCAGCAGACGTTCGTCTCGAGAAGGAGGTTAGGGATCCGTTTCAAGAGCGGATTCTCTAACCGGACCGAGCAGACCAACGAGCGACCGGAGGCGGTAGGCGTCTGGTCGAGCGACCTTTCTGAACTGTTTGAACTCCCGAGGAATGCGCCGAGAAAACTACGGCCGATCGGAGAATGCAGAAGGCTCTGCAACACCAACAGATACGACACCGACGACCTTTGGCTTTGTTGCTCACTCAGATCGTCCGATCGGAGTTCGCCTGAACCCTACAGCGTGATCCTCTACAACGACTGGGTGGTAACGCGCTTGGGTCGAGCGCAGGTCTCCGGGTGAGGGAAACGTTTTGGGAAGTAGAGGAATTAGAGCAGGGAAACTGTTCCGGGAGGGAGTTGGAAGATTGATTCTGAGAGAATGGAAGAGGAAAAGGAGTCAGGTTATAAATCAGTCGTATCTCGCTTGCGTCTACCAGCATCGAATACCTATTTGCGCCGTTGGAAGAACCATTGGCGCGGGCAGATGGCATTTCTGTTCGGCACTCAGCCTTTTTTTCTTCTTCACGATTGGATTCGGTATCTCAAACGCGAAGCCTTTTCTTTCCCGTCCGGTCGTTCGGTTCGCCCAGTATTTTTTTTCATTCGCGCTTCATTTTCGTACCAAACTATTAGCATTTTGCGGCCGTGGATTGATGACCGTGTTCTAATGATATGGGAAACTTTCGTGACACATTTTCCGAATTCAACCAAAGATAATCCGACGGCAGTTCGCAGATTCCGCGATAGGCGTGCCACCTGTTTGGAATCAGAGACTTGGGGAGCGGTGCTGATAACGCCACACGCATGAATATCTCGAATGACGCCGATGTCCGAATGATCCGAAAGAAGGAATAATGAGCCGGATTCTCTCCTTCCGCACCGCGTGTAAATCGTCCTGCCGACTTTTTTTTCGTTGTCAGCACCACCTAGTGGATCCTCCGAGGAAGCGGGACCCCCGGTCTCTCCTTTCCTCTCTGCTGCTTCCTATCACGATGAGATTTCTGTGGAGATTGTGCTTGTTCTGTTTTGGGGAATAGTGCCCCAAGGCAGGTGGGTTCCAGATGCCTCCTCAAACCGGTTCTTGGTCGCCACTCCCGTTTGACGCCGTTGCTCGTCAACCGGTTCAACCGGGAGCGAGAGCATCAATCCTGAAAAGAGGAAACCCCTCCAACCAAGCGAAAAAGACATCCTCACAGAACCGATCGATATATGTGAAGCAACTCGTCGCAAGTGCGAGCTAGGCTCCCCGCAACCCGGATAGAGCGTGTGTGGATTGTTCGAAATCGAATTCTGTCGAGCGTTTCGCGGGCTTCTTCCTGCGTCAAGGTTCGAACCTTCCGCGCCCTCGGGGTTGAGAGCCGGGTTATCACTGACCAGGCGTCGAAACTATCCGCTACGGCGACGGATGGTTTGAATTCGGGAGGAAAGGGAGCAATCGAAAGATTATCGCGAACATTGTTTGTTTGTCGCTGGATGAATCTCGCTCGGATGAAATGGGCAATCTAGCAAGCGAGCAAGATGGGGACAAAGCTCGTAGTCAGTCACACTCTCACGAACACTCAGTCTCAGCCAGTGGGTCTGTTATGTCTTGGACTGCTCGAGAACTGTATCGTGGGAACTTCCTCCAGTCACAGCCTCCGTGACCTCGAGCCAACCTGCCAGCTCGGTTCTACCGGGACTCTGGGCTGTCGTGAGGCTGCCGGTTCCTTGGAGTCTCGAGACCGGTTGCGCGCAGCTTGGCCTCTCGCATCAGCTACTCACAACCATTCACGATTTCATTTTCGATTGTTGCGACGACGACGACCGGTAGGCCCTGTCGATCGATACTGCCGCAGACAGATGTCATTGAGTTTTTCCTTCGATCGAGTTTTTGCATCGAGCGTTCAGACGCCTTGCGAGCATCCGTTACGTCAGCTCCCTTTCTCCGATTCTTCTTTCGATCATCGTCTGCTGTGCTCGTCTCACCTTCCAACAATGCTCCGCTTTCTCCGGAACCGTTTCACATTTCAAACAGAAGATCTGTGTCCCTCATCACGACCGCGTTTTCCCTTGAGGCTCTCGCTCAGAATCACACGATGTTCGCCCTGTACTTCACGAGACAGTTCTTGCTCGTATCGTTACGTCGATAAGTCTCTCGGTCCCGTTGGCGTTCCGGAAGGCATTCCGTATCGGTCGTCGCCGCCAGCACCGACCGATTGCGCGTTCGTGTCATGTTTCTTATTTGCATGGGAGTTTTTTCGAGGATACCGATGCGCGGAACCATGACGCGCGATGCACTCGATTGAGCGTGAAACGAACTCCCGTGTATTCAAGAAGAAAAACGGATCCCACGGATAACCGCTGTAAGATGAGACCGCGGTACAGAATCACCGGTTGTTACAAAGTTTCTAGCTTTTGTGGAATGACGACGCCGCGGCATCTCCATGAGCATGGGAACATTGAAACTAAATCGTCGGTGTCAAACCCTGAAGGCCACCGATAGCCATCAAGGAAGAGAGTCCTGTTTGCTAACGGTCGGAATCGGGGAGGGTCCGCTGGGGCATCGAGACACCTGTTCGGCCTTTTTCTGAGCCTGGCCACTCTGCAATCGTTCCCGAGCATCGATCTCGATGCTGCGCTGTTGAAATAATTTCTGTCATTTTCGATCCTCGTGTTTTCTTCCACCGATCTCGGTGCGTCCGAGCCGGTGTCGATAATGGCGTGCGTCAACTTCGTTAGATTCCTCGAGCAACTTTCTTCTTCGGAAGGACGAGCGGTAACTGAAGCGAGGCCGCAGATCCGGCACGCGAACTCCTCCGTCGCAGCAAGCGACCACATTCATTTAGGAAGAGCTACCAGAAGAAGTTTTCGAACTCTCCGATACCTCTGCGGCGGCGGCGGCCGGTGGACGAGAGAAGTCCACCAGGAGAGTATCGTGCTCGCTGGACGATGTTGTTATAGTTGGTTGATTTGGGCTTCTGGTTCCGTGGGCGAGGGCGCCTCCGAGGTGCAGCTGCCGTGCGACGCGGAGCTCGTGTTTCTGACGTAGTGACTCGTTCACTTCTTTCCCGTTGCCCGCTTCTCCGTTCCGAGAATTGATTCGCGCGACTTTAACCGCCGATCCATCGGCGGATGGGACCTAGGCGAACGAGTTGCGACAGAAACGCCGAGCTCAACGAGGTCGGTAAACTGGATCGACCAATCAGCCCTCCTATGGGCGGCTTCCAGCGGGAATCGGTGAAAGGAAAAGAAGAAGGAGAGGATTTTTTCGAACATGCGTGTCACGCAACGCGCTATGGCGTCATTAAAACGTTGTTCTTGTTAAGTGACCAACCGGTACTGCTGTAGCATCTTCGACCGCGTCGCAACAAACTGAGCTGGTTCTCAGATCCCGTCACATTGATGATTGTTTATAAGACGACGAAGAGGAAGAAGAAGAAAACGAAAATGCCAACGGTCGTTTATAAGCGTCTCGGAACGGCTTTCTTCGCCTTGTCATACGCCATTTAAGAGACTTGTTCTCCTTCATTCTTTAACGGTTAGCTTTGTCACAGGACCTTTTTGTTGCCGCAGTCACGGAACTCGTTCGCGCAAACTCGCATACAATGCGAAATCCATGAAATCAAAAAGTGGATCCTATCAGGACGTATAGCAGCTTCAGAGTTGCATGGACGTTGAAGTCATGAGCTGCTGACTTGGACCTTTACTCCATCGGGCACAAAAGACTTCTACTATGGTTATGACTTATGACTCTTCCTCCCTCTGGTGCTGCAACTCGACAACTCAATTAGGACCTCATGTCATCCCTCTGGAATCGGAAGCACCCAGACAAGAGAGCATTGTGTTGATAATTCGGTCTGCAGAGCCTTTCGACGACTTGGAGCCACCTGATATAGCGACGCTCCATCGATTTCTGAATTGTTTTCTGCGGAAATGGACACAGTCGCCGTTGATCTGATGCGTGTGTTCGATCTGACTCATCGAACTGAGGAATCCAATTGCGAAATAGGAGCGCGCTGCAGCACCGTTCGAAAATGCCCTGGTCTTCCCGATTTATTAACTCGTATCTAATCCAGAACGTGGTTGTCTCAACGCTTTGGATTTCAGTGCTCCGATTCCCTCCGCAGAACGTTTTAATCAGAAATATTTTGAAAAATGCTCATCGATTCTCAAGCGGCCGACGGTTCCGATAGAAGGATTGAACTTTTTTTGGTTTCGCCTTTAGTGCACAGCACGTTTATACATCTGATAATGCCGTGGCCTCTTGCCGTCCGTCGCCGCCGTCGACGAACGGCAATAGCGTGGCAGCAGGAGCAGTGACATCCGCGGGCTCTGGGTGCCGGTTCTCGGAGGCGCCCTAGGTTCGCACGTAACCGTGAAAAACGGAAGAGAGGAAAAGAGTGTCGAGCTGGTCGAACGTCTGTGCTGTACTCTCCGCGGGGCGGGGAATTTTCTTCAGCGAGGAAGAGCGGGTTCTTCTCAAAGTGCGTTAACACCTCAGCTCAATTTACGACTTACGCAACCTCGAATTCTTTCACCTCGACTTCGTGAACACTCGAGCTCTCTACCCGGTTTATGTCGCTGAAGTTGACAGCGGGTTTTGTCCGGGGCGAACCGGATGTGAAAAAGTTTGGTAGATCCACACCGAGAAGGTACAATACCCGAACACGCGATAAAAATTCCTATCGTGTAAATAACACCCGCACAAGCTCTTCCTTCAGGCTCGATCGAGCACTATCCAGCTGCATTCGTTCAGGTTTCTTCGGAGGAATTCTCGGATGCCTGCTTGCCTCGAATGTCTGAATCCGCACTCGGCTTCCCTTCGGTCCCGCAGGAGCGATCTTGAGCACTTCCGTCAAGGCGATCTGATTCTACTTTGTAGCATGATGACGACGCTGTCGTGTCAACGCTTTCCTGTTTCGACGAGGTTTCTTCGACGGCGTCAGCGGAAAATGCGCTAATCGGGCATTTTGTCGAAGAGCTCGATGCCGGAGCTATCGAAATTCTGCTTGCCAGCTCTGATCCGGCATCCCCACCGTCGTCGCGGTCGCCGACACGCTGCTATTGGTTCCCACGCAAAGTGCAGAAGACGCAACCGATTCAATTATAAATTCGAATAGCGTCGAACAGCGCGACCGAACAGAAATACAGAGACAACTTCACGAACACACATTTCCTTTCGAAGATAGCGATCAACGGTGCTGTTGACAGTCGGACACCATCGTGAAATCCATGAAATATGTTCACCTCGCCCTGTTTTCTAATCTGGCGCTATCCTCGTTGTTCGCGCGACCCAACCGAGCTCCACCGATCACGCATGGAAACAAAAGTAATGCTGTCATAGGTTTCCTTCTCAGAAATCTCCCTCTAATCGGAGCTGAACTTTCCATTTCAGGTTTCCAATCTTGCAACCCGAATCCATGTCAGAACAACGGAGAATGCGACTTTGGTCCCAAAGGAAAATCAAAATGCTCGTGAGTATCCCGTCAAATGTTCGAGAGCGCCGAGGAGTGAGCCTTTGAGGCCTTGGATTTCCTTCGCTCATCAGAGTTGGACAGAGCCGGGTGCCGGCAGGCGGACCAAGTCGCTGGAACGGCAGAAAAAAAGACGATGGAGTTAGAGGGAGAGTTATGGCTATTGGTATTGAGGACGAGAAACTGAAGAGCTCGCTCGCATGTTCACCCGCTCGCGTCGAGTCATAAAACCATTGAGTTACCTGCGCCAAAGTGTGCGTTCGGAACCTCTAACTGTGTGAGCGATGCGCGAGGATGGAAGCTCGCTGGGTGTGGGTTGATGTGTTATGCTGGTGCGGCGAGCTACAACGGTTCGACCATCTGGGCTTTTTTTTTTTCTCAATTCGCGCTATCTCCGGAGATCAAACTTCAAGGTCGCACATGAGCAACGACAGGTTGGAACAACAGCGCTGGATGTTGTACTCACCCTGGAACCCGATCTTCCCCAAGAAGTGCAAACAAAATTCCATTTTTCGTCCGAGCACTCCGTTCTCGTCTACTGGTCGGGGATTATAGACTCTGTCTTCGATCGTTTCCCGAAGTCTGATCTCTTTCGTTCCCGCGATGGCAATTCGTTCGCAAATTAGCACATACTTTATCTCCTTCAAATAGATCTCGACAATCCTTCTCATGAGTACTTTCCTCAATCCGGCGGTCGTCCAATTCGGCGTGATTCCTCGACGAAATCATAGTTCCTTGTCGATCGGTCACATGGAATAAACTAGAAGTCCTTGGGTGCGGAGTTGGACGGCTATTGCGCGGTCGATAGAAAGATAGGCGGATTATTGTGCGTCCTTTCCATCTAGTTGATGTCTGGCCGTAAAATCATGTACGCGAGTATTCTCGCTGGCTGGACATTTGGATCTGTCTTCGAACGGACGCCATCCAGGCCGAATCGTGCTCAGACGGGACTCAGTGCTCGTCACTGTTCTCGCTGCTCTGTGGTTCTGGTCGCCTTTATTGTTCACGGTGGAATCAATAGAAAACACCAGAATCGATACGAGGGCCGGAGCGTCGATGGTTTTGACTACCGTGGTCACAGAAGCCGCAACAAAGTCACGGACCCGTTCCGGAGACTGACGTCGCTCGAAAACGCGTTGTATCAGAATGGAAATTAGAAAAATTGAAAACTTGATTGATGATGAAAATACTACGAAATGAGGGAGGCCTCCTTGTTTGCCTCGCTGCGATCCGATTGTGTCTGCTGGACCACCTTCTGCGAAAGATCAGATAGCACTCAGCGTGTTGCGTCTTGGTAAACCAGATCGAGATTTGCTTCAATTACCAACACTGAGGATTTACCAAATTGTAGCTGCGGTCGATCTCCGGGACATGGATCTGCCAGAGGCGATTCCCTCGGTTCGGTTGTTGGTCGCGGAGCTTTGCAGCCAGCGCAAGGCGAGCTCATTTCGGATCGGCTTAAAATTTGAAAAATCCGCTTTGCCAAGTTCTCTTCTCTGCCCGATCGTATCCAGCGACGATTCTTTCCAAGAGCAACACAAGACCCGGAGCGGACTGTGATTGAGTGGCGCCCCGATGCTGAAGGTCGCTCGAGGGATCCGCTTCTGTTCCTGAGTAAGAACCGCCCTCGTACCTTCGTTCAAGGGTTCTGATGAGGTCGCGCTCAGCCGTGCGCACTCGGGGAAGCTGCTTCAGAAATGTTTGTGGTCGCCTCTCCAGCACTCAGCGGGACGGATGAGCAGGCCGAGGGCGACAGCACTGGGGTTCGGGAGGAATCCGTCCCAGCATGACACTGCTCGAGGGAGAACTTCAACGGACTTTACCAACTGGGCCTAATATTGCGGTTGACTGAATGAGCGGACGGGTGAAAGAGCAATGCACTCGACAACGATTTCGTCAATAGTCCTCGCTTGCCCACCCACCGTCAGAGAAGTGCTCTTCAATGAGCGCAAAGGCGTCGACTAAGTTGAGCAGAACAGGCTCGAAGTGTACAACGGTTCTTTCCACGAGAGGCTCTCCTGCAAACTGGGAGGCAACCGAAAAGCACGAAAACGAGCGAGCCTCCCTTGGCACGAGATCGTATCTGTTGTGGCCGCCTGTCTGCCCGCCCGCCCGCCCGCGTTGTGAGGTCTTCGGTAGTCTCGACAAACGTTCGTGTCGCCGATGCCAACAATCCGTAGATCACGATGAAGCTGCTGTATCTGCACGCCTTTACAACGCTGGCAACAACAACGGCCACGATCAGTATTTATGTTACTAAGCTGCTCTAATATCGTTAATGGCATGAGTCGAACAATATCAGTCCGCGCACGATACCGCACGAGATCCGATACCATTTGACTCGTTGTAGCGATATCGGGTGAGCTCCGCGAGGTTGAGCCTCAGAGCGCGGCTCTGACTCTCGATTGCGAACACCGGATGGAAAGGTGACATTTCCGGCGAGTGATTACAGGACGCCACTCCGCGAAGTCCATGCTTGCGTGGTAGAGCTGCAGACGCCGATTGTGTTCACAAAAAGTTTCGATATCGTTGCATGTGCGTTTCATACCGTGCTTGTGGATCTGATATCGGTCGCGGAAGACCTTCAACCGTAGGATTCGGCTCGAAGAATAACTTATCTATGAGCGTTATTTTTTGTCGTATCGGAAACGGTGAGTCAAACGCCGGGTTTGATGTTGACTGTTTGGATTTTCCCTTGTTATCGGTTCTCAGGCAACGATTTCGCTCCGGGGGCTCGGAAGCTCACATCGGACGCACCGAAACACATTTGATCCTCCTGAACGTGTGGAGACGGACTGCCTCGGCGGCAATACGAGGTCTTTTCGTGATCGTTGTAGCCGTCGACGTTGAAACCCTCTGAGAGATTCGAAAGAATCGACAGAACGGGAACGATCCGCTTGAGGGCGAGCGGAGGTTTCGAACTCCAGGCGCGGATGTTCTCGTTTTGCACGGAGTCCCGGATCGCCGGCTTCGAGCCATCGGACACTCAAATGTTCTTCAGCGCCGAGTCTGCCTGATGTCCCCACCCAGCGAAGCTCAGCCCAGCTTGAGAGTGGCGAACAAGTTCTGGCGCTGTGTGTGTATTTTTTTGAAGAATTTACTCTACGGTGGCCCCTCTTCTGTTCGCTGCGATCGAGAAGAACAGCAGAGAAAAAGCGGTGCGTTCCACTACCCCCCAATGCGAAACAACTCTTGGTTACAACTTGTTGGCTACGCAGTATTCGAGAAGACGGAATCTGAATCGGGGGCCTTCAATTAGTCGTGTTTTACAACAGAAGATTCGTCGTCGCCGTCGTCTTCGGCACCGTCTTCGTCAAAAAGAAGTCGCAGATAGCGCAATCGATCGACTGGGTGACCGGGTCATCGATCGCAACGCCAAAAAAACACGCCTCTCATGGAACCTATTCAAAAATCGCCTCTCCAGAGTTTTCATCTCATCCAAAGTATGAAACGGGGTTGAGAACGAGGCGAAGTTGAACCTGTGTTGCTTTCTTCCCATGCGAACGAAATCCCCCGGGCGCAGGTTGTGGCTTGGGCTGACTGTCTGGCCGGTTGCTGGCTTGCTTGTCATTCTGGTCTCAGTCCCGAATCTACTTCAACTCAATTTGAGCTCGAATCACTCCGCCATTCAAAGGACACACAGCTGCACGGTTCTTCGTCGAGGGTGGCGCAAACGATTCGCCAGGTCCGCTGGGACGCGGGCTTATCGACCCGCGAATGAACCTATCGATCCGCGGGTGCTTTCAGCGACGTGAGCTCGAATGGAAGCAGAACAAGCGGCAGGAGATCAGTCTGGACCTCGAGCACTTCGGTTTCCGTCGACGAAAGGTTTTCCCATACGAAACGGTGTTCGGTGATCCCCCTCTTCGAGGGCCCGCACCGTTTTCCGCCCAAAGAACCAGTCGGAACGTCCCTCGGAGAAACCGATACAGAACTCCCTTTCGCCTGTTTCGAGGCGTTTCGTGCTCGAGCGAACGACGATTTGATCCGTGCACGATCAACGGTCGTCCACTCCAGCTGCGACACCCTCCGCGAAACAGGTTAGCTTGTGCAGTCTGAAGTCGTTCCCACGCTCAGAGCTAGCTCCCCCGAGCCAGCGACCTCACGACGCGCCGAGGCCGGGGACTCCGAGGGACCGAGGGACACCTGGGAGGCCATTGAATAGGAAGTAATTTGTTGCATCAACAATACTCTGTCTTAGTTAAGACTATCCATATTGTCTCAGCCCGTCGTACACTCGCTATGAAGTCCGAACGGCAGCAAGCAGCGATTCGGCTGAGGGTGGCGTTGCAGCTCTCGCGTCGGTAACGAATAGAGCTAATTCGATTATTCGTATGGTTTCGATGACATTCAACGTCCACCTAACGAACTCTTTCCTCGAGTCTGATCGATTCACGCGTCGCTTGAGGCAAACTCTGAACGATCTTCTCGACGAGGCTCGTATGGAAATTGATTCTAGAACCGCGTCGATGCATCGCTTCCATCGATGCTCGAATTCCTCGTTTCCATACGAAGGGCTGTCGGATTTTTTCCGCTCATCGCAACTGACGGACGGCCGTTCCGCGGAGTAGGTGTATCCCAACCGACATAATCTGAAATTATGATGACGTGTTACAGAGTATCTGTGATAAATTCTCCCTCCCCTTTCACCACCGCACCGCGTCGTCGTCGTCGACTACGACCACCACCACTAGCAACAACAGCCGATCGAGTCGCACCACTCCTCCGGATCGAACAGTGCACAATTTCAATAATGTTTCGTTACTCTGGATTCAGACTTTCTTGTTTACTTCGGCGAAGTCGATCGACACTCCCGCGAATCGATTTCACGCGCGCGCTGAAAACGCAACGGTGCCGCGCAAGTCGTTCCTGATCCAGAACTCATATTCCGCCGAACGACCGCCGGCGCATCAAGCTGCAGGATCAGCCGAAAGTTTTGAGGAGGCCACAGCAAAAGATCGAAAAAGAAGAATAGAAGAAACTTCTGACGGCCAAGAATGCAGCCGAGACTCGGAGGGTGGATTTCCTTCCGTAGACCATCTGCTGTAGTGGCATCTGGCGTCTGAGGGCGGCACGGGGGTACCTGGCCGAAGATACGATAGGACGGGATAGGATAGGATACGGCCTAAGACGACGACGAAGAAGAAAACTACCACATCGACCGAGGCTACGGCCACGACCACGAAAACGATGGGCTAACAAGAGAAACAACCAGAAAAAAAGTCGGTTCAGCTGACTCCGACGACCGGTTCGGGCTAGACACGGATTCCGAACGGCTGTCTCATGAATGGGAGAGAAGGAAAGACATCATAAGATGACTCCATGTCTCGAAATTCAAATGCTCGAGGCACTCGTTGCGGTGGCATTGGATACTGTCTAGTTTCGGTTCTCGGCTATCCCGGCTATCGGGAAGCTCGATTCCACCAGAATTAGCGGCGATTCCGGGTCCGTCGTTGGAAGGTTGGACGCGATCGAAACCAACGACTCCTCAAATCGAGTCAAGGTTCGATTCCAGGAACCCGATCCTGAGATCACAGTCATCTGTGTAGACCGAAATCCTGTTTCAGCTTCCCAATCGCCCGCATTCCCAAGTGTTTCTCCCACGGTTGGCGGAGGACATGGTCGCCGTGGACAGAGCAGGCGCTCCGTCGTCATGATTCTTGCCTGAGAACAGTGCTCCACACCTGGCGACACGACCTGAGTCTTGGTGTACATACAGAAATTCGAGCAATCTTGAGAGAAAATAAGAGAATTCGGGGGGTAATCACCGCCGGCCGGCTGCCTTTCGGACGGGATGGCTGTGTGGATGGCATGGTAACAATGCAAGCAGACAGAAAAGAGAAAAAGAACAGTCGGAATCATAGGAAAAAGTCGTCTATCAGGCAGCGATTTGTTCTTTCATTGGACGAATTACCTAACGTTTTTTGGGAGATGCCGCCGACATCGATGATGACGGCAACGACAACGGCACTAATGATGACATTGCCGACAAGAAGCAGTTCTTTCTATTCGTAGATTTCCGACTCGACGATCATTTTCGTGTTCGAATATATAGAGTCGGAACCGGTGCTCATCCTCGGGCTTCCCAACTGCGGCTCGATTCCGTCGAAAAGGAGCTTTCCCCACCGCGAAACCTTGATAGGGAACGCGGGTGACACAAGCACTTTTACGGACGCGGAGGAATGATTCCTTGGTTCTGCAGGAACTCGAACCCAACGGGGAATCAAGATGACAGTTGAAGGTGACGACATCCCCGGAAAAAAATTGCCCATCGAGCCAGGATGGTGGATTCATTTCGTGAGCTCGGAGTTTCCGTAGGAAATCCAAATTATCCGCGAAGACAACGATCTGGGTCTGGAGCCCAACTTCGCGGGACCTAACGCAGAACCTGACTGGCACACTTCGGTATCGCGTCAGGGTACTTTCCGCATTGTAAAACGTGTCACGTTCTGCGTATTCCCGCTCCGTCATGATCTCAGTGACAATTCTTGGGAATGAGTTCGTTGGCATTTCTTACTCAGAGCCGCCGACAAAGGTCCCACACAGTCTGCAAGAATCGTCGGCGTCGCCCGAGTTGTAAATCACCAATCAGAACTATAATTGCCGATGATAAAGGGGGCCAAGAGTCCAGGGCGGCTTATGGTGAATAGCGTGGTCGTCGTAGCTGTTCTCGCTGCTGGAAATCACAAACTACTTTTACCTGGCGTAGTCCAGCACGGGGTCGCGAAAAGTCCCCCTCGCCCTTCTCTCGGTCCCTGCCTGGAACGCGAGAACTGAACAGTAGCGAACCCCGATAATTAATTAGCGCTTCCCGAAGGAAATGCGCCTCTGTCTTAACGCGTCGGATGATGCCTGACTTTCCTCGTGCTCTTCAGATCGCGATGCGCTCGGAGCAGACACAGATCGCGTCGAAATTCGTGACCGTGCTGCGCTTGTTTCTATTCCCTTGACTTTGGTGGGCGATCGAACTGCGGTCCGGGAGTACGGTACCGGCCCGCTCGATGTCCAGCCCCCAACTGAACGATCTTTGAAGTCAACGGAAGATTCGAGAT
This sequence comes from Phytoseiulus persimilis, assembly GCA_037576195.1. Taxonomy (NCBI): domain Eukaryota; kingdom Metazoa; phylum Arthropoda; class Arachnida; order Mesostigmata; family Phytoseiidae; genus Phytoseiulus; species Phytoseiulus persimilis. The sequence continues at coordinate 11,979,233 of CM075104.1, forward strand.
CAACGACAAACCCGGTCTGCACAAAACGGTCAGCAGAACGGTTGCAGCGGAAAACGCAGGCGAATAAAAATCCGCAAATGTTTAGTGTTCCCACGAAGATAGTGAGGTAATATTTCGGAGTTTATCAATCATTTCTGGGCCGGCCGGCTACAGAAATCGGCAGAAACATAAATGTGGCGATCGAGCGAGAAGCGATCGGCCGGGCTACCTGGCACACGGTAGTTACGGAATGGAACTCCTTTGATCTGTCTCTCTGTCTTAGCACTTGCCTAGCCGTGAGCCAGCGTGCGTGTGGTCTACGATGAGCGGAAGAACCGGTGGCTCCTCAGGAAGATCGACTGCACTGTTCATTATTACCGAATGGATGCTTCATCTTCCGATGCCCGACTTCGTAGCCGGGGAACGGACGCTCTCGGCGACGATTCCGCCGCGCGTATGCCACCGTGGCTCAGTTTGCTCCTCGGTGTGTGACTCAGAGTCCGGGAGACGACGAAGAAACGATCTTCAGCTGGGTCAAAGCGAAACGCTGCGTCGACCGGCGCAGAAGACGATGCCCTTAGCTCAATCAAGAGGGTTTCGAAGAATTCTCCGCAGCTTGGTAGAGATTCCAGCAGCTCTCTGTCGATTTCGCACCTTTTCCGCAAGGCCTAAGAAATCAGCGAGCGGAGCTGCACGCTCGCCAAAGCCTGATTGAACATCACTGAGAACTTGGATCAACGACTCCCACACGGCCTGAAGTAGGCCGGCCCCATTATGAGGCGGCGTGAGAAGAACTCTCGTCGGGAGGATGTCAACCTTTTATTTAAGCCCGCTGTTGTGGTTTCATATTGTCATTGCGATCAGGGAAGCGACAGCCACAAAATTGAATCCATCCAAACCATGTCGAGTCAGTTCACGGAGTTTCTATCGAGACCAGTCATCGGTGCAGGATTCCGCGTTACTAAGGATCAAGACACGTCGTTCGAACGGAGGGAAGAGAGAAATTTCATGATGAACGGCACCTAAGGTGCCGCGACGCCGCCTCGAACGCCAAAGCCGTTCGTCAACGAGGTGCGGGCCGTTGTTGTGTTTTCCTCGGCGGCTTTCCGTCTTCTCGCCTGTCCGCCGGTTGATTTTGACTGGTTTTATTATCATAATCCCCGGACGCTTCATAAGTTTTCGAAGTCTTGTCCTAAATAACGAACGAGACCCGGCAAACGATTCAGAGACGTCAAAGTTCTTGAAAAGGCTCGTCATCGGCATTCCCACGATCCCGATCGCTGTAAGGAAAACAAGACAATTGAACGTATTACCGCTCGCTGCCATTCCACCTCGCGAGACAACCGCCCGCATCCCGTTTACATACAATGTGTTTTCAGGAGTCTAACGACAGAACAGAAGTCGTTCTGTAATCAGTTTCTGACTTCTTTATTCTTCTCTGCATGATCATGTAGAGGGATTCAAACCGAAGAGAAAAGTCCCGCCTGTAATTCGCGATGCCCGGACTCAATGTTCGGGAGCGCGGTTCGATCTTGTCGGATGTTTCGCACACTCTCGTGGAGCGGACCGGAAAAAGCGGAACTTTGGCTGTGAAACAGAACAACAAACCCGCCTCCCGATGTGAACGTCCTCGTGTAAGCTGAGGGAAATGTTTAGTGCCGGATAATGTCGCGTCGGTTTCTGAAAGGAAGTTCAATCACGAACCCTGCGAGAAGAAAATGACTCATAGAAGCTAGTGAGTAGTGGGGACACTCACAACGACCGTAATGAACGGTCTCATTGACGATCTAGAACTTGATTGAAGATCGAACCTACACTTAAGATTCAACTAATAACAGTCCTGCTATATGCTGCGGAAGAATGCCGACTGGATCTTTCGTAATTGTTTTGCTTCTTGTGCGTCGATACGATTCACCTAGCTCGCTGTGACAAGAAGGACGGGCGGGCGGGCGGTCCAGCCGGCCGGCGGCCGCAGTGCGGCGGGAAAGTGGACAGGCAGCGAACGATTCCGGCCCGGCGTCGGCTCTGCAAACTGTTGAGATCGGTGACCGTGACTCCAGTAGCTTAAATCTATCATCTCCCCGCTGGCCGCGGTTGTTTCTAGCGAACGATGTTGCTTGTGTGATAATAGTAATCTGCTGTAATGACGATGATGATGATATCGATGTGCGATAAGGCCGTCGTCAGGCACGGGAGGAAATTCCACTCAAATATACTCCTGTTCGTCCTCGTCCGATGCCGAAGTTGGTCGCAGGCGAAAGTCGGTCACTCCGGCCAAGCAGAATTGTCTCTGTCCGTGGACCTGCGTTCCGTGTGTGCTCGTGGGCAGAGAAAACTGGAAGTGAGACACATTCCTCAGTGGGAACGTCCTTGCATCGAACTCCCTGCGCGGGACGCGGTCCTGGCGGTCCGTGGACTCCGTGGAATCTTGGGACGTTTCTCCCCCTCTTGGTCTTCACTGTTTCTCGGAGGCAGGAGTTTCGCGGAGCTCCAGACTCCCGACTTGTATGTGGGAATTTTCGAGCGGAATCGTTCATCGAATCCACATCGTGAGGGCCTGCTCCTACGCCAACATGACAATACCTCTTCGCCGAAGCACGTAGAAGATGTTCCGATTGAAAATTCGTTTGCTGTGGCTGCCGTTCTGATCCCGGCCGGCAGAAATTGAGGAATGCGATGCCGATCCTTCAGGCCGTCGCAGAACGAAGCTGGACTCCTGGACGTATCGATATGCCGCCGATGCTTTTCGTAGTCGATTGCTCTCGTCGATTACACGGGCTGTCTCCGATCGCGGGATCATTACCCCGCTGATGAGGGCAGAGCGAAAACTCGGCTGACATCCGGATTGTGGTAATACGGCATTGAAACGAGGGATGGAAATTCGCCCCCCCCCCCCCCCCTCCCTTGAATCCGTTGAGCTGCGAGATCCCGCGGCGGCCAAGGTTCCTTCTCTCTCTCAAAAACGGACAATCGTCGATTGGAGCCGACTCGGAGCATCCGTCGCTGATCGAGTGAGAGATCGACGGGAATCACGCCTTTGATGAAGTGACAGGACTCGATGTCTGTGGTAGCGCTTCAGATTGACGTGGGGAGTCGAACGTCTCTGGGAACGTTTGAGGGAGACTTCATGAGGAATCCGACGCCGATGAGCGGTTTGTGGGCGGCCGGCCTGCTCCGCCGTGAGAACCACACAGGAGTCGATCCGAACGAAAATCATTCCACGCCATGGTCAGCGTGCATGCATCCGAAGACCTTTGGAACCGGTGTGTTGCTCGATGTCGCTCAGCTTGCGGCCGCTCGACCATTGTGTGAAGAAGAGTTTGCTGAAGGAGGAAAGAATGCCTCCGAAAACACGGGGAAACACAAGAGGGGCCGAAGTCACGATTCCGCCAGTAGTCCGTGGGGCGTTCGAAGATTCTTCGTTCATTGCTTCTGTAGCAGCCCTCGGCTGGCGTTAATTATGTTCACATGATCCTCAATAATCCAATTCTCGCGACATTGAAGATGACTTTTTCTCAGCCTCTCAAGGATGCCTCTCCTGGGAGGACTCGAACCTTTTGTCGAACTGTTTCTGAAGACGAAACAACCGAGGAAAAAACCGAGCTTTCGCGGCGGTTCCCAGCTGTGCGAGTCATCGGTCGCAGTCGTCGCCACGCGTACTATCATTGTGGCTTCCAATTTGGCGGGTTGTTTTTCCTCCTCCTCATCCACCTTCTTCGTCATCCGCTCCTACGAAGTTTCCGAGTGGATTTTACCGTTCGAGCCGGATAGATTTATGACCCGCCGAGCTTGCCTTTGATCTCGGCGGTTCGAACGAAGATTGCAAATCAGACGAAGCGCCGAGAAAGCCCAGTCGGAGCAGTTCACGTTGGCCGTCGCATTCCTCCTGATGAATCTCTCGAATGATCACGAGCTTCACAAATCTTTGAACTCGCGATGAAGATTCCGCGCCATCGGAGCCGAAAAATATTCCACGATCCGACAAAGCCCCAGAATTGCGGCGGGTCAGTGGCGCCATTTCCAGTGGAGGGATCTCGTTCGAGATCGCGGAAAACAGAATGTCGCCCCGCTCCTGAGCTCAGTCGTGTCGTTTGGGTTTGTGTGATTTTTCTCGCGCGGAGCAGCGTCTGGAGGACGTGAGCGGTGTTGAGCGACGACTGATTAGCGGGGGAAAACGAAATATCGAGGAGAACCTTTGCTGTAACGCGCGTTCCTGCCAGGCCCGATACAGCTTCGATTTCCGTTGCTGTTGTTTCGAACGAAAGACGTGAGAACGCGAACGGAAAATACTCCAGCACCCGCTTCCACGCTGGATTCATGGAGTCATTGGTTCGCATCAAGCGATTCGAACTGTTCTCGTTTTATTATCTCGACTCTTCATACATGCTCATCGTGCTCGATGTTTACGTGCTGGCGCAGTGAATAATACCGCGTCACCCGATGCTTATCCCTGTTTTTCTTTTCAGATGCCTTCCATCTTTTGCCGGCGAATACTGCCAGCATCAGAACCCGTGCACCGCTCAAGGCAATCCGTGCCTCCACGGGGCGACATGTGATCCTCACGTGTCCGCGCACGGAATCGATTACACTTGTCACTGCCCCGTCGGGTTCAACGGCTCGCTGTGCGAGCAGCGACAGCCCTCAATCTGCGACCACAACCCTTGCGAAAACGGAGCGGACTGTCAGCTTTTGTCTCTGAACGACTACGTGTGCAAGTGTACTCCCGGATTCCGGGGCGCTCACTGCGAGAAACGCGACAACTGTGCGACCTCTCCGTGCAAGCACAGCACCTCGTGCATTTCGACCGATTCGGGCTTCGAGTGCATCTGCAGCGAGGGCTACGAAGGCATAAAATGCGAGTTCGACATCGACGAGTGTGAACGCAACCCCTGCGTGCACGGTCGCTGCACCAACCTGTTGGGCAGCTATAGCTGCACGTGCAACCCCGGTTACACGGGGAAGAACTGCGAGAGGGAGTTCGTTCCATGCAAACCGAGCTCGTGCCTCCACGACGGCGTCTGTACACCTGTCGGCAAGCACGATTACAACTGTACCTGCCCCAGGGGCTTCAAGGGCAAAGACTGCGAAATCAACATCGACGACTGCGTCGGAAGCCTCTGCGCAAACGGCTCAACGTGCATCGATGGAATCAACGGCTACACGTGCGCCTGTCCACCTACAACGACCGGAGACTACTGCACGATCGACGTTGACGAGTGTGCCACGAATCCCGGTATTTGCAAAAACGGCGCGACCTGCACGAACACGAAGAACGGCTTCACGTGCGCTTGCGTGAACGGATGGACGGGAGCGGATTGCTCGGAGAACATCGACGACTGCGCAGAAGCAAACTGCCACAACGGAGCCACGTGCGTCGACCGCGTTGGCCGCTACGACTGCAAATGCCCACCGGGCAAAATCGGTCTCCTGTGCCATATCGACGATGCGTGCAGTTCGGATCCGTGCCACGAGGGAGCGATCTGCGACACGAGTCCCGTTGATGGCAGGTATACTTGTTCGTGCGAAGACGGCTGGACCGGACTCGACTGCTCCGAAGATCTGAACGAGTGCTCTGGGAACGTGAACCCCTGCGAGCACGGGGGCGAGTGCTTCAACACGCCGGGATACTTCGCTTGCAACTGCACGCTCGGCTTCACCGGGCCCCGCTGCGAAGTCAACATCAACGAATGTGAACCCAACCCCTGCAGGAACGACGGGACCTGTCTCGATGAAACCGGAGCGTATCGCTGCATCTGCATGCCCGGTAAGTGTTCCGTGTAGTTGCGCGGGAAATTCAGATTTTTGTAGCGAGCATGTGGAGATTCAAGACCCTCTCCCGTTCAGTGGATTGAATTATTGAACGGCGGGAACCGTTGGCATGGGGACGGCGGGCGGGTCGAGGAATACGAAGTCTGTGGTACGTGCTTTTTGCTGTCGATGCTTTGTCACATGTCGTTGATCGGCGGCAGTATACGCTTCAAACGGGATCTCCTCCATCGACCTGGGAAAATTCCAATCAAAGCAAAGAAAAAGCGGGGAACATCTGGCGTTCGGCGAAGGTGCGAAGATAAACGAAGTCGAACGTAGGCTCTCTTCAGCTTCTGCTTGGCGGTCCGCTCGTCGCCCGACCAGAGAGCCAGGAAGGCTGGATGACTTGCCTCGCTGGCCGAAGTGGTTGCCGTGTATGTAGCCTTCGTCTTCAGTCTGCTCCGCTCCGACCCAGATCGGCTGAGCTCATCGACGACTCAGAACCGAACAATCGTCGGCTCATCTTCTATTGGCGGTTGTCGTCGTCGTTGTTGTTGTTATGTAAATTCAATGAGTGGACAGCGGACCGATGCCACAGGATGGAGAACGCTGAAAAGAATAGACGTGTCCATCGAGAGGGTGACTTTCCCACGCGTTTGAAGACTTTCCGGGCCTGTTTCTTCGAAATGGCCCCTGGACGCAACGCAGACACAAACACTCACAGATTACATCACCTCGCCGCAGCCATCAGAGCCTTGTGTCTCTCTTCCGAGTCGGCTTGGGTTCCCTATTCTCTGTGAGGACGTGATGTCGCCTCAGGCAGAATACAGGGATTTCTGCCGCTATCCTGTGTTCCGTGTCTTGTATGATGACTTCGGCACGGACACTTGAGCGTTCGGGTGATCTGAGGTGAGAAGCAATTGAATCAACCACTTCTGCTCAATCAGGACCACTTGAACCGCGCGTCTGCGGACAACGTCGATGACCACGACAACAACGTCGACCGCGAACAAGTCCGATCCTATTTCTTCTCCGACAAGGCGTGTTCTGACGATCAGCAGTGTCAGATACATTTGTCATGCGAGGCAGACCATCCGTCAAACGGATCGTTGTTGTAATGTGGTATCTCGCTCGCTCGATCTGTACATCCGACTGAATGTTCGGCTGCCGTCGTAGCTCGTCGCCGCCGCCGTCATTAGCGATGGGTCCGAGAAGCTTATTCTCATGTCGACTCGTTGTCGTCGACCAATCGTTTCCAAACTCCATTTTCCAGCAGCTTCAGAAGCACCGCCGCCACCTTGTCCAGATCGACAAAACGATCGACGACAAAATCTCATTTCGAGCTTTGTCAAATTTGATGAATGGTCGAGACGAAGCTGGCAAAGTCGTGGTTCCTGGCGCCGTCGTCACCAACACCGTTGTTGCGCCCAGGGGATCGAATCAGATTGGATTTTCAAGCGGACTTCGTACCTGCGATACGCGAGGTCGGACGAATCGCGGGGACCGTTTGCTGAAATTCGAAAATCAAGGCCCGGCGTCAAAGTTTCCGTGTAGGAATAGATTGCGCCGGTGCATGGAAACGGACTCCGACCAGAGATCGAGGCAGAATAATTTTTCACCGCGTTGCCCCTCCGCTCGTGTCTCATGCTCGAAGCCCAACGCCGTTGACTTCTGCAGCGATTGTGCTAAATGTAAATTTGTTCGGAGCCAGCTTTTTACGATGAGCGCCGCGAAGCGACGGGGCGAGCGTGGAAACGCCGAGCGAGAATACGGCTCGGTTTACACGGAACAGGTTTCAATCACTCTGTAGGGTCTTCTCTGTTCACTTCGGCATGATTGTTTGATCGATCAACTCGATAATTGATTGACCGATTGCCGATCGGATAGGACCGAGGCAGAACTCCGCATTGATTGAGATCGCAACGCGTCATCGTGGAGTTCTTCGCCGAGGGAGCTCGTTCCCTCCCGCAATCGTTTCTCGGCCATGGATCGAGGAAACAGCATCGCAAAGCAAGTCTAGAAAAGGTGCAGATGAGCGAAAGTTGAGATTCGAGCATCAGCAGATCTTGTTGTGTTCGTGTCTTTGTTGTTTTGATTGGCGGGGTTGTTCTGCTTGCGGCTCTTTCGCCGCCCGTTCTACTGACGGCGCAGTCCGTCCAGCAGCCGACCGACCGACCGACCGACCGATCCACTCGTTGGCCGGACGGGCGATCCGCTGGCGGTACTCGTCCCAGGAGTACTTTGGTCGTCCAACGAGCAGAAAGCAACGATGCCGCGTTTTGTCGGCGTACCCTCTTCAAAGCGACGTTTCACCATAGTTGACGCAGACAGAGAAAGAGGGTTCTGTGGGAAAAGGTGGGCGAGAGTAAGGCCGCCGGCTGAAGATGTGACACACGTTCTTGGTGCCGTGCTCCACCGTTCCAGACATGATAACGCGATTCGAAACTAGCCTGCCGACTCGATTTGGCGGATGCACTCAGAACTGCTGGAATCTCGAGTCGAAACATTAAGTACATCGAGCTCGCTCCGCCGGAGACGGCGCATCGACCGCGCAGAACCCGCCACTCGTTCTGAAGAAACCGCTGAGCCTACAATGCCGAAGGGCGATGTCAGTAGAGGTGATGAGGTGAGTTGCGCTCCTCCCTCGCATCATCCCAAATCGACCGCACCTTTAATCGCGAAATTCTTCAAAACGCCGCATCGACACCACGACTACCGATTGTTGCTCGACGTCTCTGCTCGGATGTCCTGCTTCGCGTGAACGACAACTACGGCAACCGGGAATGAAAACGGAGTCGCTCCCGTTCTCTGCTGGATCGGAGCTCGATCTCCCTGGTTGTTTTCCGAGCGAATCGTTGTCTTTCAGCGTTTCTTCGCGTCGATGTTCTGGCTGAATGAGAACGACGACGACGACTTATGGCATCCGCACGTGGAATGCTGATACCAGTCCTGGAGCACGCCTCGTTCGACCGCCTGACCAGGCTCAAGGCCTCACCCGACAATATGTCGAAAGGAAAGATAGATAAGTCGCCACCGCGAACTAGCCACTGGCCGGATCTCGGCACCGAACCGAGCCGGGCCGCCGCCTGAGATCCGTCAGCTTCGAGCGGCCGGGACGAGTCCGCTGAGAGCGCAAAAACCACCAGACGATCTTAATTTTTTCTTTCGTGAGCGCGTCACGGACCCGGAAGTGAGGCAGAGCTCGTTGCCTCTTTCCCATGTGTCTCGGGAGATGTGCAGATGCGAGTAGACCCACTGTGCTCTGCTGCGTGGCTGTAGATGGGTGCGAAAGCGCACTATAACAACCCGCTCTCCCCGGTTCTCTCGGCAGCTCCTGGTTCTGGTGCACCAGCATCCGAAGAGAAAGAAAAAGGATCCACGAAGAAGATCCGGAGGAGGGCCTCTATTCGCACGGGGGTTCGACTGTGAGTTCCTCTGTGAGAAAAAGACTCCCGTCATGGGAAACTGCGATGAACTTTTTACCTAGCGTCGACTTATGACGACTCGTCTGTAAGCTGTAGAGCATGTTCACTTTCGCTCGACCGGCGGCAGTCCACGAATCCGATTCACATTTTCGGCGTCACAGGAGCGTCCGAACGCTGTCTCTTATTAAGGCAACACCGCTGCCTTCGGACAGTCGAGGAAAAACTTGAGGAGCTTGACATGATTCGAAAGGTTTTGATGCGATCGAGTTCATGTCCCCCCTCAGATGAAATGCAGAACCAAGATCGAGCCCTCTCTGGCTTTCGCTGTCGAGCAGAGTTCGGAAGAACAAGTGTCCGTCTCAGATTTCACGTAGGCGTTCCTCCCATCTTGCCTGCGACAGTGAGAGAGAGAGAGAGAGAGAGTTCCCTTCCGACTTCCTATCGGAGAGTGAATGGAAGAGTGAAGACGAAAGCCTGCACCAGCCAAACGATAAGCCGGAGGGGTTAGAGGTCATAAATTGTACTCTTGTTCCAACGGTTTCCTGTTTCCACAGGGATATTGCTGCTGTTGTTGTTGTCGTCGTCGTCGCTGTAGTCTCCGAAGAATCTCCGTCGCGGCCGCTGCTGCTCTTGATGACGATGATCTCGGTGGCGGCGGTAGTGATGATGGTGGATGAGAGCAGTGAATGAGACGAGCGTGAGAATCTGAGCTTTCTCAGCGGGTCGTGGTTGTTTATTTTGCCAACAAAAATATCGCCGGGACGTGTAACAAAAGACCGCCCAAAAATTGGCCACAAACCGTCATCGTTCGATTCCATTAAACGAATTGCCCATCAACTAGCCCTGTTTTCCATCCACTCGCTGACAATGTTTACTAAAAATTGAGGGAACCCGAGACAACAGCTGTGGCGGGGACAGAAATGGAACGAAATCGGCTTCCTCAAACGAGATCGGAGCGAGGTCTTCGTTCTGAATCTCCCAGACACAAGAGCAGAATACTGCGACGAGGGGTTGAGCTCGAGATCGAACCCAGGGACGGTTATCGACGAGCGGCAATCGACACGGACACAGAGACCCGCGTCCAGCGTTAGGAGAGAATATTTGAGTTTGATCCGCTCATCCGCCTTTGGATACTGTGAGTCCAATCGGATTCGCTCGTCATCCTCGTTCCGATAGGTTGAGAAAGGCTTCGTTTCCTCGAAATCCTTGGTTCCCCCGACTTATGGCATCGTTGAGACGACAGTGCAGTCCGAAAGTCTTTCCGCTGAATCTCTTGAGCGCGGCTCAGACAATTTTCCGCACTCTCTGACATCGAAACGGCGCAACGGGACCCATGCTGGGATTGATTGATGTTTTTTTTCGGAAGTGTCAGAAGTCTGTAGATCTATCATGGAGACCGATTCGCGCGATGAGAGCGATCTTGAATTTTGTGGAGTATTGGTCCAAACAACATAGCTCTCGTGTTTGGTGTCTGTCTTCGACTGTCACTCAAGCGGAGGGAGATATAGATAGATAGGTAGGAAGGCCGATAAGTGCGAGAATCCGGTGACCACTTGGTGCTCGGCCCTAGCAGAGCCGCACCTTTTCCGCCGCAGGCGGCACTCATGGTAATTCTGTATGACGCACTCGAGCCGACGGCTGCAAGAGTTCATCCCAATCCGACGTCTTGAACAGTCTCAATTTTTGTCGGAAAATCCCGGCCAAAGCTGAAGACTCCTTCCACAAGCTCGCAGGCTCCCCCATCGATTCAGCTCCGATCTTGGATCGCTTTTCGGTCAGAGGCAGCGTGCGTTAACCCCAGAGTGTGGGGAAGGAGAGCGCCTTGTCTTGTGTTGTACATGGAGGTCGTCTGAAAGTGCTTTACGGTTGGGCTTGTTAATGGAGCGCGTTCAAAACGCGCAAACGAAACACACCCGCCGAAGCACGCACACAGAATGAAGAGGCTCTCGACTGTCAGTTTATCACGTTTGCTGAGAGGAGCGCACTATAGCGAGAGCGGCAACCACTTGCTCCGCAGAAGAAAACTATTCGGCGTTTTCTCCTTTTCTAAGAAAGAGCCAAAACTTTCTTCGGGCGATCAGACAGTTACAAATTACCGGGGTCCACGGTCCCGGGCGCATCGCCTGACCGCTCGCGTCGGCTGCGATAACCTACTAGATTATTGGGGTACCTCAGAACTACAGTTATTCATAGACGGATGCTTGTGCAGACATGCGGGAGCCACCGACACACAATACTTCCAACGTTTTCATGAGTTTCAGCTCCTCGGACAATCCGCCTCTCAGCAGTCATTGGCCGATTGTTTTAACGGTCGAATCGCCAGCTCAACGGTCATTCGGTTCTCTTCGTGAAAGGCCGCGACAGAACGGTCGAATCCGCTAGCGGATCTCATTCAGTTCATGTAGGAGGATCGTCATGTGCCCACTCTATCCCTCTCGCGATCAGGCTTCTGTCGCCTTAGGAGATGTACATGATCGATAACCGTATGCTGGCTACAATTACTGAAACGTTGACTTAACTCCGTGGCGGTCTATCATTAGTTTTCAAAGATGTACTCTTGTCGCGGAGAGGAAGATGAAGCTGTCGCTGACTAACTGAGTTCTGAGCTTTGTGAAACTGTGCAGCAGGGATCACTGTCAGTGAACCGCACCTTCGACTCGAGGCCAGCCTTGTTTCACACGAAGCAACGGATTTTGGTGGATTCAGCCAATTCATCAGCTGATATCGCCGCTTAGGTAAAGCCAGACGGGAGCTCTGATGACGAAAGACTAACGGAAATCCGCTTTCTACCATTCCAGGTTTCACAGGGATCCACTGCGAAATCGACATCGATGAATGCGCCTCGAACCCATGCGGACAGGGCTATTGCGTGGATCAGATCAACGGATACCGCTGCACGTGCCCCATCGGTTTCACGGGCACAAACTGTGAAATCAACATCGACGACTGCGTTGACAACCCCTGTGAACATGGTGGACACTGCTACGATCTCGTGTCGGGCTTCGTTTGCGACTGCAGAGACGGTTTCACGGGAAAATTCTGCGAGACCAACATCGACGACTGCGCGAGCAATCCCTGTATGAACGGCACCTGCGTTGATGGCGTGGGAACCTACCACTGCAACTGCCAGCCCGGCTACACCGGGAAGAAGTGCCAAACCCAAATTAACGAGTGTCTGACCGAACCTTGCAAGCACGGCGGCACGTGCACGGACGTCGACAGTGGCTACAAGTGCCACTGCAAAGAAGGAACCACCGGGAAGAACTGTGAGCACAACATCAACGAATGCCTGTCCAACCCCTGCAGGCACGGCGCCACCTGCATCGACGGCATCAACGAGTACACCTGCAAGTGCAAGCCGGGCTACACGGGAGCGAACTGTGAGATCGACATCAACGAATGCTCGCCGAACCCGTGTGAGAACAACGCTCGCTGCGTCGATCTCGTCAACAACTTCCAGTGCATCTGCCCGAGAGGCTACTACGGAACCAGATGCAACTCGGACGTTGATGAATGCGCATCCAGCCCATGCCACAACGGAGGCACGTGCGAAGACGATCTCAACAAGTACCGGTGTCACTGCCCTCCCGGATTCACTGGTCATCGCTGCGAGAGCGAAATCGACGAATGCAAATCGAACCCGTGTCAGCACGGAGGCGTTTGCCACGATAAACTTGCCAACTACACCTGCACGTGCGCGCGCGGTTTCAAAGGAGCTAACTGCGAGATTAACATCGACGATTGCGCCAGTGCCCCATGCAACAATGGCGGATCTTGTATTGATCTCGTCGACGGCTACCAATGCGTCTGCGACGTGCCGTTCTCAGGACCGACCTGCGACGTCCGCCTCGACCCGTGCGGCACGAAGAGATGCAAGAACGGCGCCATCTGCTCACCGAGCCCCAACTTCATGGACTTCTCCTGCAGCTGCAAGCTCGGTTTCACCGGGCGCCTCTGCGACCAGGACATAAACGAGTGCGCCGTCAGCAATCCTTGCAGGAACGGCGCCACCTGCCACAACACAATCGGCTCCTACACCTGCAATTGCACGAAAGGCTACGAAGGCAAGGACTGCCTGATCAACACGGATGACTGCGCGAGCTTCCCCTGCAAGAACGGAGGAACCTGCCTCGACGAAGTCGGTGACTACCAGTGTCTCTGCGTCGACGGCTTCGGCGGGAAGCACTGCGAAATCGACACCGACGAATGCTCCAGCAAACCGTGTCAGAACGGAGCCACCTGCAACGACTACGTCAACTCATACACCTGCACCTGCCCGTTGGGATTCTCGGGCGCCACGTGCGAGACCAACGACGACGACTGCACAGGGAGTTCCTGCATGAATGGAGGCACCTGCGTTGACGGCATCAACTCTTACTTGTGCAGATGCCCGCCCGGCTACACTGGCACAAACTGCCAGTTTCGCATCAACGAGTGTGACTCTGGACCATGCAGGAACGGAGGCACCTGCATCGACGACAATGGATTCTACGACTGCAAGTGTCTTCCTGGATACACCGGAAGGAACTGCGAGAAGTTCGTCAACTGGTGTGAACAGAGCCCATGCGAAAACGGATCCACTTGCAAACAGCACAACAACACTTACAGCTGCACCTGCCAGCCCGGATGGGCGGGCAAAAACTGCGACGTACAGATGGTTTCCTGCGCCGTTGCCGCCACCCGCAGAAAAGTCAAAATCAACGACCTGTGCCAACATGGCGGCGTGTGTGAAGACTACCACAACAGCCATCGTTGCATCTGCCCCAAGGGCTACGGCGGAAGCTACTGTCAGGAGAACATCGACGAATGCGCTCCCCAGCCCTGTCAGAACGGTGGGCTCTGCCACGATCTGCTCGGCGGCTACCGCTGCGAATGTCAGACCGGCTTCCAGGGCCAGAACTGCGAGTACAACATTGACGACTGTCACCCCAAGCCCTGCCGGAACGGAGGCACCTGCTTCGATCTGGTGAACGCGTACCGGTGCATCTGCCCTCCTGGAACGGCGGGGATACTCTGTGAGTTCAACCTCAACGACTGCACCGAATCCTCTTGCCACCATGGCGGAACTTGCGTTGATAAAATCAACGGCTTCGAGTGCGAATGCCCACCCGGCTACGTCGGCGCTCGCTGCGAAGGCGACATCAACGAATGCCTTTCGAACCCCTGCAGCTCGGTCGGAACCCAGGATTGCGTGCAGCTGGTCAATGACTACCGCTGCGATTGCAAACCCGGCTTCGCGGGACGCCATTGCGACGCCAAGGTCGAGTTCTGCCCGCCGAACACCTGTCAGAACGGGGGCTTCTGCATCTCGACCGAACGTGGCCACAACTGCATGTGCCCCGACGGCTTCATCGGCGACAGATGCCAATTCAACAACGCAACGTCCTGCTATCCGGGACTCTGCAAGAACAACGGTCGCTGCAACCCGACTCCAGGCGGTTACGAATGCATCTGTCCGCAGGGGATCCGCGGGAAGCACTGCGACTACGACGCCTACAACGAGTGCCTCTCGGCGCCCTGCAGGAACAACGGTCTCTGCGTCGACAAGCTCGGCACCTACGAATGTTTCTGTCCGAGGAAATTCAAGGGCCGTCAGTGCGAGATCTACGACGTCAACCACCCCGGAAGCGTGGGCCAACCACTCGACGAGTTCAACGCGATCGGAAACTCCGCCGCCGAATTTGAAGAAATCCGCGCATGCGTCTACAACAACTGTCCCAAAAAAGCCAAAAACGGGGTCTGCAACACAGAATGTAACATGCCAGCCTGCGGATTCGATGGTGGCGACTGCTCGCTCGGCCTTAAACCGTGGGAGAACTGCACTGCTCCCATCAAGTGCTGGGAGGTGTTCGGGGACAACACCTGCAACGAAGACTGCAACAATCTGGAGTGTCTATTCGACGGCTTCGACTGCATCCGGAAACAGAAGCAGTGCAAGCCCGAGTACGATCAGTATTGCTTGATAAATTACGGCAACGGTTACTGTGACGAGGGCTGCAACACAAAAGAATGCAACTGGGACGGTTTGGATTGCGAGGAAGGTGATCCGTTCATTGCCGAGGGAGAGATCATCATGACGCTCCGGGAATCCCCCGAAGAGTTCGTCAACCGAAGCGCCTATTTCGTCCGATCGCTCAGCAAGAAGCTCCAAACCAATCTGCGCATCAAGAAGGACAGTCTCAATCAGGACATGGTCTATCCATGGGTGGTGAATGGCGACGATCAATCCGATACTCCGAGGATCAGTGGTATCGAAATCGGGTGAGTAGCTCTCCATCGAGGCCGACCGGCGAGAACATCCCTCGCACTCTCTGGCACGAGAACAACCCCGAATCCGTGCATTTTCCACCGATGTCTCACGAGTTTATTTTCCATTTGCAGCACAACTGTCCACCTCGAGATCGACAACCGGCAATGCGTGAAAGCCAACAATGGGGAATGCTTTTTGACGGCGTCGAAAGCAGCCGAGTTCATATCTGCGGCCCACTCGAAACAGGTCTTGGATATCAATGGTTTCACGATCGAAAGTCTCCGCGCTGGTGGGATTCAAGCAGGGAACTCGGGCTCGGACTCGAGTCTCACTCTGACTGTCATCGGACTGCTCACCGTCGCCCTCATGGGCACGCTGATCGGCGTCATGGTGTCCGGGCAGAGGAAACGCGCTCGGGGCATCACCTGGTTCCCCGACGGCTTCTTCCCCATGAGATCGGGAACCGGAGCACCCAGACGTCGCCCCGACGGGCAGGAGATGCGCAGCATTTCGAAACTGTCCGCCCAGAGACTCGATGCCAATGATAACCATGGAATGTCAGAGTGGTCAGATGACGATCTCCAAAATCCGCCCTCGAAACGCATGAGGCCCCATTCGAGCACCCCCGAGTCGTCTTACGGCGACACCCATACCGTCATGTCGACGGCCGACTACGATGACAACGACCCTCGACCGTGGACGCAACAACATCTCAACGCCGCCGACGTGCGGAACCCGGACATCGTCGCGATGACACCGCCGCAACACAACTACGAGTACGAGACGCATATTGACGTCGACGTCAGGGGACCGGGAGGCCTCACGCCTCTGATGTGCGCCGCCCTCCGCGGCAACGGGCTGGACCAGGCGAAGGAAGACATGGAGGACGGCTCCGCGAACGTGATCCAAGATCTCCTGAACCAGGGAGCCAAGCTCACCAACAGAGCCGAGAGAACCGGGGAAACGTCGCTGCATCTCGCCGCTCGCTACGCTCGCTCGGACGCGGCGAAGCGTCTGTTGGACGCCGGCGCCAATCCGAACGCGCAGGACGCCACCGGAAGAACGCCGCTGCACACGGCCGTTGGTGCCGATGCCGTCGGAGTATTCCAGATACTGCTCCGGAATCGCGCCACCGATCTGAACGCCAAAATGTACGACGGAACAACTCCGCTCATTCTAGCTGTGCGGATGGGTGTAGAAGGAATGGTCGAGGATCTGATCAATGCTGAGGTAGATGTCAACCTAGCCGATGAACAAGGCAAAACCGCTTTGCACTGGGCAGCAGCAATTAATCAGGACCAGTACGTGAGGATCCTTCTCAATCACGCAGCCAATCGCGACGCCCAGGACCACAAGGAGGAGACGCCGCTGTTCCTCGCCGCCCGTGAGGGAGCCAAGGACGCCGCCAAGGTCCTCTTGGAATTCGGGGCCAACCGGGACATCACCGACCACATGGATCGGCTTCCGCGCGACGTTGCGGCCGAACGAAAACACACAGACATGGTGATGCTCCTGGAGGAGTTCGTGCCGACCAGCCACAACCTTCAACCGATGCCGATTACGCAGCCGGTGCTCATCAACAACGCCAGGGCCGCGTCCGCCGCGGCCTCTGCGCAAGGCGGCGCGAGCAAGCCCCTCAAGAAGACTGTTCGACGGAACCAGAACGCTGCGTTGCAGAACAAGGAGCCCGCCTCGCCGTCGTCCGAGAACGCAACGTCGAACAAACGCAGAACGCAGAGCATGAAGAAGAAACGCGAACCCCCATCGCCGGTGGTCCTCGAGGCCGCGCCCATCCTGAGCCCGAGCTCCATCGGATCGCCCCATTCCGCGACCCTGTCGCCCTCCTCGAGTCTCTTTCATGGCCACTCGCTGGCCGTGAGCCAGCCGAACCTCGCCGGCCACAACGACACCAAACAGCCCCCGCGCTACGAAGACTGCGTCAAGGGCGCGTCCGGTATCTACGACATGACGGCGAGCATGTACGGCGGCGCGAGCGGTCTGCTCGACTCGACGAATATCTACACCGCGCCCATGCAGCCACCCCTACAACCCCAGCCGGCCGTTCACTCACGGCAGCAGAGTCTCCCGGCGGCGGGGTTCTCAGCTCCCCCGCCGGTCCCCTCGCCGACGAAACACCGGCCCGCGCTCCCGACGAGCCCCACTCACATGCTGGCGATGAGACAACAGCATGCTCAGAACAAACCGAAAATCAGCAGCGGCTCAGCGTACGAGTTCCCCATGAAGTCCGAACCCACAAGCATTTACTCCGGAAGCTCCAGCCAATACCAAGTTCCACCCACGACTACGACACCGCCAGCTTATCATTTCCCCACGCCCCCTAGCGTCTCTCAAGTCTCGCAGTACTCAGATCACCCGACACCGCAGCACTTCTCAACGCACGACCCGAGCTATCTCACGCCGTCGCCCGAATCACCGGGCCAGTGGTCCTCGTCGAGTCCACAATCCGCCCAGAGCGACTGGTCCGATGCGATACACAGTCCCTCGCACGCGCCGCTCGAGATGAAAGTTTTCTCGAACATGCCGGCGATCATACAACAAGGTCAACAACAACAACAACAAGCACCACAGCAACAGCAACAACAACAACAAGCAACGCAGCAGCAACCGCAGCCGCAAAAAACGCATCCAGATCCTGTTTTCATTTGACAGCTCAGGCGGTAAAAAACCGAGATCTCAGCCGCGTTGCGCTACTTGCAATGGAATCCTTCCGTTGAGACACCCTCAGCCTGTTGACGACGCCCGTTAAGCAGCGAAACGTTGGAAGAAAAATGAGGTGAAATCAGAGACTCGTTTTCTGTTCAGGCAGAAAGCAGGCTCCTCTTAGTGTACAGTTAGATAGGTGACAGAGGGATTAGATCGACAAGGGCTCCCGCCTTTACCGGAGCTGGGAAGTGCTTGTGGCTATCCAAAGAAGGAGACAGCCATGAATCACAGAATAATAAATAAAAACATGCCTGATTCCCACGATTGACTTTCTTTCGACGGAGATTTTTCCATGGAGAAGCCGTGTTCTAGATCCAACCACTGCAAGCAGGTTGATCCTCAGGGCTTACCCGTGACCAGCATGAAGTGCGTTCAGGGCGCTTCAGGAAACTTCTCCCGGGACTCCCCGCGGATTTTTTTCCCATTTGAAGTCCTGGTGAATGTCCAAGGAATCCTCTCGATCAGAACAAATACTTCTGGATATCAGATCTACCATGGGAATTTGGCAGGAGCTTTCTCATCAGCAGAAGCTGCCGCCGACGAGTGGAACCACAGCCGAGGCAACAAGTAAACCGCAGCGATTTGAGGAGTCACGCGAAGAAATTATTTCAAACCGTAGAACAAGCGGCTCTCTCCGCATGTCCCGCGAGAACCGCCTGTATTTCGACGCTGTTATCGACTCCGTTCAGATGGTGGCTGTCGTTTTCCGAATTCGGTGCCGGTAGAAAAAAGCCCACAGGCGTTTCTGAAGTGTCCAGATGCATTGTTATTGGGACATTTATCTCTTTGTGACAGTTTCGATACCTCGGGATTGAACCGTTCGCGAAACGGAAGCAGGGCGAAAATAGTGCACGTTTATTCGAACTTGACCGTGGTCAAGCGAAACGAATTATCGGAACAGCGTCATGCTTCCACAGCCGAACGAAGCCTGTCGGACGTACGCAATTAACTTCAACTTCTCGGATCACTGTTACTCTTTCAATCTCCGCAACAGCTCTTCGGTGTGGAGCACGTCTTAGCTTCGGTGCAGTTGATGGAACCGATGAAAGATACGGGTTCTCTGATGAGGAATCGGATGCTGTTATCTCTAAGATTGAGAGAGAACGCGTCCGTTTCCGAGACTGTCAGCCGGTCTACGAACCAAGGGAACCACGCCGTCCTGTTCCGATACAGCGCCTCCTGAACTCCGAAGGTTTTCCGAGGGGACAGACCTCCCGCATCCATGAACCCGGACTTAAACAGGAATTCTCCCTCGTAAGATCGATCCGAGTTGATGCTCTGATGGCTTGCCACATTCTTCGAGGACTGAAAGCGCGAGATGAGACTCTGATGCGCACGCTTTTCTCCTGAATTCATCACCCCAAAGCGTGTCGATCGTAGCTGGACGGGGAGAGTCAACTCAGCTGGTTGCTCTCTGTACTAGACACCGTGCACAGGAAGTTTCACATCGCGGACACTAGTACGGCAGCAATGAGAGATCGCAGGGCGAATAGATGAACAGTAGTTCATTTTGATGTGGAGCATGGTTTTATGGGGTTTGATTGGAGAGTGAGAGTTATGGTTTCCTACGAGATCGAATCTTCGGAGAGTGCTGCGAGGGTGTTGGTCATTACGGCAATGAGCCGGGGATGTAGGTGAACATGGATTCACTGATGAAGGAATTGATTGTTCTAGCGCCTTAATTGGTGTTGATTCTAGTACGAACCGAGCCTACTGAATCCCGATTCGGATGCATCCGCTTTCGCGTGTTGAATCTCAACAATTTTTTCATGAAAAGCGGACTTGGTCTGAACAGGACATCAGAGCCAAGACCGGACATCACACCAGGCATTTTCAGATCCACCAATTTGTATGATTGGCACAGGCTCAAGCCTTGATATGCTTCCACGGTTGCATGCAGCATTGCTGAGTCTCGAGTACCAGGATGAAAAGTCAGAGTGAACTTCACCCTCTCTTCAATCATATCCTACATCTCTTTCATTGAGCACCAGGAGATTCATCCGAGTTTTTTTCCAAGTTCGAGTATCTAGAGGGCCTTCGCTCGGAGTGTTTCCCGAGATAACGTCATTCGAACATGGAGGAGCGTATTCCCCACTTTTTTTTCCGCTGGAAACTTGCCGCGCGGCGGTTGACGGGGGCAACTTCCCAACCAGTGTTTGAGTCCGCAAGCCGACGGAACGGGGGTCTGCGGAGACGGCGTTAAACCATTCGCGGGCGTGATGCTCTTTTGTACGGTAAATGCTCCCTAGGGCCGAACTTTTGCTCCCGAAAGGGTTTGGAATTGAACTGGGTTCCCTTTGATGTCTCAACAATGGAGAATTATCTTCTCGAGTCCCGAACTTCGGATCTTTCCTCCGAAAATCCCAGAAACCGGACATTTCCCCCCTGAAATCCCGGAAATCGTCGGCAGCGATAACCTACTAGATTGTTGCGGTACCTCAGAACTAAAGTTATTCATAGACGGATGCTTGTGCAGACATGCGGGAGCCACCCGAAACGATTGGACCTTGTTTCAATGCAGAAATCGCGCCGTCACCTGGAGCCGAGACTGAGTTCCCAACATTGGGGCATGGAATACTTCCAACACTTCCATGATTTTCAGTTCCCCGGACAATCAGGTGTGCGTCAAATGCGCCGGAATGGTCCAGGTTGGATGCAGCGCGATTCAAGACAGAAGGTAGGGTGCTGTGTGGCAGCCCGTTTGGCCTGCTCGCCTTATGGGTTGGCATCGGAAGGAACCACAAATTTTCGGAACCGCGGTTTTCAGTTCTCTGAGAACCGCAAGTAGGAACCGATTGTGGTACGATTCGTCACAGTGTTTCTCGGATTGAGCCTTGGACATTATTTGATCTCCTTTTGTTGACTAAGTGAGGCCAGGGCGGTGTCATTAGTTGATTTTTCAAAATAGAGCTCGAACAGTCACATAGTTAGTTCTTAGTAGTTAGAAGTTCTTAGTATCTTACTTAGCTAGAGGCAAACTTCTCATGATGCTCATTGAGCTCGAGTTCGCATGTAAAGAGATGCAGATAGGTAGACTATTTTATTGATACGATAATTTCACGAAGAACAGGTGTATTTAATGAACATTACCACATGGAATGGATTCCGTGCCAGCGTTTTTAAGTAGGTCATCGAATAACTGCTGAAAATGGGAATATATGCTCTGGCACTCGATAGTGTCGCGCGTGGATTCGTCTGTGGCATGAAATCACCACGAGTGAAAGATGTTTAGGTCGATCTGGATTCTAGTTTGTAGAATTGAGCCTGTCAAAGTGCCCTATGTTGAGAATAACTCACCATGTAAATGATGCATCGTCATTAGAGTCGGGCTGTTACACTTCGAATAAAACATCCGCTCAATCTGAAAACTGAATCTTTTCTCGAGGTCCACCTTGTTTCGGGAAGTTTCACTGACGTGGAGGGGGGGGGGGTTACTCGACGAAACAAATGAGGAAGGTGTCTCATAAGGCATGAGAACGGAATGACTCCTGAATGCATTGAAGAAATCGAGCGTCACCGCAGAGGTTATTGCCGCTCGTTCAGTGTGAGAACGTCAAGATTTCTCATCGGTCGATCCCGCACTCATTTTGATGTTACATAGAGGATACCTTGAGAACACGCGATTTGAGACAAACACAGAAAGCGATGGAGGAATGTTGGTTGCGCTCCTGATTCAGCACGAATAAGCTACCAGAGCGTGAATGGTACCACCGTCGATGGCGGCTCGAAGTTCAGAACAGTGTGTTGTTGCGTCACCGCCAAAGCGTACTCCAATCCGAACCTGAGGCTGGTGGTTTAGGGAATTTTGAGAGCGAGTCATCATGCTTCGCCTCCGCGCGCCCTTCCAGAGACGGGGTGTTGAGGGCTTCTGCAAAGCCACGTCGCAGCTTAAACTCCGATTCAAGATTTTCAGTGCCCATTCTCCTGCAGCTGCAATCTGCTGCAGACCGCCACCGGAATTCCGTAACGAGTCACCTGATCGCTGCTGTCGGAAAGCTCCTTCTATGAAAAACAAACACGTGCGAAGAGATGAAAATATGCATAAGCTCATCGGAAGTTGTTGGAGGGAAATCGAAGAAGTACCCAGAGACATGTTTACGATACTACCGATAATTTACCGATAATAATAACTTATGATTAGGGCTGGGATTTTTTCGCGGCGTTCACGGTCCGGCCGCGGCCGTGAGCATGGTATCACCGGTTTACCACACCCGCTGGCCAAATACATACTTTAGAGTCCGGGCTCCTCTTCTCGTTCCTGTAGGTTGGAGACGGTAGCCCAGACACCGTGCAGGACTCACGAAGGTCGCGAATGGATCACGGAGGCCGTGAAGCTCGGCCGTGAATTTTCACGCGTCGAACTCCCAGCCTTACTTATCTATATATATAAAAGACACCGGCCGGTCCAACCTGTGATCCGAATAAACGCCGCGGCAGCGGCTTGGAGCTCGACGAAACCTCGCATACTCACGCGGAATCGGCCCCGAATGGTTATGGGCCGCCGGATACTTTTCGGAATACGGAAGAAACTTGACAACTTCCTTGTGATAAATATACGCGGTTGGTGTGGATTGATGGATGGTGGTTTTGAATAAGGTCCCTACTTGCAGGTTATGACCATCACTGTAGCTGGGAAGTCGGACATGATGAGTTGGATGTCTCTAACAGTCTATTCCCTACTTCTGAGCGAACTTACCCATTCAGGTCCCAGTTTCCCTGATCTACAGGGTGGTCATCGTAAGTCGGGAACTTTCTTACCCTCTCTTCTTTTGCTCATAGCTCGGTGAAAAATGGTCGGATTCTGGAAAATCTTTTTGCGTTCGATAGCTGGAAGGACACCATCGCCGTGGCGGTCACAGATTCCCAGCGAGAGTATGGAGTGAACATCCGTCATCGCTCCTTTGCTGTGACGGACGGAGCAGCTGTGATGAAGCCAGTAAACAACCGCCTTTTCTCGGTCCTGTTGGAGTAAACGACGGAGCTTTTCGACAATTCTGAGAAAACTGAGCTCGCAATCAAGAACAATAACAAGTAGAGATTGTCAGAGACGTTATTTGATGTGTGCGAGCGGAGTCAGCTTATGGTGAATGCAGAGAGCAGTTGGAAACGAAGGGGAGAGAGTGATGTAGATTGAACGTCGTAGGTAGAGAGAGTAGAGAGAATGAGGCGAAGTGCCGAGAGTGATTGGACAAAATAGCTCGAGAATAAATACTATGGGAGTGTGAACAGAGTACGCGTACTAGTTACCACAGGCCCTTGCACGCTAACAAGATGAATCTACGTGGGTTTCCCTGCGGGGGACATCGGGTCTGAATATTTTCCTCAATCACCGGAGTGGACCTTTCCTACGATGAGTAGCGTTTCGTCGAATGCCTATCTGATGAGATGATTGAGGAAATATTTCTCGCATCGCCTGCATTTTGGAGCATCCTTAGTGGAATGCCGCGACAGCCACAGAAAGCCCGGCGACGATTGATCCGGAAGCCACTCGAACGGATGCCAAATTTTCGTTGATCTTCGACTCTGATCCGAGTCGTGTGGTTGAGGGTTCGCTCGTGGATCCGGAGCGGTGGATCACATGTATCGGTGCGTAACGAGAAGCGCCTCATTTCGAGCCTTTAATCATGGTGATGAAGACAAAGAGTGCCGGCGCGACTTCGATTATCGACGGGAACACTCTGAAGTTCCCCTCCTTCGGAAAAGCCGAGCCGAAGTTGTGGATGATGTATCTTCTGCTTCGTTCCCAAAAAAAAGTCCAGAATTCCTGGCATGAAGCGTAGCAACATTTTCTGAAGCGCCTCCCTCAACTGACGTCAACTTGTAGCCCGTGTTGGGAATTATGTGGATGAAAGAGGAGAAGAGGAATGCCTTTCTTGAGCTCCCTTTGCCTCTGCCGTTATGATTGAGCAACCCTACCGCGAGCAAGAAGGCTGTCCGTAGCAAACACGTCAACAATGACGTGCAACCGATGTCATTGGGCTGGTTTCGCCCGAGAATCGAAAACGTGAATTCGACGAGACACTGGCTGAGCGTGAGTTTCCCCGAATTTCGGAATTCCTTCAGCCATTCCAACAGTCGACAACCTGGTGGTTCATCGGGCTCTCTACGCGACGCTACTTTGCTAAAACCTTGGAGGAAAAGACAAGCCATGGAGAAGATTTCAGAAACAATAAAAATCAGTAGAGTTTGATGTATTTCCCGATAACCACTTGTTTGGGGATAGTTCCAGTAGGATTCTGGGAAGCATGCTCTTGACGTCTGTCAAACTTAACCTTTGCGAGAGTCCATCAATGACGTGTTCTTGTTGCGTCATTCACGATGGGAGTCTCAACCAGACGCTTTTCGTTTCGACAATCGTCTTCCAGGAATCCCCGCAGTGCTCTGCTGGCCTATCGGGGAGCATCAGCCGGCTTGTGTCGCCCCCGCGATCGAGTTGTCTGAGAGGGGGTTGAATGTTGGGTATTGGTCCATTTTCAGTGAGTCCTCATGGAGACGGTGGCGTACAACTACAAAGTGCAGAACGGGGCGGAATCGTCCAATTTCCAAGATGCTGGGCCTCCGCAGATGATGATTCCACACCTTGACAGCGTCGCTATCATGGATGCCTCAGCACACCTTAACTAGTGCCCGCTTTAGCTTCTTGCGGGGCGCTCTCATAATGGAGTCGTTCGACAACACATCTTGGAACCATCGTGCAATCTCGTCTTGTAATCGCTGTGAATTTATTCAGCCAGCACTCCAGCTCAGCTGATCAACGATCCTCTTCGTGGCTTTGACGGATATTGACTTGACACTTCCTGAAACTGGTGAATGATACAGGATTCGTCTTGTGAACACCCGATCTCGACCAGCTATCACGACGGCTCTGTTGCAGAAGCCAGACATTTTTTTCCGCAAGCCATTGGGGAACCTGGAGCTCAATCCGGAAATTGCTTCGAGGAACCAGCTGCTAGACTAACTACTGAGCGGAGGTGGGCATGATCCAGATTGCTAGATTTTCCGACGAGTCCGAACTCAAATCCGGATTCAATGAATCGGGTCCAGGTTCTACGAGCGGATTCGTTGCGAGCTGAATCTGTGAATTCGTAAGAATCAGAATCTGCCTAACACTGCTCTCAGGTAGATTTGGGGTCATTCCGAGTTCCAGAGTTGATTCGAAATGAGAGCATCAACATATCAAAGCGAACGAAATATCGGACTCGCACAGCTAGATCAACGATAAGAACCGTCGACCCAATGAGGCCGGAGTTTGTAGGCTGACCGGATTCGGATCGTGGAATCCGGATCATACCCTATCCCTTCTGCTGAAGATGTCGACTTCGACCTCTTTTGACAACATGTTCAGACCCGTCGAGGGATCTCCTCTTGATGGGTCCTGAGAGAACACCGATTCGAAAACAAGTCAAGGGGGCAACACCAAAGGGTAGCAACATGACCAAGCTCCATCAATTGATAGGAAGTGCTCTGAATCAAGGGAACAATGTTCACCCCAGCACCTCAAACTTGACAAAATTTGCAAGGCAGAATTCTCGTCGGATCTCGTCTCACCGTTCCTAGCTTGCTGATGTGATTCCACGCGCCTTCCAGCAGTCCAATGAGAAGTTAGAAAAACTGATTCTTGAGACCGAGGCACCAGCTTCCGCGAAAAAAAAGCCGTATGTCGAGTTCATGCTAGAGTCATGAGACCAATTTTCGAGGCTACGCATTTCACCTGAAGCACTTCAACTTCACGTGCCCGTGGATCGCCACTGATAGACGTTGACGGATCCGAATGCCTGGGGTAATGACTGGTGATCCTCACAGAAGGTGGCGATTATTCCCACTCCCGTCACTTTCGCTCGTTGACTCGTGAGCAACCGTTCGGGACTTCTCCCTCGCAATCGATAGCTGGAACTACATGCAGGGCGTGTTTTGGTTTTCTTGTCGTTAGAATCGCGCTCTCTAGAGCGGCTGAAAATTTGTTCTCTCTCATCGTTTCACTGGACTTGACGAGAAACGTCGAGAGTCGACCGATCGAGTTCGTTATTGTTTGATTCGATGCGAAAAAATGATCCCACCGTTGCGCCGATTAGCAACTGAACATGGCCAGGATCACTCCAGAGTTCGGATGAGGTTTAACGATCGTAGCGTTGAAAAGTTCCCACGTTGATACCAGTCACCCGGCCATTCAGTTCCCGCGACATACAGCGACTTTCTTCTCCACCTAAGAATCATGCTAGTCCAGGATTCCAGGAAAACGACTTGGATTTCTGTGGCAAAATAATACTCGCCGGATCGACGCGGCAACTGCATGACCAGGTAGCTTGAATCCATTGAAAAGCTCGTATAGAAACTCTCTTTCTCGCTAATTACTTCGTGTAACATGAACGCATCGCGAATAAAAGGAGCCAGGAGCCGTGCCATCACTTGGGTTATCCGTCACAAAGAATGAATCTCGAGTTCTATAATTTTTCGCAGAGGAATGAGCGATAGAATACCACGCGAAAAAACTCTCGAGCGAAACCGAAATCGACCGTAATATTTTAGGTCTGTCATTGTTGGAATATTTGTCAATTCTGAGTAATAGCTGACGGCGTCGGATGGATAATGATGATTCTCGGCCAAGCTGGCCACAAGGTCAAGTTTTTTCTCCGATTTCTTATGATGAACGTCTTCTCGGACTCGTGTCAGATACGTGTTGCTCGTTTTAGAAGAAAACCAGACGGCCAATTTGTTTTCAACCTGAGCTCTCAACTCGCTGCGTTGAGTTAGTCCTCTCACAAAGCGTCCACTAACATCCACATAGGGTGAGGGAGATTCTGGGCCATGAGGCGCCCTCGGATCCTAACACCTCGAGAACGTCGTTGACTGAAACAGATGTTACCGCTCAAAGGCTGCTAGAGCTCTAAGAATCGAGTGCTCACAGAAGCAGCCGCGCTCAAAACAGGGGCTGAAGCTAACCATCGATAATGATTCACTCCTTTACTCGTCGGCAACGAGTGGAGATTTCTCATGACAGTGATGCCTCCATTTCGGGATCCATCATCCCAAATACTGATACAGGAATCGATGAGGTATTTCGGGTCGTACATCGTAGCAACCGATGACTCGACTTTCGTATCCTATCCCGATTCTCGCGAAGCGCATCTGCTTCGGCCGCGATCAAAACTGTGAACATTCCTGGAATCCGACGCAATTCATGTCAAGACGGCAATAATATTCGCCTAGCTCCGCTGTAGTTGTTGCTCGCGTGCTCCCTCCTCGGGGATTCTAGGAGTTGCGGTGTGATAAATTTCATCACGAATGTGGAATCTGTCGGGTCGAAAATTGCCAAAATCAGCCAAGCAGCTAACGTGTCTCAAACTGAACAGACGAGCGTTATTCGTCAACTGCTCGACTACATTCTGGGAATCGAGAGTATCGGAAGAAAGAATTAGATTCGGGAGTTTGTTAGAATATATAAGTAGGTTGGTAGAACTCTCGAGACGAAACGGGTTTCTCGACTCTCTGATTGAAGGCAGCGATTATCAATAAAAGGATCAGACGAGAGACGGGATGACCATCAGAAAAACCGGCTACGACTTCCCTTTTCGAATTCACTGCAACCATTCTTCTAACTTGACAGATTGCCCTCCTGGCATCCCAATCGCATGAGTCGATTTCACGCTCTGTCCCACGGCAAAACCAGCAGCGTGCTTCTCTGATCCTCCGATCGCCGCCGCCATGTCGTTCATTGCAGGCTGCGACGTTTCGCCTGAGAGAACAGTTTCTGGAGCTCTTCGAGGTCTATCAGAGCCGAGTTTAGCTTTTCCCGAACCATCGATGCTGGTCCCATCTCCCACAACCCGGATTTCCGGACCTCGGTAATCAGAGAGAACGATGAGAGGGCCCTGGGGGCCCTTCAGAATCCGATATCCGTCTGAATTGATATTTCCCAACTCAGTTACGAGGGACGCCGGTTCTCCGATTGTCTCTCGTGCTGGAGCTTCGTTTGCGGTGTTGAGTGCCGCTGATTTCCGGGAGTTGGGCTTTTGGCTCGGCTGCACAATGTCGCGTCGTTTAGAAAGCTTGGTTGAGCCGTCGGTCGAGTTTCCGTGTCTCTCTACGGAAGCAGCTCCTGAATCGAACCGGAGCGCTCGGGACTCTTCTTCGGGGGGAGCCAACGGGGTCGCAGGTGCGGATGGAGGAGCCTTTGCAGATCCGCCGAGCGGCATCGTTTCTGACTCGATCCGTGGAGCTTTGGGCTCAGGCGGCATTTGATGCTCCCGAATGCTGCCCGGCCGGGCTCCAACATCGCCATGAGCTTCTGGACTCTGTGAAGAACCCAGAGTTCCCATCGGGGATGTTTCGTGTGCGGAATCAGGACTGAGAGCGGTCACTTGCGAGGCAACTCCCACAGATCTGGGGGTAACGACAGCGGAGTCAGATCTACTGGGAGCCGGAGACCCTGAGTTTGTTGGGAAGTTTCGAGAGTCTCCCATGAATTCGTTCCCACCGGCGAACGGGCTCGGTGACTGCGAAGTGGTTGAAGAGCCGCGTCATTATTGGAAACGGTAAGGACCAAACTCAACGAGCTGACGCGCGTCGGTGGCGTTGTTTCGCAGCCTTCTGCCGAGCGCACCTTACATTTTTCGGATCACCGTACGGAGCTCCTTGAGAGTGTTCGTTCCTGGGCCCTGACGAGCTCTCCGACGAGCTCAGAGGTGGAGGGGAGTGGTTCGATGCCTGCAAAGTTGACCGGGAATCGTGGTCAGAAACGAGACACGATATTATCCCCGGCTCGATCACGTATCCGATGCCTAGTTATATTTTCAATGTGACATCGACCCATGGATATGAATCAATCTTCCCCTTACATCTCTTTCTTCGGCGAATTTGGTTCCTGGAGGCTTGGTATCCACAAGGCCTGAGTAGGTCCTCGGCATCCTGCCCCATAGCCAAGATGAGAACGGTGACTGCAGAGTTTTCAACATTAGGAATGTAGATGTGTCACCCAGTGAGCTTCCAGACGACGCGAGGCGTCTTTCGGAGCGCTCCGACTCTCACTTTTTTTTCGTGTTCGGGCAAAGCTCCTTGAGGCCGCATGAATACCGTAGAGCTTTCTGGTAAGCTGTCAGGAGCCGGAGTCACGTTCTGTGCCTGTGAAGTCGATAAAGGGGTCAGAGCTGAGAGCTCTTTAGACGGAATCCGATGCCTCTCCCTTCTCCGCCACTTCAGTCCTCTCCTGGGACGAACAGTGTTTTCGTATCATTCAACCGCTTACATCGATTGTTTCAGCCGGCAGAACTCCCTGAGACTCGTTCCCCCCGGGGGCCGGATAGTTTTCCCGCAAGTTACCATACGTTGCAGGTATGCCTCGCGACTGCGAAGTTGTTCGAGAAGCGCCTTTAGGTCTGAGAAACACAGAAATCTGACGCTCCCAAGCATCACGACGGGTGATTCATTCATAACGCTCGTTCATAGTGATATCTCACATCATTCTCTTCGTTGGCTATTTCCTCCGGCTGACTTCCAATGATCCCTGAGGGGTTTTCCGGCGTGCCATCCTGCATCGCAGATGTGACTGGCGACTGCGATTTTTTCCCAAAAACCAACGTTACCAACGACCCGATGGACTCCCAGCCAATATAACAACGCTCCGCGAAGCACCTTATACATACCTCTTCGGCTCTGTGTTGAACATCGTTGGGATACAATTCATTCCTTCGATCTGGAAGAGTTTCCGTTGAGTTTTAAGGTTCCAAATACGTACATGAAACTTCCGTACACCTGCTTGACATTTAGTGAACGTTTGCAGCTGTATATTTTGGGAGGTGTGTCCTTGACTGGGGAGGTTGCTGGCCTCCACGCCGCGAGCAGAACAGCCTCGTCGCTCCGCGCCAGAGATTCTTTCTGAGCTCCCAGAGGCTCCTCGTCACTACCGTCCGACTTTTCTTGCACACTTTACCATCACGCTGGTCCGAACCGACGACGAACTCTCGGGAGGAGAATCCCAGTCTAGCTCCAGGAGACTTCGGCCGATCCGCTCTGACTAGACTAGCAATGCCGATCTGCACACTGGACGGCAGGAGCAAGCCCTGACTGCTTTTTCCCCCGAGCACGATGAGTAGATGTGAGCTCTGCGTTGGTCTCAGGAGAACCTCATACTCGTTCCCTCGTCTCCCCTTTCACTTCCGCATCGATGTTGGGCAACATTGCCCCGAAGAAGGAGCAGAGAAAAGGAATATGTCACTATGTTCAGCGAAAGCAGCCACGGTTGGAACCAGGAGGTCTGCATGGATTCCAGCAGAATGCAAGAGAATCGGTACAGGGATAATTTGTGAGAAGGGAAAAAACCTACGAAATTCCAGATATCGGTGGTATCCGGGCCGGGCGAGATCCCCCGCCCTCCAGTTCGAGCCTCGCTCCAAAATTTCGACAGGAGAAACTCGAATTATCCTTGAGTTATCTCCGAGCTCGAGGAATTCGTCCTCGACTCCAAGTCGACTCCCTTTGTTTCAAGGCGCAGGACTTGTTGTTGGTTGAGGAAAACGATGATTCTCACTCACGGCACCTCATGAGCGACTCATTCTGAGTTCCGAAGAAATACACTGGTTGCATGCTGCATACATTCACGGACTTGGCTTACCTGTTTGCGCATCACGCTGAGCGTGGAAGCGATGCGGCGCGCCTTCTGCATACGGATCAGTGTTCTCCATCGGTGGGGGCCCCTGCTCGATGTTCTCCCGGGGCCTGTGATTCACTAGAACGGTCTCTGGATCGTGTACTCTGAGATCCCAATGATTGGTGCGCGGTTGCGCTGAGTGCTTTGGACCGGCATGAGAATGGGATGAGTGAGGCTCGCTGGGGCCTGACTCTTCCGGAAGCCAGTCCTGCGGATGATGGGCTCTCGGATGCAGGTGCTCAGAATGGAGAACATCCGAACCAAACGGGTGTAATCGGCTTCGCGTATTCGGAGCATCATGTGATTGGTGTTCTAGATACATGTGTTCGGAACGCGCACTGTGATGAGCCGGGTCGATCAAAAGGACCCTCTCGACGGTTAGAGGGTGTCCGGAGATCTCCCCGGAGGTACGCTCCCCGGAAAGCGCTTGCGGGGAAGTTTCGTGACCCGAGCAGCAAGCCACAAGGTGTCGGAGCTGAGAGCGCCTGATCACAACCGGAGGGTCTAGTTCCTCCTCGCGGCTCCCGGAGTTTTGTTGCCGAGCAACTGTACCTCGGGGGACCACGTGCTCACTCTCAGACATTCCATTGTCATCGGGAAGCACGCTGAACTCAGCTTGCGCGTCTTCAACGGGTTGGGCCAACTCCGACGGGTCTTTCACGCGATCGAGGAAGTCTCCGGAGCTCGTGCCCGGACTCCAGGTCCCCGTCTCCGTTCCATTTTGACCACCGTATCGTGGCAAGTCGTAGGTTCGTTCCCCGTTCTCAGGGTTTTCCGTCATGGGCTCTTCCTCTCTTTGCCAGTTGAAGCCTCGCATCGGTTGGGCTGTAACGCCCTGAATGAATGCGTGCCCGGGAACAGCTGTGACGCTACGAGCCGCTGGTGCCATGGTGTGGAGTTGTGCAACTCCCGAACATATCGAAGAGACAAGCAGACCATAAATGAGTTCCAATTCCATGTTCGTCGATCGCCACACGGAGTGCAATCGTCCCAGGTCGGTGGATGATTTTAAAAGACTGAATGCGTGACCGAAGGGCTATCCATCAAATGTGGGCAATCTCAAGACCGACCACTGATATTGTCCAAAGCCGAACCATTTCCAACGGAGAGGAAGAGCGGAATATTCCTGCTCTCAACAACTGGACCCTTCTTTCGCTTTTAGTGGGAGGTCAAGGTCTACCCCCGGTGACCGCTTCCGAAGCACAATATGCACTTTCCGGACTCCACAGCGACTATGTGTTTGTTCTGAGATTTTCCCAGGGCGCAGGCTGAAACCCAACCGGTAAGCTGCGCTGCAGAGAGCGTATCGGCACTATTTCGAAGGGACGTGCTGCGAAGGAGCGTCGGCCTTCTGTAGGTTGTGTCCTGGCTGGTGGCTCTACGTCACGAATTATCGGAGGCGCTGGTCGCCATGAGAATCGAGCCCGGAAGTTCGGCTTCCATTATCGTCAGTCATTCACCCTTGTTGTTCAAGAGAGCAACACGACAATGCGAATTCGCTCTACGACGAATAACTTACCATCTGGTACCCGGGATCCATGAAAGTCTCATTGTTGGTAGTGACGAAACTCAGAATGGGGTGAGTTCGCTCGAGGCTGGAGCAGGACAGTGCTCCCATGCCCAGCGGCCTCGGCCAGCCCGTTGGGTTCAGGAGCGATTCCTCAGGGAACAGGAGCCGGTTTTCCTATTTGTCACCAGCTGAAGTACCAGGGAGTCGAGGCGGCACCGTCCTCTCGAATCTGGCAAGCTGGATTGCTTCTTCCCTCCGCCAAGTTTCTCCCGTCTCCGAAGAGGATGAGAGTTATTCTCGGAGCGAGTGTGTAAGGCTGAAAATCCAAAAGAGCGCCAATTCCAAGGGAAAGTCTCAGTATAGCTGCTCCGTTGGCTTTCGGGGTTGTTTCATCGGAGGCTATAGAATATCGGAACATGGTTTCTCTCTTCTCGCTCGGAGTTTTTTCCCTAGCTTCCTGTTTGCTGACAAACACTCGGTCCTAGCGCGTCCCTGCCCAGATTCCCTGCTCGAAGCTTGTGTGATTTTTGGCAGGGACTAGCTTAGAGGTCGTCAAACTCTTCCCACATCGACACCCTCGGGTGTCGAGGGGTGCCGCAGCTCTTTGGCGCCTGAAGAGTATGGTCAGATCGACCTCGGAATCACCCGCATGGAATCCTCGAAAGTATGGCGGAATCATCACCGAAGTATTTCCAGAATGGAGAAAGACGTCGTCCGGCCTCGTTCGACCTCCCCTGTCACCCCTCGGTACCGCTCAGCACTCTTTGCGCCTCGGCACCCCGCGGCACCCTTGGCACCCTGGTGTGTCGCGACACACAGTTTGACGACCTCTGGGCTAGCTGCCATCGAAGGTTTCCGCATCAGATGAGGGATGCCCGGAAATCATAATGCCTCTTCCGCCATCGACATGAAGCAGCTTCTACGAAGGAAGGCCCGATTTTGGAATTAATTTTTGCGATCGATCGCCGAAAGGATGACGCATCTTTTCCCATTCTACTCGCTTCAACATGTCAAGAATTGGTTTTTCCAGAAAGCCTCGGAAGATGCCCGGGAAACGTTTCAAGTGAACCGATCCGCCTCGTATCCATTAATTGGATGCGCTAGGATTTCCCACTTATGTCGAATGAATGATGAGGATCGTCCCGGAGCTCGATATCGAGGACCGATCACATCACGAAAATCACCGATTTGCTGACAAAATCTCGTCGTCGATTCAATCGCCGCACATTTCCCCTAGGAAACCGAACTCGGAAAATTTCCCAGTCTTCCGTCCTGTTGGGAAAGTTCTTCGAAGAAGTTTTGAAATGAAGGCATTCTCCGAGTTCTCGATCGATTTGTCCTCGAGTTATTCGCGTAGGAAGGGAGGGCGCGTGAATTACCGACCTACGGTGACCATCCTCTGCGCCCGCCCTACGATAGAACGAGATCATGCGGGTACGTCTGAGGTCCACACAAAATGTATGAGAAGATGAACTAAAACGCAGATTGGCTTCGATTCGCATTCATCTTCGTGGTCGAAGAGTACCACCTCCCGCGGGAAGCTGAGGAACAATCTCGAGTGGCTGAAGATCAGACGAGCCCGTTTCGATTTGGGTGACATTTTAACGAGCATGAGCTCTCGCTCTCATACCAAGTGGCTGAGTTGAGCAGCGCACAAGAAGCGAGTGTCGTCCGCGATGGATCAACGATCTGAGCGAAGAAAAGGAACATATGGTCTTCTGAACATCTGACTTGGAGGCACCCTTTTACGAAATTACTGGGTCACCAGATGGCTATATGGGCGTCTTCAGCTGTAGTCAATTCATCGCGCTCATGGGATCCGCTGAGGAGAACTCCATGCTAGAAGATTTTCTGGTCTGCCGGAGCTTGAGAACCACGACGACGGCAGAAGGAACGTTCTACTGCTCGTTACGGAGCTCTTCCATGCTCACGATCTCCCTCACTATAGAAGGTTCCTTTCGCACCGACTGGGCTCCAGCCATGCTCGATAATCGAACCGGCGCTTGTTTCCTGATGGAGACAGAAATTCCGAACATCTTGGTTGCTGGGATTTCTCTTCGCAGGGCATGGTTTTGTCAGTTAGGACCGGCTCTGAGGAGCGACACGGAGTGCTCTATCTGATCCGAGTGGAGAAATGCGTTCATCCGACATATTTACGGGAACACACGACGACGAGACACGCCGTTGTTGTTGTATCCCTGTGCGCGGTGGTGACCACCACTTCGCGATGAATTTTTTGAGGAAAACTGTTTCCCTGATCCCTGGGCGGCTGCAAGTTCGCCAGGCCAGTGTCAACACATATGCGCGTGCAGCCGACCAGATATTCGATAAGGTGAGTTGGAGACAGTCCGCACCGTGCTTTGTGGGGTGGAGTTCTACGGCGAGCAATCTGAAGAAATGTTCGGTTCCCACAATAACCGGCTCTCAGTCTAATTCCGGTTCGTCATAAATTTCAGGTACGAAAGTTGCGAGAGACGGCTGATGCGTATGAGCCGTCGAAGCTCTTAGTGGTGACACGGATCAATTCTCTTTATGGCAGACCGTATTGGGAAAAGAAAATCTGCGAACTGATGGGCCTGAGTTCCTCTAGGGAGGAACGTCGACTCGACATTCGTAAAGAAGTTTGTATCGTCTTACTGTTTTTCCATCGCGGCATGTAACCGTTGAGACCTATTGCTCAAGCCGAGAGTTTCAGATGGCAGCAGCCGAGGAGAGATTGATCATGAGATCATCTTGCAGGTGGGAACCTATGTGGTGGTACCAAATACCCCCCATGTGTGCAAACTACTGTGGAGAATCAAGCATCTGGTCGCGGTGAAGCCCGTGACATTCCCCGACGGTCTTCCCATACCTGGAGAGTTCACCGGTACTCACCTCGATCGATATGGAGTGTTCAGAATCGACAAAAGCCTCAAAGTCGATCCACAAAGGCTTGTGGTCGATCCAGAGTTTGAAAAAACGAAACTCGACGGCAAAGAGATTGCGAAACCGAGTCATTTGAGATGGTTGAACAGTATCTAGCGAGAAGTAGGCGTCTTCAAATAAATCACAGTTATCCGAACCTCAACTTTAGTCATAGCTTATCCCATGACCAACCCTCGGGGGCCCAGACCCAGTCTTGATTCGGAGCTGCTTCATAGGGAAAAGTTTCCACACCGACTCATAGAGATTAACCCCCGTCGCATGTCGTCATGAAGTCGCCCTCGACTCACGATCAGTGGAATGCACACCACTTAATCTCTCTGGCCTTAACGGAAGCAGAAATAAGGAGCAAAGACTCAAACAACCACAATATCAGTGCCAAACACGTTGTGTATTGATATTTATTACTCTCGTATTTTCCATCCATCCATCTCACATGTCAATTCATGCTCTCACTTTGATCACGTGACCAAGAACGAAATGCTCTCTCGTTCTCTGCGGATCACGTCCCCTCCAGGATACATATTAACTGACTCGTCGTCATACGATACCCCGCAAAAGCCCGCGAATCGAGGGTTGGCTACATAATTTACGACCGAATCCTCCTGTTCCAATAGTGCACGAATTCCGTTTCCGGATTTCTCAACTGATTATGTCCTGAGACATCATACCGTCGTCCTCCTGTAACGAGCTGTCTTGGTGTTTTACAATGGTGATGTAAGAACCTTCGACCCGAATTTCTTTCACTTCTGCTGCGGTGAGGTTCTGGGCTCTGAGAATGTCTTCGATAACTTCGCCGGAAAGAGCGGGTGCGCCCGAGCCATCCTGAAATCGGAGGATGAACGTTTTCAGAATCTTCCACAGTGCACACCGGAGTCCACAGTGGTTTGGCAACTGAACGAGCCGGAAGTCGCCGCGTCGGTTTTCCTCACCTGAATGACCGTCAGCTGACCATATTGCGATGCGAGAGCTTGCGCATCAGCTTCAACAATGTCACCGAGAGGATCGATATGCTGCAGTAACAACTGTCCTTCTGTGATTCCCTCTACCTCTTCGAGAACGGCTGTTTCGGATGCGTCAAGGCTGTGGACGGCCTGAGCCGCTTGAATGTCCTGGAACGCTTCGTTACATTTCTGTAGGGAGTTTCGGCTCTTTCGAGTCTTCCTGCTCTTCTTCAAGATCCGGCCTTCTTCGCCGGCTACAATGTTCTCCTCAATTTCTTCGGCACTGCCTTCACTTTCGTCTTCGGGATCTGTGTCGGACATCTCCTCACGGAGCTCCGAAGCGATTTGGGGGTCTGGATTGTCGAGGGTTGAGCTCAAGTAACGTCGTTTGTAGAGAAGCCTGGAAAGTACGAGAAACGGATTGGCGGTGTCAGTCGAGTCTAGACATCAATTTTCGAATCTCGGAAACTAATTTCCGACTCGGAAATTATTTTTCGACTCGAGTTTTACTTTCTGACTCAAAAGTCAATTTCCAAGCCGGAAATTCGACTATTTCGAGTCTTCTGCGACGCTCCAGTTGCTTTGGCGTCTAGCTAACGAGTGCATTTGGCCGATGTCTGTCCGGAAAATCAGTTCTCGAATCGGGAAATGATTTTCGAGTCCGAAATTAATCGCCGAATTTCCGAGGTTCGGAAACTGGTGTCCAGTAGAGTCGTGAATATGAGAAGATCGAATCGAGGTCATCGAGTCCTATTTCAACTCACCGATTGAGCGTTTTTAGGGACGGGAAAGGCTGCCCTTGGTTCAGTATCTCTTGATAGCCATTCCTCCCACAAGCCAGAACTAGTTTCGCGGCTCTTCGAACAGTTTCCATATCCCAGGGACGACCGCGGGTGGTGCCGTCCGTCAAGCGAGCCATTTGGTGCTTGGTGTATATCTCCTTGAGGCTTTCTTTCAAGCGCTCGATCTTGCTCGCGGCTGCCGTTCGAGTGCTGTCTTGTTGATTGAGCTCTTGTTTTAGATCGGCTATCTTCACTTCGAGATCTCGGATGACCGTGGATTTTTGATTGAGTTTCTCCTGCATTTGCAAACAGTTCCCGCACGAGGTCATGTTGATTTTCTTCGGTGGGGCGATGTTCACAGTTGGTAAAGCTCTCTTCATTGCCAGTTTAGGTTGATCCGTCGCGATTACTACCACTGAAGTTGTTTTCGGACTAACTGCAATCGGATAAATGAGTTCAGCGCCATTGGGCTGCTATGAGCCTAGCCCTCAAAATAGCTGAAACAGCGTGATTCGCCTCGCGATGGCTACGACACGTATTGCGTCCTCTACTCACCAATCGTTGGGCGAACTTCACCGGTCGCTCGAGTTATGACGGGTTTGAAGGTGTGACCCAATTGTGGGCTTTCTCGGCGAGCCCGAATATCGAAGGCTGCTTCGAAAGCGACCTTTGGCTTGGGGAGAATCCCTGCCGCACTTCGAGTCCGGATGATCGAAACATTCGGCTGGATAAAGGCGTAGCAGAATTAAGTCCGACAGATTCGCATCCCCCACTTTTACGTTCAAACAGAAGGCTAAGTCGGCAGTGAACTGCCAATATGAGAATCATTGCGACAAGTCGGCACGGAAGTCCAAAAATCTAACTCACCTTTCCGAGTGATTTTGGCACAGAGTCTCTTTCCGGGAAAATAGTGGGGTTCGCCCCTCTTGCCATTTTCGGGGGAGACGTTTCAGATTCTTGGATGAAACAGGAATCCTCGAAATGGATTTGACATACATAGCTCGTCGCGGTCGGTTCCCAATTCGAAGCAACACATCCACTTTGCCTGCAAATGATCGATAATGCATTTCTCCAGAACCTCCGATGATCCGACTTGTTACTCGTGCCCGAACTGCAGGAACAGGAGAATGATCCGTGTAGACGCAGAGTTCCCGGGACGAGAGGACGGTCCCTCTTGAGCTCACCTTATGTATTCGATCCATGTCTGTCTCCTGTCAGGAGCTTGTGGGAACGCGCATAATTTCTCGCCGTCTTTCAAGCCCATCGACTTGCATCCAGGGATACAACATGTTCGTAGAGCAGTAGTCATTGTCTTTATGGTTCTCGTTCCTCAGGATCGAGAATCCTGTTCTAGGCAAATCTGAACCTGTCGAAGATGTGAGTTGAGATTCAATTCGGATGTCCCGTAGCTCCAGTGGGAGCGCTACGAAAATTGAAGTTATTCGAAGCCCCCGTCACGTAGAACGGTGTTTTGGATACCTCCCCCACGATCGCGGCAAGGTTTCCCCGCGTTTCAGTTCGAATTCACAATGTGGACAACTCAACGTCTACTAGAAAACACATTCGTTCTGTTCCTACCTCGGTATAGCAGTGCGATACTGCTCACTGCCCTCAGGGTATTCAAAGAATAACATTTCTCGGATAGCTGGAGGCTATGTGAACGCCGTTGGGCTGAGAAAAGTCCACTATAAACGTCTTCGTTTCGAAATTTACCATGAAGAG
Organism: Phytoseiulus persimilis; assembly: GCA_037576195.1. Lineage (NCBI taxonomy): Eukaryota > Metazoa > Arthropoda > Arachnida > Mesostigmata > Phytoseiidae > Phytoseiulus > Phytoseiulus persimilis. The sequence continues at coordinate 12,017,882 of CM075104.1, forward strand.
ACGACCAGATATCGGTGGAGGAAGCCGCCGACACGAAAGTGGGCAGTTCGCACGAAGTGTTGCTCACTGCATCATGACTTCCGGGTGCCGCCGTTGCAACGAAACGAGCAAGGACTATACGAAGCGACTAGGATCGCGGGACGGATACCGCTGTCCATAATGGGGGACCAGTCTTCGAATTCACGAAGGTAGCAATCTGAACCTGACTCCGAAATCCCGAGGAACCCTCTGAGTTTCCGGGTGCAGCAGGAGCGCCGCTACGGCAGGTATGCTGGTGTTGTCGGTACTGCTTTTCGAACAGCAGCACAGAGCCTCTGCGTAGATGACGAGAGTGCCTAGGATGTGAGCGCGAACTTGAACCAAGAACAAGTGCAAAGTTTGAGAGAGCAAACGCAAGTTCGGAGAATGGCGCATCACTGGACGTTGATCATCTTCTTCAGTGGTTACATTCCGCTGACATTGACCATACTGGTGAGTCACGATGTAGAAAGATTATGAAAACGTCTTGTTATTGTAATCATATGGTTTCTGTCAGCTGAAACCGTTATACACTTCGCCCGCACGAGACTTATCCCTACGTGTCACTGATCTGCAACCCCAGAATCGTGGGTTGGGCTCCATCTCTCGTGGATGGAGGCCCGAAGATTCGAGAAGGAGAGAGCCTTGACATGGATTTCTGGGGGTGCGCCTAGACTCTAGACGCTCCGTCTCAGGTTCTGGTCTGGGTCGTGTTTCCCGGCGTTCACAAGTTCATCCTGGACTTCCCGCACCCGTTATCAGCATGAACGGAATCCCCATCGCCCCAGCGTCTCATTTGACACATTGTCGTCAGCTGCGGGCACTCTCAGCTGGGGGCGCTTGTCAGTTGCGATCTAGCCTCCCTAATCTTTTCCCTCGGTCCAGTTCACAGGATCGTTTGCTTGGTTTTACACCAAACGTTATGCGTCCACGACCCAGAATAGTTGGCTGTCTTTCATGACCGTGGTCAGTGGACTCTCGTTCTCGCTGCTGACAACCCTTCTGATTCCGATCGATGTGTTCTTCGCCTCCTACGCGAAGCTCCCGAATGGAACCTTCGCCGAATGGGCGAAGAATGACACGCTACTACAAGATGTCAAAGACACGCTGGAGGATACCTACTTTGGTGAGCTGGGTCATACATTGGTGGCTGATCAATCTGCTAGCAACACCTTAACAAGAGGCGAAATTCCCAAAATGCTTCACTCTCGAATGTGGTGAGTCTCAAATCTAACCGAACATTATTATTCCAGTTTTCTACTCGATAGTGCTGATCTACTTGTTCTTGATTCTACCCTTCGTGTACTTCTATTCGGAGTATCAAACGGATCCGATTCTGGAGTCATCATTCTCATACAGTTTCAAGCGCGCGGTTTTGTACACTTCGGTATTCCCGCTCGCATTAGGCGTCATGCTCACAATGGGTTGGTGAACTTTCCACATGCGTAGCTCATCAAAGAATCCGCTGAGAATTTTGCGATCGACTGGTCATGAATTCAAGAAGTGAGAAGCATCTGAAGGCTCAAAGCGAATGTTCCTCCTAAATCCACCGTTTGGTCTTCTAGGGGCCATCATTCCCATGAGACAGAACCCTAAGAACATGACTGACTGGGATTGGATCCGTCATGAGCTCGTCGACAATAAAGGTCAAGACGCTTTCGGATTCGCGTTCTCGATTCTGTCGGCGCTGGGAGTTTGTACAATCATCTTGTATCTCGTAAGTGGAGACGCCCGCTTTGCTCATGAGACCAGACGTTAAATGTCATAAATGGAAAGCCTCTTTCACCAACGAACGATCTGCAATACCTGCAGAATTTTTGACATTCGCAATCTGATTTCGGCCGACTTCATCGATGGCGGCCGATGGGGATTCGGTTCTTGGACGATAACGGAGCTTACCACCGTTTCGACGGCTTCGATGCGGGCAAATCTCGATTTTTGAGAGTTGCTCGAAACGCTCTCTATATCAGCTGTGTAGGCTCATGTCGTCTCGCTTCTTCCAGGGTCTCGGGATGATGGCTTTCCCACTGTCCCTCATAAGGGGGTTGGCATCGGCCGCCAAAGAACGCGCTACCCTCCATGAACGACAAGAGAGCCTCAAAGCTCGCATATCAGCCCTGAAAGGTCGAATCCAAATGGGGAACGCTTCGCAAGAAGACTACCAAATTCTGGCAGAGCTCACTGAAGAAGAAGCTCAGATCATGCGGCATGCGAGGTTCGTGTTGTCGAAACCTTATATATTCTTCGTCTGCATCTCCCGGCTCCAGGAACGTTTTGTATCTATTTTGCTCTATCCTTTTTGCTCGCGCGAAACGGAGGAATTGACAATTTTCCTCCCTCAGGTACGTCGCAGAGTTCCAAGCAAGCTGGACGTATCGACTTCGCAGGATGATCCGACCCACGGAAATTAGTCTCGGTCTGATTGGTCTGACACTGTCGGTCTTGGTCGTTGTGTCATTGCTGCTGTCCAACGTTGATAAGGTCACCAATTCTGACGCAAACTCCGGATATGTTCTCAAACAGTCCACACTCCCCAACCCACTCGATTACATCCTATTGGAATGCCAGAAGGTGAATGAATCTTTGATTCCTACTTATTCAGTCAAACTAAAACATCTAGCCGAAGGGCTCCTTGAACCCACCTCCTCCTGAGCCTTCGATTGCGAATTCCCGCCTCATGGGAGCTCGTCATGTGAGCGAGGCGCAAAAAAGCTTCCTGCTTTCCTGGACAGAGAACGAACCCGTTTCGATTCATGAAAACGAGATCTGCCAAGAGAGCGTGCTCCCTCCTCAATACAACAGCGGGTTGCCCCTGTGCCGAGAGGTCACTGGCGGGACCGCAAAAGTCCGAGCCCAGAACGAGCAGTAGATAGTGATCTGACCGATGAGAGTGCCTTTCCGCTTTTTCGTTGTGATTCTAGATGTGACATCCGAATGAGCTGGGATCGCACACTGATCGCGTTGCACTCTCCGGATCGCGACTCCGTTGTGGGGTTTCCCGATTCCTCCCGTGCATGAAGGGAAAACTACGGAAAGCGCGAATCTCACTACTTTCAATCGTTCAAAAGTTATGCGTGAACCGCCCTTTTCCTCATCAGTCCTGTTTGAGTGGAACGTCCGATTGAGCTAGGATTTTCACCGTGCTTGGGCTCCGTTCTCCGAGCCACGATTCTCGAATCCCCTCTCCCATATTTGATAATGCGAACGCAATCCTCTGCGCTCATTCGTTATCCTCCAACGTGATGCTTTTTGAATCAGAAAATCGACGGAAAGTGGGTTGCGACTCATTCATAGTTTCCGGTATTTCCGTCACCGAGGATAGAATAAGGGGACTGATGGGGGGAGGGGGGGGGGGCATCCAATCGCGCTGCGAACATCAGCTCAATCGAGGGTTCCGTTCAGAAGTTGCGTGCTCAATCCATGATGTCAACGCGGCCGAGACATTCGAGGAGGGGGACGGAAATGAGAACGTCTTGAAGCTGCCGTCTTTTCTGGAAGAATGTTTCAGAAATCGGATTCCCGTGGCAGAAACCCACACCGTTCTCAGGGTTTCGGCGCAGAGCTGCGACTCGACGATACCGCGATTCGAATGTTTCTGACAGTCGGCCGACAGCGAAACAGGCCCACATGCCCTGACCAATGGTGCAATCGCCCCGTTCCCCCGGTGTTTTGTGATTCATTGAAAGCGAACTGAAGCCACTCCGAGCTCACTCCATCAGTTGACAACCTCCTCGCTACGAAATATGCCCCTGTCATGGACCTCCTCACGACAGTCAACAATCGCTTATTTTTGGAAACTCTGAGGCCCTTGCCATGGTGGTTGAAACATACTAGAAATACCTTATACCGGGGATAAGATATCACACTGCACGTTTTCGTGAATATTTGTGTTTCTGTTTAGTGCGCACTATGTGCATATTTCCATGATTTCCATGATTCCATGATCGTGCACATCTTGTGCAGCGTACGGACGGCTCTTGAAAAACCCACGGGTCGCCTCAACTAGAGTTGATTTCCAGGTTGTACCTTTGGATTTCATTTTCTTCGGTACGTTGATCTCGTACCTCGTGGTCTGCTGCATCTTCTCAATCCAGCGATTCGGTATCTGGTGCTGCTGCTTCAAGGTGATTCTCTCATTTTCCATCCCGTGCGCGGGCGAGATCGCAATCCAAAGCTTGAAGTCGACGGCCCGTCAGAAGCGCGGGCTCCGGGACTAAATATTCCGCATTGATCGCAGGCATATTCCATCAGACGAGGGAAGACACTCCCCCAGGCCTTGATCATGATGTGCGGCATCCTCATTCTCTGCATATTTGGTCTGAACATCTTAATTTACGCCGTGAGCCCTGAATACACAACTTTCGGGAGTCAGCACTACATCCAGAACGGTGGGTGGCAGTTAACTCGTGGAAATACTCTAGTTGAAATTCGTTCGTAACCCATTATTCGCATGAAAACTCATCGAGGAGTCATGTATGTCGTCAAGTTTCCTCAACTGGTCCAAAGCACCGCGTGAATTGGAAAGAAAGAAAACACAACCGTTTTCTGTTTTCTGCAGACACGATCCGGTCATGCGATTTCGATGCTCCGTCGCGAGAGTGTATTCAGACCAGGGCCACTTCATTGCTGAACCGTTTCAACTACAGGATGGCCGCGTTTGGCTTCGGCTACTATTGGCTGTCCTGGCTGTTCATTCTGGTGAGAGCCGATGCTTTCTGGCGACCTTGATCAAGTCTTGTGAAGTTTGGAATGGAATGAGCGGCCACCAATGATCAGCTTTCACATTTCCGCTTTCAGGTTTCGGTTGGAGGCTACTTTGTCTTCCAGTTTAAGAGCCGAACATCGGTTGCCAATCAACGCGACCAGGAAGAAGAAGATCTTATGGAGTGAAGAGAAATCACATCGCAGCTCCCCCATCGTACACGTCTTCGACTCTATTCACCCCCCTCCCTTAAATTGAACTTTATCGGCGGTGGATATTCGAGAGAGTTTCATCCAAGGAAGCTGGAGGCGCCGATTCCTGTCATGCACTCTGGATACAGAGGGGATCTTCGACTGTTCGTTGGAACGGCCAAGACGTTTGTTAGTCTTTTTGAGATGTTCTGAAACATCCAAGTGTTCTTCACTGTGATTCAGGAACTTGTGGCTGTTCACAGGAAATAAGTTCCCAGGGAAACTTGTACAAGCATAAAATGGGGTTTGCCTATTTTCCGTCTATGAGAGTGATATTCAGGGTTCGGAGTCCCAGGTTCGCTTCCCGTCGTAGTAACTGAGGCCATGGAGTCGGGGAGATTCCGAAACTGAACTGTAACATTAGACATCGAGCATCAACGCGTTGCCTCTAGTTTCCAGGGTCGAGGATATTTGAGCGGCGGAAGAATTCAAAGCAGGTATTCCAGATATTTACTCTCCCAACGACTTCGATTAAGGCCGGCAACCATGTGGAATTGCTTCTTAGTTTATTGAACTCAATGTCAGAAGAAGAATATTCCTACCGAAACAATAAAGCAGTCACGATGCGATGAGTTCAGACTTTTATGACCGTGGTCCATGGATAATTATCTGGAAATGGTCCTTGAGGAGATTCTGTGTCGGGTTAAGGAAGAATGTGTCGAGGACGATGTTTCAGTGATTCCAGACTGATTCATCGGTTCCACAACTCGTCCATTCCACTGCGGCTCCTTACGCGTTCAAGGCGCCGAAATATGCATTTGGTCGGTCAACGACGCCGAACAGGAACGTTTCCATGAAAGCAACGGGAAACATTTATAAGATTCATTCAGAAACTGTCCAACACAGAAACGACAGTTATTCCTTGAACTGAATTGAAGCATTCGTCCCCAACCACGTCTTGATAATGACGTGATAATTTTCTGTGCCAACGGCGTGAATGCTTTGCATCTGGCGTCACGTCTCGTGGATTAGGTAACCGAGCAGTATATTCCGCTCTGATCTTGACGTTCAAGCTCCAGCGGCACTCGTTCGGCATTGATCCAACCCACAGAAAAACGGAGATCCTTCTCCGAAGTCGAACAACGGTATCGTCTACGAGATGTGTCTGCAGAGAAGACGGAACTTCCTCCGTGTGTTTGGATCCGCCTGGATGTGTCTCACTCAGGACGATCATTCGATCTCTTGCCTCGTTCAGTTGCTCCTCGAAAACCGAGCTTTTCGGTTTTCGAGTCGGCTCCGCATCGCGGTCGGTACCGAGAAACCCCACCAGGGGGATGAGTTATTCATGGTATTGCTCACCTCACGTGAATTGATGTACCTCCGTTCTCTTATTGACGCGCCTTCAAGGGTCGAAAACGCATCTCCTGCTCGATCTCATCTACGAGCCGTGGTCTGGTGATCTCGATCCGCGCAGCTCTAACTTCAGGGGTGCCAGGGGTTCTTCGCAACGTCCCGGAACCGCCAGGCTTCGGATATATTCTGAAAATCGGGATGAGTTCTCCATCATCTGCTGGTTCAGATGGGGTGGTTTATCCGTAACCATCACGGCAGCGTCCTTGGTTGACAGAGCTTGCGCAAGAGGCCAACGGCACTCTCACTTTCTCCCGCGTGTGCGAGGGCTCATTCTGACAGTCGGTTGGTCTAGCTGTCTGTGCCCGCCCGCACGCTCGCCAGCCTGCCCGTCTGTCTGTACGGCCGGCCGCCACTTCGCCAATGTTACACAATATCTCCCCTTCAGATGATCGGCCGTGGCTCACGCGGCGGACCTCCACCATTCCAGAAATCCAGCCAGTGAGCCTTGGCGTTACGGCCCGCCGTTGCTGAATGCTGTGTTTCAACACCCGGCAGCCTCCGTTCGTGAACTCGTCGTCTCAGTGAACTCGCGAGGATCTGTCACCGGTGACTGTCTGTCTGTGATCAACATGGAGGAGCTCTCTTGTGCCGACTGGATCATCCTCGATACGAAAATCACCTCGAGCGGATTCTCCGTGCCTGTGATACCCGACATCCTCAAGCAAGCTATCGACGAAGACCTCGTTGCTCGGTGTCGGAAGAAGCTCGCCGCCGAGCTGCAGGACAAATTCATCGAGTCCCATGCTCAAATTAGTGCCACATCGAAGAAAAGTGAAGTAATATGCGATGTGCCCGACTCGCTGATCGAGCCCAACAAAGAAGGCTCTTGGAAGGCTTGCCACTATTCGGCCCTACCTCACTGGCTGCAGGACAATGACTTCTTGCTCAATGGCCACCGGCCTCCGCTGAGATCGTTCAAGCTGTGCTTCGATTCGCTTTTCCGGATACACACCGAGACCGCTAACATTTGGTCCCATCTCATCGGGGCCTTCATGTTCGCGTGCACGGCTTTCACGTTCCTGGCCTCCCAGCCGCTGGAAGTGGCCGAGTACATCGCGTTCGCCGCGTTCTTCTTAGGAGTTTTCACCTGCTTTTTCATCTCAACCCTCTACCACACCATGCATTGTCATTCGATGAAGGTCAGCCAAGTGTTCAGTAGGCTAGACTATTGCGGAATCGTGAGTATCATAGCGGGCTGCTTCACCCCTTGGATACATTACTTGTTCTGGTGTTCGCCTGTGAGCAGAATCATCTACATGGCGGTCGCCTACAGCCTGTGCATTCTGACGGTCAACCTGACGATGTGGGAGAAGTTCGGACATTCCTCTTTCCGTTTGCTGAGGGCTACGGTGTTCTGCGGCTTGGGCCTGAGTTGTTCCATCCTTCCTGGGACTCATTTTGTCCTCATTCATGGTCTGTACGCTGCATTCGTGGATCTTGCTTTCGATTGGTTGTTTACGATGTTTGCTGTGGCTTTGTTCGGAGTGGCTCTTTACGCCATGCGAGTTCCAGAGCGTTTCATGCCGGGAAAATTCGATGTTTGGTTTCACTCTCATCAATTCTTCCATGTGGCTGTCATCATCGGAGCCTACGTTCATCTGCACTGCCTCTGTCAGATGGCGAGTTTCCGACACGGTGAAGGTGCACTCTGTCCCGGCGACATCGATCAATTTTCGTTGTTTTGAGACGCTCCTCCTTTTTCCCGTTCAACGAGAGAAAAAATCAGATTTTGACACAATTGAAAAATTGCCTAATCATTCTCAGACAGAGAGACAGTCGGGTGACTGAGCCGAATTTCGTAGGAGCCACAGTTTCCTGGGGGTTTGTTCCCGAAACCGAGGAATGATCTGACTTACTTCGGACAAGATCTGATCGCAGGTTAGGCGATCAAAGTCAATAGAGCTTTTCCAAGTTTTCCGTCTCGTGGCCTCGAACCTAATGCCCGCGAGAACGCTCCGCATTGATTGATGACAGTCGTAATCAACGATGGATTCGAGTCGCAGCGCCTCGCCAAGTGGACTTTGTGATTTTAGTTTTACCTCCGCCTTCCTTCACTTCGACATCGAACGACGTTGAAGTACGATGGGGCGAACGAGAAGCTTAGAACGTAGCGTTTTTTTTTGAAGTATTGGGAAGTAGTTGATGTAGTAAGCAAAGAGAAAAACAGATAACTCCGGAGCTCGAAGCACTTTCGGAACGTTTCGTGGGTCTCGTCAAGGTCACACACACAGCGTTCCCGTTACAACGAAATGCAAGTTTCAACAGCGGCCGTCACCGTGATTTTATTTTGCGATCTTCTGTACAGAAGGTCGGCTAAAGAGGGAAAACCGTACACGGGGCTCATTCCATGATAACAATTGATTATCAGGGTAGAATAGAAGCCTTGTGTGTTCGTCACAAGCCTCCCGAACCGACGGAATCAGCACCGGGGCAGAATATTGAAGACAGCATGATGGAGACACCTGTAAATAAGAGTCGTCGACCCAGAGTGCCTGGGAAAAACGAGATGGTACAGTGACGTCACAGCCAGCTGACGTAGAAAAAGCTCAACACAGCAAAATAAACCTCGTTTGTTAAAGTCACTTCGTGGTTGTTCTCTTTCTTCTCTTCTGGACTTCCTCCAGAAAATTTCCCACTCTCGCTCCGGGAGTATTCGATCACTTGAAGCTGCTACGCGTCGCTGGTGGGAACAATGGTGCCATCCCCGTGAAATCATCAGGTTTTCTCCCCTTGAGGACAACGCCAAGAAGGACTGACAAAACATTCTGACCGAGTAGAGGAATAACTTCTGATGTGCCCCACCCGGAAGGGTGGCAAGCAGCTCCTCTCGATCCAATCATCCGATGTGCTCGCTCCGGGCCGTGCCGATTGCAGTTTTTCTGTCCGGAACATTTTACGGAAGGCTGGAGAAAAGTGTAACTGGTTCGAACGCGCGAAAGGCGCTCTATTCTGGGTGTCCTTGAGGCTCTAATGCCCGAGAGGAGAAGAGAAACAGAGCCGATCCAGGACAGGATGTTTCCAGATCCGTCGTGAATACGAGGAACCGATCACTGAGCCGGCTCCGGTTGACGCTCCGCTGACTCGGCTGGTCTGGAGAACCGGAATCAAGAGAAAACTCTTCCAAACAGGTAGCTTTTGGCGCGCGCATCGTCTGAAAATTCTGAAAGTTTCGCGTCGCATTGACAAAACAGAAGTGTACCACCTGTGTTCGACAATGTGCCGCATATTATTACGGAGCGCTCGAAGCCAGATTCTGGAGCAGTCGAGTGTGCCTACGTCAGGGAAGAAGCCGATCTGAACGTTCTTGAAAGCGGGTACGAAGCGGGAATAGAAGAGCGTCCGGCCTGGTGGAAGCATTCCGAAAGAGCTCGAACGGGTCGGAAGCGTTGAATTCGAGCCGATATATTGTAGAGCCTCGTGACCGGTCCCGCGCGATCGTCCGGCAGAGCATTGCTTCAATTGCGCTACAAGGTTCTAAGGCCATCGACCTTGCTGCGGGAATCGACTGGTCTCAAATTCGATACAAAGTCCATCGTCCGCGATCAACCCGTGCGCACTCATCAGCGCGTTTCCCCTTGTCTGCAGTTCCGGTTCCAATGATATTCGTCCCTCTACAACCCGCTCAAGAACTGCGGGCGCGTCCTGAGGCATCCTCAGTGACATTCTCTGCAGCGGCTGGAAAGTCGAGAGGAGTTTGATTGAGGCCCATAAAGTGCTGGTGTTTCGAAAGCGGAGGACTGCTCCACAACAGCTGCGTGACCGACTCAACTTCCGTCGGGCTCGGAAGCTTGGAAAGTTTCGCTCGTCTCAATTGCTCGTTCAGACTCTCCGAGATCGGAATACGTTTGGAAGTTGGGGTTATTGTGAACAGATGGTAAATGTCAACAAGGGCAACTGTGAATGGAACATTCTGTCCGATCGCCACTCCGCTAGCCAAGTCGCTTCTTTCCACTCTCGTTGATATAAATCCTCTATTTACAACTAGCCGCGGTGCTATACCAAGGAGATTTATGATCCGCACGATCCCGATTGTCCAAGTTGACCAGCTATCTTGCTCAGAATTGAGAAAGTGCTGGAATGATCCCCAGATGGGGACGCACCTCGAGCTACAGGACTGAAACTATAATTTCAGCGATATCCTCGCTGAAACTTGAGCTGCCTTCCCAAGAGCGCGTGTCTGGATTGAGCCGGTTGCTTACATTAAATTTTAAACGTCACGCTCACTTTGAGCTTCGGTCTTCCTCATAGTAGCCGATCTGAGAGGATTGAAGCCTGGATGACGCCACCGTCTCACGGAGTGAGACGAAGATAAACGGGAAGTCTGTTCTGAGATTTACGATCGTAAGGCTGTGATTTCGGGTTTTTCCTGATCGACGAGCAACCTTACGAGATCCGGCCGGATTTCTCACCGGACTCCGTTTGTCCATGTGAAGCCCAGACCAGTATTTCCCCGCGTCTCGCATCGGGAAAATACTCTCAGGTCTACTCCTCATTAAGTCTGGATTGAGATTCTTGACACAAGCTCTTCCGATATTACCCGTTTTTCGTCGCACGGATCCGATCGAGCTCCACGGGATGACGCTACTGTGCAGCATTCATTTCTGCATTTATCTCACTAATGCGAGATGTCTACCGAATCATTCTCGTGGAGTCTGCCGACGGAGCAAAGAGTTCTTTGGGCCAAGGATGCTTGCTGATAATGCCCGAGACTCGCGGCTGGCTGACGTGCATTTTATCACGTGAACAGGGAAAAAAAAAACGCATTTGCTTCTATTCTGGGGAAATTCCGAGTACTGCCAGTGGAATCGATATCGGAGGCGAAGTGCTGCCGCGGTCGCGAGTGGTCGCCAACGTGCAGATCCGACTCCGGAATTTTCTTCAGACATCGCTTTTATCGCGATAAGCGGCTGAATTTCAAAATGTGGGAATCCAACGGAATCTTTCGCTGTCGCCTGCTGGAGGATGTGAGCGGAGAAGAACGAGTCCATGTCTCGAAACCTCGCTGTGACGTCGCTCGACATGACGTCAAAGCGTATCCAGAACGAAATCGTCTCAGATGCTTCAACGAACTTTTACACAAGCATTACCGTCATCGTGACTCCGGAAACAAGTTCCCATCCACCCTAGCCCGGCTCAAAGTCTAAGTTCAACTGAACAAAGTTCAACGGACGGAAGAAACTAGGAAGGCTTAGAAATCGCTATCTCACAACACCAATGACTTTTGTGATTGCTGCTCTGTTGCGACAATGATTATCCGCGTTAACGATGGCAAACTTCCGCAACTCCCGCTTTTCTAGGCACGAGAGATTCATTTGATAGAGAGATATTTCCGTGGAACAACTCTCGTTCGCTCTCCGCTCTGAGGTTGTTTGACAAGAGAACTTCAAGCCGAGTCGCTTCAGTGGATTCATGCAACCTTGCGATGGCAGCACGATGGAATCTTACAGATTTGTTAGCTTTATCCACGAGGAAACTTCCATCGAAGTATAAACTCGCTACCAAGCGGATGCTCTTCGTGCTCTGATGCCCATTCCTAGTTCATTCTCTCAATGCAATCAGTCATCCTGAAGGGAGGTGACTCTGCACCGGATCCGAGCGAGAGCCTGGGCACTCGATTTTGAATCGCTGACTGATGGCTTGCGCTGACGGGTTGAGCAGACCAAAGCTCAGGAGACTCACTGTTCGCCACCGGGCTCCCCGCTCCTGTTCCCCTTCACTTTCTAATCAACGAATCATGGACGTCTCCATCACAAACACGCTTCTCAACGACGTAGAGCCAACTTTGAGATTGTTTGGTGATTGGCGCAGTGTCTGACGTGCGGATTCGCACGACCACAGCATCGTTACATCCAGTGGGAGTCAGAGCCAACGTTGGCGGTTCGATCCCCACCGCTAACGCTTTCGGTCCGAGCAAGGTATCTGGATACCCGTTCCCTTCACTCCCACGCGAAAGAAAGCTCCCAAGCGCGTGAACAACTGCTGCAAGCGGTATTTCCAGTAGCTGCCGCTGAGAGGGTGAAGTCTCATTCGAAGCATTGAGCTTGATAATACTCCCAAACCAACTCATGATCACAGAGCTCTTCCCGTAAGTGGAGCTACCCGTGCTGCTCACGGGTGATTATTCCACAGCGGATTGAGCCAAGACGAGAACACAGTTTCTCCGATCAGTCGGATAGGCTTCAGCCAATCAACGACAGAACGCTGATTAAATCAAAGCTGGAACCCGAGAACTGTGGGATTCCTCAGGCTCAGGAGATGGCCATCGCGAGCAACGTGTGTTCGAAGTTCTTGACATGGAACACCTCGATTCTTCGCAGAAATCGTCGCGGAAACGTGCCAGATAATCAGTTCCAACAGACGGTCGAGAATTCTCATTTATGCCGACCCTCGATCCGTTCGAGTGATGACATCAGCAGCGTGAACCCAGAGCGGTTATTGTCCAGCGGCCGGGACTGACCGACGTATTGCGGTCGGAACACTGTTGGAAGTGAGGTAAGAGACGATTCGTGCAATCAGATAAACGATGGATAGAACAGCAAAGGTGAATAAACGCCACGTCTATATCCGAGCTCCGATCGGAACACTCCCAGCGCTTCAACATCCACGTGGGGTCGGATCCAGATGCAGTCGAAACTTGCAAACTTTTAACGCTCTATGTTCGGGAACCCTCTCGATCTTCTCGAGTTTCTGAGCATGGGTAAGAGCCCAGCCAACTGAGAATTGCAGGAAGCTTCGATATTGAATCACATTCATATATTCGCACCTCTGACTGAGGAGGCGCAATCGCTGCAAGTAGTCGGCACCTGAAGATTCTCTCCGTGGGACTATGGGCCGCATCATTCATTCATCGGTGCAGTCTTCTGTTCGTGTTCGGCATGAAAGGCCGCGATGGCTTTGTTCTCGTTTGGAGCTGGGCTATTCTTCGCAACTCCAACTGGCTGCAGAGATCTCTCAAACGTGCTCAAGGTCGTGATGTACGAGGTAATGCCAACGCAGTTCCGGTAATGGGTGGCAACCCTTCATCAGAGTAGTGAAGGTTGGGCAGACACTAGGTTTTCAGAGTGGGTATGCGGTCATCACCGAGCGGTACCATGGTGGGAGCGGGTCTGCATCACGCATCTTTCTTCCCAGTCCCCGCACCCAACAGACAATTCGACCCGGATTCACTCATTGAAACCATCAGCAGTCGGTCTGCTTCTTGTTGGTCAATGTCGGATCGACTCATCGTCGACCCAATCACCACGGAACCTGGCGGGACATGGTTCCCGGAAAGAGTCAGCCAGCGTCTGGTCGAACATAAGGGGGACACATGACTCAGGAAAAACGGGAGAGGCTCAGTGAGGGAATCGTTTCCGAGAGATCACTGAAACCTCCTAGGTAGCTGAGATTCCACGGTGATATTTCCGACCAGACGCACTACTCGAGTGGGAATCACAGATTGAGTTGGAATCCAAGTTTGAGACTCGAAATCGGTCGAAGCGATGCACGAATGCTCGAAGTAGAGTTTCTCTTGTTCCACTGACTCGTTTAGAAGATGGCGCCTCCTGGGCTCAACTCATTATTTGCGCATGCAGCAACGCAAGATAACCTGATGCCTTCTAAAAGATTAGAGTTTCCACGAGCATTTGCGATTTCGAACCGAGGGATTTCCGATGTTGGTGAGTCTGTGCTTAAATGGTTCGGTCCGAACCACATGGAATGTCGAGTTCTGTTCCTGGATCTCACGTGGAAGGTCGATGCTCGCGCAGGAATTTCATTCACAGTTCAAGGAAGATTATCTAAAAATACCTAAGCTAGCGACAACACGCGGAAAAGAGCTGAGAGTCACAAACGAATCGGTGTCATACTTTCTCAAATCTCTACGCTCGTGTTCCGCGCATGATAACGGTCCTTTCTTCACGGTGTGAGCGGCGTGTCAACGTTCCTTGTCATCACGAGAATATTTAACACGCATAAAGAGGTGATAGTAAGTGTCCCGTTTCAGAAAACACCGACCCAATATTCGTCGGACTTGATACTCGTCATCGTCCAGCTCTTCGAGACTGGAGCAAACTCTTCCTCATCAAGTGGGTCATCTGGTGATAGACGCATATCTGCGGAATCCACGGAATTAATTGTTATTAGAATTTGACATCATGCCTCGGATCAAGAGCGGTTGCTTATGCAACAGCAACAGCTTGATGTAGCTTCCAGAGAATTCTTACGGAATCCATCATCATTGTTGATATGCCCTATAGCGAAAAATGTCAACGGGGGCATTCTCGTTTGATGCGTTCGCCCACTTTCTTGGAATACTTCTGAAGAGTTCTGCGAGACCATCATCTTCGATCAAGCTTCTCATGATATTCGATGTCTGGAATCCATGCAGAGCTGCAATCACCCGCGGCTTCTTGAACTCACTCTGCTCCTTGCTTTTTGTCGCAGCGGGAGGCACTTCCAGAGGTGACTTATCGCGTTCACGTGACCTGAAAGTGGGCGAAGAACACGAGGCTCCAGCAGGGTACGGCACTGAATAGCATTCCTTTTTCCAGCTTTTTTTTTTACAACATCGGCTCCGAACGAGAGGAGAAGCTCGCCACCGGTGACCGTCAATTCCGCTCTGCATGCCAGCGATCTCAGGTCGCACCGCTAGCAATCACACGATTCTCTCTGCCAGGAAATTACCGATTTTTCAAGGCTAGGATTCTCGATTGTCTTGCGCTCTCCATCCAGGTGACGGACCCCTTGCATGAACTTGGTGGGCCTGCTCATCGAAGTTGGGGAACTTCCCCGTTCGGAACTTCGCTCTCGTTGATCCGATAATTCGTTACATCTCCTCTCGCAGTCCCTATACAATATGATTTTTTCGATTCGTATGTTATAAGGGAAACCAGAGACATTGGATGACATCATCACAGTACGAAATTTCGCTCTTTATTCAGAAGCTTCAATCGCCTCGCTGCTGCAACTGTTGCTCCCTCCGCGGGACGATGGTCATCATGAACCAGCTTTTCAGACACTATCTGGGGTCTCGTTGAGGTGTAGACGCTGTCGCTCCCGCTGTCTTGGTGTCGGGGGTGCCTGATCGTGTGTTCAGGTGGTGTCCCTTCCCTCTGAGTTTGGTGAATTAATGTCTGTGACATCGTGCGGGCTGATTATGAGTTCGGAGTCATTGTTGAGCTCTGACCCGAAATGCGAATATTCCAAGCATTCGAATATTTTATATCCGATATTCCCCCGTGCCATCAATAAAATTCATGAACATGGATGACGTCAATCTCCAGGGTCGTCCCGAGGAGGGAAGACTATGGATGTTCACAGTCAGAATAGGGTTCAAGTCGCGTTATGGTCGAGGTAGCGATTCGAATACAAGAAGAATGACAACCGCGGTTTTCAACCGTTCTTATCGCGATCCTTGGCTCTGGGAAACCGCGGTACCCTAAAATTCTGCTACACCTTCGATAAAGCCCAGTTTCATTCCCGTGTATACACCGGAGCGTGATGATTTGGACAGTCTTCTCCTGGTGAAATGCCGAAACTGACGATGAGTTTTCAATGGGAAAATTCGTTCGATGTTCGATGCGACTCCACGGAGCCACGGTTGCATTATCGAGTTGAGGTTCGGGGGAAAGCGTTGTCTGAAATCGGATATTCACATCCGCGATGCCTCACGCATTCGCGCTATCACTGTTAGGGGGCAGCGATGGGTTCGCCTGAATTTGCGGTCTCCCCGATATTCTCCTCTGATGCGTGATAGTTCTTGCACCGTGTGCAGTTTTCAGTTCCTCCGGCCTTACCCGCATGTATTTCGAGAAACGGTCGTAACCTTTTCATTACGATCTCTTGAGCCTGGTTCGTGCGAGACGCATGATTTCAGATGTCCCATCATCACTTCTCCTGCTCGGGGCTCTCAGCATGAGACTCGGAGAGTGAGCATCGGAAATATTTCGCTGTTTTTCGGAGGATGTTTGCCATTTCCCTCGACAGTCTTTTCGCTTAGCTCTTATGAGCCTCTTGATGATATAGTTTTGTAGCCAAGTAGCGCATGAAGGCGTCGTGTTCGACTGCCTGGCACTAGCAGGTCACCATTCGCTGGCGGTCATTCGGATGTTTTTTTCGACACTATGGGGCAGCTGTATACCGGATACGCTGAATATAGTGGAGTTGAATTCATCAGGATCAGAGAGGAGAATTCCCTTCCGGTACACGTGGAAAGGCTTGAGCGCCGAACCCTAATACGGACGCTGGGCCAGACGCATAACACGCATACTCGAATTCCATGAGTTAGACGACGAATGGCCTATTTTCTTCAGAGATGAGGGCTCGTCCGTTGGAGAAGAGCCGAGTCACCCGTTTACTCAATTCACTGAGCTCGCTGTTTTCTCTCACAAGCGACGAACAATGATGATCACGAGACTCACCTTGCGGCACGAATCAGATATTAGGTTAGTTAAGAAATTCGTATCGTTTTTTATCCGACATTCTTGAAATCCCCGCGGTCCGCACGAGAGCCGCCCACGACCGTGGCTTTTCGTTTGCGTTCTTGGGAGGGGGGCTCCAGACTTCACGCCGGTGTATCGTTTCCGACTTCATCGTCGACTCCGTGAAATCAGGAAGAATTTGCGATGGAGGACCAGACGCAGCATTTTCGACACATAGTGTTGTTCTGCTACCGCGAAGGCTCGAATGCGGCGAAGACCACTCGAAGAATATCTGCAGTTTACGGGGAGAATGCTCTTCAAAGTTCTACGGTTAGAAAGTGGTTTGCCCGGTCCAAGGCTGGAAAGTTTGATCTTGAAGATGAGCCCAGATGAGGACGACCACAAATTGTGGAACCCGATGAGATAATTAGCCTGGTGACTTCGACCGCGCCCTGACCATCGAAGAAATTGAAGACTTGACAGGAGTTCCTCATGGAACCGTTTCGAATCGCCTCCATCAAGCTGGCTTCTCAAACAAGAGGAATATCTGGCGGTCTCATGACCTCACCGATCGCCAGGTCTAAAGCCGTGTGTATACGTGCCTCACTCTTCTCCGGAAGAATGCCAATGAACCATTTCTGAAGGAACTGATAACCGGCGATGAAAATGGGATAACTCTGCAGGAATGATACGCGAAGCAAAGCCGGGTCCCTTAAGGTTCACGGGCCGACGCCGTCCCCAAACCCGAAATTCATCAAAAGAAAGTGATGCTGAGCTGTTGGTGGGGCTGCAAGGGCGTGATGATCGTCGAGCTGCTCCCGCCGGGTTACATCATTACCACCGAAGTCTACTGCAGGCAGCTTTGGGATTTGAAGACCGCAGTAGCAAGAGAGCGCCTAGAATTGGCGAAGAGATGGGGCGTCGTTTCTCAACATGATAATGCGAGACCCCACGTAAGTTTGCGCTCTCGGCAGAAATTGGCGGAGTGTGACTGAGATATGCTGCCACACCCAGCTTTTAGTCCCGAACTTGCGCCGTCAGACTGTCACTTGTTCCGGTCTCCTCAAAACTCTCTTGAAGGAGAAATATTCGGATCTTTGGAGGGTATGAAAAATCACCTCAATCATTTTTTTAGAAAGCAGGAAACCAAGTTCTGGGAGAAGGGGATCTTCAATATGCCTGACCGATGGGCGAAGGTCATATAACAGGAATTCGAATCTTGAAAAACAGGTGAAAAACGCTACGAACTTCTTGACTTACCTTATAGTTTCGTTCACGGTTCTCCTCTTCTTTCCTGTCTGGGGAAGAGCGGCTGTTGAAAAATCCTCTAGATTTGAATTAGTTGAAACCATTGGTCTCTCGGGGGCCATTGATATACGCTTTCATTACGACCACAGAACACTCGATCTCGTATTTTTTGTTGAATGCGATCGTTTTCCCAAGCAGTTGACGGGTTCTCCGAGTGGATCAGAGAGATACTACTGAGTCGATCAGTTCTGATCATGTTATTAAGAAGATTTGAGGATACTTTTGGAGTGGATTGCTCTGATGTTTCTTCTAGACAGGCTCAGTAATATTTCTTGAGTTAATGAAACTTGTGATGCGTTCAGACACCGCAGTCACCAGCATGAACCCACGGAGCCTCATGAGTAGACTTTGGGTGTTCGGGCAGTGTTCATCGATCACTGTCCAACAATCTTCGGATTCGGCGGCGGATGGATGCATATGTCGTTGAATTAAGTCTCAACGCCAAGCGGTAAATAAAATTGAGCCAGGAGAAATTCATCCATCAATTCCACGATATGGATTGATGCGGCGTGAAATGATTATCCGAGTTCAACTCATGACTTCCAGCCTCTGCGGGGCCAATCTTGTTGTATCAAGAGCTTCACAGAACTTCCGGAGATTCATCGAACGAAAAAAGTATGGCGGAGATGGGAAACGTCTAGCATGACGTACCCACTGGCTTGAGAGCACCGTGTCACAATCACGCACACTAGAGAAATCCAGCCTGAGAACAAGCGAACGCATCCGAAAACTTCTGGATAGAGGTGATTCTGGATGAATGTTCTCTTCGATTCCTCAAATCCCGGCTGTAAGTCTATATCGTTCTCTGAAGACCCCGCATCACCACGACAAGAGAAACGTCGCCAGCTTTCGAGAATCAAGTCATCTCGACCGAAGCTGTCTTCCGTATACGACTGCTTGCGCGGCGCTCCGTTATCGAGTCCTCGACAGTTACCTGGCGGGGGTTCCCAGACACACACTCGAGAGAAACGCTATTGCTCAGATCCTCGGCACTGTAGAACCTCGTCACTCCGCTCCAGTCTTACCTGCAGAAGGCATGAGAATGTTGCGGACACGGCCTCGAAAGAGTTCAATTCAACCATTTTTGCGGACTACGCGTTAGCTTCGGAGGATCCTGAGGACTCGAGATAAGCAGGACGGTCATCGTGAGTCGGGAACTTCCCTACACTCTCTCTGTTGGCTTATAACTCGATGAAAATCATCTTCATGCGATCGATAACTGGACGAATGGCCCACCATATTAGGTTGTATCGGTCAAGAATCGCATTTCGTAGAGCGGCTAGAAGATTCCCCCTTTCTTCTACTCTCAACAAAAAGCTGATCGACGAACTTTTGGAGTTAACCGAGCGAATCCGGAGATGTCAAGTCCGACGCGGGGTAGGAGGCTGCTCAAACGCGCGGCAACTCAAGATCTCAAGCTCAGGATCTGTGAGGAGGGCGAACGATAGTTTCAGCCTCTACGTCAAGAGCTTACCTCTAGCAAACATCGCGTCTTATTTGCATTTCAGCCCATTACTCCTCACGGATGGCGAATCTGAAAAAAAATCGATGGCGAAAAGTTATTAGATTTGTCCATACAACAATAAAGTTGTTGGGTTGATCCGAACGCTTTTTCTTTCGCCCAAAAATCTAGCTCTGTCAGTTTTCCTCCCAGGACAAGAAGCTAGACAAGCTCGATTTTCGGATGAAAAAAAGTGGTCGGATCGACCCAGCAACTCCGTTGTCACGTATTCTGGGAGCTTTTCGCGATCGGCAAACCTTCCGGAATCGGTTCACCTGAGGAGGTACGAGGCGAGTGCATCGAAGACGCGTTTTGTCAACAGGTCTGCTCTCGACGTCGACCTTGAAACTATCCTCCGCCCATTCTACGGATCCTGAGCTAGGAGTCTGGACTTGCCGGGCGTTTGAGAAGCGTCATATCCCGCGTCGAGCCTAACACTTCCGAATTCGATCGATTTACTTCAGAAGTTTGTCGATCAGTTATTCGGGGAGAGTGGAAAAATAAAGAAGGCAATCCATCAGCCGCTCAACGAAGTGCAATCATCGACCGCTCCACCAATGTAGGAGAATATGCGCTATCTTCCCAGCTATTTATTGCAAAAAGAATTTCCAGAACGGAAGTTCCCGACTTAGGATGACCACCCTGTATATGTCGGACATGTGTATAGGAATCGCAGCAATTCATGGCTTACGATTCCAGAGTGGGTGGTTCAGATCACATTTTCTGGGAGGTTCGGAAACAGGTCAGTGGCAGATCGTGGACGCTGCAAGGGCTATAAACTGAATGGATATACAGGGTTTTCGCTATAAGGTGAGCGACGATCACGGTCGTCCTTCTTCTGTCCATATCTAACTGCAAGTGAATGTTTTCTGGATCGGCTTTCTTCATTCGATTGCTCTCTGAAGGAAGCGTCTCTCCCATCTCTGTTTTCAGAATTCGGTTGAAAATCGGTGACTTGAGAGCATGTCGAAGTCGACGTCCCACTTCTTCTGCGACTCCCAACTTCGAGACGCTCGTGAATCGTCAATTCTCAACGGATCCGCGATTCTCAGAATGGGTCCGATTCGGCTGAAATCCCCTCCGATACGCACCATTCGAAGAAATTCAGACTCTGTTGAGAACTGCGGGGCGTGTACGAACTGAGCTGGTTCTCTGACTCAGCTCCCCCGCATTTTAGCCCCTTCGCAAAGCCGCCCGTGGTCCATCAACCGTTGATGATAACTGGAAGTTTTTTGTAATCACGGCGATTTTGAAACATTCCTCCAGATTTTCCGACGACACCACCATGTAACACACATACCTCATCTTCTCTGTTCTCTGCTTTGTTCGAATCGGACGGTACGATGCCCCGCAGTAGCTGTTTCACCCGGACTGTAATCGAGTGCGAATGACTCCGAGAGAAAAGACACACGCTACGATGTCCAGCTGTGCGGAAGCTGAGGCCCCCAGGGGCACCATCAAGAAGGATTGGCCCACTCCTAGGAGTGAGAAACAGTGGACACCGTATGGAGCTGAGAGACGAACAACTCAGCTCGGATGTAGATCTGTGGAGCATCGGTGGTGCGTTGTTCCATTTGGCCACGGCAAGTCCCCTCCCGGCCTGTTGGCGGACATTTGAGGGAGATTACAGCACATCATCCAGAAATTATTGCTCTACATTCAGATCCATGAAAGCGTTTTCGAACCAAGCATGATATCGCTGAAGGTTTTCTTCTTCTTGCTGAAATCTACCGGCAAGAATAAGCCCGCCCAGCACTGAATAAGAACCGTGCCTCCCCCTGGCGGGGATCATAAGAATGAGGCGGTCGCGCAGCTGATCGTTTGCAGTGCGCGTTCCGCGATAGTGTTTTACAACGTGGTGATAGGTTTTTAATGGTAAGCTCGATAGACTGATAGAACATGCGGATGACTCTAGTTTCCCTAAATGAATAGTTTATAGAGGAACAGAGCACAGCGATACTCGTGCCCAGGCTGCGGTCACGAGTAAGTTCGAAACTCAAAGTGACGTTTGCCAGAGAACCATTTAGCGCACTCAGATGAGCCGAGGGAGTCCGAAGACCTGAGAAACGTGAATACACTCCAGCTCCGGGTTATACGAGCCCTGTTTGGGGCAAAACTGTCTTTCGAGGCAAAACCAAGCTCAGAGAAATCAGCGGTGAAGAAGTTTCCAGTAGACCCAAGGGTTATGAGACGAAACCTGATAGGTGACGATCACCTGATAGCACGGCCATCGCTTCAGGTGCTTTTGTGGAGAAGAAAAGAACGGTGACTCAAACAGGTTCATGACCTCTCCGACAGCATCATTTCTTTTATCGAACTCAGAGATTCAAAAAAAATGTCGTCCCTGATATCCAGCGTGAGGCGGTGCATGCTTGACAGGAATCACGAACGTTGTCCGACGGTCGTCTCTCAACCAATTCCCAAAGGAGTTCGATTGATTCATTCCGCATTTCTGAGGAAGGACGCGGAACCGCTCGTCAGCTTCGAGGGAGATCGACGAGTCTGTTTTATCGTACTCTCAAGTGCTCCTAAAAGATTTCTATTCAATGCTCGTTGGAAACATTCCGAGCGTCGAGTCCAGCTTTTGGAGTCCAGATTGTATGACGGAGCAAGATGGAAGGTTCGCTGTCAATCGGGAGAGCGATCTGAAGATATACGGGATTGAGCCCTGGGTGAAGAAGCCCTGAGATACAGGTCAAAGATGAGCAAACAGCTATAAATAAATCGGCGTAATACTTTCTCTATGGCTCAGGTCTCCCGTTCCTCGTGCGATAGCTCTGACCACGCTGAGACAAAATGTTCGACGGACGTCTTAGAGCCTCGTTGTCGTACAGACGTTCGAGCTCATGTTTCCCGGTGTCGTTTGAATGGCGTACCTTTGCCCTGAACTCGTTCGTCATTCAATTAATCTCTCTGTTGAGACTCCTCGGTGTTGAACGAGGTGGGGCCCACCCGGGGAATCGCTTGCGAGCGTCTCAACGAGCCGTTTTTCTTGAAATAGGCAGTGAATTGGAAGAGCTTTTCCAGTCGTATGAATTCCGTGCGATGCTGGGCCACTTACACAGGTATTTCTCGCTTTCAGATGAAGCCTTTAACGGGTTTCGATTCTTGGAACTCATGGCGAATCGCGGTCACCTGCGGCTTCGTGCATTTATTCTCTTCCTTGAGTCTCGCCGCGATGGGAAGCATTTTCACAGGTGAACGAGCGCAACCATCCCCGGAAGAAAAAATTCTCCCCAAACTCATGGGATCCGCTGAGCTTGCTCGCGCCTGACGTGAAAGGCCGATATTAATACATCTTGTACATTCAGATTAGAATGAAACCATAAACCATGAAACAGTATGAACTAGAGTCGGAGCCGCGAGTTGCGCTGTCGTCAAACTTAGTGGAAGTTTCTGAACGATGGTCAATATTTCCCCCTCCCAGGTGTATTGGAAGATTTCGGCTCTGAGCGAGAGTCGGCCTCCTGGCCCGTGACGGCCATCACATGTGGCATGCAACTGATCTGTGAGTCCGTGAATTTTCCGAAACTTGACTCCCCCTCCGTCGAAACCTAAGAGACTGGATGATCCTCCTCAGATGATACTCACAATTTCTTTTTCAGCTCCCGCTTTCTCCATTCTCGTCGGATTGGGGGCATCCCACGTTTGGATCCTACGCGTATGTAGTTTGATGATCGCCGTGACATTATGGTTGTGCTATTTCGCCAGCAGCATTCTCCATCTGACTGGTGAGGTATCCGGCTGCTTGCGGTCCACCGGAGCCGACTTTCATTCGTATCCAGAGAAACGGCATCGATTTCTATGTCGGCGGTGGTTCAGTTAGTCCAGATGAAAGTTATTCTTCCTGTTCCAGTACTCTTGGGACTCCACGGGATCAGTATCGCGGGGATTTACGTCAGTGGCAACGTGATCATGGCCGGTCATTTCTCCAAACAAAGAACGGCTGCGTCGGGTGCGAACAGTTATGCTGCCCTAGAGGCTACGCCGATGATTGAGCATACAGAGTTTAGCGGTACATGTATGTGCTGTCGAAAATTCCTCTTCCTGTTTTCGAACATCTGGCTCTTTTGCAGGAACGCAAGAGACAATCGCGGGAACGAGTGTGTTCTTCATGCCCGTTCTCATGCAGTACCTCGTCAACTCATTCCGGACAACGACAGCACTTTCACTACTAGGCTGCCTGTCTTTCATATCTTTCCTGCTGACATTAAGCGTACAACCCATCAAGCCAGAAGGAGGGGACGCTGCCAAAGAATCAACGAAGGATCCGGAGGAGGCCGTCGAATTCGGACCCGTGAGTGGTATTGCGACTCGCATCGATTGGGTCGATTTGGGGAGAATAGGATGCTCGAAACCGATGGTCAGACCGAATGCTTATTGCGTACAGCTCGTCGTTCGAATTGAATCCCATTAGGACGGGCGATATGCGCTTCGCTGAACAGCTTGATCGATCCACAGAGCAATCGACCCGAGAAAGAAGAGAAACCGCTGTGGAGAATTCTCACAAGCTTCAAATTCCTCCTCGACGTCTTCTCCTTCTGGGTCATTTTCGAGTGCTATTCGAGCTTCTTGCAATTCAACAATGACTACAGCCGCGATTTGGGCGTGGTCAATGCGGGAGTATGGCTTGTTCCGATTTTCGGGATCGGTGACATGATTTCCAAGATGGGAGCAGGTTTCCTGTCGGACGCCAAGCTGACGTCGCCGCCCGTGCTAATGGCCCTAGGTGAGGAATGAGCTCGGTGCTGAGAGTTTTCTGATGGTGCGGATTTCGGATAGAATTGAACCCATTTTCCTTCTGCAGGGAGCATAGCGCAGTGCGTCGGATTCATGGGCTTGGGTTATTCGTTCGACTTCAAAACTTTAGCGCTCAGCTCGTTCGTCCTTGGAGCGGCGAACGGAACCCGAATATTCCTCTTCATCATAATACTAATAAATGATTTCGGATTGGAGAGTCTAGCGCACACATTTTCGCATGCCAATCTATTCATGGGAGTGTTGTCCCTCGTCAAACCGTTCCTCGTCGGTAAGTTCCTGAACTTTACGTAACTTTGCAACAACTTTTTCAACAACTCCACAGGTCGTTCCACAATCCCGAATTCGAACCTTTCTCCCCATTCTCACGCAGGGCTGTTCCGCGATCGGAACGAACATTACATCGGCCTGTTTGTCACGATGGCCGTACTCAACGCACTTGTGGCATGCTACTGGATGGTACGCAGTGTCAGAGATCGCAAATAGAGGCATTCCGTTTCCAGATCAATATACTCTTGTATTATGAGAAATGTGGTAAGAGGTGAACATGTAGGGACTGAAATTTGACTTCGTACAATAAACATATTCTATTTTTTACACAAAAACAGGAGAGCGTGTTTTCTCTCCCCTGGCATTTTGTTGTCGATTCGTCAACTCTTCTTGGATCAGAATGATCCGCTTTCGTCCAACACGCCTGAATCTCGCCCGACATCACGGGACCCATTTGTATGATTGGCTACCAGAGGGGCTCGGATATTTTCCCCGAAGATCTGAAAAGGATCCATCAGCTCTGGAGTTGATTCCGTCCGTCAAGGGTAACCTTGGACGACTCCATGTCTGCTCCACGTGCGGTTCACATTCCTGCTTCCACACACCGGAACCATGTTTCGTCCCCCGGTTCATGAGATGGACTGATTGGTTCCTGAGATAAATCCATCGAGCAATGAACTACAATTAACTCGTTCTGCTACCATCACCGGAAGATCCTACAAAGATACAGATCCTCTCTTCAGAAAGCGCACTAGAGTACCGACAGCGCAACTCCTTACTTGGCGAAGATTGATCACTGGCTCGGAACGAATTCATCTGAGAATTAGTTGAATCTCCGCTCATGATCATCTGTGTTCAAATAGGCAACATATTGAACAATATATCCCTGATACAGAGACCCGTACGGTGAAACGAGGAGTCGAGATTAACGAACTTCGCGACTCTCCGTTTCCCGCCAATAATCAGCTCACTCAGCCCTGGTTTCTCCCAAAAACTCAGAAGTTCGTCGACGGAGGAAGATTTCCCGAAAGAGAAAAAAAACGGATCAGAGCCGAAATTCCGGCAGCGAAGTGAGCTGCGTTGTGACGGGCACACGGCTGGAGGGAAAAAACCTCGGAGGAAGCGTAAACTCTCCCACCGAAGGAATTGGTTTCGAATGCCGCAAAGCGCATCATGTGGTCGTGCTTTCAAGCTTCCAGAACATGTCATATGACCCAGCTCTCGTCGCAGCTCAAAATAGATTCGTATGGAAGAACGCTCGGATGTTGAGGCAAACAATTATGAAAAAAAAAAAGTTCGCTGGAGCAAAAGCAGGCATGCGAGGGTCAAGACAACAGAATTCGACTCGAGAGGCAGCGGCGCGAGGCCTGGTCTGAGTACGAGGCTGGCGCAGATCCACAATTCCGAGCTCCAAGTGTGTCCGTGAACAATTCACTGGCCTGAACCATGATTATACCCATTTTTAGTCCAAACTAATGAGCGCCACAGAGATCTGAGGGATGTGAAATCTGAGTTCAATTTTCGTCCATATCCGACTCTCCCTTGGATATTATTTTCTGTCGGGAACGAAATCTCCCCTCAGAGGAGCTGGTGGCGCGGAAAAGTCTTTCAGAAACCTTCTCGTGGGGTAAGAGCCATCTGAAGGAGGAAAAAATATACCCCTTTTGCACAAGCTCCGTTCGTAACTGCAGTGAGACGCGTGATGTGAAAACGGAATCTGCTGTCGTGGGGAGAACAGTTAGAAACGCGTTTGCGTGGGAATTTCGCAAGTGCTGCCCATCGTACGGTTGAACGGTCGAGCACTGACGTGGTTTGATCGTGTAGGTCAAGAGACCGAATTGTGACGTTTTCGACAGCTATAACTTCTGCTCTCAACGGACAGCGCCGAGTGCTTGCCAGGATGGGACGCTCGGTCCGAGGCCGGAACCCTGGCACAGTTTCGGCCTCATCGAGCAAGAGGTTTCAGTTTAATGGCGAAATCGAGGAGACCCAGAATTGGAACTCCCGACGCCAACAGCTCCGGGGCAGCCGATGTCTTCCATATTTCCCTTCAGAACAGCACATCTTCAAAGAGACCCTTCAACTCAGGACATAGTACAGGGAGTTGAACTCGCAGTTCTGCGGGGGACGCAGAGTACCCATTTTCCTGTTTTCCACGATTCCAGTACAAACGCTCGTGTGGGAACGCCGTTTGTCAGGTCGGCTAGGCTTCATCTGAGGCTATCAGAATTCCGCGCATTCTGACTGCCCGCTACCGCCTCAGGTAACACGAGATATCGGTGCCCAGAGCTACGGCACCGAAAACTTCCACTTCATTGCTGGAAGTCTCCAGCGAGCCTGGCTTGTTCGGAGGTTTCGCAGCTGAACTTTTCGGAGCAACATCCCGGGGTTAGCGCTGGCGCGTGGAAACCGAACCGTCATCTCAAGCTCCCAACTGGCATGACTTTATAAGGTGAGTTTGTCGTCCTCAGAATTCGACGCCCGTCCCCTTAGTTTCCTTTTTTGAGAGCGAAAAATCAAGCATTTCCATCGAGCCAATGGACGTTTCCCGTTGATCCCGAGCTGATTTCCCAAGAGCTTCCAAGGGACAACCGGCTCTCTCTGTACGCATTTGATACTTTGGAAGGCTGACGGAACCTCCGGTTCGATTCATCCCACGGGATGAAGATTTCCACGACATGTTCATGTTAACTATCCTGCTCCTTCACAAAGAGACCTATTGAAAAGAAGACGCTTTAGATGTCATCTCACGGAGCTTGAGATAGCTGTCGTCACCGCATATCTTGTTCCTACTGCTGCTGCCGCGTTCTAATTCATAGTTACAAGCTTTTGGCCAGCCTTTGGCCCGGAATCAAGGTGCCGGTATCAGTGAGAGCCACTAACGCTCCGGGCTTCCGCACGAGACAGAATGGCTGTGGTATCGTGAGCAGCGCAGACCCCACCGAGCATACGATTGTTCCCTCGGTAACCGTCGTCGGTAGAGAATGATATGTCATGATCGCATTAACATTCGTGTTTATCGCGGCTCGTGTGCTGGATCATCGTCGAACGTAGTTGGTCACCCCATTGCATAACATTGTTCCTACCGCGGGAAATGTTCGAGGGAGCAGTTGTCATAACTTCACTGACGGAATGACGGAACGTACGGCGAAGGTCTTCTTACTGGCAATACGCTCCTGATCAGATGTAATGGATCGCAGATTTATATCTGCGACGGTCTCGATCCCATCCCAGTTGGATCGCGTCGCTCTTCTCTATTGCAACGCGCTGTCTTCGCGGGCTGGCGATCGCGGTTTCTAGTGAAGTCGACACGATGGCACAATGTGGAGAGAAATTTTTGAATGAGCGCGGGCTCTGTAGATACCGGAATTTCCTTGATTTCTGGGCAATCTGTCATGAATGGCAGCATAGCCCAGAGACTGAGATCTGGGAAATGCAGTGACCGCTCACGGTCCGAAGTCATCCACGAGAAAATCGATGGCACGCTTTTTTCGGGGAAATTCGGGGGCAGCGTTCGAGGCCAACGCATGGCTTATGGCGAGCCGAGCTTGTTCGGGTGCCACAGCCGAAGCCGCCGCTGCTGCCATAGGAGCAACGAGTCCGCCATATTTGTTTTGGCCGGAGTCCATTCGTCGTCGCTCGATTTGTTAGTTTGTGTTTTCCGTCGATTGGTGGCATTCCTCGACGAGTGGAAGATCTCGCAATCAGGTCATGCAATCGAAAATGGATGATTAGTAAAGTTTGAAGCATTATCTCAACGCTGATCCGAGCAGGAGTTCGTCCACATCTACAAAGTGAGTTTCATTCGGTTCACATGTTTAACGGTATAGCTCGACCGATCGCAGGTTGTGATCCTGACGTCCGCCTTCCCTACCTGCATTCGCATAACCGAGAGTGGGGACCGAGGATTATTGTCCGTTTTGCGATTGGCTGTCCCTGCTATCGTGAGCCGTAGTGCACTTCAGCATTTTCGAAACCGCGTTCTTGAAATCAATGTCGGATGCGAAACTAGTCAATAAGCGGAAAGCTGGGATTCATTGGAGGTCGAGGGGAGATTTTTCCTTCGTTGTCTCCACAAGTGTCAGATTGTGACTTGATGTTCGAGACAGGTCTCAGAACCTATTGCAGAGGACGATTCGGTCGTTCAGGAGACAAAGTTCGTAGCATATTCTTGAAGATGGCATGATCGTGGCATTCCGAGGGACGCCCTTTTGCTTTTTACATTCTACATCGACTCGCGCCTTGGAAAGGCTGTCCCGTCTGGAGGGACCTCTTTGAATCGCGTTCAGAAGTTTCCTTGTTGAATACCTGAACCACGAAAGAGAGCCGAGCTGAGTCGTCTGCCGCGGTCCGCTGCTCCATGTTTTGCTTCAGGGTTTTTCTCATTCTCATCGATTGGTTATATTTCAAAATTCACGGCACCGATACTTTAGATGCTCTCGGATGCAGCCGTCATCCGCTCGTGACCGAGCCCTGCTTCGGTTGGAATAAATTTCTGTCGTTGATCATCAATGTGGGACGTTTTCGTCGGATGAACGTTCGAGGAGAACCTGAGGGACTATCTCCGCACAGCTTCTTCAGATCATATTCACACATTCCCCACGGGATCAGATTCACGCCATCAACGAGCAACTCTGAAGCTCTTCGCTTCCAGTGGCGTAACCGGTGGCTCGAAACCGGCAGCGTCCGATCGATCCTGTCGCAGAACAAGGAGCTCAGGGAACGGTTCATCACCTGATTCATTGAATGGGCACGAGCTTTTGATTCCCTCCGCCACCTGAGAGGCGCTGGAATAATGAGGTTACTAGAAATCTCGGGAATGACAGTTATCCGCTGTGGCGTCCGACTGCATTGCTGCCGAACTCCATCGTGCTGGAAACTTTCCTTTTCCCTTCTCCTAGCGATACGGCCGGGTGAGACGAGAAGCTCTGACCTAAAAGATTGCCCATGCAGGTTAGGCGGGATGTCGTCGTGTCAACCCTATCGTGACTTCCGGAAGAAGGACAAGGCGCCGTCTCCGGGTTCGGTCGGCGGAGGAACTCTGGGAAGCCAAGGCGCACCGACGAAGAGAGCTGTCGGTCGCGTGAACCGCTTCGGCGTTACGT
This sequence comes from Phytoseiulus persimilis, assembly GCA_037576195.1. Lineage (NCBI taxonomy): Eukaryota > Metazoa > Arthropoda > Arachnida > Mesostigmata > Phytoseiidae > Phytoseiulus > Phytoseiulus persimilis. The sequence goes on from CM075104.1 coordinate 12,047,548, forward strand.
CTTTCACATCGATTCGCGACACCCAAACGACCAAAGAAGACGCGTATTCGTTCGACGAGGAGCCCAACTCGGGTGAGTCGCTGCCCTTATGCTCACGAAAGAAGGCTCCGGCCGATGCCTTGTCGGAGATCGTCGAGAGGAGTATCAGCACGCAACGGGGGTCTTCTGAGGGAATACCGCCTTTTTGAATATCAATATTCGCAATCCTGCTCGGATAGCTTCCATTATTGTCAGCCTTGGCGCCGCGCAAGTTATGGGAGCGAGATCAGTGAATAAAACGGAGGGTATGTTTGCAGGCACGCCATCGCCCGCTTCAACCGAACAATCGGCATCGGTTACTCGGCAGCCAAAACCGAAGAAGTTCTTCAAGAGCCGCAACCGTAACAATGACGCTGTATTCGATAGTTTGTTCAGGACTTCCCAAGCGCCAGCCAAAGCAGCGTTGCCGGTAGCGGGAAGCAAACCGGCTTCACCCGCCGCTCCAAGGTATTGTGGGCCTCGTCGATGCTCAATCGCGCGAGCTTCTCCTGAATGTTACGGACTCATATTATTCATGGATGGTGCGGTTTCGATGAAACTCAAACTTCGGTTCGTCTCCCGCAGTCCGCTATCTTCAGCCAACAAGTCGAGTTCGTCCTCTCCGTCACCCACTGTCGACTCGCCCGATTCACCCGTGGCAGTCGCTAAGCCGCCACCCGTAGTCGTCCCCGCTGAAGCTCAAGGAACGCCTGTTGCGAGAATCGAGAAAATCGAGAACTCAACCGATGAGGACCCTCCATCTTCCATCAGCAGAAGGGCTCCTACCAAATCTTACAGTCGTAAACGAGGCGCTGCTACGCTCGCTGTTTCAGAGAATAACGTCGAGAACGGTACGCGTACCCCATATTCAACGAACCGACTCAGCCTTGCTCGCCATTCTCAAATCGTAACCCAAACCAATCTCCGGAGAGTCACGTATCGCGTCACCGATGAGGTCATGAAGTAACCGCTTCCGCTTGCAGATACCAAACTGAAAGAGGCGCGGACCGAGATGCCCCACGTTGAGTATGAGAACCCGTTGCTGAAGAATCTCAACGTCAATGAAATAGCTCCGGTTGCGGCGCCGCCAGTGGCTGAGATGAAAAAAGAAGAGAAGCCCGCCGGCGGACGTAAAACGTTCTTCAAGAGCAAGAAAACTGATCCGGCAGCCGCGAAAGCGAACGCTGTATCTCGCTACAAGTTCTTCAACAACAGTGTCGCGGACGAGGAAGATCTCCGGGAGAAGCCGCCGGCGGAACCTTTCCTCAAGAAAGAGAACTCTGAAGTCGACGCAGCTGTTTTCGCCGACGAGTTCGCTGCGCCCGCCCCTCCAGAGGTAGTTAACGAAAGACTCCGGTGTATTCTGGTGGTGGCCGGGAAATGATCTCAGACCGCAAGCAATTCAGGACCATCGTTCTGATTTTCAGGTCAAGTCGTATGCTAAGGTCCGCAACGTAAAAAAAGCCTACGAGGTGCACGAAATCGGCGAAGCTCAAGAGTTCAACGACGACGTTGAATATCTGCTGGAGAGTGTCACTCAGACTAATTCGTTAGTTTCGAGATGTCTTTCGGTTTGCTCCCTGGCCAGCAAGTGCATGTCGGCTCAATTCCGAGTCCACCTTCGCGCCCACGGAGTCATGACTAAATTCTTCGGCACCGTGAGAGACGCTCCGAAGCACAAGGTAAGCTGCCCCGCCGGTGGGATTGCCAGAGCCGTTCTCCTGTTACATCCCCTCAGATTCAGTTTTGAGTAACGACTCTTGTTTATCCATGGTAAAATAGCGCTTTTCCCTCGTTCACAGTCTTTGGCATTGTGTGTCTCGGCCCTGTTCTTCGTCCTGTCGCAGGATAGGCTGACAATGGACTTGGAAGCCTCGACTCTCGCCATCCTACTCCAACTCTTCGAAATCAACGAGGACCCTGGCGATGGGAACCACAAAGAGAAAGTTTTCCAACTGTGTGAGCAAATGCGCAGGAAGGGTCACGCCAAACACTTGGACATGAACCACATCACGCCCAGCAGCCTCGCTCTCGAGACGTTGCTCAGTCTGACGTCGCGTCGCGCAGGAGAATGGTTCAAAGAGGAACTCAGGATTCAAGGGGGCTTGACGCATCTGGCGAACCTCGTCGCGCAAACGATGCTCTCTCTCGAAGCACCCCACTGGGGTGTGATATTCGAGCCTTCCGATGAAGAGCTAGACAAGTTGAAGAAAATTGATCGAGTTCTGCGTGTTCTTGAGAACGTGACTTTCGGCAACCCCGCCAATCAAGAGTACCTAATCAAGTTCCGGCAGGGTCTCGTGATGGACTTCTGTGCCGACCTGGTGAATCTCTGTTTCGAAAATGTCGAGTATCACAAAGTGCTCAACTTGGGCGACGAAACCGCGCCGGAGGGACAGTCAATCATCGTGGCACTCCAGAAAGCCGAGGGGCCCGGCGCGGTTTTCCTCTCCGTTCTCCTTTCACTCCTGAAAGTCATGCTCAACATAACACATGAGAACGGTACGAGTCGTAATCATTTCAAGCCGAAGCGTAGTGCACTATGGTCGTCTAGTGGAAATGATCAATTTCTTTCAAGAAAAAACGTCGACATCAGAACTGACATCCGAATCCCCCATTCCAGATGAATCTAGCGAAAATTGGGGCTCCAGGGACCAGACCATGCGGCAGCTACTGGAATGTATGCTACATATCCCTTACAGCCTTGATGCGGGCATCCGTTTCGATGTACAGCTACTGGCGCTGGGATTGACCATAAATATCAGTGAACATTCTCCGAAGTTGCGAGAATGGTTATTGAACTCGAAAGTTCGAGTTTCGAGCGAAACCGAACTCCCTAAAAAGCACACTGCGTTTTCTGCTTTGGTTGAGGTGGGTGTGTCCGACATGAAAGATCGAAACTGTCATGTCAGATGGACGAGACTCCTCGGGGAGACGTCCTGGACGCTTGAAGTACTAACTCCTGGAGTTTTCAGCTCTTCAAAGAGAAACAAGTCGCGGCTGCCGCTTCTGAAAACCAGACCAACGAAATCCTGGATAACCAGGAAGAGAAGGTCAAGCAGCAAGAGCAAAAACGTTTCGAGGAACGGGTTCGCAACGCGAAAGATGCGAACGATAAGGAGAAGGATACTGGCGACGATTTGGAGGAGACTATTCGCAAAGCCATTCAGAAGGTGAGCTTCCAGATGTGATTTCGGAATTTGCGACGTGTGCAACGAATGCGGGGAATGAGGCTGTTGCGGGGGCAACCAGGAAGGTAGAGTCGCCATGAGACAATGGGAACGATCGAAAAATTAAACGCGATGTTCTAATTCCAGGCCGGGAAACACATGGAGCACAGCATCGTCTCCGCATATCTAGCTCTCATGTTGGGTTGTGTGATTCAAGGGAACGCCGAGCGAACAGCGGCCCTTAAGGAGCTCAATGGAGGAAACTTGCAGTCCTTCAAGCAGGCTCTCAAGAAATTCCATGATTTCATAGACCTCACAGTGAGTCTCGTCTGACCTCGCTTCCGACGTGTCGTCGTCAATATTCTGATTGCCTTTCATGAGGAAAATTCCGTATCGGTGGTGATCGTGCAACGCTTCTTTTCCTGTTACAGGGTGTGTTGGGGAACTCGGCTCCTCAGAGCATCGAGCGCATCCTGAAAGTTCTCGAAACCAGCTAAGCACGGGAACACCGGCTTCCCCCACTACAGTTTGTACATAGTCCCACAACGAAACGAGGAATTGCGCGTCCTACTTCGGGGTAGTTTGAAATGTTTATTTTCTACCACAAGAGTGAGAAACAGAGAATGCTTGTTTTGGGCGACGAAAAATTTAAGTTGGGGCTCGTGGGTGAATCCGGCTCGAGTCGTCGACGAAGACTTCACGTCCCTCCGGGATGTCTTGTGTAGAAGCTCTCAGAATTCTCATCCGTCTGATCCACTTGGCGCGACCGCAGTACGCTCGCGGGACCGCAAACCATGGCTCGGGCCGTCTGTAAATATTAGTGTATTCGTTTCCGACGCTCCCAGCAGAAATGACAGGGAGAGAGTATTGTACACACCTGCGGTCAGTGCTGTCCAGCGAAGTTCCAGGACGGTAACTCTTCAGTCGACAACTATTCTACTAACTGCTTCTATTTGGTGTTCGGTTGATGCTACATCGTTCGGTGGTTGATGGATTAAATGATGGTAGTTAGCTGGATAGAATGGATGGATTTTAGGTGAAGTAGAGGAAGGATCGGTTGCATAATCCCAAGAATGTTTTTTGAACACTTTTTTGTATATAGTGCGATGGTCGGTCGATTCCGCCAGTTCTTTAGGAAAGAGATCTCTAACTCACTTTGGCCGTAAGCATTTTCTATTTTCGGATGCAGTAAAGATCGATGACACCGATTTGACTTCACTTGTAGTGTCTTCGTTCCCTTCTATTCGCGTCGCAAGCGCTCTGAGTGCTATCCTCGCCGAAATACTCATTCTTGACCTGATTCCGAATGACAAGGGAGTGACGCATTCAAACGAATCCCACTATCTAGTCGAGCAAATCAGAAAGCGCTCCACAAACTTGAGTCCGGACCCCTCCGAGAACCGTTCATGGTTCGTCATTCGTCGTAATCTAGCGTCGTCGCAATCGAGCTTGACGGTCATTGCGTCAATGGCTTGTATCAGGTGACGTGTAAGTCGACTTCGAGTGTTTGCTCTTCTAGCGAACCGCCTCGACGCTTCGATCTCCAACGGTCAACATCCCGAGCGCGAAATCGACTGAATCTTGGGACGTTTTGATATTCCGACATCCGGCCGCGAAACCTTGCGAAAAGGGGGCAACGGCGACGCCGGCGGGTCGTGGGTTCGAAAATTCCTCACGGTTTGCGGATCTTTCTCTGGATACTCGAACGAAGGAAACACCGATGCAGACGGTACTCAAGTTCGGAATCCCTTCGCGTTGCTTCTATCTCGTTTCTCGATAGACCGGAAGACTTTCGGAAAGGAATAACGGAAAGCTTGAGAAAATTGGCTGACCGTCAACCTGTGATAGCCTCGAGGGAATAAAGTCAGGCGCCGCCACTCATGTGTGCCGAGCAATCGTGTGGAAGCTGGAACCGACCTACCGTTGCCAGTCATCCCGTGCATCGGTCCCCCGGGATCTAGCCGAACGTTCGAACTCTGAGCTTGAGAGAAAGACGTACGTTGTTTCGTGGAGCACCGCTTCGCTGTATTACGCCTCTCAAGTCGTGCCATAATCCACAGAGCTCTGACCTCTGCCAGAAAGTATCGGCCATCTCCGCGTTCGGCCTGTTCCGAGTTGCGCTTCATGTTCGGGAGAGAGGTCAGAGAAGAATTGAAAGTCCCTCGCTCTTGTGTCGGGAATCCTTCGGGAGCCTAGGACACGATACTTGAAATCTGAGCGGACCACAAACTTGGAGGAACTCCACGCCAGAGGCGAACGACGGCGACTCGTTTTTGAATTTTGGCGCCATGACTCTTCCTCTCCTCTGCAGGCCGTCAAAGACCTGTCTGTCCGGTTGTCGTTTGCAGTGCTGTCGTCGGAAAGCTCTCTTCGTAAACAGAGAGATCAGCTGTACAGCAGTCGCGTAGCTGGCGAATCGCTTCCAAACTAGTGGCTTGTCGCTCGTCGACCGGTCAGTCGCGACATTCGACGTTGGAGTCAGTGTTGTCAGCCTAAAGTGTCTCCTGCTCGGACGAAATCATGAGCGGACCCGTCGCGGAGGAGGAGCTCCGCCGTAGGAATGTACCCGCGTCGAGCAATATCGCGTCAAGCGACTCTGAACGCGAAGAACCTGAACCACGCAAGGTATGGGAGCGGACTCGGAAGGAAACAGCAGACAGGGTTTTCAGGTCTCACAGCACCACGTATTCGCGGTTCTCTGCGAAGGAATTTCCGGAAGGCTTCAGGTGGCCCTTCGCTCATCCCGTAGCATCGGCCAGGCCTCGCGGAGCTCCCGGAGCGAGCCTGAGGACGGGACTGGCTAAGGCCACGGAGAAGCCGCTATGGATTTCTTTGACGAAGAACGGCTCACGGAGATGGGGAACGATGTTTCGATGTCACAGAGCAAATCGTCTCCAAAGGAAGCACGCGTCATGGAACTGCTAGATCAACAGTTATGCTGGTGTGCGGACTCCTCTCTTCCCTGGTGCTCCACGTCGTCCGGCTGAGCGAACTATCGCTTCCGGGCATGAGAAGGGATACGCGTTGTGTACTAGAACATCCGCGAAAGAGAGCTAGAGAACAGGTTTGCTTGTGCCGTCGGATATTCGTTCGGCTCGGCATCGAAGCTGCAAACGTCCGCTAAGCGGCTGGAAGTTTTTACATCCTCTACGGTTTTCTCCTCGTCCGCCGTCAGCCTGTTCCGTTCCTCCTCTCTGGGGATAATTTTCCGATGCCTGATCGCTGTATACAGCGGAATGCATCGAGCACCCCCTGAGACTTGAATCATCTCTTTGAATCGCCCCGGGTTCTCGGTTCTCTCCGAAAGCTCTTGCATTATAATTCCCTGCAAGGCTCCTTCGGCCTGTTCCTCCGGTCCTGGAGCGACGAATTGTCAAGTGCCAATCATGCTAGTGTGGAAGCGAACAGGCTCACTACATCTTGTCAAGGCACGGGAATTCTAGACGAGCTTCCGCGTGGAGCTGTTCGCCTCGGCCCTGGTGTTCAACGCGGGCCTTCGAGAGGTTGTCGGCTCACGGCGATGCATTCGACCAAAGTGCGTGGTCTGTTTCTGCTGGAAGACGCATTTCGTCTGAAAGGATCGGAGGAAGGCTTTCTGCGCCAAGTACGGTCATCGCGGAACTAGAGCTCTTCCCCAACGTGGGTTCAGCTCGCCGCGTCCTCGGCTTTCCCTCTCAGTGACGTTGGGCTGAGAAATCTAGGTGAATTCTGCTCCTCATGGAGGGCTGAGTGAAGTCCGCGAGAAGAGGCGCTCGTTTTCTCAGTAGTTATCCACCTCGAGTGGGAGGCAGACAGAATGGGGAGAGCGATGAGGTCCAAATTTAGAGATAGATAACCCTGCGAGATAGTCTTTCCGACGCTGGCTCGTTGGATGAACCGTTTCCCAACTGGAGATGATTGCTTTCTTCCTTAAACGAAAACATCCGAGTCGATCCGAGTTTCGCTTTCTGAGTACTTTAGTCCTCTGATGAATTGTGCGCGGCTCCAAAGTTCTCCTTAGCGGAGGCAGCATGTCTCTGGAATGGTGGGCCGTTGGCTCGTCTCGACATTCCCGTGCATGAGAACCCGATGTATCAATTCGGTGAACAGCAGTAGCCCCCATGATCATCTCTCAGAGAGTCTCGCTCCGGGGAGAGGAAAACAGCTCGATCTGTGATGGGATCGCTCTCGATCGATGAAGGCTCTGCTCCCCTCACTCCGCGTTTCTGAAGATCTTCCGTTGGAGTCGATAACTTTTTTTTTCTCGTTTCTAGACTCATCCCATCTTGAAACGAGTGGGTGTAAGTCAATTTCAATAAGCGTTCGTCTGGCTGTTCGATCCGCTAACTTAACGCCGCCTTGTTTGTCTTCTGCACCGCATGGCTTATTCACCCATTGTTTCCGATCATCCGAGAATTGCCACGAAGCTCTCAAACAGTAGGCGGCAGCTTCCCGCCAAAAAGGGAAGGTGTTGTTGGTCACGACATCTTTTTCTTGAGGGAACGTCGCGGACTCCCTCTGCGATTTCTCTGAAGTTACCATCGATTCGTTCTTTTGCCGGGAGTCTTCCTTCGAAGGAGCAATCCGAGGTTCAGATTCAGAAACATCGGTTCGGAGAGGGATCAGGGGTATGATACTTTCAATTTGAAAGTACTCGTCCCGAGAATTCTCCGCAGTCCCGTGCGAGGTTCTCGTTTTCAGGAGAAACGACCGACATGGAACGTGCTCCCTGACAACAGAATCGTTTCGGAATATCTTTCTCCCGCTCGGAGTAGGCGACCACCTGGAGATCTCGTGAAAAATACATGAGATGGTGCTCTGTGACCAGCTTCTGTGTCTTCAGGAAGGTGTTGGGCCGGTCACTTTCGCGCTTTCGTTGCGAATTCATCCGGTAGAATTTTCTTTCCTGCTCGGTTGCAGTTGGGATCCGTCGACCACCTGAACACTCAGCGTATCGATTCCAGCTGGTTAGGTAACTTGCATCCGCCGAGTGAAAGCGTTGATGCGCTCGAAAGTATTCCAATGTCATTCGCATGCGTCGAAGTAGATTGGGATGTTTATCGAGATCGGTAATATTGCTTTCGGGCTCCCCGAGTGTGTGGTCAGTTTCGCTTCTAATGAACTGGAAGGAACTATTGGCAGCGGCGAGCTCATCGTATTTGTCGGCCTCGAGGGACTTGTGTTTATAAAGAGGACCAGAGTGCCGGATATGCTACCAGATTAGGGAAATGCTCGCGTAAACAGATGGTTTACACGGTCGTGAGGGCGAAACGCACGGCAAGCGAGGATTCTCGATTCAGCTTCGTCTTAGACTGATGAATGTTTGAGTGAAGACACCCTCGTCTAGCAGATATGCGTGTCTCGATCCGAAATCCCAGCTCACGAGAAGGATGAGTAGGATTCTAGGCTAAAGAGACTTTAGAATAACCTCCACGGCCATTTTTGCCCCCGTGAAGCCGAGGCCTTACAGCAAGAGTTCAGAGACCAGGAAGCCCAGAAGAATGATCGAGAGCTGAGTGAGCGAGCCTCGGACAAACTCTTTTTGCAAACTAACACGCCGTGATACAGCTCTGCGAATCGACACGATCACCGCGAACTAACCTTTGCTTTGCGAACCGAACTCTAACACTGCTATTCACGTGACAATGCTAAATCCGAATGGACGCGATCAAATATTCAATTCTTCCTTTCCTTCAATTAGCAGTCGGGGGATAGGAAAGACTCGGACTTTTCCGAAGATGAGAGACTCCCAGAGGAGCGGCGTATCGAACAAATCGCCAAGGAGATGCCGCAAGGAACCGACAAAGGTCTTCCCTTGCTGGACGACTGGCTTTCAGGGTTACCGGACAGGTGAGCATGCGCAGATCTGGATTTTTAAACTTTCTACACAATCAGTGGTCTTGCATGCTAGCGATAAGCCTACGAGCGGGGTTCCTGAGTCTGTTTGTGGCAGGCTGACGATTCTAATTCCCCGCAACGTCCAACCCCATCTAGATGGAGGAACGGAATCATTCGATTCATTTCGACTTGGATCATGGTGACTGTTTTTGGACTCGTCGTGTGGTTCGGGCCGATTCCAATCATGCTCTCGGTGAGTTGACTGAGAAAGATGGCTACTAACAGCTGTAGATTAATGATCAGGAAACTAGTCCGGAAAGTTGCGAGCATCTCGAAGCAAAAAAACTCCCTTGGATGGTTGGGGTTCAGCGAGGTTGGAATATGTCGTTCAACGATCTCGAAATAGGAGCTTCCGTCGAGCTCGAAGGATTCATAACGACGGTGCTGATCAAACGCCTCAGCGAACCTTGCCACGCTTGATAGAACCTACATGAGCTGCTTTGTTGGGTTGTAACGAACAGGCGATCAGCGAACAGCAACTCTCTCCGTTGGTCATCAAGCACCTGAATACGCCGTTGATGATTTCCGCTGAACTTTTTCGGGCTCATGAGTGGGGTCGCAGTTTCGGCAATCAGAGATCGCCGAAACTTCTTCCTCGGCACGTGTGATGACGATTGCGTCGTTGTTTCGCAGATTCTTGCCATCCAAGTGAAATGTTTCCACGAAATCATCTCCATCGGTTACGCTGTTTATCGCGTGCACAACCTGCCGTGGTTCCGTTCCCTTTCGTGGTACTTCTTAATAACATCCAACTACTTTCTCTACGGAGAGAGTCTAGTTGACTACTTCGCCATATTCGGGAGCAGGGCAAGGGCCTTGACGTTCCTCGTCACCTACCACAGGTAAGGCGCGCTGCAAAGTAAAACGCGCTGGCCTATCGAGAACTCGGAAGAATTCTCCTTTCATCTCATTAAGAAACTCTCGAGGGTCTCAATGAAGAACTATGAATTGCAGATTCATCTCTTTCTGTCTGTACATCACCGGTTTCGTGTGGTTCGTCCTCTCGCTTGTGAAAAAGTACTACATGCGTCAGTTCTCTCTGTTCGCCTGGACTCACGTGACCTTACTGCTGATTGTCACTCAATCATATCTGATTGTCCAAAACCTGTTCGAAGGTCTCATCTGGTTAGTTTCAACAGGGCCGCCGAAGATCGATCCACAACCTGCCCTGACATGGCGGAACCAATCAATTTCTGGATCGAGTCTGCCATTCAACCTGACCAACGATGCGATTATTTTCAAGGTTCATCGTCCCGGTCTCAATGATCATAACAAACGATATTATGGCATATGTTTTCGGTTTCTTCTTCGGAAAGACCCCACTCATCAAGCTGAGTCCCAAGAAGACCTGGGAAGGATTCATCGGCGGAGGCATCTCGACTGTGATCCTCGGGGCGATCCTTTCTCACGTTTTGTGCAGTTTCTCGCATTTCGTGTGCCCTATCGCGTACGACAGTTCTACAGACTCGACTACCATGGACTGCGAACCGTCCTATTTGTTCCGACTTCAGGTGTACACACTTCCGGGCTGGATGAGCATTTTCTCCCGAGTGGTAAGTCGGCCATGTTCTTGGTAGGAGAATGTGGACACTCGAAAGCGATTGATTCACGCCAGCATGATCCGACGATCTCGTTTCTGAAAGTCAAGGTTCCTCCTCGTTTTCAGTTCCGTCTCAAGGTGACAACTTATCCGTTTGTCATCCATTCGATCGCTATGTCCTTGTTCAGCTCCATCATCGGACCGTTTGGTGGGTTCTTCGCCAGCGGATTCAAGCGTGCTTTCAAAATCAAGGACTTCGGAGATGTAATACCCGGTCATGGAGGGATCGTTGATCGTTTCGACTGCCAGATCCTCATGGCCACGTTCGTCAATGTGTACTACGACTCGTTCATCAGGTAAGAAGCTCTCACCACAGCGTAACCTCTCAACCATGAGCTCCAGAGTCGTTGTCCCGTTTGGTTATGGGTATTCGTATGATAGCGACTCCAATCCCTCGTTGACTCAACCGTTTCCGTCTCATTAAGGGCCCCGGATCCGAAGAAACTCTTGGCTCAGATTATGCTGTTGAAACCCGAGCTTCAACTGAGGCTCTTCAGCTCGCTCAGGGATGCTCTCCTAGAAAAAGGCTCCATCACGGAAGCGACCATCGATCTGCCCAACACCGAAAGCCAGTAGGAATCCAGAGAACAATTCGATCGTTTCGGAAGACTGATCGACTGATCTCTTCGTGGAGGAGGAGCTTACGCTGAGCGGCAGGTGCTGTGTGCGATGTTGAGATTCCGCGAAGCAAACTGTTGTCGCTTAAGGTTGATGTGACGGCGGTCTCACCATTGAATTGTCTGTTTCTGCTTTATTTAACGGCGGTTCTAAGCAAGATCTCAGCTCATACCTCATCGGGAGCAGGCGGAGAAGTCACTGCGTATTTATCTGTTGAAGGGAAGACGGAGGAGCGGAGGGAGATACGTTTTAAGGTTATAGAGCTTAGGTAGCAATCTCTCATTCCAGCTCAGATTCAGGAATCGAGTGCAATTTCTCGGGTCGGTTTGTCTCACAAGAGACTAACAACTCGATGTTGACGGATGATTTAACAGATCGAGGAGCCCCTTGTGTGTTAGACGATAACAATCCACGTTCACTGGTCGCAACCCTTGTCCTGAATACGCCCCTATATTCATTCAGCGGACGAGGAGTCGACTGAGATAGTTTCCTGTATTTATGCTGCAATATTGTCAAGTTGTTTAGTGCGTTCATTAAGACTGTCTTTCTGGATATTATTCCGGTGTTTTCTCCACCTTGTGATGGGGCCGGTCAGTTGGTCTGACCCACGCTTCATTTTATTTCTCTGTACCACCTTCTCAATGAGACGTAGTCCCAAAGAAGCCGTAGGCTCTCACCACGATGACCCAACTTGAGTTTGTTGTTTGTATATAAGTGAGTGTCCGATGAATTACTCTAATAAATGAGGCGATTGACCAGATGTCACCAGAGCGAGGACGATTGCACATATTTGTTCCATGATCCTGGGACCTAGCTATACAGTACGGTCATTATTGATAAGCCCCCTTAAGGACACGTCCGAGTCCCCCCCCCCCCCCCCACGTGTGCGATGACCGTTCCTCGATTCCCGAATGAGGTGGAATCTATCGTTTTCTGCGAATAACTCTTTGTCTATGACGGATTGATAGTCAGTATGCTCCTGGAAACCGTTGTCGGAACCGTGACTGGGTGGCGACAGGGGGGGCGTTAGAGGCCACACCTCGCTACCCGGAAGTCCCCAACCCTACCCGTGGTGTCCGAAGGGATTTCCCCTCCTGCCATATTGGAGAGGAAAAAAGTATATTCTGAGAAGAACGGGTTTTCTAAAGAATGTAATGACGAAGTTTGTCGACTGAACGATTCATTGAAGTGAGGCGATTGATGATTCCTCTCTTCGGATCTGGGTGGATGACGCTATGGAGCAACGGAAACCCATGACATCCCGACATCTTGGCGGAGCGACGAGTCACTGTTCCCGAATGTCTCCAGGAAGCACTCCACTGCTTCGTGAGCACAAAGCCGCGCGTGCCGATCCTCTGGACACTCGCCACTTCCGGTCCACCGAAATTCAAGGGGCAGGTTGATGTCTTGCCTTTGAATCATTAATAACCGACTCGGATGTCTTCCACCTAATGAATGTGATTACGCAGTCGCTCAACGGGCAAGCAAGGCGGGGACAATCGCGGAATTCGTGAGAGAAGGAGCCGAAACCCTTGTTCGGACTCTGAGTGGATTCGGCGTGCCGCTACTTTTCCCAACATCAAAAAGCTGAGCGAGATTCACTGTGAGAAAAAATCGATGAGGCAATCTTTATCACAAGCTCCCGGACCCTTGTACAGGAACCCGGTCCAGATTGATTCCTGAACATGAAGCTCGAGATTCAAAGTTCTTCCGCTAGCGAATCCGTATACCATGACACGGAGAACCTTCGGAGGGGGTGGTTCTGATGACAAATCAAGCAATGGTTCTCGGTCGGAGATGCTTTCTGACGATGTCCGTCTGATCAAGGAATAGGGATCACCCTCTGAGCAGCTTGATTTTATCCTCGGGGAAGTTCGGAGATGACGATGATGATAATCATGACGCATGGTATTCATGACGCACTCAACATGGTTTTCAAACCTGCGAAGATTTCCCTGATAACACAGAATCTTTGCGGAACAATTTCGTCCATCGAAGTGGTATTTAATCGACCCTTCCCAATATCATCGAAGAGTTTGAGGGGAAGGGGGCATGGCCCTCTCGGGTACGCCACTGCTTCCGACAAACATCGGAATCACACCGACGGTTCGCTTCAAGTCTGAACTTTCAAGACCCCGAAGTAATACCAAACGGAGGAACCTCTCTGAGTCCCTAGACAGCCGAAGACAGAGGAGAGAGTTCAGGATAGTGCAACCCCACTCACTCACTGGCCAGGGATGCGCCAGATTCCTGGTGCGTGCGACAGGCATTTCTCTCTACCCCATAAACATCAAAAAAAAAAGATGACCCCATTACTTTTTTCCGCACTTCATGGAATTGAATGCTCCAACAGTTCAATGCCGGTCCGGATCAGATTCTAGCAATTTCTACCCTGTCTAGACCTGATCCAAGAACTTATCGCCATGAGAATCGCTCGCCTTAATCGATGGTTATTCCGTCAGTATATAACTTTTTCAATTTTCCACTGTTCGATTAAGGGCTGTCGGCGATGTGTCAGTTCTTGTAATAAGGGGGTTGTGTAAGCGGAGCCAGTTTTCACGGCTGACGCTGGCTGAGTGATGTGTTGAGGGCACAACCTCCCATTGCGAGCGATTCTTGCCGGTATTCATATCTTCTCCAAGGGGTCACTCCTTGAGAACGGCTCCTAATTTGTAGTTTTCACGCAGCTCACAATCAACTGAATCAACAGAGCTCCCAGATTGAACAGCGAGCCAAGGTTGGTACTGAGTCTCATCTGAAGAAAAAAAATCGAGGGTACCAGCGGTCCTGAATTATCTGATGATCGCAGTGCTCCAGAACGAGAAGATCTTGGAGGCTGTAGCTGAGTTCGACGAATGCGTTTAACTATTCGGGACTGGAATCGCGTCATGTAGGTTTTTTCAAACGAGCCACTTTTGTCAAGATAACCGGCTCTCAGTGCATTTCTCAAACAGTCATTGGAGATATTTGCTCATGAGTTCCTCACCCATGACACATGCATCAGACAGGCTGGGTTCGACGAAGTTGCCGCGTGTACTTTTTCTACATCCGGCGGTCTATGTATCCAATGACTCCATGGCGCAAGTGATCGCTGGAGGGCTTATTGAGTTTGCAGGCACCCGCGTATGCGAGAAAGTATCATGATCTGATTCACCCCTCTCGTGGTGGGGGAATTCTTCACTATCTCTGCGCGATGGGTGCTCGCTGAATCCCAAATAATCAGTCGTCTTTGCCCATTGCGAACGATTGGCGGCAACATCAAATCAACACACTTTCAAATCACGTCTTGGGTCTCCAAAGCTTCCTCGAATCCAAGAACGTAGGTTTACACAGAAAATGCGTCCAATCTTTTCCCGATCGAACACGGGAGTCCTTCAGCGACTTCAAACCTGGAACAACAGCGTGCCACAAACTTCTCGGCTTGCAGGCGTCACCTCCTATTGGCGCTTAGCGAACCAGACGAATTCGAGAACTCAGACCCATGCCGAGGATTGTCGCGCGTGGGCTCCACGCTGAGATCAGTCCCAGGTACGGATTATATTCGGGGTGGTAATTGTAAGTCGGGAACTTTCTTACTCTCTCTTCTTTTGCTCATAAACTGGTGAAAACTTATCCGATTCTGGATTTTTCTTCGCGTTCGATAGCTGGAAGTATACCGCAGCTTATTCTTCTCGATTGAATCGGTAGAAAATTGAGCTTCGTAAATCGGCTTCTGAAGTCGACCGATCGAATTCGGAAGTACCAAGGTCGATGCAGGATAGGATGCTGTCCAATCGTCCGGCAACTCCAGATTTCTAGCTCAGGATCTGTGAGAAGGACGAGAGATCGTTTCAACCTCTGCCATCGGAAAATTTCCCGAATTGGGCTTTCCTGGGAGGTTACGGGCCAAAATGCAAAGATGACGCGATCTTGTCAGGAGGTCGAATATGAGGTCAAGGTTGAAACGATCTTCCGTCCATCTCACAGATCCTGAGCTTGAAATCGGGAGTTGCCGGGCGTTTGAGCAGTATCCGATCCTGCGTCGACCTTGGCACTTCCAAAATGCGCCATCCTTCCAGCTGTCGAACGCAGAAAAAATTGTAGGATCGTATAATTTTTCACCGACACATGAGCAAAAGAATAGAGAGCGGAAAAATTCCCGACTCACGATGACCACCCTGTATAGCTGGAGCCTTCGGAAATCGAGGTATGGCTTATTTTCAGGGGATGACTTACTTCCTGGAAAACACGGTAGTTCAAATGTAAACTCTCCCACTGTTTTAACGATCACTGGAAATGAATCGACACATCAAGCGGAGTAAACTCGGAAAATATCGTCGAGAAGTACCGTTGACATGTTCCGTTCGTGGAAAAAGTTGGAAGCAGAAATATCGCCCCCTGCCCCAAGTACCCTGCTGGCTACATATAATTTGAGGTTTTCGCGGCAACTTCGTGGTCGACGATGCAGAGAAAACTACGATGACTCCTTTCATCAGTACGCTTTATTTATGCACATCGAAGACTCAGAATCTCGATTGCTCTCCGCTGTCTTGCTCTTCACGATGAGGAAATGGCTCTTCCGGCCCTCCATGATAGGGATCAGGGGCGGCGTCCGTGGACTTGTGATCCAGAGTAGTAGCAGATATTTCTATCAGTCGTTCAAGACAATTGAGTGCAGCTGTTTCGATTCCACAGCGAACGGTGACAACTTATGCTCTGCCGACCCGAGGCTTGCGACGATGAACACTCTTCAGATTGACTGGTTCGCGACATGCGAATCCAGCGAAACAAACCACGCAGCCGTATACAATGTTCATCACAAATGTCAATGACGTATCTTCTCCAACAGGGCTTGAGTGGTGGTTCCTCCCTGTATTGTTCTCTTGTGCAAAACTCGCGGGACCCACGATTCGAGAAGCGACGCCCGTCTCTCCTGACTCAAGGATCGTCCCGGGAGTGAATGTCGATTCCGAGATCGACGAGATTGCAAGCTCGTGCCGATCTTTGGTAGCAACGTTCCAACGGAGAACGCTTGGAAACACTTTCATGATCAACGAGACACCGCGTGAGAATTCGGTCGGGGTCCGCCGAATGAAATCTCGTGATCGGCACAGTCCTCAGAAGAAAGAAAGGCAGACAGATCGTGGCTGTGCGCGCATAACTCACATATTTGACACAACTCCTAAACTACGGTTCACCGCGATGGTGAGTGTGGAATGCGGAGAATAACTCCAATTCACGTCGTGGTGCTGACTGCAGCTCACGATGCCTCTTCCCTCCTACTGGACTCCTCTCGCTTGCGATCATCGCGGTTGCTTGATCCTTTGATAATGTCCTCCACAACCCGGTGATTGAAAAACTCCTTGTAGTTCGCGAGAGCGAGCGCAGCGGCCTGGTATTGTGCATCTCTGAAAATCGGCAGACAGCGTTAGGGCAGGGGATCGGTGGAGCTACGGTCTTCCGGTTTGTTATCGGGAAGGAACGCTTCGAACACTCACTTGATACTGTGTCCAGATGACGTCGCCATCCGCTTCCCTCTGAAGTAAACTGCCACGATGTACCGTCGTGTGTTCGTGGGACCGCTGGAGTCGATCACCTTGTAGAGAGGGATCTCGGGCTGACCGTTGCTCATGTGTCTCAATGTGAGACAGCACTGCTGGAGCTTGGACTTCGGGTCGTTCCAGTCTTGATTGCGGATGAATTGCTCCAGACGAGGGAAGAACACTACCTGACAAAACCGACGGCAGTATTCCAAACCTTTGTCGACGTAAAGCGCACCGAGGAACGCTTCGAGTATATCGGCACGGTCCTTCATCTTCAAACCGTTCGCCGACGAGGGGTACAACGAGCATTCCAACATTCCTGGAAAATTGTCAGCCTTAGCAAGATTCACGCGTAAACTCACGTGTTCTCGTGAAAATATTCTCAGCATTTCGAACCGAACGCCGCCGATTTTCTATGGGATTTTTTCCATCATTCGAGGTGTCTGCATACCGAGATCGTCGTGGACCACCGATTGAGTGCGGTTGTTGACGATGGAGCTACGCAGCAGCGACAGATGACCCTCGTGATGCTCGGGGAAGAATTTGTAAAGATACTCCGAGGAGACCAATTGGAGGACGGTGTCCCCCAAGAATTCCAATCGCTGGTTTGAGCCCCTGGAGGAAGAAACATGTCGATCTCACGACGGAATTCACCCCCTGGTGCCATGTTCGAGGAGCGAAATTCGCAATCGCGAACGATTCTGCTCTCACTCACAGAGTTAAATTGTTGTATCCTACGGAGCGATGGGTGAAAGCTCTGGCGAGCAGTCGGATGTGGGTGAATTCTACTCCGATCTTCTTCTCGAAAACAGTCATCTTCTGCAGAATCGGGTAGTGCTCGATCCAATGACGATCCCCGTCGGGTTCTTGTAGCTGGAGGGGATGACGGCTGTAATTCCTCCATCTGAACAAGAGCTCAGGATCGTGTCCGAAGAGGGTTTCGCCGAAAACCCGGTCAACTTCGTTGATTCCGTGGTCCAGGAAGATGGCGCCCATCAATGCCTCGAACGAGTTCGCCATGGCGTGCTTCAGCTCGAGGTCATGGCAGAGGTCGGACCCGTGGGCATAGAGCATGAACTCATCTAGCTGAAGTTTCTGAAAAAATGAGACAAGAACTTCGGAGAACACCGCTCCTCCATGTGGCGAATGAATTTCGGAGCGCGGAAAACAATATTCTGCGCTATCGTAGCACTGCTGGATCATTCAAACCTTAGCGAGGATGGCCAAATGCTGATTTTGGACCAGGGCCGCCCTGTAGGTTGCGAGTCCTCCTTCTTCCACCTCAGGGAACATGTGGAACAGGTGTATCGAGGACAGGAATTCGATCACAGCGTCGCCCAGGAATTCGAGGCGTTCATAATGATGCATGGTGGATGCTGTTTCAATATCCTTAGCCAGTCGAGACATGATGGACAGGAGCATCTTGATCCCTGAATGACAGAAGCTTTAGGCCTGGTACCGAAAACTCTCGCCGACCCGTCGGACAGGCTTTCGCATAACGTTGAAGCGTCAGAATTCGAAGCCGTCGATCGGCTTTGACGAGCGACATGAAAACATTTCACACTGAAGCTAGCTGGGTGACTGCAGAAGTAAGCCGAATCTGCCACGAAGCTTCGTCGAGGTGTTCAGGTTACTCGCTGCGGAATTTTCGTGGAACAAAACACAACGGGGAAATCGTGACCATTGATCAACGTGACGCGAAACCAACTCCAAATGTAATTTCTCACTGGCCTAGCACGCAACTCCCTCCGACTCGGAGCAACCAAGCCCTCGAGCTTCTCACGGAACCCAACGTCAGACTACTGATGATTATCAATCGACTCAGAGCCTGACATCGGAGCCGCAAAGCGAAGATCGAGTCAAATCGTTGTCGACTCCATTATCATTGACATGACTGTCATCAATGCCGTGATGAGTATTCTCCTCGGCGGGTTACTGGCGACTCAGAGTCACTATGCGACCAAATGTGGGTGGACTGGTATTCGCATTGCACAGTCCTCTCCAGCTTTAGTCCATAATGATTAGTATTCGCTGCACAATTCGTCGAGTCCTGATTTCTCGCACTCCCATGCGAGGTCCTCAAGTCAGCTAGGCTCTTTGGTTCGCGGAGCTCGATTACTGGATCCCGCATCAGAACGACGAGTCACAGGGAATCTGGAGGGTTGCTTGAATTCTGCGCAAGGAGTTCATTGGTCTTACCTCGTTTCCGAGAGTACAAATACAAGACTCTCCGATCCCCATACTTCGGTTGACGCATTCCGCAGTTACTCATGGCGTTGCGCGCGTGGTCTGGATTCGTTCCGAAATTCTCACGATACGATGGATGCGTGAGCGCCAGCTGCCAAAATCGAACGAGCTCTCATCAGTGCTCCGAGGGGATCGATTGAACCAAAACTGTTTGAGTTGAGAACTTCCCGTGTTCCTCCTACCTGCAGAAGGAGCCGGTCGTTGAATCTGAGTTTGAGATTGTCCTCGAGTTTGTGCAGAGAGCGATGGAAACGTAAATGCCCGATGAGCACGGGGATGATCAGCGCGTGTTGAACCACATCTGATCGGATCCCCGTTCGGAGGAAGCCGGCGGAGCTCGCGACCACCGTCACGTCCCTCTTTAGATCTTTGGCTTGCTTGAGCTCCATGACGGCCTTTTCCTTCTTGCCGAGCTTCGCCTTGTCTCGATAGTCCACCCGGGGTTTCGTGGCGAGATATTTCTTGAATTTCGTCAGGTCTTTGAACGCTTTCTGATACTGGGGGTTGCCGGCGTAGCTGAGCTGTGCGGGTCGCATGCCGAAGTGTATGATCTCGGGGAACTCGGTCGCTTTCTCGAGCGAGTTCTCCCTGTCGAGCTGATCCACCCTCATCGAGCACGGTTTCATCCCAGGTTGGACTACGATCTGCGCTTTGACATTGGTTTCGACGTAGTCGATGTAGTCGTTGTCGGAGAGCCTGACGAGCCGCGGTATCGCCTCCGGCGGGACCAGCGGCTTGCTGTTTCGCAACAAATGGTGGATGACGTAGTTGAGCGAAAGCAACTCTTTGCCCTTCTCGACGAGGGGTCGAACGAATCTGGGCATCAAATGAAACTGGGGGCAGCCGCCGACCTGGTCGTTGAGTTTCCAGTTGACGTCGACGAGCTCGAGAATCTCCTTGAATAGATACTCCGTCAGGAGATCAAGACCGCCCACGGTGAAATTGTCGGGGCACTCTTCCGGAATATACGCGATCAGGTATTCGATATTATATCGGATGATCCGGCACGAGGGCAAGTTCTCCGGGAGTTTGTAGTGGGAGAACAACGAGAACCCCTCGAAAATGTATTCTTGCTTATCGTGTTTGATCACGGTAGGAAATTTCTTCAGGACGAAGTTCGTCTTGGGACTGATGAAAATGCGGTAATGATACAATTTATCCGAGTTGTTGGAGTTCGGATCACATGAAGGCTGCGGAGCTGTTTCTCCCGGGAAACAATTGTGACGAATGCCAGACCGTCGGGATTTAATGCTGCAGCGACAGAGCGGACCGTCGTTCATCTGGAACAGGAGACAAACAGATTGAACCGATTGCGACAGAGCCGGGAACGAGCTTCTGTCTGCATTCCGTTATCAAAGTAAGAGTCTCACCTCCCCGGAATCATTGAACCAGAGCTCTTCGTGCAGGCGATACGGATGCTGCTTCTTCATTTCGAGCTCCGTTAGATTTTCCTCGTCGTCTGAGCTGCACCAGTCGCTCTCTGAGCTGCTATCGCTGTCGTCACTGGTGAGTACCAATACTGGTTTCGTGTACTTCTGGTCATGTCGGTGATGCATGACTTTCGGTTTCTTCTTGAAGTGCATGCAGATGTGGGGTTTGCGTTTTGGGCGTTCGTACGGCTTCTGGGTGGCTTTCGCTTTTTGGTTTCGCTTCAGGAGCGTCTCGTCAAACTCTTCGAGCATTTTGTTGAAGCGCTCAGTTCCGTAGCTCATACTCTGCGGCAAAGAAACTCCGTTGATGAGTCCGTTCGCAGACGTTTCAAGACCTGATCGCCGCTATAACTCTCTGATACTCACGTCTTGTCGTTTGAAGAAAACCTCCGCGGCTAGACACCTGGTATAATTGGCGATTTCCATACGATAATCCTCCTCCGACAGCTCGGGCACCTTCTCACTCTCGTCTTCGGACGAATAATTATCTGACGAGAAGCGGAGATCATCGGTGGCTTTGTCCGTCGCGGACTTTTTGTCTCGGCTACTCTCCTCTTTCGAATCTTTCTTGGAACGGGCCTCAGTGCTCCTGGATGGACTCCTCCGGGAATCCTTCGTTCGGCCGTTCCTGGACCTGTAAGCGGCCGGAGGAGAAAAACTCCTCCTCCGACGATAACGGTCTCGGCTCCGACTCCGACTCCTTGTTCTCTTCGATGGAGGCCTGCTCCGAGAGGACGGGCTTCTCGAACGTCGACGCCGCTGGGTGCGATCGTCATCTAGCCTCCTGGGAAACGATTCGGATGCTAAAACCTTTTCGCAAGCGTCGCGTCATTTGCGGTGAGGGTCTCGTCCCGAAAGGATCTCCAATGAGCGGACTCAGGAGGAGTCAAGAAGGAGAGTGCTGACTTTGAATCGACTGAGAACATCGCCTGGACCTATCTAAGAGCTCACTTGTTATCGTCGTATTTGCTGCTAGTCGACCTGCAACGGTCATCCAGATTGTGCTTCATGGTGCTTTCAGATTGGGAGCGAGAACTCGACGGGATCACAGGTGCCGCAGGGTACTTGGCTTGATTGGTTTCGAAATTTTGGCTGCTGTGACCGTATCGCGTCGAGGGACAGACGAGCATGGGAGACGGGGCAAGGTTCGCGGAGTTCGCCGCCGATTGCGGGACCTGAGGCCACGGCAGGAGTGCGTTTGGAACGGGGGCTGGAGCAGAGTCGGTTCGTTGTAGGAATGCCGCATTCGAGATCGCAGGATCCGGCTCCTCGTGTATGAAGAGCTACTTACGCAGAGTTGGACGGAGCGGCAGCATGTTGTTCATGAGGTTCATCGCTCCTTGGTAGTAGGCTTGCTGGAGGATCGTTGCGTAGCCGGGAATGTTCATAGGCACCTCCGGGAGCACCATTGGTGGGACTTGAGGGAGCATCGTGAAAGGTGTTCCCGGAGGAGGAATGCCCAAGGGATTGATGACCGATGGGTGAGCTCCGTAGAACGGAGCGTTCCCGTCCTGAGAGACGTTATTGTACATCTGGAACGATTCGTGGATCTGAATTACAGGACCGCTTTCTCGAAGGGAGCGCTGATCGTCTCATTCCGTCCCCTCCTGACCATGGTGGCCAAGGTCCAACGCAGCGGTGGCCCGGAACGGATTTTGTTCTTTGGGCTTCCGCGCGAAAATCACCAGTTAAGTACAACGGTGCTTCCAGATCGGGAGTTTTCCTCCGGAGGAACTCTATGCCGGCCTGGAGTCCGCAGCGGAGCTGCTTCCAACATCGGACCCATCCTCGCAGGGATTCCACGCATCTCCGACTTCCCTGCTTCCAATTGATGTCGCGGGAAACCAAGTTCCGGAAATTCCTCCACATTCAGGAGCGCTCACAGGAGCTCTCTCCTCCCCGGTCGTCCTCGATGTCCTCATTTCAAGTCGAGTTCTCGTTATGCTCCCGTCACGCGTCGCGAAGAAAACCTCAAAGGATCCCCACTATTGGATCGCGTTGAGGTCCCTCAAACCCTACCTTTGAATCAGGCGTGCGTTCGAATAAAGATGCACTCTCGAACGAAAGTTCGCGGCTAGTTCCTCATGTGGACAGGGACCATATCACAGTGATGAGACAGCTCAGCTCTGAAGACAGCTGAATTGTGCACGGCGATCCGGAATCGAACAAGCGACACAATAGAGAACACTGCTCACGACGAGAGGGATAATCAACAGTCGTCAGCTACGAGCGCAGGAAAGAGCTCGCCCGCCAAATTTCAAACTTTGTCTGTACGAACGGGCGCTCCTGAGTTTCTAATATTTCCAACGGAACTCATGACTGAGGCTTCTCAGGCGCAGCCAATCGCCGGCTTTTCCCGTGTTCGATACTGGAACGAGAGGAAAATACCGGCTTTGGTCTCTGTGCAGCAATGGTTCGGCGAGAGAGTCAAAGGAAATTTCAATTCATCCCCGAATCGAAAAGCTCCCACGGTTGTCGTAGTCTCCGCTGAATGTCTATCCACCAGATGGGTAAGCGAGACACAATTCCATTTTCAGCGGGATTGGTGGATGGAGAGAGGTCACACCAAGTCCGTCATCTCTCGAGCTGGGCTGGCCCGGGACCAGTGTCGGCGCCAGCCCCAGGCTGTGACGGCTCGAGCCTCATATTTCCCAGGGTCTGGATATTTTTTCCTGATTTCCACCGACAGTTTCAGAATTTCTGAGTCGTTGCCCAGCTTGGGAATGGCTGCTTCCCGCGACACAGGCCACGCGAAGCGTCGAAAACCGCGGCGGTGACGACAGCAACAACGACGACGCTCAGCCTCATGGGAGAAAAGGCTGGCGCCGCCGCTGCTGGTCCCGAATTCCACATTCGATGGATATCGATCGTTTGGGATTGATTCCAAGGTCGTTCGAGTCACACTTCGGGAACCTTCCCGCCTCGCTTCCGATCAGGAGGAGGAATATTTCCAACGGAGGAGAATCTTTGTTCGATCTCTGGAATTGGAGAGCCCAGAGGCAAAACGTCGCGACTCCAAAGTTATGGAAGTCAAGTTGTCAGGACGAAATTCATCGAACCGAGTTCCGACAACATTATTTGCGCTTTCCTCGGCAACGCAAAAAGTGGAGGGGAAGGAGGAGTGGAGGGTTTCCTAAGAAAACGCAAGATAACGTTACCGGGAATCGGTTCGATGAATTTCTGACTGACAGCTCGACTTCCGAAAATTCAGAGTCGCGCGTGTTGCGCTTTTAACCGTTTGCTCAGTGCGCTCGGGGATGGAACGAGGAAGCATCGCACGAGGAGAAGGCGTTCGAGCTTTCAATTATACCTGGCCGGCCATTCCACGCTATGGATGCATGAACGGCCCGGCACAGCTTGTGGACGAACGAATCGTCCCAACAGCATAGCTTCTTCCGAGTGGGTCCCGAGAATCTTCGCGTTTCCAGGTCGATCTCCAGCGCTGGTCCCATAGGATCAGTCTAGCAAGCTGCTTTGGACAACGAACCCAACCCGATCTCTCTTTTCGCTCATGGGCATTTTACATCGAAACTCTGAGTTGCATGCGAAATCGCATGTTCAAGATCAGAGCTTCGAACTAAGAGGCGAAGCACAGAGGGGGGAGTGCTCTGGTACTTGGGATGCAGTGGCGTAGCGAACCTTCATGGTGCCCGGGGCGGATTTGATGCCCCCCTCTCTTTTTGGGGTATTTTTGTGTGTCCTGAAACACAAAATATGATCATCTGAAATGGAGATCTTCAGGGAAATAGAGACAATTTGCGCGAGCTGACCCGAATGTGAGCAACTAGAATATTACATGAGCAACTGGTTCACCTATTCTTGAAGAGTTATTTGCTTCGCCCCTGGAACTGCGAATCTTCTATTGACTCCCCGAAGTCAACCTCATCCGTGATGGACATCTCGATAGGTAGGACAGCGAGGTTTGTCAACTTCGTTTGCTCGATCTCTGGTCCGAGGCAGAAAAAAAAAAAGAACTCAGCGTTGCCTCTCGATCAGGAAGGAGGACGAAAATTATATGGTGGTTCGTCAATAGGGTGAAAAATCAGATGCATCGATCGGACTTCGCCCCCACTATGAGGATACCGGGAAAATATCTACGTGGAAGAGCTTAGAAACTCGAATGTGATAGGCATGGAGAGGCATTCTGATGCCCCCAGCGACCTGATGCCCGGGGCGGACCGCCCCCCGCCTCGCTACGCTACTGTTGGGATGATCCTGGACTCGTCGGGTTGAGTCGAGGGAATCGAGTTGTGGGTTTCGAGATTCGTCCGTTCTTGGCGGCTTCCGAATCTAGAATTTCCCAAGATCGCGCTCGAGTCGTCGCAACGGGGGCCGGGGGAGAACTGAGGTAAGACAATCAATCGAAGGTTCGCTATCGACGTTCTTGATCCTCTTCGAGGCTTTCGAGGCAATTATTTCGGAGTTCCGTCGTCTGGAAACAATCAAAGGAGTTTCCCCACCATGCCGGGCTGTGAGATGGGAGTGAACTGCACCGAGCAATCTACGATGAGCGCCAGCTTCCCTGAGAACAGTGGGGGACTTGCCAGGATGTGGAGTCGGTGCGGACAGGCCCGGCGTACGAAAGAGAATGACGTGATTCGCGCTCCGCATCGACGAGTCCGGTCAGGATAATGTGGACGCTGGTCGGACGTTGAGCAGCATCGCGGACGGCATGCTTCCGATGTGGCATCCGGGTCCCGTCTCGCATTGCTTTGTGTAGTGCGGTGCAGTGTTAGCTGAACTGCACTGGGTCTATCTGTTCGCCCGTCTGTCCCTTCGTCCGTCCGTCGCTCGGTCCAACCGTCTGTTCGTCCCCGCGTCTATCTATGTGTGTTCAGAGCTCCCCACCCAGCGTCTCGTGAAGCGTGAAGTGTGCACCGTGCTTCAGATGACGCTCGCCTGGAGGCGCTGTCGTCGCTCTGTCGGCCACTTCTGCTTCTGGGACGTCAACACGGTAAGAGCCGCAACGCCGAACACCAAAGCTGTCGGTTCCATCTTCAGCTGATACGAAGAATACATTCAGCAGTTCATATTGGAAACAGCTTGCAG
This sequence comes from Phytoseiulus persimilis, assembly GCA_037576195.1. NCBI lineage: Eukaryota > Metazoa > Arthropoda > Arachnida > Mesostigmata > Phytoseiidae > Phytoseiulus > Phytoseiulus persimilis. Next base: position 12,073,079 of record CM075104.1, read on the forward strand.
TGGACAACCAGGATAAGATAGAAGTCCTCGGAGTTTCATCGACGAGTGGTACGTAGTGCAACGGAGTTCTGTGCCCGGAGGGTTCTGGTGCCCCGCTGATGTGATTCCGGAGGGAGAATCAGTGCTATCATGGACATCTACGAAGTGCAACTGTGTGCTCCGGAAAGGATTACTGGTTCTGTGCTCTGAGTGCTTTCCGAAACAGAAGACGAATTCTGCTCTCGCGTCGTGAACGGGCGCTGTCCCGTGGTTCGAGCCGCAGCTAAAGCCTAGCGTTTGATTCCTTACGGAGGCAGTGGATGACGAATCTAGCGGAGCTCTTGCCTGCGAATTTGCCTTCTTCATGTTCGAAAGTCTCCCTTCTCTTCCTCTTTGCGAATCTTCGAGAGAGATGAATCGCTGAGGCTCACATTTCTACAAGGAACCCGGGATCGTCGAACAAGTTGAGACCAGTTTTGACAGCTTGTTATCAGGGGCTGTTTTCCCAGCTTCCCGCATGGCACTCGGTCAACCTTAGAAGTACGAGTCGCGACGGAAGCGTTATGATCATTCAGCGAACTTTCCGACGGAGCATCCGAAGTTTGAGGGATTCCCATCATCGGTCTACTGCTGTAAAAACCGGAGGAAATATTTGGATGCTATATCACTCAGCTAGTCGTCACTCAATCTGTAGCTGCGTCTCGTGAGATTTCTCTGACCGATGGTCCAGTTCAATGCGTTTTGCCTTGAAAGTTCTCGATTTGAAATCTACCGAATCCAACGATCGAAGTCAACAGTGCTCATTCTCATATTTTGATCTGATTGCGAACAGCGGGCTCAGGAGCACTCTGGGAGGTCCGATAGTCGTGGGGTCTCATTTTAGGTGGTAACAAACCTGATATCCATCTCACTAATAATCTCTCCGAGCAGTTGGTCACCATGCGACTCCTGAGGACAATCTACAAGTAACAAAGACCAGGTTAGTTCTCATTTGATTTGACAGAAGAGGGCCATCAGATATGGGGGGACAGCAGAACCATTGCCGCTCTAAAGCGGGCTCATGCGAGTTCCCGGAAATTATCATGGCCTGGATGGATACTGAATGTCGTCCGAAACAGAGCACGCGATGTGCTCGAGGAAGATCAGCCTTAGATAGTTCGACCATGTTTGGGGTGATTCCCTCTATGCGTTCAAGTGTTCGATTCTGTCACAGTCCCTCATCTTCCGCTGATAGTTCCTCGGTCGGAACATTATAGAGCTTGCCGTTCGGACCGGGAACGGGGATTGCTGTCCATTCATGTGTTTCTGGCGTGGACATGGCCGGACTTCAACGCGGTTGACAAGAGCCGATGGTCTCGATCGAGTTCCTAACTCGGATCCTCGTCGTCACGAGCCTATTCAATCGTACGGTCTCTCAGCTCCGATTAAAGCGGCACCACCAGCCTCTTTCGGAATTGAGCTCTTTCAAAATCGATTTTTCGTCTTTCGACGATGAACATGATGGCCCGATTGAGTTCCAACGATCACTTGACATCTACAGATAACCGACAGCTGTGATCTGAGCCTTATTCAGTCGACACATGTTCAGGACTACAGATTTGTTGTGAGCTGCCACCTGATACGATGCCGCTCTCGCAAACCCATCAACTGATTCCTGAGTTAGCAGGGTTGTTGCTAGGAGTTACTCGAATGCCAAATCGAGTGCCAATCGATCGAGTCCCTGAAAATTGATCGGAAAACTCCGCGCTAGGGAGACCTGTTTCGGCGTCGGCCGATATAATGACAATCCCGCGCAGCGTTACTCATAAATTCTTATCATGATGCAGGTTGGGCTCGATCCGAAGCGGGAGAAACAACGAGGCGATATGTAGTTTTTATGAGCCGATGTACCATCATTGGTGTACCTAGTACGAAGAGCGAAGACGCAGGGGTGCAAGCGACAGTTTTCGCCTCGAGCCGCGGTGCTCCGAATTTAACACGACGACTGCGCGGCGCGATATGAAGTTAACTAAACGGAGCAGTCGGCTGGTGTTTCAACGCGTGTTCCTGTGAACCGTCTGGAGGAAAAATGTGTGAACTCTTTCGCTTCGGAATTTGGGCCCGCTCCTCCTTACAGCCCTAAGAAGTCGGACTTTCTCGCCACGACCACTCCGAGCTCTGTTGTCAAGTCCACGCGGTGACGCTTGGGCTTCCGCCAGGGCCTCCCGATGTTCACGCGCGAGACTTGCGATTCTTCGGTTTTAATTTGGATTCGAGCCGCTCTGTTGAGAAGCAACGTCGCTTCCTAGCATTGTCTTCTAAATTGGCGTATTCTACATCTCCGCTCGGACCGTCGGCCCAGTAGCTGGCGTGTCGGCTTAGTTGACACTTTGACGGCACAGGCTTGCAACAGTAGTCGCAACTAAGAAGGGGAGGAATGTGACACCGTTTAGCCTGGAGGCATCGCGCACTTCTTCCGTCGTTTTTTCTTCTCCCGTGAATGAAAACGGCACCCGAGCTGGAACGCTGCTCTTCTGGCTGTCATTAGGCGTTTGTGGAACGTTGTGACATCTGCCCGCGGTGCCGGCGCAGTGTTACAGAACAAGGGCATCCAGTGTACGCAGTCACAGCTCAAGATCAAGAAAAGCAACGGGAAAGTCGCGGCTGAAATGTATAGCGTTTGCGGGGGCGGTTGTTTGCAATCGACAGAGTCGCCTGACAGACAGTAGCCGGCGACGAGTGCCGGCGACAACGGGAAGAGGATCATTCACGCGCCTGTATGCTCACGCAGCAGTGCGGGTTGCCGTTTTCCTCCTCCCCTCTCTCTCTCCCACTCCCTCTCTCTCTCTCACACACTCCCTCTCTCTCTCTCGCGCCCCCTCTCTCTCTATCTTCCTTTCATCCTCGGATCGTTCGAAATAACTGATTCTCTCATACACGTCAGGATGACTGGGGATAGCTGGGAGCGGACAAAGGATATTCCCAGATGGGAATATCCCGGCTCCTGCACGAGTTTTCGATGGTCGCGGTTTGAAGGTCTCGGCGCTCCCAATATGAGGTCATGTAGTGATGCGAATTGACTGGATCCTTACAATAGATCCCATTCATGAAACGAGAACGAATGTGAGCGTCAGGTGCGCCGTCAGTCCTCTCGAAGAGAGGGGAGACACGAAGAAACTTCCGTGAAGATAGCGAGGTCACCAAACGCTGGCCAATATCCGAAGTAGTCATTGGACGAGCGAATGAGGCGCGCTGGAATTTTCTGTGCGTATTGTCACCCAAACATTGTTTGGCCTGGTAGCCGAAAAGTCACCCGAATCCGTTCAGCTAGTATGAAGCGAGCCAACCACTACCATCTGCGGATATCCTACGGAACCCGTTCGTCGACAGTGGCTCAACCGGAAAACCGGATGCAAAAACTACTGATCAGAACCGGTGGGGAACGAGGGATAGAAATGCATCTGACTCTTCTGATTCGGAAACAGGGCCCGAGAAGATATTCATATGCGGGCTAGCTCTACGGTGATTTTTTCAACGTTCACTGCCGAGGCACCGCGAGGAAATTCTCGCCAATCTTTTCGTAGTAGATCATCACCTGTCGGGGCCCTGCATATCGTATGCATGACCCTCGACGGGCGGAAAACTGTCCTCTAACCGTCTTGCGAAATCCCGGATTCCGGCCTCACGACGCTTGTCGAGTGCCAAGACTCGACTGAATCCACCAAATCTCTGTAGGCTCAATCTACCCAATTTCTGAACCCAGAAATTCGTGGGTGGCCACGACAGGCGATGGGCATATGGCTCCGGCGATCAAGCATTTCGTCCATTTACTTGTGGTCGAGTGAGTCACTTCTTCGAAGATTCCGTCGTTTTTCGGGCAAAATGCGACATCGGGTCGAACGCAACTCCAGTCTGCTCTGCTTTCTCATCGCCTCTGTCTTTCGAATGATTCGAGGTGATCTGAAAGTTGAAGCGATTCGTCGGCTGTCAAAATTTACTGGCTCATTTCACCGAATGAGGAGTATTTGGCGGGGAGTACTTGAATCCCCTCTTGGGTCAACCCAGCCACGACTGCAAGTGGGCGGACAGCGACTCGTTTCCGCTAGGAATTCCGTCGGGAGATACTCTTCGATTGCTCCGAACTGAATTATTGAATCATCGCTTCGAACATCGCGGCTGCCACCAAAGCAGCATTTGTTCGATCGCTCGCGCGCCTACATCGATAAATTCGATTCAGTTGAATTCAGTCTACGCGACATATGCGTCCGCAATGCAAACTCGTTGACCCGGGTCTGCTGCATGCGTCACTACACCTCATTCGGGATCGGATGGAACTCGCTTCGAATTCTCAACAATCATTTCGGAATGATCGACGAAAGCCAACGCGTGCCACCGAAACAAAGTATCTTGGTTTCCCGTTGCCGAGGTGGCATCCGATTGATCCGGAATCTATTGGCCCGAGACTCGGTGGCCCAAAGTTCATTCGGACAGAAATTCTCTCTCCAAATTAGACCAAATCGGAATCGGGCAGCCTCCTGTACCAAAATCACCCCCGCAGCTGAATTCGATAGCACGATAACAAAGCTTCGCACTCGAGATATTGTCTCACGTGGTATTCCAGAGCGCTTCCGATTGCCGTCGTCACATCCCCTGGGCTCGTAGACTTCGCTGATCATCAATATCGTGACATTCTGAGGCCCCTATGCGGGCGCTATCATGTAGAAGAAGGCCAAGAGCACGACATCAATCTCATTGCTCTCCTTCTGTGTCTGCTCGATCATAGATTTGAGAACTTCAAATTCATGAGTCTCGACAATGCGCCACAAGAGCACACGGGATTCTCACATTGAGGTATCTCGTTCACGGCCCATAAGACTCAAACTACCCAGGAAACTGAGCTTTGAAGAGGTTTTCGTCATGGAAAATCCGCTCGAATGGAGGGAGAGAATTCCCATGTACGTGAATTTCTGGCAAGCCCAACGCTTGCGGGACAATCGGCGGTGTGCTTCGGAAGACCCAGTTCTCTCGGCGAAGGTTGTCGGGGATTCCTGGCTTCCTGACTGAATCCCGGCATTTGTTCTGAGCGATCCCCTCTGGGACCGACTGTCCCCTTCGGAACCTTCTTCAGCTTGATTTGTCCGCCGTGGGTGTCATGCAAGCGGGCGTGCGATGCACGAAGAACCTAATTACCGTCGAGAACTTCAGCCGCTCGTGACTTTGGCGTCTGCTGGATAACCGTCGCTGGTTCGCGATCTTGGTCTTGCCGTTCACTCGGGAATCGTTCGAAAGTAGAAGGTTCCCTCAGCCGGCAAAGACGATGAACGGCACACAGGCTGATGCAGAATCTACAGTGGGTTATTCCGAAATCTTCATGGGAACTCACATCGTCGTGCCTCGGACGAATTTCCGACGCCGAAAGTCTTTGCCAAACGCTCAAATTGCGGAATGCAGAACAGCGCTCGCACCCCGATTCCCCGCTGTGCGAACTCCTCTGGAGGGAAACGTAAACATAAGTTGAAGAAACCCACATCCGGAGGTTTGCTCTCGGAGAAGCCCGAGAAACTCGAAATTGTACCGTTCAATCGACTCTGAGTCCAGTCATTGCGACTGTACGTCGCTGAATTATTGAATCGCCCCACAAGAGTCGAGCAGCCCTGGGGAGGACAGTTTGGGAAAACGTTTGACAAGGGGTCGTAAGTTACGTCTAGTCGTAACCCCATCGAGTCCATGCTCTAGCTTTATTCTGATATTGGCGACCGAGCTCCATCTTCGCGATCTTCTCCGAAAACCTGATAAGCGGGAACTGACGCTCTGGAGGTTTGCTTCCGCTCGTGAGCTGTTCGCCGGCGTACCAACACGAGACTAACGTGACCTGCGCTTGAAGCGTGCGCCAGAAAGGCTCTCTGTCACAAAAGCCACACGATATCCGTGACAGTGGGACTGGTTGTCGAGCTGCTCATCGCAAAGTATCGAGCCGAGCGATATCCCGAGTCAAGGCACACAATAATCTCCCTGTGTTCGAATATGGGCTAGATCCGGACCAACACGTCCCGTGGTATCGTAAGTGGATCATACGCGTCTGATCGCGTGATGATACGTCGTTTCTGTTTCACGATGACCAGTGTCCATGTGGTGCTTTCCCCCCTGGAAGTAAACGATGACGTCGATTGTTCCAGTCACCAACGTATAGCTGTCTACATCTTCTGCGATACAGACAAAAGTTAGGAATTCGAGGACACCGCCAAAAATCTCGACAAATTTATAGTTGAGCTCGCGCGAACTCGTGGGGGTCCCTACTAGGAGCCACACACATTAAAATACTCAGTTGTTGGAACGGGCGGGACCCGGAAAATGGGCGGTCACGGCGAGCTTGTGCGGGATCAGCGTTCTGTTCATCAGAGGCTTTCGGGGAGCTTTCAAGCCCTGTGAAAAATGACCCAATCGGTCTCTGGTGTCGAGGAAACGAAATCGCAACCGCTTTTGAACAGAATGTGTTCGGAAGGAAAAACTTCAGAGTGGAGGAACGACAAAGGACGTTTCCAACAGCTCAAAAACCGCAGGTTGCGGCTTGCATTCGCGTTCGGCGGAACGAAGGAAAAAAACGCATAGCTCTGCGAAATCGGGTTCCGATATGCGCTTGTTAAAGCCTGTAGCGAGGGAGGTTCTGCATCAGATACTTTCTAGAAGCGGGCTATACCGGCAGCAGCCACAGCCGTTGTTATGCCAAAGATTCTCAGCCTGAAAACTCAATTCGGACTCAAGGCCCCTATGCTATATCGTTCCCGATTCCGCATCGAGTCCAACAACGTCGGAGCCAGGCACGGCGTAGTGCCGAATGAACAGGAAATATCGCCTTGGTGCTCCTCTCCGTGTAGGTGATCAATGAGTGATCCTCGCAGTCGAACGGACTTCGGAACGCCAAAGAGTTCTCGCTACAGCGGGAAAGTTTTTGGAAAGAGCACTGACACATCCGTAACTCAGAAGTAGCCCTCACACTCGAAGATTCGGCGGAACTCGCTTTTGTGGTCGTCGAATCCAGCCTCATTCGTTGAGACTCCGTTCGATTGTTTCCCGCTCTACCCCCAAGAAGTCCTCTCTAGGGGCACCGCATCCGTTACCGTGTCACCCTCCCTCACGCAGCGAGTCAGTGATGGAGACGACCATCGTGGTGGGGAGCCGCGTCCATGGCCGGCAACGGCATCTGGTTGTCAACTTTGAATTTTCGCGCGCTCCAGTCAATCCTAGACCCAAGTCACTCGCCGCGAGCAGACGAAACGGAGCCGCCGTTTCGAAGCAGAAAAAACAACACAGTCATCAAGATGGCACTGGGATCGGAACTGGATTGTTACGGTGCGAATTATCGTGACTTTCCGACTGCAGGATCATGTCAGTTCTCGGCAGCATCGCTCGTGGGTCCGAAGCAAAGGACCAGGCAACCGACGTACACAACTTCTTCTGTACTCGGTCTGTGCTATGACGGTGGCGTTGTCTTAGCCGCTGACATGGGTGTCTCAGGTGGATGTCTCCGTTTCAATGGTCGTCCTAGACTCACCAGAATCAACGAGTTCACCATGATTGGACTGTCTGGCGACTATGCAGACTGCCAGTATCTGGAAAGTGTGATCGATGCGAAAATAATCGAAGAAGAGCGACACAACGAAGCCTTCAAGATGAAACCTCGATCTCTTCACGTGTATCTGAGCCGGATTTTGTATCAGCGACGAAACAAATTCGAGCCTCTTTGGACGAACATCATCGTCGCCGGGATGCAGGACAACAAACCGTTCTTGGGCGCTGTAGACATGGTCGGTACTGCCTTTGAAACCCATGTATACTCGACCGGCTTGGGAAATTACATGGGAATGGGTCTCATGCGAGAAGCTACCGACAAGGCGGATGGCAAATTGACGAAGGAGGCAGCGATTGCCGCGATCCAGGAATCCCTGCGTGTCTTGTACTACAGAGACAAAGGCGCGTACTCCGAATACCAGATCGGCGACTGTACAGCAGAGGGAGCGAATATTGAAGGTCCGTTCAAAATCGACAGTGGGTGGGAGATCGCGAAATTCGTCCACTTCCCTTGAGAGAACTCTCAAAGAACGTTTTCTACAACATCTGCTCCAATCGGCAGTACCTCGCATGTTAGCATCATCAATACAGCGTGAATATTTATCGTAAATAAATGCGTAAAGGTTACTGCTGAATTGAAAGAATCTTCCATCGTCGATCACCTAGTTCCATGCATCGTTGGCAGGGAGTTTTCGACTCAGCCTCATCACCCTCCTGCGTATCCGCGATCGGCCTGTGCTCAGGAGCTGAGTGTGCGGGTGAGCCTCTCAGCGGTGTTCTGGTTCGGCTTGATTGAACCGGGCTCGGGCTATCCCCGATGTTCCTCGATTCATTCAGCGTCAGTTCCTGAACAGGTTGGAAAACAGTGAGAGACGACGAGAGACTGCGCGGAGCACCTGTGGAATCCACCATGGACTCGAAGTGTTTCTGTTCAACAGGCTCGTGTCTTTGTTGAGGCTTTATAACATTCTTCTAGATATTCGCTCCTGTAGTCCTGACGTCTAGTTTCGCGTAGCGCTGCGCTTTGGGGAAGAGCTCATTTTGTTCGCATGCTGTCGATGGAGGAAAACAGTGTTCCCTTGAATTCGGTCGTGAACCACATGTGATGAGTGCTTTCGGGATGCGCTTTGAGCTCAACTAAATCTGATCTGAGCCCGGGAAAAGGCGGGTGAACTGCCATCTCCAACTCGCGTCTTCAGTCATTCACACGAGGCTTCGCCTACACAAAGACGTTCTGCGCTTGCTACCTGTTGTTGACGATTTTCTTTTGACGCTCAACTCTACTATCATCTGGTGGCTACGAATGATGTCGCTGTACCATTCAGCAGCAGGAAAAGTGAAACACCGTGGGTGTGGCGGAGCTGGACGGCCAGTTCTGCGTGATTCCGAGTCGTCTTGTGGGGGATCCCTCCACGGATCCGAGCTAAGTGCATGGAATGAGGTCCTGAATTCTCGAACCAGACTCTTCCCTGAAAGAGGTCGAACCCGATGCTTCGATTTTGATCCCGACTCGACAGTGGCGGAGATTCGAGTATCCTGTTCGAGGTCTATTAGACTACAGGCCACGCCTGCAGCTTGTCGTCCCACAACGAGCTAATGACTCTGTTCCTTCATGATGCTAACCGAAATATGCCCGTCGAGGAGTCACGAACCTTGTAGCTGATCGTCGTCGTGTCGCTTGAGGACGATTATGCAAATCACTACTGTGCTCAGACCTCCTTCGGTTGTTATTGTCGCTGCTATAAGTCGTCAGCAAACAACACCTTGTTACTGAATTACAATGTCTTGCTGCCATTGTTTCCGCTAGGACCAGAATCATTTCTGTGGCCTAAGATGATTTCTAGGAGTTTGACCCATGGTCTTTCAGAATCATTCCACGCATGCTGCGCGAACGCGAGACTGTTTCACAAGAGTCTCCGCTCGCTCCCGCCACATGCCGCTTCTGACGTTTGGGCTTCATCTTTCGATACCGTTCTGACTTGCAGTGTTCGCCAAAAATGTTTCAAATCGTCGGCTCGATTATAATGTTCGGATCATGTCATTAGTGCTCCTTCGAAACTTCACCGTCAATAAGGGAAAGTGGTGCCACGTTGAACAATGTTGGCCGGGAATAATGTCAAACTTCAGTCGGCTGTATTTCATCTCGGAAGCAGGTCGAGTACGGCAAACGCGGGAAGAGTTATGGATCGTTCAGCTTGATTCCAGAATCGCTTGAAACTTGCGGAACGGAACGGACGAGAGGGCTCACCTGCGCGGTTTTCACCCCGCCGTCTGGTGGTGCCAAATCATGGCAACAAAAGCGGTCAATGCTTTCAGTGTTGCTCGCAGTTGCCTTCCCTGTGCTTAGTCGCCGTATCGCGTCGAAAAAACGCGGAGAAACTGAAAAAGAGGAGAACAACTTATCAGACTCGAGCTGTGAAAAGAAATTGCCTGGGTGCTTCTGGGCAGCAACGCTGGAGTAAGAGAATAATCCAGAGAAAAAAAGGAGAACTTTGAAACCACGACGTGGCCACAGACTATGGTAGTTGATAATTTTTTAATCTCCCGTTGCGAAAACGGAGCGAATCTCGCCCATGAATCCGCGAAGGAGTGGTTTCTTCTTCCCATACTGAGCGCTTCTTGGTAGTTGATCTCTCCGTCCCGACAAATGACCTCCCAATCTGTCTGACTTCCATATTCCCCCTGGTTTCTATTCGTATCTCCCCGCAGTGACCTTGAAGGTCTGTCACCCAACTCACTAGAACATCGTACATGTATGCCATGTCATGAAAAAAAACACGACATCGAATGAGTCACCATAATCCATCAGGAAGGGACTCGATCCGGTCGCGACTCCTGCCGACAACGATGCAGTTCCGCCTTTCATTCAGTTTGTGCACGCTCCTGCTCCAGATTTCACGGATAAGAGAGGATGGCAGCGTCTAATAGCCTACTTCGAGGCGTGACAAACCTGGGTTCAACCGAGAAAACAGCCTGGGAACTGCAAGGCTTTTAGTACCTATTTTGCTTTAGTACTTAATTATACTTTAGTACCTATTTCTGTCAATCGCGCACCACCGTTTCGCAACGATCCTCGATCACTTCGGGAACGCGCCCGGAAACTCCGGAGGGTTTGGATAATTAAGAGCGAGACTTGGATGCTGTACCTTGGTCGATACCGAGGAACCAGAAAAGTGTTCTCTTCGGAAAGAGTAGCTGGAACAGATAATTGTCAACCCCTCTAGAATCACTCGTTTTCGTTCAGGTGGAAATTAGACAGCCGATGATTAACCGTGGCATGAGCCAGAAAATTTCTCCGACCCGGTTAGAGCGCGAACAATGGTGAGGAGTTCAGAAAGTCGTTCAAGTCTGAAATGGGTCTCCTCTCGCTGACGCGGCTGACCAGGAAAATAAGTTTAGATCATCGAACGAGAGTGCGTAGTACCCGTTGCGAATCAGGAATACGGGTCTGTTGAGATGATTTTCTCTCCAAAGCTTTGCCGGCGCGGTTCCCTCATCCGAAGGGAATGCGTCTCTGCGGAATTGAAATGGAAGTCGATCAGGAGACGAACACCGAAAGCTTGGCAGTGTCTAACGACTCCGGCCCTGCGTGCTTGTGGATCTAACAAGTGGCGATCGAGTCAGTAAGCGCGCAGTGAACGTCCAAACAACGGTGGGACAACAGCGAGTCGACCCGCCACGACCCCGGTGCTCGAGGATTCTCTGGTTGTGATCGTCATCATCATCGCCATCCAAGTTGTCCCACACGGCACTTCCGGTCGTCGACCGACCACTCGGCTGACTGGCTGTGGTTCGGATACATGCGCGTCCGCCTGCTTGAAGGGTCGCTTAGTCGACATCGCATTGTCTTGCTCCGCTGTTCTATTCAAAGCGTTTTTTCGAAGTAATCTGGGGGAGTGCTCCGCCCCGCGATTAAACGCGAGCCCGCTCTTCTGCTCTTCAGGGCTGCCCAACGCTGGTCGACAGTGTCGTCTGCACTCACTGAGTCATACTCTGAGCATCGCGGTCAAGCTCTTCGGCTCGAATATCGGCGAAAATCACGACAAGGATCTAGCGGCCACTCAATAGCGGGAAAAGGGAATATACAGATTACCGGTTGGTGGAAGAACCTCCCGAACGTCATGGAGTCTTCTCTGCGAGGGGGCTCCGATGCCCACCGCGGACGATTGCACGAATTTCGGAGTTTTCTGAGTGGTTGATGACGTGGAGGCACGGAAGAAGAGCGAATTTTCCGGCGAGGACGCGCAACAATCCCAGGAGGGGAAGCGTCGGAGCTTCTTCCGGTCGAGCTCAGAACGGTCAGGCTTCAAATTTCAGAAGCTCAAAACCGAGAAGCAATGAGCGAACTAAATTCGGGACGAGCGGACTATGGAGGAAAAGTAGCCGATGGAGCCTCCCGACGTTTTAAGAAAGCACCGAACACTCTTCGGCTCCTTCCGGAGAACTGCTTCCCCGTTGTGCGATACAGCGAATGATTGATGTATCATTGAGAGAAAACACCAAAACATATTGTCTATACGTAAATCGCTTTTTGATTCTTCCTGGGCTTTTCCATTTTTCTTGACTCTGCTGCGGGGTCGATCTCAGGTCAACGCGCGGCCAAGTTCGTGTGGTGGAGGAACATTCGTGTAGCGGCCTGACGGTCCACCTGCTTGCGGCATGCTGCAATTAAGGTCTAAGGAATGCGGCAAAACATTCTTGATTGGAGTCGCCAAAAAGAATAACCCGGCCCGAATTTAGAACGACCACAGTTTCAAGAGGGAGGCGTCGCCGACCAATGGTCCGAGTTGAAATCCAGTAGGTTCGGAAGTACGGAACGGAACGGAAATACGAATCGGGAAGACAAACGAATGCTTTGAAGTACTCCTAATGGGCTCGGTCGACGGATTTGGTTGTGCGACTCCTTCCGCCTTCCGCCGATCGGGAGCTCGACAACGACGTGAAGATGCTTATTCTTTTTTCAATCGGTGCGGTTGGTTACCGGATTTCTCTTTTTCTTTCGCTTTTCTTCTTCGGTTGATCTAGTTTTTCCCCCGTTTCGGAACGTTGTCTTCCGTTGGTCGACTTCCGAGTGGTATCTTCTCTGAGGATCTGCGTGGGTATCAACTACCGAGGTAGATGCTTCCAAATCGTAGAGAGAAAGTTACTCCCAGCAACAAGGAAACGTAGATAGCTTTTTGAGAAGATCGCGGCGATCCACTGCTTCCTACTGAAGTGTTCCAATATCTCGGTTATAATTTCCGCCATTCTTCCAGAGCCGACCCGGCGGGGTCTCCTGCAAGATGGTCATCGTCACAAGGGTGAGCTAATCTAGAGTTTCCTCACCTTTGCTTTCTTACCGGAGCAGATAGTCCACTTGTTTCTCGAATCGCCCCGTCCTGTTCTCCTCAAAACGTTCAATGGTGTTCTGAAGTTGCCCCATGCGCAGTGAATGGATCGCGTGCAGCTCTCGTGAATTTTTTGGAACTGATCTGTCATCATTACCGTCTTGCCTCAATCCATGTTTCCCGCTCTTCCAACTTTAGCCGAACGAACACTTCGCGATTGTTTGTCTTCGTCCCGTTGCCTAATCCATCAATACAAAGTCTCTTCCCGACTTGGCCGAAGCTTTTGCTTCCGGGCCGCTCGTTTCCGAAATTAATTCCGGAACTTTCACTGTGATCTATTTTGAAGTTGGATGGCGCCATGCCATCCTAGCAATACTCCCTCATGTGTACATGCAGAGCGAGCGCAATGTTTAACTGAGTTTTCTGTGATTCCTCAGAAGGAAGTGAGTCTTTTCTTTTCGGTCATGGGTGCGGGAAGCTGTTCGCGGGTCACATTGTATTCAATATGTCAACACCAGTGTCGCTCTGCTCCGCGATACGGGCCGCGGGAGTTCAGGAAATTCCAGATCGGCTCGCTCGGACTCCTTCAGTCTTATTTTGCTGAGACTGAGCAACGTCCCGTTGGCACGGGCGAGAGAACGATGACAAACAAGTCAAACGTCAATTCCGATCCGCTACCCCCCGCTCAAAAGCAGCTCGTTTGAACTCTGTGAGTCACTGTCGATGTTCTCGGAACTCTGCGAAAACTGAAGTGATGAGCAGAGCCTGGGAGATAATTTCGAAAAATCACCTGACCTCCCAGGCTTCAGTGATGAACCATCAGATCAGAAGTGTTCCGCCTGCTTTGGAAACTCGGGTGAAGGGATTGAAAGAGCTGAATTGAGCACAGCCGAGGAGAGTCCGATCCCTCAAGAACAGCAGGGATCTCCTGAAGCCGCGGTCCGGAATCCGGAGATATCCTCACCGGATGCTCTTCAACGTGCAGTCTCCACGAGGTGTCCCCTCCATTCGAAAACTTGTGAACAACCTTAACTATTGGAATTCAGGGCGACTTTATCTGGATTGAGCCCCAGACGAAGAAGGAATTCGACGTGGCCATCGGGGCTCAGGTCATTTCTGCTGAGGGACGCCGGATACAAATTAGGGACGATGACGGTCAGGAGTACTGGCTTGCTCCTGAACGTAGGATCAAGGCGATGCACCCAACATCGGTGCAAGGAGTGGAAGACATGATCTCACTCGGCGACTTGCACGAAGCTGGAATCCTTCGAAATCTTCTGATTCGCTACAATGACAACCTCATATACGTGAGTACTAATCGGCCATGCATCTATCCTCCGCCCACTGTAAAGATCTTGGTCATCAAAGAGCCTCGAATCTGACAGGCTTCACGACCACATTGTCCGCATAACTATCGTTGCGCTGAAACATACAACCCTTTTTCCAGACCTATACCGGCTCGATTCTGGTCGCTGTCAACCCTTACCAAATCCTTCCGATCTACACGGCGGACCAGATCAAGATGTACCGCGAGCGTAAAATCGGTGAACTCCCGCCGCACATCTTCGCCATCGGAGACAACGCGTACGGAAACATGAAGCGCTTCCACGTGAATCAGTGTATCATCATCTCGGGGGAATCGGGTGCAGGCAAGACAGAGAGTACCAAGCTGATACTCCAGTACTTGGCGGCCATTTCTGGACAGCACAGCTGGATAGAGCAGCAGATATTGGAGGCGAATCCGATACTCGAAGCTTTCGGGAACGCGAAAACGATTCGAAATGACAATTCTAGTCGATTTGGAAAGTACATCGATATCCATTTCAACAAGGGCGGCGTGATCGAAGGCGCTCGGATCGAGCAGTACCTTCTGGAGAAGTCTCGCATCGTTTCCCAGGCACAAGACGAGCGAAACTATCACATCTTCTACTGCATACTTGCCGGGCTTAGTCGAGAGGAGAAAGATCGGCTAGAGCTCCTGGATTGCTCAAAGTACATCTACCTGACCGGTGGAGGTTCGATTACTTGCGAGGGCAGAGACGACTCTCGCGAGTTCGGCGACATCAGATCGGCTATGAAAGTGCTCATGTTTTCGGAGGAGGAGATCTGGGACATTATGAAGATTCTGGCCGCTGTCCTTCATCTAGGTAACATCCAGTTCAAACCAACTCTCATCGACAACCTGGACGCGGTCGAAATCGTCCGTAGCTCAGCTATCCAGAGCGCGTCGAAGCTTCTGCAGGTCGAGGTCAAGCAGCTGAGCCAGGCCTTGACGACGAGAACGATTTTCGCGCACGGCGACACGGTGGTCTCGAACATGGGAGTAGCCCAGAGCCGCGACGTCCGAGACGCGTTCGTCAAAGGAATCTACGGGCGGATGTTCATCCAAATCGTGAACAAAATCAACGC
This sequence comes from Phytoseiulus persimilis, assembly GCA_037576195.1. Taxonomy (NCBI): domain Eukaryota; kingdom Metazoa; phylum Arthropoda; class Arachnida; order Mesostigmata; family Phytoseiidae; genus Phytoseiulus; species Phytoseiulus persimilis. The sequence goes on from CM075104.1 coordinate 12,088,342, forward strand.
AGCCATCTACAAACCAAAGCAGTCTTCGCAGCATTATCGAACCTCGATTGGAGTCCTCGACATTTTCGGTTTCGAGAACTTCAACGTCAATTCGTTCGAGCAGTTCTGTATCAACTACGCCAACGAGAACCTCCAACAGTTCTTCGTCCAGCACATTTTCAAATTGGAACAGGAGGAATACAATCTGGAGGCTATCAATTGGCAGCACATCGAATTCGTTGACAATCAGGAGGCTCTCGACATGATAGCTGTGAGGCCAATGAACATCATGGCGCTCATCGATGAGGAGTCGAAGTTCCCGAAAGGTGAAGCCTGCGTTCACTGATGAGAAGAAAGCGGCGATGTGGCGGATTTAGTGATGAAACTGATTGTGAAATCCTCATTCCAGGAACCGACATCACCCTTCTGAACAAGCTCCATAAACAGCATTCGACGAATCGGAACTACCTTAAACCAAAATCGGACATCAGCACTTCGTTCGGGATGTGCCACTTTGCCGGGGTGGTCGTTTACGAGACGAAAGGATTTCTGGAGAAGAATCGGGACACGTTCAGCGCCGATCTCATTCATCTCATCCAGATGAGCGAGAACCGCTTCATGCAGAACCTCTTCATCAGCGAAGTGAACATGGTAAGGTCAGACTTTTCGAAGGATGATGTCCAGGAGCCGTAAACCGCTTCGCCCTGGAGTCTGTGCCATAACCATTCGACGCATTCCCATAGGATGAGAAACTAGGACGAAAAATTGGGGAATGAACACTTTTATCTCTCTCTCCCTCTCGCAGGGAACGGACACGCGCAAGAAGACTCCCACGCTAAGCGCCCAGTTCAAGAGATCCCTCGATTCCTTGATGAAAGCGCTGAGTCAGTGTCACCCCTACTTCATCCGATGCATTAAACCAAATGAATTCAAGAAGCCTAAGATGTTCGATCGAGAGCTTTGCTGCAAACAGCTCCGCTACTCTGGCATGATGGAAACGATCCGGATTCGACGAGCTGGCTACCCGATCCGACACACATTCCGCGAATTCGTTGAGCGGTACCGTTTCCTCATAGCTGGAGTGCCGCCACCGCACAAGTGAGAGACCTTCTAGCCCATTTCGATAGCTATCTTCGTTTTCGAGCCAACTCGAACAATAAAAACCGAATCATTCTCAACAGGGTCGACTGTCGACAAGCGACGGCTAAGATTCTGAGGGCGGTTTTGGGGAAGTCGGATTTCCAAATCGGAAAGACGAAAGTCTTCCTCAAGGATGCGCAGGATCTGTTCCTCGAACAAGAAAGGGACCGAGTTCTGACGAGCAAGATCTTGGTTTTGCAAAAAGCCATACGCGGTTGGTGAGTGGATCTTGCGCTGCGCTACGCTTCGGGAGTCGGCCGCTCTCCAGTTCAATTTTAGTCGTGCAAAGCAGAGCATTCGCAAGGAGGCGCCTAATGAGCTCATCGCCGAATTCGTGGTTGCAGGTACTGGCGACGCCGTTTTGTACGGCAGCGAGCGGCGGCCATCGTCATACAACAATGGTGGAAAACCAAATTCCAGAGACGAATGTTCCTCAAACAGATGCGAGGTTTCCAGAGGCTCCAGGCTGTTTGGCGGGGACGGAAACTCGCTCGACGCTTTCGGCTACTCCGGGCAAACATCGTCGCACTCCAGGCTAGGTGTCGGGGCATTTTGGTTCGACGCGAAGTCTACACTAAACTTCGCGCCGTGATCGTAATCCAGAGCTTCATTAGGATGTTAATTGCCAAGAAACTGTGAGTTCCTGTCATCCATCTCGGCGCTGTTTGAAATCTGCTCCCCTATTTATACCCTCGTGATATGCATAACGTTCATTAGATTGCTCTCAGCGATGCGGAGGTTCGCCGATTCCGATGCTGGGTCTGAGACTTTGGAAGAAACAACTATCTTAGCGTGGAGAGGGACATGATTCGGCTTTTGTTCAGTCACCTTTGTTTTCGGTTCGCTTCACGCGTTTGACAGGGATCTGTCGCTGTCCGGATTTCGCGGGCTTTTTGACGTTGTTTTTTTTCTCACGCAGTTTGCTGAAACCCAGTGTTCAGCGGCTGCTGTTGACGTCAAGTGTTCGATGATGGTAATAACGATTGAGTTCGTTGAGTGGGCGGGTCGGGTCGCGTTCTCTCCTAGAAGAAGACGGGGTCAAACGGCATCCGTCACTTGGTGTTTGCGTATTTCTCACCAGCTCGCAGAGACAGTGATTGTTTTTCGCGTCAACGCGGTACGCCGGAAGACGGATTATTTTCGGAGCTTCTCCACGTTGATCTCTATGCTCGAGCTGCCGGTCCGCGGTAAGTTGTCGCGACCTTTCCGGTGAGCCCACGGTCATCCCCGGACTTTTCAAGCTGCGTCCCTGCTACGGCATCGATGGGTACCTACAAGTGCGTGAACCGGGTTTCGCTCAGCGAAACTGATCCTATCTTCCTTACCATCGAAGTGTTCCATGCGGATGTGGCGGAGCGCGTGAAGCGAATGTCGTTAGAGAAATACGAGTGAACTCCCACTGAGAGGCGGCGACCCTCTCGACCGAGCAAGGTAGTCAACGCAGTTTGTGACCGAGTGTGTGTGACAGTGCCCGTATTAATGCGCCGTCACTTTCGGTCGGGCCTGCCTCGATCAGTTTCGCTTTTTGCGGGATTGTGATTAGGCCAGCCTCTCTCCCTGGGTGCCAGTCTGTATGTGTGTGAGTGTCTCTGTGTGTGTCTCTTCCCGCAGTGCTCCGAACAGAATTTCTTCCACGGCCCATTGTAGTCCACCAACCTGTCAGCATGGCCGAAAACCTTCCTCCTTTCGACAATCCGTATGACAGTTCTATAGTGTACGTTGATCGGTCCTCGACACTTTCTCTGAGGCCTAGAGCATCCGCTCGCGCTGTCTTTCCCCGCCCGGCGGCGATCTTGAGAGCTCCGGATGGAATCTCGCTCCGACCATTCTTGTTATGCAGTGTGATCGCAAACAGGACTGTTTCTTCCCATCAGGATCGACGGGAGAAGCGTTGAGTTCCTGTGACCCAAGTTACCCAGAAGTTCTCCATCGAGTCGGAAATTTGATCTAGCAAGACTAGAACTGGACTGAAGCTTTCCCACTCGGTCCCTGATTCCTTGTGCCGTGACTTATGGCTCCCGTCCGTGCTAAAGTCTTGTCCCAGTATTTGTGCCGACTGCTCCTAGACACTTAATTTCGTGATATTTTCAGATACCAGAGAATGAGAGTTGAGCAGAGCGCTCAGTTGGAGGCCATTCGGCTTCGGGATCAGGAAGAAATGTCGCTCTCGAAGCAGTTTGGTCCGAAGAAGGCGAAAGAAATCGCCGAAAAGAAATACAGGTTAGAACAACAAGATAGAGACACGATAATGTCCCAGATCGTTTCCTGAATGTTGTCGATCACGAAAGTCATCGGAAAATTCGCATACCACGAACAGGGAACGTCTGGCGGCGATTTACAATCGACAAGTCGAAGAGGATGTCGAGGTCCGTAAGATTCTCGAGATGAAAAAAGCAGCCATCCTGGACGCCGAGAAACGTCAGGATGAACCCCTCGACGATTCAAAACTCGTCGATGTCATCTTCGATTTCCTTCCTCGGAGTGACTCAGTCAACGAGCAAGCCGCTCCGACTGCGTTCAAAGACCTGGAACTGCTGCGCGATGCCAACATGAATTCCGAAGCCGAAGGTTCGATACCGTCGGTGCCCCATGACCACTCCGAAGACCTGTCCCAGCACACATTCCAGAAGTTTGCCGCAACCTACTTCCAAGGTACGTCGCGGCTCACTGATCGGCCTCAACGCCTGTTTCGCGGACCTGGATGAAATCAAGGAGTGTACGGGGTGTCCTACACCCCTCAGGATTTTTCTTCTTCGAGGAGCTATTGTAGCATGTGAACCTCATTCACTAATCCTGGAATTCCACCGCAGGGGTCCAGACTCATATTTATCAGAAGAAACCAATCAAACAAAGTCTGTTACCCCTCCCAACCCACGGAGACACCATGGCGGCTTTGGCATTATGGATCACAATCCTTCGATTCATGGGAGATCTTCCCGAACCGAAGTTCCATGTCATCGATCGAGACAACTCGTCAGTTATGTCCAAGGTCAGCATCAAATGAATAGGTGCTCTAGCCAGATCTGGGAAGCTGTCAGATCCAACGCCGTTGCAGCAGCACAGTTAAGAGATCCATGTCGTTTCAATGCATCCGTTCCCACAGGTAACGGCCACCCTCGGCAGGAACTTCACGAAATCTAAGGAGTTCCAGAACGCGAAGGAGCTGATCGAGAACGGTTCGGAGATCGGTCAGAAAGAAACGATCAAAGTGAAGAAGTCTATCAGGAACCGACTCGTTTCCCTGACATTGAAGCGCAAAAATAAAATCACAGAAGACATGCGACGCCATCTTCAAGAAGAGGAGCTAGCCGCCGACAGCTACTCGCAATGGCTAGAAGCGAGACCGACATCGAACCTAGAGAAGCTGCACTTCATCATCGGTCACGGGATACTTCGGGAGGAGTTGCGAGATGAGATCTACTGTCAAATCTGCAAACAGCTGACCGGGAACTCGGAGAAAAATTCCCATGCCAGAGGCTGGGTTCTGCTCTCATTGTGCGTTGGCTGTTTCGCGCCGAGCGACAAATTCGTCAAATACCTCTTGAACTTCATCCGGGAAGGCCCTCCGGGCTACGCGCCCTATTGCGAAGAGCGTTTGCGCCGGACCTTCATGAACGGAACTCGCGGTCAGCCCCCGTCGTGGTTGGAGCTGCAAGCGACCAAATCAAAGAAACCACTCATGCTGCCCATCACGTTCATGGACGGCAACACGAAGACATTGTTGGCGGACTCCGCTACGACCGCTAGAGAGCTCTGCAATCAGCTTTCGGATAAGATCGGCTTGCTCGATCGCTTCGGTTTCTCCCTGTACATCGCCCTATTCGATAAAGTCAGTTCCCTCGGAAGTGGCGGGGAACACGTCATGGATGCCATCAGCCAATGCGAACAGTACACCAAAGAGCAAGGTGCTCAAGAAAGGAACGCACCTTGGCGTCTATTCTTCCGGTGAGTTCCCGCGAAATCGCTCATCATGCAGCCGACGCCTCGCTTGGATTGAGACTCATTCGAATCTTGCAGGAAAGAAATCTTCGCACCTTGGCACAACCCGATGGAGGACTCGGTGGCCACGAACTTGATCTACCAGCAGGTGATCCGCGGCGTGAAGTTCGGGGAATACAAGTGCGAGAAAGAAGAAGACCTCGCAATGCTGTCGGCTCAACAGTTTTACGTCGAGAACTCTGCGAGTGAGTTCCTCCGTCATGCCTTTCGATGGAAAATGTTCCACCCGGAAACACGACCCGGGGTTTGCCAGCTAGGGCGCCTAGCTCGGACTCCTGAGCTATGTCCGGAAAATGAGGATTCTCGATTTCAGATGCCGATCCAGAGATTTCGTTGGATCGACTCCGTACTCTGGTTCCGAACTGTATACCCGACTCGTACTTGGTCTCCGGAGACCGGGCGTTAGAACGATGGATTCATTTGATTTCTCAGGCTTATCGGAAAAGTTACTACCATCGTGAACGAACCGAACCTTCGAGAGTCAAGGAGGACGTTGTGGATTACGCGAAGTTCAAATGGCCCCTGCTCTTCTCCCGATTTTACGAAGCCGTTCGATTGTCTGGGCCGCCTCTTGCCAAGAATGAAGTTATTGTTGCCATCAATTGGACAGGAGTTTATGTTGTCGACGAGATGGAGCAGGTTCTTCTAGAATTATCTTTCCCTGAAATCACCAACGTCGCCAGTCAAAAGTGAGTTTATATTTTCTGTATTTTCTCGAAATCAGCTTGATGAACTTCATCTTGGTTCACTTGTATAGTTCAATCGCGAACTAAACAAGAGATCTAGTTGCTTGTTTTCCCTCATGACCGGTAGTTAATCATTCTTATTGCGGTCATTCCGTTAGAAACCGTTGGAAAAGCTTGACTAGAGCACGCGCTCCCGCGGCGTGGGAGCTGGCGGGAATTCCGACCACATATCAGACATCCGAAACGAGCTTCATGCCACGAAAAGCGAAGATTTAGGAGAAGCAAAAACATTTTCGAATGTTTTTGATGACTCTGGGCTCATATTGAAATCTGCTCGTGGCTATTCGTTCCAGCTCAAGTTTGACCTGTGGATAGACAGCTGATGGTTAACGAGTTCCATGCTGCGGCTCGCTATAGTCTCAAAACGGATCATGCCAACTGGAGCGGGTACTGATACCCGCTGTTTCGAACGTCGACCCCTCGATGGGTTTGATAATTCCGTGCATCGGTTGAGAGGTCCGCCAGTTTGGGACCAAACGCTGGTCGCGATGTAGTTTCACTACAGCGGTCTTGAGATGGCGTGATCAAGCTAGATTGTTTGTTTGTTTATTTTCTCCACCAACGGATGAGTCTTTTTTGAGGTGCACTCGATCGATATGGAAAGCAATCCTCCATCAAAACCACGTTGGGGTTTGTTCGGACGTAGGGTCGTGGATGGACGGGGGTCCCGTCGCCCAGCGCGAACGTGTTACGTTTTTTCGCAATCTAGCACCTTTTCCGGCGGCGTGATCGGGACATCGATCAGCGGCGGCTGCTCGAAAGTTGCGTCGTGGCGCGAGCTGTTATCTCGAATTGGAGAACTTGCCAGCCCGACGTAACTTTATGCTCCAAGAGCGCTATTCAGTGAGCTGCGCGAGAGTCGGCTCAATCCTTGCTTTCGGGCTGACGATCATTACGTCCAGCGCCGGCCGTCATCATCACATGGTCATGGTGTTTGCCGTTGAAAACAGCCCGAGCCGTCTCGTCTTGATTCGAGCTTCACAACCATAACCACCAGAACTTCTCAAGCGCATCCTTTTTGCCAAACTGATGATCCCCTCCCCGCTTCCACGCTAATTTGTCAGCCCTCAACAAGAGGGATGCGTCTTAAAACGATTCCCATAGAGTGCCCGTGGTTGTTCCAAGCCCATGGCAAACGACAACAGCTCTGAGGCAGGAGCTCCGCACCGTCGACGTTCCGACCCGGGAGAATACCAGACTCGAGCTCGAAGACTGCTCACCTGGATGCTCAACGCACGATCGGCATCGGATTCCCCGGGGGAAGGGGGCAAGGATGTGATGACGACGATGATGATCATAATCGTCGCTAGTTTTTCATGACGCAATCAACATGGTTTTCAAACCTGCGAAGATTTTCCTGATAACACAGAATCTTTGCGGAACAATTTCAGCCATCGAAGTGGTATTTAATCCACCCTTCCCAATATTATAGAAGAGTTTTGGGAGAGGGGCATGGCCACCTTGCTCCCCCCGCCCCCTGGGGACGCCACTGACGAAGAGAAGTGTTTGTCGAATTCAAATTTTTTTTCCGGTAAAAAGCAGGAAAGCGGAAGCGAAATCCAGACAACTGTTCGGAAAACTCTCCCTGACGGCTCGAGAGTAGTTTGTTATTCGATTTGTTACATGGACGCTTTTGGAATTCTCGCGGATGTTCCAAGACTCGTAGACCAACTCCGGCTCGAACAAGATGTTTTCAAATTCGCGTTGGGTCATCGTGACCGTTTCCTGTATTTCTATGGCCTCTGTTCAACTGACCAGAAGTGATAACAAGCTGAATGGTTACATGCAAATTTTATGCGGTTCCGGATTCCGAAAGAACAATCGAGTATTCACGATGTCTCTAAAAAGTGGCGAATTCGGCGATCAGGTTCGGGGAAGTTTTTTCGCACTCCTGTTCGCCCACCAACATGAACGGGGTCAGTTCGATCATGAGACCTCGATAATTTTCCCAGGGTGACATATCGAGTGGTTCGGCTGAGCTTCTAGGGATACTCTCCAGATGAATCCGAGGAGATTTTGAGATGCCGCTCAAAACGATTGCGTAAAGTCTGGGGTAATTTGCAACGATCACGGTTCGGCAGACACGTGTGTAGGGGCAGGGTTGATTTATTCTGAGCTCCCCATAGGCTTGGTCCCTCGAGCGACGGTCATTGACGTTGAGTGAGGCCCGTTGACTGTCAGGAGTGAAGCGCCCACGGTTGCGCCGGATGTCTGGACTAACCCGCTCCCTTCTACCCCCACTCCCCCCGCCATGGCTCTTTTCGGCGAATTTCGCCCCTCATTGAGAATCCCCGCGCTGAGGGTACACAGGAATCGGCTTGATCGGAACCTTTCAGGTCCTAATGCTTGAGTCATCCGGTTATCGGATGCGTGATTGAGCGGATCACACGATTCTTGGTGGAAGAATTGCACATCAATATCAGGATCCTGAGACTCCTCCCGGGCCAATCGAAATGCGTCATCAACTCGATTCTTGACTAGTGTTGTGTCTTAGGGTCGCCGAACTTTTGTTTCCTTCAGGCGTGAACAGAACCCAATTTTGTTGCAACCAACGGGAAGCCTCAACCTCATTTCATATTTTCTCATACAAATCTTCGTTGTTGTTTTCTTCGGTTCTTATCTTCCCTGTTTTCTTTAATTTTTTTTTTCATCTCCCTTTCCTCTCCCGATGCACTCTTCTGAATAGCGACGAATTTTTTGCGGCGAACCATATCCAACCGTAGCGAGCTCTTCGCGGGCTCGCTTCTTCCCTGGTTGGCCGTTCCCTTAGCGGCTCGACTGGTTCTTTCGTTTCTTGAACGGCCGCAGCAAAGTCGATGATCTTCTGACCAGTCCGTGAGAGCGAAGTGTGGCCGGCGCGCGGGCTTGCTTTCGACTAGCTGTCGGACTGGCAGGCGACCGTCGTCCCCGATTTTTCTCCCTTTTTCCCGATTTTTTCTTCCTTCGAGAAGGAAGAAATCCTCGGCGATCGATAGCGACGACGGTTTCGGCGATAACAACAACAAGTTTCGGACACAAATCGCTCGTCATTGACCTCTCGGATCACAAGTCCGGTTACTATTCAACGCTTGGCAGCGACAAGGCAGTTGTTTCCTCCGAGAGTGATGCGGCAAAAAAGCGAGGAACCTTGGAGGAAGAAAACGGGAGCCTGTCCGACCTGCTCCTCGGCCGCCAACCTCCGAGCTTCGGAAAACTTCCACGCTGTGAGAGTGAATCATTTTTGCCCAGACACTCCTGTCATGCTTGACCCAGTGGCACCACTGGGTCGCGCAGCAATGATCGGCAGACACCGTTTTCGATCATTCCACCAATTTTCAACTGGGCTTCAGACAGGCGCAGCGGAAAGCAGCTCAAAGCCTCACTCCCTTCGAAGGTGAACAGCTGGATAGTGTCAACGGCGCTCGCGTCCAATATAGGTTTTCGTCTGAAATAACAAGGGAGTACAGTTACGATGGACCGAAAGTCTTTGGCTGAGCTCGCTGAGAGTGTATTTTCCGTTCGGGATCCGAGCTTCGCTCGGGCGCGACTGAGTCCCGCGAGCCTCAAGGGCAGGTCTGCCTCCCGAGTTTATCGTGGGCTGATATGAGTTATGAGCACTTGGAGCCGAGGCAGTTGTGAATCCATCATTCGAGCGTGGCGACGACGCGAATTTGCTCAGATTCACGATTGAATCGGCATCATCGAGCTCGGCGACAATATCTAAGTTGCGAGGATCTGCGGGAACTCCCTCGCCGCATTGCTTCCGCGGGAGAGGCGTTCGCAGTCGAACAAGCCGAGCGATGTTCTTCTGCTCCCGCCGTTGATGCCGCGTTTTCAGTTGGCGCAGTAGTTGTCGAAGCGGGCTCAAGCCTGACATTCGAATTGTCGAAGATTCGAGTTGAGAGAAATATTCGCCAAAATCGTGATCGAGGGTGCACGTGTGAAAGTTCGCTGAATCTTGTGTCACTCGGTGCGGAATCGTTCGTGACGGGAAGCCCTGGATTGGCGGAGACGCACGGGCCACTCCATTCCCATGAAGTTCGAGAATGGAACGATGAGGGACACCTTTTGGATTTGATAAACGTAGGTTTCTTGAAGGAGTGCGTAGGCAGTGCTGGCACCATTAGAACGGGATGCTTCCGGAGCTCGATTCCCTGTTCTTCTTGGAATAGATCCTTTGGGAACTCGTTCCCTTGTGCTAACGGCTTCCCGAGCTCACGGGAGCTACGAACGATTGAACCAGGCATTATTGTGGTTGAATCGAGGACGGGTTTCCCCGCTTGTAACTCAGATACTTCCTCGGGATCTGACGCATAGTATTTGCGAAACCGCGCAGGTCTGGAAGGAGCACCAGCTGTTCAGGACCTCGTCGCCTGCAGATCACTCATCATATACTGTACATGAGCACCACATCGAGTGGAGATCGGAGCTAGGGCTCTGCTGCGCTCCTTCGAGTCTGGAGCATATCTTCCAGTGTCCCGTGCGTTCGCTCTCCTCAATTAGTGAAGCTTTTCTTCTCCGCTGAGCTCGAGCCCGAGCTGCGAGACAGACCAAAAAAGCTGTCAAATGGGCTGAAGATATTCGAGCGGAATCTTACTTCGGAGAACAGGATCCTGTCACTGACACCCCACAACTCGGGATGGAGGAACTTACTCTTCCGCAGAAATAAACGAACCCGAGTTCTTATGAATGCAGCTTCGATGGACTCGAGGAATCGATGTGACCAACTTCTCATGCATGCCACGAATTCCATGTCACTGGATTTTCATGTTTATGATTGAAGAAATCACTCCGCTCCGTCCCGAAGCTCTGCCATCGAGTGAAAACCGTGGTCGATGCGCGGACGATTCTTGATTGGGTCAATCCTTTTCTCGTTCGCACGTTTGCTAGCTTGCCCGTGCCATCAGGGAATCAGCTTTCGCTGCGGTCATTTACAGAAGAATCACGAGTCTTCTCCGGCTGCGTACGGTGTCCAACCCGCTGGTGCGCAGCTCTGTACGGCCGACATGTCGATGATTCTTTCCGACAGGTTAAAACCGGCCTCACCTGCTTCCGCTTCGAGCGGTTTCAGCGCACAGATCAGAACTTGTATTTTTGCGAAAAGCGAACCTGATATCTGATTTTCATTATCGAAGTCGTTCACTTACAAATGAGCATTCATTCGCGATGAAATTAGGAGGATTTTCCAATAATGTCCACATGAATATTTTTTTCCGAAAAACGGGCAAAAAACTTGGTCTCTCGTGGCGAAAAACGGCAAAAGGGGTCACGTGCTACTAATTTCCAGACAACTTCGAGATTTCCTTGTCTATTTTATTTCGGAGAACTTCGTGATTGATTCAGCTCAATGTGAGAATGTCTATCAATCCATCGCAAGAGATTGTTTACTCTTCGGCTTGGTCGTATTCGGGATTATCGTTCAACTCCGTCCACGCGTGCACAATACTCGCGAAACGTGGTGGGAGTGTTCTGGCTCCTGGAGGGCGTCAGCTTGAATAGACGCCCTGTTGCCGTCGGTTGACCCAAACCACAACGATCGGGTATTAGATTAGATTCCTCTGACTAGCTCTCCTTCCTCTTTTCTTCTCTGTCTTCTCTCGGTATCACACAGTTCGCGATTGTCTTCTGCCGACGTAACGTGAATGACCGACTTTTCTCGGCGCACGCCGGACTTTGGGACCCGTCCAGTGAGATCTCACATTTCCCTTGTTCCTTCTGTTTGGGTTTTTCCGAACGACTATCGTGTCGACTGCTTATTCTGGGCTCGAATATTTTGCGTTCCGAGAGGGCGGCGAGAGGGGTTCTTATAGGTGGGGCCACGAGGGATCGGTGCGGCGAAAGCGAACTCAAAAACTTGCGCGAAAACTCGTGTATCTTCTCGAGACTCAGAAGGGACTCGAGAGCTGCGCTGATGAACGAGTTCGGGAAAGACACCAAAGATCACCAGAACCGCGGAAGAATCTCGTGCCACTCCGCGACGTCTTTTGAAAGCTTCTGAAGACTCTTGTTTGACGTCCGCTCGTGTTCGACCTGCGCTGCTTCTGTCACTCATGCTGACCGACACGAAAGAAACTGTCAGGGTTTTGAAATTCGCGAGCGACTAAAAACATGGCTCGCATTTTTCTCAGGTGCGCGCTGGGCGAGACAGAGAGATTCTTAGTTTCAACTGCCTGTTTTTTTGGGAGAATTCGATGAAACCCTGCTCGAAAAATTCGATGAGACATTTCTGAGCATGCTCCGAATCCGGGGCATGATAAATAAATTTTTCCTGGTGGAATCTGAGTGGTCGAGTGGTGACGGGCCGAAAGCCAGGGGGCTACGAATGAATACAGAAAGACGTTAGCCGGCGCTCTGTCGACGACATAGTTCGCGGCGTTGGTGATTTGGAAGCGGAACTTTCATCGCCTTGCTTCTCTCCCACCACATCCACAGGAGTGACTTCCTGAATTACCTCTATTTTCCCGTGAATATCCGAATCAGCTTGTCAATACAGCCGCTCGCTCCTGCCGTCGGTCTCGGACGTTCGGTCCGTTGTCAGATCTGACGAATATGTTGCTCCATACCCGAAACAATTCTGAATAATTCGAGCTCATCCGCGACGCGATGGACGGACCAGGAAAACCCGGGAACTTCTTCATACTCTTATAAACTTTCGTCGTCACCTCCGTTGACGATGGCGAATCGTCTGAAAGACCCGTATCTAAGACTCATGTCCACAAATAACAGATTGACCACTTGGGAGAGCACTCGCTTTTCTCGCTTGTGCTCCGCAACTTCGACGCCTCTCCCATTCTTCTGCCTCTCGTTCTCTCCTGTTTCCAGCAGTGGAAATATAGAAGATAACATTGTTCTTTAACTTTGTACCTCATGATCAAAACGGTGCCAGTGGGTGGGTCCGCTCGGCAACAGAAACGCGAAAGCTACAGCACCGGCAATTCGGAGCGCTCTGCTCTGGTCAGAAGCAGACAGAGCGGAAGGATGCTTCAACGGCCGTCCCCGAAAAGTGAACGAGGGAAGACCAAGAAAAGATGCATCTGAACTCCGCGCGTTCGTGCTCCTTGCTTCCCGTTTGACCGACACAAGCTCGCGTTGAAATCGTCCTCGCCGGAATTTCATTCCGGCCAGCCTAAGATTCCTACAATCCTGAACCGGAATCAACAGATGAAAAACTTCGTTTGCTGGAGCGGACCCGGGGTCAGAGATGAGATGAGGAAAATATTCCCCATCACGGCGGGGGTTTCCTTTCTTCTCTGCGAGTTTTTCTCCGCAAATGCGAAGGTGCAAGTGACGTCGGCGCGAACGGGGACTCCCGTCACGTGTCTGGAATGAATCGGGCTGGGACAGGGTACTTCCCGCTCGGTGGGCGGAATCGGGGTGGTATAATATTCAGAAGAATGAAGCAGGTGGAGTTCTGCTTTCAGACGTTTACTATGGAAGATTAGCATAGCTGAAGATTCGCCGAATCACCGTATTGTTCATGGCTGCGTTGTTCAATCGCTGCCCATATTCAAAACCCACACGGACTCGCTCAAGTGAAATCGGAACCCGAAATCGGGTGTTGTTCGTCCCGCGCCTATCACTTCAATGTGAGATATTTCAAGAGTCTTCCGCTTCACGTGGCACTTGATCCTGATATTCTCAGTAGAACCCAGATTGAAAGGAGTAGCGGATGCCGAACTCGATTCTTAGAGTCGAGCTCGCATGAGAAACATCCATGACCAGTCGGCCAACGGCCGGCTGATTCACGATAACCTCAGATATCCCCCTGATTTATCAGTGACAACCGCGATGTGGCTATGATAATGATAAATGATCAATAAAGCTCCTACATAGGGATTTCGTCCCCATCATCTATTATTATAGGTGGTGGGAACTTGATGAAATCAAAGTTCAGTAACGAGAGCTCGTTGAATAAAGTCCTACTGAGTTGAATATTTTCTACGTTCCACCAAAGGTGTGACCGACGACGAGGTCGAGCTTTCTCATTCGGAAACGTATTGTGTATCCGGTGTTTCCAAAGACCGTGTGTGTCATCCTTCGGTTCGATACCTTTGGGTCATCTTGTCGCTTGGAGAACGGATTCTCACTCCAGCCCTCGTGGACGGTACCGATACAAACGTGACCACTTGCTTGACGAGACCAGAGGGGGCATTGAAACCTCACCTGTTTTTCAGGGGTGCTCGACCGTACCTCGCTGCCTTCTCCCTGACCACAATCCGCGGTGAAGAGTTCACATTCCAATCACCAAACTCTGAAGATATAAAGGAGCTGGTGGATGGCTTCCTTGAAGGTCTCAAGCGCCGCTCGAAGTTCGTCATCGCGGTACAGGAATTCAGGTGAGATAAGACCCTTCGAAACTGTTATGAACTCGATAGATCGGAACTCCTATTATTCAATTCCGCTCAACCCCCTTCCCCTGCAGAGGCGAAGCTCAAGGCTACCTAAGTTTCCAACAAGGAGACCTCATTTCCTTGGATGAGAATCTCTGTGGCGAAAAGGTGCTCGAAAGCAACTGGAGCTCGGGCCGGAACGAGAGAACTGGAGACAAGGGAGACTTCGCATCCGAGTACGTTTATGTCCTTCCAACGGTCAGCAAACCCCCGCAAGCCATCCTCGCGTTCTTCGCTGCAGACGAAGAGGGTAGACGTCATCTCCTGAAGAGATATCGCGCCAGTCTCAACGGGAGCCCCACGATGCCCATCGAAGGCGAACGACCCCACACTTTGGAGGAATACTCCCTCGACCACTTCAGACCGCCACCCAAGAGAACGTTGACACTGACGTTGTCGTCGGCACGAAAGCGCGATGGTGAACACCTTTGGAGACATTCGCGGTGAGTTTTCCTTGGCTGTTTCCCTCTCAGAAGCTCGTACTCGACCTGGGCTCGAATTAAAACTGGCCCCGAGATCGAGGCGCATTCTCGCGAATCCCACCTCTGGCGATCGATGTCTGGATCAGCAGTCCCTCCTCGCTGGCATTGCGTGGGCCTTCTCGAAGAAACGCGATTTTTCCCTCTCGGTTGTGAGGTTGAGGACGGTTGGGAGCTGGATGCAAGCGCTACATGTGCAGCTCGATGTACTTTCAAGCCGGGAACTCACCGAATGCCCGAAGCCGTTCCATGGTCGGCGTTCGCTTTCAGCCGGCGGTGGCGACTTGGCATCAGTACTATCAAGGCCTGTCGATCTTTGCGCAGAGCGATTCCTTCCCCGAATGCTGAACGTTATTCGGCTTGGGAACGGAGCGACTTCCGACGAGAAGACTGGAACCTATTTTCCGGTTGTCGACTTTTCTCTTTTCGCGATAACCAATGACGGCGCCGTCGTTTGGCGATGAACAATGCTCTGTAGCTGAGCTCAACGTCCTTAAACGATCTTCACAATGTCGCTCTTCCCTTTTTTGAACAGTTGCAGCGACGTGTAAGTAGACAAACTGGACAGCAGCAGTAGATACGAACTGTTCAAACACCTGAATCGATTTGAGAACGGCTGTTGGTTACACCGAGGAAGGAAATGAGTGATTTTTTCCCGTATCAGTCGAGACAAGTTCCGTCCGAGCTGGGAGCATCCGTTCCTCAACATACATGGGCCATGCGGCGAATCTGATTCCGTTGCCTCGTTCGACAGGGAACCCTTGAAGCAGCCGTTACTAAAGAAACTATTGAACAAAGAAGAAGAGCTATCTCAGGAAGCCTGCCTGGCGTACAACGCGCTCATGAAATACATGGGTGACTTGCCATCGAAGCGGAGTCGGAACGGCAACGAGCTGACCGATCAGATTTTCGACGCTCCTCTCAAGCACGTAAGTCAATGATGGCGAGTCCTCCTTCCGTATTCCTTGCCATCGTTTTGTGCACGTACAAATCAATCTCAGATCCGGTCGGGAGTGTCCGATTGATATTCCTGCTGAAGGCACACAGGAACACTTGTCATATCGTCGAACCTCTTCTCGATTCAAAGGAAATACTGCGGGACGAAATCTACTGCCAAGTGATGAAGCAGTTGACCGAGAACAAGAATCGCATCAGTGAGGAACGCGGCTGGGAGCTGATGTGGCTCGCCACGGGTCTCTTCGCTCCGAGTCAGATTCTCCTCAAGGTGAGTGCGTCGCGATGACTCTGCCTGAAATCCCCGTCTCGAAAACCCGTGGGACGAATCCTCATCACCCGAACCCTCGAGTCGAGAGATTTCGGATCAAAGATCTCTTTCTGATCGTTTCAGGAACTGACGCAGTTTCTCCGAACACGCGCGCATCCCATTTCGATAGATTCCATGCAGCGGCTGCAGAAAACATTGAAAGTTGGTCAACGGAAATATCCACCGCATCTGGTCGAAGTCGAAGCCATTCAGCACAAAACTACCCAAATCTTTCACAAAGTCTACTTCCCGGACGACACTGACGAGGCGTTCGAAGTCGATTCGGGAACCCGAGCGAAAGATTTTTGTTCGAACATCGCTCATCGTCTCAGCCTCCGATCGCCGGAAGGTTTCTCGCTCTTTGTTAAAATAGCCGACAAGGTTATCAGCGTGCCTGAAAACGATTTCTTCTTCGATTTCGTGCGCCACCTCACCGATTGGATCCGAAAAGCCAGGCCAACGAAGAATGGTAAGACATCTCCGACCCTGCGTCGTTGTTGGATGAAACGCGCGGGGTCCTGGTCTCGAGAATAAACGAGTTCATGTATCGTCCCCGGAGACCCACGCGACAAGCTACCTGCTCTGTGATTGTTTCGATTCAACAGCGCTTTCGTCTCGCCTTACAGATGTCATTCCTCAGTTTACGTACCAAGTTTTCTTCATGAAGAAGTTGTGGACTCACACGGTACCTGGGAAGGATCGCCACGCCGATGTGATCTTCCACTATCACCAGGAACTGCCAAAACTGCTGCGAGGATATCACAAATGCAGCAAAGAGGACGCCGCCTACCTTGCCTCTCTTGTGAGTTCCCGTCGTTGAAGCGACCGTATCGTAGCAAACCTGTTCGAGTTCGGCTTGCAGACGAGCTCGCTCGACCATGACCAGATGCCCATACTCGACGCTCCGCCCTCCAGAAGTGGAAAACATTCCCGGAGTGGGGGCGATTCGCTAGAGCGTCGTTTTTAGGAATCGATAGGGAAACTGGCTTCGGACCGGTGTCGGGTGCGATGGCTATAATATCAGACAAGCGCAGCAGCTCACAGAGCAAACTCGAACGAGACCCCATTGGCGTTGGCGGATGACAACCTGAGTCGAGGAGCGTCAAAAGCGAGTCTGCGCAGCACGTTCCCTCTCTTGCTTCCGTCGCACTTGGCGCTCTGTAGATTGCCGAGGCACTCGTAAAGCCATGGGTATCACGTCAGCGAGGGCATGGCGCGAACGCATCCGAACGTAGCGGTATGCGCGGTTTGCATACATAACTCCTCGAATATACATCAGCTGATTCGTGCAGAATAAGTCGCCACCACCGAGGGTCAATCAAAATCACAGAAGCTCGAATATTTGAGGCTGTTCCAGGTTGGGGAAATCGTCAGGCTCCAGTTCAAATCGCGGTCTCTAGTATAAACCAGTCTGTGGATTCGTGTCAAGACGTTTCGAAAATCTTACAGGTGTTCCGAGTTCGTTTCGGAGATGCGAAGAACGAGCTGCAGGCGATTCCATCCCTGTTGCGTGAAATGGTTCCGGTGGACCTCCTGAAGAGCCAATCGGCTTCTGACTGGAAGCGAGCTATCAGCACAGCTTACGCGAGACATGGGAACATGAGCGTGGAAGACGCCAAGATCGCCTTCCTTCAGTATATTTATCAATGGCCAACTTTCGGGTCTGCGTTTTTCGAAGTCAAACAGACCACTGATACGTCTCTGCCTGATCAGCTCCTGGTGGCGATCAACCGCCACGGCGTTTCCCTCATCCAGCCCGTGTCGAAAGAGATCATCGCAACCCATCCCTTCACGAGAATATCCAATTGGTCGAGCGGCAACACCTATTTTCACATGACCATCGGAAACCTCGTCAGAGGGAACAAGCTGCTCTGCGAGACGCCGCTGGTGAGTCCAAATACCGTCGAGGATCCGTGACGAAGCTCTGCCGAATCGAGCGGAATCCAGAACATTGCGGTGGGACACAATCCGAGATATCGCGCACCTCCGAAATCACTGATCATTCTTTTACAGGGCTACAAAATGGACGATCTTCTCACTTCGTATATCTCACTCATGCTTTCAAATATGAATAAGCAACGGACCGTGAGAGGGTCGAAGTGAAAGAGCGAACATGAGAGAAACCGATGGGGGCGCAAGAAAATGAGCTGTCAGGGAACGATTCTGACCGCATACGGGAAAGCATCGAGTCATCTGTACAACGTTTATGAGAATCTTGAATAAGAGCTCTGTTTGATTATAGATTTTTCCTCCTAGTATTTTAAGACATTCACTCAGAGTACGATGGATGGCGAGTATGTCATGATATTCATGGAACAATCCAATCTCCCTTGATCCCTCCCTGATTCCTTCACTTCGCCATCCGGAAAAGCTGAAAACCAGAAGCCGATGCCGATACGTCTCAATTCAGCCGAGAAGAGCTCCAATTTTGACCAGTTGAGGCTCCGGAGAGCATGGCGTACAATCCCCGCATCTAGTATTCCCAGTCTCCGAATATATGCCTAAGTTATTATGTTCGCAGCGTTCATCCACTCTCCCATTCTTCCACTGTGATGGAAAGCGGAATATCGACGAAATGGTTCTTAAATCACAAGTAATGTAGGTTTCGATAGTATAACATCCAGTTCAGGAAAAAATCAATAAAATGACTCCAATCGCGAACAATATATCACAGTTCCGTTCATAGCTGGTAGCTCCAACTAGGCCGCGTTCTGCCGCGGAGCCATCCATGAGTTCGGATCAGACTGAACGTGATCACGGGACCGATTTTCCGAGGTCATTGACCCCGCGGAACATTCTGTGGTGCATGTACGCGAAACTTTCAATCAGGCCCTGGTTAGCCGTCTTCTTCTGCGATTATGATTCCATCAGAGCTAGGCTGAGAGAAATGTTGTCCAGGGGTAGATGACCTCCTCTCGGCCGCGAGCTGGAACGTTTTCATGAACGGAGCTCGCAATCATCCGCCGCGGAGCACGTACAGCTCCACCTTGGTATGCCATATGGCGTGCTGAGATGAAATCGTACCCAATCCGCCGGGAGCCAACGGCGACATTTGATGACTCAGTGTGGGTTCCGCGAAACTTGAGACAGTCACGAGTAGGGGTCGCGAGAATCCACGAGTCCGAGTGGACGGGTCCAGGTGAGGGCGCAAAATCTCGGATACGGATTTGAATCCGGAAAGGGTCTCGGCCATTAAGGCTTGGCCATCGGCCCCGCGTATTTTGCACTACTCCAGACAAAACTTGGTCAACTTAAAAGGCTCATATCTCGGCTCCCAGATGGGTTACAGCGATCGAGTTAGTTTTGGAAAGCTGAAGAAGAGAGCTATCGGATAGCATACATGCCGTTTGGATCGAAGATGGACGAATACCTTTAAAATCGATGAATTCGAGACCGACGCGAAAATAGATAGCGTCGAGTGCGCACTCTGGAGTTGAGCTGAATCTAAAGGTCACTGAGAGTCGAAGGTTTTGCAAAAAAAAAAATCCAAAAAAAAAGAGGCGCTTTTTTTGCTTCCGCCGAAAATATTTTTCACCTTGGACTCTCCCTCCCCCCCTCCCGGAAAAAAAGTGGTTCCGGCAAAGTAAGTGATCTTTATTCGTCGGCATCACTCTCTTCTGAGCCTGTCTCTCCCTTTGAGGGTATGAAGAGATCGGTCAAGGCTTCCGCTGGGCGCAGAAGTGATGGCAAGATTCTCAGAAACAATGTTTGTGGCTTCTGTTCTCGGGATTCGACTCCCTGCGCCGATGGATGCATTTGCTTCCAGCCGTTGCTCCCGGGCGATGAGCTATGCGCAGGTGCTCGAGCCTGACGTGTATGCATGTTTTGAGCTCCGACTTCATCACTAGAGAGCTCAGGGAGGTAGGGGGTCCAAAAAAATGGGAGGGTCGACCGAAGGAAAAAATATTTTCGGCGAAAAAGAAAAAGCGCCTCTTATTTTTTGGATTTTTTTTTTGCAAAACCTTCGACTCTCAGTGACCTTTCGATTCAGCTCAACTCCAGAGTGCGCACTCGACGCTCTCTATTTTCGCATCGGTCTCGAATTCATCGACTTTAAAGGTATTCGTCCATCTTCGATCCAAACGGCATGTATGCCATCCGATAGCTCTCTTCTTCAGCTTTCCAAAAATAACTCGATCGGCGCTGTAACCCATCTGGGAGCCGAGATATGAGCCTTTTAAGTTGACCAAGTTTTGTCTGGAGTAGTGCAAAATCCGCGGGGCCACTAATGGCCGAGACCCTTTCTGATTCTGAGCGAGTGACGATCGGATGCAAAGCAACCAACGTGTTCCGATAAATCGGTTCAGATCTAGACGAGGCGTGATCGACCCGCGATGTCGTTCAATTCTCATGCTCTCCCGCACGCCTCTGCCTCGCTCCGGAATAGATTCTCCAGACTCATTCTTGCCCACTGGGCTGTGAGAGTCCGAATTCCAGTCTAGTGATTCGACTATCCAGTGACCCCGCCCCTTCAATCGTGATCGTCCTTCGAAGGAAGTCATCTAACGGCGGCGCCTCTCGAAACTGCAGGCAGGCGGATGCAAGCTCGAGCTTCTGCAGACACGACGGCGTTCTAACGATGCCTGTCTTACGACGGCCGCAAAAACCTCGAACGCCTCCGCAAATATCGGCAAGTCGACGTGTTCCACGCAAATGCCGAGACGTGAATCTGACTCCAAGTACAAGATTCTGCGCCCTCGCCTGGACCCGTGGATTCGGACTCGCGAGTCCGAGTTTGCGACCCCCAGTTCGTTGGGCAGCGGTGGGTTTTCATCGTCAGACGGCGCTCGTGGAAGAGATATACCATTCACTCGATTCCAACCACTTAAACCAGCGAATGACCTCCAGCTCCATGTCTAGGACACAGACTCGGGTCTACGTCAATCACTTGTTCGAGAGGGCATCCCACCAGGCGTCTCCCCGCGGAACGGACGTGTGAGCGGCCTCTGGTATCAGAGGGAGATCCAGCGAATCCAATTGTTTTACTCTCGACATCGCCTCGGTTTGTTTCCTGAGCAAGAAAAGGTCTCCTGGATTCATCAGAACCAAGCGGAACCCGAGTTTTTCAAAGCTCATACTTCCTGTTGAGTGGCTGAGCGATTCCAGAGCCCATCGTGCTGTTTCCGCAGTGTCAGAGAATCGAGTTCCCCGTCCAATCTACGGAGTTCCGCCCCTTTAGGTGGAGATAGGCCACTCTCTAGTATGAGCTCCAATGCGCTCCCACCGAGTCCGGCCGCGTCGCAACAAGCAGAGTAAGAGGAAGCTTTGAGGGACATGTTCCGGAAAATCGATACGACGAATATCGCTCGACAACTCCAAGATAACTGACCATTGCCGGTTCCGAGCCTTGAATGGCATGTCACGAGCTTGAAGAGCACACAGACGGATACAACTTGAGCTGACAAGAGAAAAACACTATTTGGTGATACTGAAGTTCCTCTTCTGTCTTCTGCTTCCGCTCAGAATGGCACGGAGCGCTGCCTCGACCCTGCTCTTAGGTGCGGAATTCGCGGGTCATTCGTTGAAACTGACAGGTAGAAGACGCTGGCGGCCGCGTGCGAACAGTATCTCCTGGAACCATCTGCACGGACGCACCAGTATATTCGAGATCCTCTTAGCTGATGCATGATTGGACCATCGTCATTATTGATGGAGACCTGGTAGGTCTTTATGTCGTCAAGTTCACAGTGCGGCGACTTCATCTCCGCACGAACTTAGTCGGTGCTTCCCTGATCAACCTCAGTAAGGTCGGAGCGCACTTCCAAATCGTTGAGAGTCAGGCCACAGACTTGACCGACTTTCTGGGGCCGCCTACGCAATATTGGCCCCCGTTCTTCTCAGGACCCAATGAGGTCAATCTCGCACGGTCACATTCAGGCCCGTGGAGACCTGATCACTGATTACGTGCTGAACATGGATCAGCTTCGAGGAAATTGAAGACTTGGCTGCGAGTGTCCGAATGAGGCCCGGACGTGGTTGTCGTTGGTAAGTGGCCGCTTGCGTTTTCTACTCGTCTCTAGCCGCGAATAGACGCGTGTTTCCATTTCATCCGGAGAGAAAACACATGGTTAGACGTCACCGATACTCGAAGCGGGAATACGCAAAACCCTACAATAGCAACAACGATTTCTCTTCATTAGAGTGAGCTGGGTCCGTTCGTGTGCCTTCCAGCTCAAAACATGTATTTCTACGACTCAGAGCGGACAAGCGGATACATAATTCTGAAGCTTATGAGCGGAATACAATAAATGCGATGTTACTTGGGGCAGTTTTCGCACTCTCTGACCCCAGACTCCGAAATTTTGTCCGTTCTGTTTGTTTCATCGTGTTCGGGGGAATATTGGTGCACGTACTAGAAAATTCGCTAAAGCTTCCCGTCTCTGGACTATTCAGAAGCCAGAAAAACTCCGCAGATCGGATCGGGGAGCTAGTGCCGCGAGCTTTCCGATAGTGACTCCATGGGCATGCGATCCCTCAGATAGGAGAGATATGTGGATTTGAAGCTTCTTGACTTTGCTCGGCAGCAATCGACCTGGACGACGTTCCATGCTGGGAGAAACACATCGGGGCGATTTGAGTGCGCCGACTAAGCATGATGTTTTTTTTTCGGAGAAGGAAACACGGTGGAATTATTTTCAGTCGAATCGCAGATCGGCCGATTCGTCCGAAACCCTGTCGACCATATCTATAGTCGACGTTCTGGTTTGGTTGAGCGACGAGAGGATCGCGTGGTTATCTCAGTCTCCTTAGTCTCATTTTTTTGGGATATTTGTTTTTCTTCATCCCCTTGGAGGAAGTTCGGCCTCGGAGGATTCGAATTTCCCGACTTAAATCATATTCATGGTACACACTCAGCGGCGCTAACCTCGAGGTCACCGCTGTACCGAAAACATTATTTTGTCTGTGGTGTTCGCTCCTATGGTCGGCCGCTAGTCGCCGGGAAATCCGCCGCCTAATCGTGACTCAAATCATACCCTGCGAGTTGAAAAACATGAGATCAATACGAAGCTCGGACGTTATCTCGCGCGTCGAGCAACGAGCGCCGAGCTGTGCCGTCTGACACCCGGCGGCCAGCACAAGGAGGTGGATCTGATTCCGGTTCATGCCAGTGCCATCGCGGATCCTGGCAGAAGAAACAAACAGCCCTCTAACCACTTTTCGGAACATTCTTTTTGGACGATTTCTCCCCGTTCTCACATTCCGAATCACACTTTCTAAAAATCGGACGAAGTCACTCCCACAGCAACGAAATCAAAATCATTCCTTGCCACAAAGGCTACGATCTCGTGGGAATCAACGAGCCGAGTGCGAGACTACTATCATCACGGCATCAGCAGACGATCCCGCCACGCAATTTACGTAACAAACCCCTACCCCACCCCTGCTCATCGTTAGCTTTCGCCGCGCTTCGGCAGAATGATCCCACTTGATTGAGTGCTTTCGTCGGCTTGCTTGCGAAAGAAACGTGCTCAGTGTGCGCGTGAACTTCGTTCCATGGAGTTAATGATTTCCTCACACGAACCTTGAAAAAGAAAGCCAGGAACTTGGTCGCCTCGCGGCTTAATTTCAAAACTCATCGCTCTGATCGATTTTCGGCATTGAAACTCACGGTCGGCGCGAGCTCTTCCGACGGCTGGAAGAACTCATGCGCTGGAACTACATCTATTTGCTGTCCACGCCGGGGCTCTAACAGTACATGTATCTTCGTGTACTGCCAGCTACGTGTGTTGTATTCAATACGACTGATTATTATCAACTTCGTCCGGAATCGCTCACTCTCGCTCGAACGAAGTTCACGAGTTCCGCGTTGAACGCGTACAGATCGGCGGGTCTGAACGTCACTTTCTTTCTGTCTCAGGAGATACCGCTCACGACTCCTGTCGAGCTCCACAGTAAGATATTCGAGACGCGGCTGCGTGGGTCTGATCTCCTTCCGAACTCCTTCCGATTCGAACCGAAGTTGCATCGGTGCTGTGAACTCCGAGGGGCGGTTGAATCGCCCCGAATCCAACGAAACAGAGCAGAGGCCACCCAGCTATAGCTCAATCCTACGTCATAATCAGGGTTGGGCGTCCGCCCGATATTCAGTGATCGCCGGAGTGCAAGGCCGGGGCCTCCTTCTTGGGTGTTGTTCATCAATTTTAACATCAATCTCTAGAAGATGGATGAATAAGAACGCTGTCAAGCCCGTCGATTGAACATCGCCGTCCACCAACACATGGAAACTGAGTCGCGGACGACGACTCGGGTCTCGGTAAGGACGAGACCGAAAACTTACTCGGAGTGAAAATATCCGGATTTTATTCAGTGGGAGCGGTAGCTCTTGATAATTATTCACAGGCCAGTTTGGAGTCGAAGCTGCTCAATGCAACCGAGAACGCTTGGATGGCGGAGAACGGGTAACTGTAGTCGAGAGAAAAATGGTCCTCCTTCACCCGACCGAACTGCATACAAATATACTCGGGGTTAGAACCCTCGATCAGCTGGAAATTTTTCACCGAGGCTTGATTGACTCTTCCGTGGAAATTCAGCACGAAAGATTGCGTCTCCTCGTTCCAGACGGGATTCTTGTTCTTCAGAACGAGCAGATCGCTCATGTTGGCGGACTTGAACCTTTCGTAGAGCGTCTCTTCTTCCGAAGTTGGCTGAACAACAATGCGCTTGCCGTTCTCATTCAGCTCTGGAACTACGACGCACATCTTGCGAGGACCTTTGAACCCAAGCAGGTTGGTCTCGTAGACGACGAGGGCCGTCTCACTGCGGCTCAGGTTCCCATTGGATTTGGCTTTCTTTGGATTCTCGCCGCTATCGTAGGTCGTGAACGCGGTTCCCAGCATGTTCGAGCGGACTTTTCCCACGAAGGAATCTCCGTTCCGGGACAAATCCGTAGGATCACACGAAATGAGATAGTTCGAAGTTGCGCTGCGCTTTCGTTTTCTGCCAGCTAGGAGGAAGAGCTTCTTGTGTCCGGGCCGTTCCAAGTGTAAGTAATAGGTCGGATATAGATTGCGATCCATTCCCTTACGGTCGCGGGTGAGTTTACATCTGACGGTGACGTTTCGCGGGCACGACTCCGAGACGAAGTCCAGGATGTCATCGGCGACAATGAGTTTCTCCAAGGGGCCGAGATCGTCTCGATCGAACGCTTGGTTCTGCGCAGCTTCACCCTGGTTGACATCCGCCACCTGAGCCGTTCTGCTGTCGACCGGTGTTTCCGCCGAATCTCCCGAAACTCGCCGTTCGCGCGATCGATCCGGCGACGTTTGCGGCACCAAACTCATCGCTCGATTCCTGGTCGCAGTGAAATCCGGTTTGCAGTCACCGTCCTGAGTTTCGGGACTGGGAGACTTGTCCAGGTCGTCGACGCTCCCGAACTTCCCGTAAACCCGCACAGCCTCCGAGTCGTGGTAGTCCGCATGGATGAGATCGTGCTTTGGACTGAAACCTGAAAGAGGCCTGCGCTTCCCAACGTCGGTGGCTTGAATCAAGGTAGCACTTTGGAACCGTTTTTGGCGCTGTTTCTGCTCGAGAAGTTCTTTCTGACGGAGAAATCTCGCGTTCCGCTGATTTTTCACAGCGCACGTATCAGCACCGAGGGCTTCCTGAGGACTGAAAGCACGCGACCACATCACAGCTTTAGTGCCGTCCATCAAAGCCAAGTTCAAGGTCAGTCCACTCCGCAGTGTGCACTTCACCGATTGCAGTGCACCGGGCTCCTCTCGCCGGAAATCTTCGGCTAGCTCGTTCGAATATCGCACTCGTTCAGCTCCGTCGGGAACAGCTGCGCGGTGCCGATAGAAACTCTCAGGGACGACAGGAAGTAGGGGGCTCCATCGTAGACGTAAACAAAACTAGGTCGCTGCGACGTCGAAACTCCTGGATCTCGCACTCCCAGGGGCTCTCGGAGTTCACTGGCGCGAATGAAGGCGCGAGTGCCGTGAGGCAATCTCGTTCGTGAAGGCGAGGGCCCTTGTTGTTAGTCGTTGCTATGGGGACTTGCGAAGGGTCAGGAGTTTCAGGCGACGCGTATCTTGGTCTCCGAGCGGCCGGAACCAATCTTGTTACGGTTTGAGAATCGTCTCATCTCCGATGGAAAGACGTCAATAAACTCAAATTTCATGCCCTCACCGAGTTGTCTTCATCGTCCTGCGAACAATTCTCCACTCTTTCCTCGACTCAGGACTCCTCGTGACTGCGGGCGGTAGTAATGGTATCGGCGCGAACAACGTAGTAGAGATTTTGAAAAACCTGTTTCCGATCAAATAAACGACTCACGCTCATTTGGAAATCGATCCGAGCGGAACCAGCCGCCGGGGGAGCCCTGATCGTGATCCGAAGCGCGGTGTGGAAAATCCCGGGAAATATTGTCGCGAACCGCCTGACTCCATGTTGAACTCCAAGTCATGGACATCTGGTTCCATGCACGTACTCAATGAGAGTGTACTCCGATGCTTCCAGGTACGTTTAAGCAAATCGTGACGAGCATTCATAGTGAAGCGCGGTTCGAGGAACTGTCGCGGGCTAGAGGGGACCGATGGAGCGCTCGGGAAGCATACGAAAAGAAAACGGCGACTTCTGACTGCCGAAATGTAAATGGGATCAGTTTTTTCCTTTTAAGGGAGGGAAAACACGCGGAATTCAAGCCGGTTAGAGCAGCTCGCTGAGCCGGGTTGAAAGCAAGGTAGAGCATACCGAAACACGTGTACGTGCTCGGAGCAGGCTCGTCGTACATTTTGGTTGATGACTTTTTTGAACAGGATCGGACATAACGCACGCGTCATTGACTTCGGGTCTTCCGAATGGTCTCAATTCCGAATCGAGATTCCGCGAGCGCAGCGAGTGTCGAGCTATCATGCCCAGGGCCTCCCCGGACCTTGCCGGTGCTCATGACACGTTGGTGACATCCGAAAGTGTTCTCTCATCTCAGAAGCATGCCGAGCTCATTTTCTCCTCGAGGGCTCGTTTTTTTTATTCAGGCGACTTGAAGCGAGAGAGGTATCTAGGCGAGGACAACGAGGGTAGCCCGAAGTGTCTTCTCTGCTACTCTATCGCTCGTATTTTTTCAGATATGTCCTCAAATCACGGGGTGACACCCATCCTATTGAGCTGATTTCATCATGCGCCGAGTTGAATGGAAGGAACTGATCACGTTCGAGCACAGGACTCAACCTCAGCAGCGCCCAACGGTAGACGAGTCTGCTTGCTATTCATCCGATTGGCGAGCTGAGCCGCCGTCTCATCGCACGCCACCGCATGATCAGCTGATGGAAGCCGAAAGAACAGCGGCCAAGTTTCTCCCCGAAACGTGTGTTGAGTCAACAGCGAGCTAGAAAGTGAACAGCAATCGAGCCAGCCAACAATGTCATTGGAGCTAGTCTTGGCGATTACCCACCTCAAGTTGATTGTCGATAACAAGCGGGCAAGCTCGTTCGCTGAGAATTGCAGATTTCTTCCTGTAGCTAGTAACATTTCCGGTAGATGGCTCACAGCAACCGTCGAACACGAGATATTGTTCTCGCTTGCGACCCTCGTCGAAATATGCGCATAGGGCGTCCGACACCGTGACCCACCTCGATAAGTCAATCAATTGCGACCCTTTTGGCCGAAATTGTGTCGACGGGTTCACGCATAGGCTATTTTCCGTAGCGGTCTGGTATGCGTCCCCGTTCCTCATCACGAACCGATATGAGGAGAAACCAGATCGAGACATTTCAAGATTTGGATTCGAATTCGGAGATGTGTTCTCCCCTGACTTGGCTCTTCTGATCTCAGCGGGGGAACGGTCGGGAGGTTTCGGAATGATCGAATCGGAGCAAAACGATTTTCACACTCGACGCGAGCTTGGCACCTCTGGACTTGGTCCCCCTGAAGAGCGGCGAGAGAGGAGCTCCGCTTGACACTTGCTGGACACAAAAGAGTCGACACAAAGCTGCTGGGTGCTGCCACCGTCCCAACCGCACTTGATCACGGTAGGCGTTACGTTGATGAGACACTCGCTCAATTATGAATCAGTTGAATCCATAAAACAACGAACGTAGTGAAGTCAATGAATTACGTATGAGGAGCCATCCGTCCATCGAGTCGAACGGTAACAACCCCGGTGCAATGCGCTTCTAAGCGAGCCGCGAAGGGGCTTTGGAACTTGGGGCAGGAACAGAATAACAGCAATTCTCGCTTTTGGGTGTTCCTGCTGTTCGGGGGAAGTGCGAATCGCTGTGGCAGAACTAGACACAATATCGGTAGCCATGTGGTCCCCCGATTATAAACAGACACGAATTCACCCGTCAAACAGAGTTTTCATCTGCTGGAAAATCGCTGGGTGACAGATATTCGTTGCCGCCTGACTAGTGCTGGATGCCATCAAGGAGGGAGTGACTTTCGGTCTCTGAAGTGTAGTTTCTCGCGTGTGGCGGCATCAGAGAAAAAATTCAGGATTTGTCTTCACAAGGTTCATTTGAAAATTCCTGATATTAGTTCGCAGCAATTCATCCCTGAACCCGGAACTGACGGCTCCGAATTATTTTTTCGACTCATTCCTCCTGTGTCGTGAAAATATCACGACTCTGAAGGCTCCGCAGTTGTTCTTCTTCCTTTCTCTGATGACAAGCAAGTTGGAATACCTGTAAATTGACGGGTCACACACCTCAGTCAGCCCTCCCTGTCAGAGCTCCATCTTTCGAACTCTGTCGAACCATCGACGAGCTCCTAAGATGGACTACCCGAAATGTGGAAAAGTCTGTTGCACGGGGCTCAGCGCAGGACTCTTCGAACGTTCGAGTCACGTGATCTTCCTCGACGAGAACAATGGATGCCGAAACGAACTAATCCTAGTTTGACCGAAGCTGAGTCAGGAGAGAGAGATTTGGTAAAGGAATCGAAAGCGGCGGGGATCATTTTCTTGTGTGCAGAAGGGATCTGTCGGCTGGGAATGTTTCCCTATGTCGAACTTTCTACTTTCCGAAGTTTTCCTCCCTGGCCTTCGCTTTCCTCATTCCCTTTCGCTTTTAACGGATACCAAACCGAAAACACTGAAGATCATCAACCGAGGATCTGAACATCAACGAGCGAAATCATATTTCCGCAGGAGGCATTGCGCAACCAAATGACGTCGACGTGTTCACGAAGTCGCCGCCGGTCCACCCGACGGCCGATGCGGCCAGCCGCCGCGCTGAACAATGCTCTAGATGTTTCAAATGTTCAAATCGTAATTGAACGTGTCCAAACCCGAGGATTCCCGGAGACTTTCCAACAAATAGCTGCGGTTTGAACCGCGTGATGGAATGGTTCCCCGGCGAGTTCTCATGAAGCCGCAGTTGATGGAAATGCACTCTTGAGTCGCCCCCCCCCCCCCCGCTAGCTGGCCTGGTTGTTTTTTGAATCATTCGTCATCAATTCCCACCCACAACGGAAACGCCCAAAAAGGATTAAGATCCTTCCCATCACGCGCTGGCCACAGGTTTTCCAAGTGGGTTCCGATGGAGGCAAGGTTTCTAGACGAGGCGCTTCTTCACGGTCTCGAAAAGAAGCTATCGAATCGCGAGAGTCACACTTTTCCAAGAACGAAGCTGTCACATCATGTCAATATTTATGATTTTGGAACTCCGATTTATTTCACGATTCCCGAATAAGTTGCTTAGGTCATTGGAAAATTTACTCTGAGTTTAACTCGGGATCAAAAAGCGTCGATCATCGCCCAGTGTGATCCAGCTCTGGATGCAGAATCACAGCCGGCACGGTGGAACGCTCCCGGAGCACCTTGAATCTAAGACTAGATCATTCTCTTGCAGATCGAGCAACTTTTAGAATAGTATAGCTCCGAAGTGAGACGCGTTGGTTCGGAATGCGATGCGACGCATCAGCGTCTCAAGCCCATTCCGTTCTTTCGGATTATCGTTCGTAAATCGTTCCGAACCTCCTGCAGACTCGTGGATTTTGTGCCTAGAATATGACGCATGACACCGAACAGACTCAAAATCTCGTCACCACTCAACGCTGGAACCTCTTCCCGCTTCGCATCTTTCCAAATCTTGTGCCACGTGTTGTACGCCTCTTTGGCGTCGCTATCTCGCTGCCCGTCGTGAGAGAGAGCTTTTCGATTGTGGGACTCGAACACAGTTCTGCCCTCAATGATGTTTTTCATCGCTTCTCGCGCCGCCGGGTTCGAGAGGATTCCGTTGGGCGACTCATACCCTGAGGGCAGCTCGGGCCTCCTATCTTGAGCTTGCCGAGCTCGACCGCTCCTCGCGCTGCCACTTCGAGAACGATCCACATCGCCGGTTGGACCGGGCGGCGCTCGAGTTTCGTCCATTTTGTTCTTCTTCCGCTCTGAGCTCGTATAAACCTGATATCGGTCGGCTCCTCCGAATTCTCGAGGCGGGGGAACGAGTCCGTTCTCTGGAGATTGAGCGTTTCGCCGCCGAATCTTCTCGATCTTGGCGAGCTCCCGCGCAACAGCTTCCTCGCAAACGAATTCAACATCACTGCTCGTTGCGTCACTGTCGCCTTCGGAAACTTTCGAGCTTGGATCGCACCCGCTGTCCGGAGTCTTCGAACCTTCGTCGTTCCGAGCCGCAGTGATGAACTTCGAGTCCAGGAAGCTAACGTATCGCTGGGCCTCGATGGCCAAGAGGTAGGACAGTCTGCGTCGGCTGAGCACATCGAGATTGGTCAGAATTCTGACGTCATCGGCGTAGTGAAGGTTGTCGAGGTTTTCAGCGAGCCGCCTGGGGCAGACGACTTTGCAGCAGTTTCTGTCGCACGCGTGCCGTTCGACGTACTCTCGAAGATCTCGACTCAACCGCGGATCGAGTGAATTGACTCGGCGACGCAGAGCGGGCTCCATGGTCGAGCGCGACACTTCGATCACAGATCTGCTCCGTCTCTGGCTCGGCACATTCCCGGTGGGACTGTTCCCAACTCGCGGGGCCCTGAACTCTTCCACCGTGTTCCGAAGTTCGTCGGAAGCGGCAACACGCCCGGTTTCCCCGTCGTCGTCGGTGCCGGTGTTGTGAGCGGGCGCCGCCGGCCTGGGGAACGCTGCAGGACTTCCTTCGCGATCGTCGATGTCGACTCCGCCAACAGGCAACCGAGGCGGAACATAAACTGGCGTAGGATCCCGTCGCGGCCAGGGCGCTTGTTCGTAGCTAGCGGGCTGAGTTTTACGCTCGGCACCGGACGACTGTTGTTTATCGTTATCCTCTACGCGGTCATTAAATTCGAGTGGAGGCGGATAGCGATACGTCGTTCCACTTGCAGGCGACGGCGCCCGAGCCTGGCTCGGGAGAATTCGGTAGGCGACGGGCTCCCCGGTCCGCTGCACGTCTCCACCGCGAGTGTCGTCCTCAACGCGAGCTGAGTACGGCATCGGGGGCGGCTGATACGCGTCGTCGGGACTGAATTGAGATTGGGAAAACTCTATTGGGATCGCAGGCGACCTTCTCCTGAGAGCCGTGTCTCGCTGCATCGGGAGCTCTCGGTAGATTGGAGGCAGCGCCCGACGGATGCTTTCATCGATTGAGGGCTCGGTTTCGGTGAACGAGTTCGGAGGCGTGAACGGTCCAGAGTCTTCTCTCTGTACGATGATCGGTCGTCCGAGTCGATTCGTCTCGGAAACACTTGCTCCACTCGAAGTGTCCACGCTCGTTTGAGCTGAACGATCTGTTATGATATTTTGTTTGGAGAACGAAGCCGCGTCTGGAATCCCGTTCGTCGCTGCGAGACTTCTCGGGTCGACTCGACGCGTTACAGCCATCGGCTCGAGCTCGGGTTCCGTGAAGCGCTGGGGCTCGTCACGTGTCTTGAAAGCGATTGGTTTGTTTCCGCGAGTCACGATCAGCTCTCCCGAATCTCCTGCGTGGGGGACCGCGGCATGGTCTGGCGATCTTAAGTTCCTCTCAGCTCGCGGGCCCGGACGTGGTATTTCTTCGGCACGAGTTCCGACTTCTCTGTGAGCTATGGGCTCGGATTTAGTGTCGACCCCGGACTCATGTTGGGCTCGGGGTTTTGCTCGGGGTCGAGCGTCCGGCGGAGCTTCTCGCCGAACTAGGGGCTCGGGCTTCCGCTCGGCATCGATGACCGGCTCCCGGTAAGCGATCGGTTCAGATTTTAGCGCGTTTTCGACGGGGGGCTCCGGTGTCTTGTATCGACGGATAACAGCCGGTGCGATTCCCACTGTTTCTGTGTTCTCGGCTGAGAATGTTTCCGCAAGCGGAGACGAAGCTCCTCGGGAGGGAAGATGCTCATCCCCAACTTCAAACTCCGGGATTGGGGGAGGTTCGTATTCCGATCCGCCATCGAGCTCTTTCAGCGGTTGAGCTCGACGGTTCGAGACGTCCATTTCGACTTGAGTCCATCTGGCCGCGGTTCTGACGTCTGGAACAGTGGTTTTGATCTCGTCAGGACTCACGAGAGAGGGAAGCCGGCGTAAGCGTGACAACTGCTGAGTGTATGTCGGCTGGTCGGGGGGCGAATCAAATTCCTGTAGGGAGGCGTTGTCCTCGATGCGTGCATGATTCACCATGATGTGCTTTCGAGGCGGAGGGAGCACGACGAACTTAGGGACGATTTGTGCTTCGACCTCGTAGGCTGGAGGACAACTTTTAGGAATCTCGGGTGGCTCTTCGAGAGCGCTGTTTTTCAAAGTCTCCTGCGACGACGTAGTCCCTTCACGGGCTCGAGGCTCCCGCGTCAGGTCGGGTTCCGCTGGCGGTCTATATTCCTCGTCACCGGGTGGGGGGCGACTCCATGTTGTCACGAGGGGCTCTTTGATGATCTGAGGCTTGGCGGGTGGCTCATACCGTTCCGGGGTGGTTTCCACTCCCGCTGCCTCCTCATGAGCATTGGTAACGATAGCCCGCTCGCGAATCGACTCAGTTTCAGATGGATGGTATTTCTCGGGCGGCTCGTAAACCTTCCGTTCCGATTTCGGAGTGGATCCGGCATCTCTCGTGCGAGCTGCGGCATCTTCCGAAGGCTCGTCTGAGGGCGGTTCGATCTCAGGAACGAAACGGCGCACCTGGGTTTCTTCGACAACAACCACCGATGGCGCTCTCTTCGATCTTACGACGTCGCTCTTCACGGGTTCCGAATATGCAAGCCTGGAAAAGGATTCGTTCCAGATTTTCGAGGAACGGGTTTGTCAAAGCGATCCGCATATAGCCCGCCTGAACCGTGTCTGAGCTTTAGCCAGAACCGGGCGAGAAACGGGTGATCGCTCTCCACCAACAACTTGAAGACACCTACCGGGAGCTGTTCCGCCTGGGCAGACGAATGCTGGTCCTGGGCAAGGTGTTCCTTTTGTTGGCAAAGTAACTCTCGTCACAGAACTCGTC
This sequence comes from Phytoseiulus persimilis, assembly GCA_037576195.1. Taxonomy (NCBI): domain Eukaryota; kingdom Metazoa; phylum Arthropoda; class Arachnida; order Mesostigmata; family Phytoseiidae; genus Phytoseiulus; species Phytoseiulus persimilis. Next base: position 12,121,648 of record CM075104.1, read on the forward strand.
ACTCAAATTGAACTTTCGGTAGGTTCCAGCATTCCAGTAGGGATGCTCATCAGCGTATCTCCCGTAGCGGATCTCGGAATCCCTGGGTAGCTTAAAAGTTCTACGATGGAGAAGTTTTCCGAGCGACGAGCCCTTTTCCGCTTGAGTGCCTGTCAGATCGAGTCGGGATTTCAGGAATTCATTTCGGCCAAGCCCAGATCTACGTCGACCACTACAACTTGTAATTATAGACTTCCTTGCTGCTCATCATCCTCCGAAACCTCCTGCACGACGCAGCGTCGACGCAGTTTTGCTCACAGCTTTCAAGTGAAGAGCTCACCTGAGGTTTGATATATTCTACTCGATGGCTCCGCTGAGCTCCGGTTCCTGTGAGGATTCCGAGAGACGATCGTGGTGTCATCGGACCAAGCCGACTCTCCACGAGACTTCGGCTGTCGCTGCGGTTCGGGTCGGAGTCCTGGATATTGAACCTTGATGAAGACCTTATCTACTCAGAAAGAACTGATCAGATCTCGTGAGCCGATCCAGGCATTTGATTCCTCACCTCCAACAGGCGGAACGGTGGGTTGAACCTCTCGCATCACATCATTCCTGGATTCTGAAGCTCTTTCAGTGTCTCCTCGGTGAATTGCGACTCTGGTTGTTCCGCCGCGGGGCTCCCTCCCTCCATTGGTTCGCGAAGCTCCCACGGCATCGTTTTCATCTCGACCGCCGTGTGGGCCCTCGAGAGGCGGAGGAGATGGGGGAGGGACGTAGATCAGTCGTTTGTCCCCGCTTCTCGGCCGTATGGTAGCAGTAGCGCCGCTCGGAGAAGGTGTCCGAAGTATCTGGCCTTCGATGTCAGCCAGAACTTGTTCATCCATCGGTAGCTCTGGTGGCTCGTAGCTGTCAGCTCGATTTTTACCCCGTTTCGAAACTCCGTAAGAATCTGGCTCGTCTCCACTGAAAAACGGGACTTCGTCCGACGCGATCGCGTGCTCTGAGGCGTCCGACTCCGCGTTCGAGCAGCCTGCATCCCCAGGACGCTCAGGCGGCCTGTAGGCCTGCCGGTCGTCGACCCCGGCTGCGGGAGCTCGAACACTTCCGGGCCGTTCCGGCGGCGCGTACGCTTCCATATCGTAGCTCTCCTCGATATCCGTGTCGTCACTCGTCTCCTCGAGCCTTCCCTGGTCTCTCGGAGAACCTAGAGCTTTGAAAGCAGATATATTCTCAGTCAGTGATTCGTTGAGGATTTTGAAGTCGAATGTACGTCCTGGTGGGGCAGCTGCTCGACCCAGAGCGACAGATGGAATCTGTTCTTCGAGCTAGGAGACCGAGGGCCCAGAACTGGATCAACTAAGAGTAGGACTCTCTGGGCTCTGAGGGGTCCCAGCTTCCTTACCCGGGTATTCGGTGATTTTCGGCTTGCGTTTCCGACCAGCTTGAACTGGAAAAGTCAACCTCGCTTTCAATCGAACGCATCCATTTCATCTACTCGAAGAGCTCTCAGGGAATCTCAAGAACACTCGCTGCGAGGCTTTCATCGCTCGTGTGGCTGGTTGGTAATCCGAGGCCAAGGTTCTCGGGACATTAGAATTCTAGAAACCAGGCTGTCCGCTATGGACTGCAGCACAGAGCTATTATTTGAGATGGCGGCTTTCATCTCTGGTCGGCGGCGAGCGAGACTTCGGTTGCGATGCAAAGTTATTCAACATCACCGCCAGAGTGTTTCTGCACGCACCTTCGGATTTCCTCTCCACGTGCGCGTTGAGCTCGTCGAAAAAGAAGGCGCTTCCGGTTCTGCGGAGATTGCTGTCGACTTCCTGGAACGGCGATCGAAACCGAGCGTGAAAAACAAGCTCTCGATCCTCGAGGAGCGAGATCCACACCCTCCGAAGCTCCGTATTCGGCGAACACTGAGAGCATCGACTCTGGTTCACCGCAGACCCGCAGCTTACGCAATCTGACGAATGGAAAACCGAAGCCGTCTTCGGAAGTTGCGGCCGGCAGAGCAACCCCGCGCTGAGCTCACGAAAAGCCCACAATTGTTTATTCGATGCAAAAGCGAACTCACCTCTTCGTTCTGGGCTGGTGTTGATACTCCGTTGCGACCTCCGCCACCGTTCTGCAATAATCTCAATGGTCAAGCCGAGACTGGGTGAGAGATCATTCGCGGAGACCACACCCGGCGCTTGCCTCAGGTAGAACGTAATCTCAGCTTGGAATTTTTGGATAGCGAGGGATCGGCTTGACGAAAGTTCCGTTTATGGCGGCATCAAGTCGCTCGTTACAGTATCGGCGGAAGGCGGCAGAAACTTTCGAGTGTAGTTTCGGCCTTCAGCTCCAATGACTGATTTGTCCGTTTTTCGAGTGGTGGTCACTCACCCCGACTGTTTCGTCTTCCTCGTAGATGATGTTCGGCGAGGTTGGGCGGCTCATCACATCCAAGAGCGAGGGATCGATTCGTTCCAAGAGGGAGTTCATGAAAGCGTTCCTGTTTTCCGGGCTCCATCTGCAACGTAGCTCATGCAAACAGCCAGAACAAACTCACGGATGGAACAGAGGTCCAAGTTTCCTTCCCTGGGCAGCAGATTGGCGTTTATCCTGGGAAGCGAGCGGTCAGCAGCGACGTGCTCGATGAGAACCGACTGATGCCCTCGACATCTGCCGTTTCTCACGAAAAAGCGAATTCAGACTCACTCTATGGCGTCGCAAGCTTTGAGTGATAGGACGTCGTCCGGAAGATGAACGGAATCAGGCCACTTGAAGAGATCGCAGAGAATCGCGAGCACGTCATACCTGTTGGATCTGCGGAGGACGTACAGGAGCTCGTTGCGAACCTTGTCCTGTATCGGAAACAGTTCGATTATTATTCGAGCGCACTCCCAACTCCAACGGTCCCAGACCTCATCAATGACTCGAACGAATCCGAATCCCCCCATCGAACGAGGCCGCTCTCACCTCAGGATCGTCGATGAACTCGAAGACCCCGGGGGTCAGAAGTACCAGCACCATGGTACTCTGTGTGATGTCTTGAATCACCGAGCATCCTTTCCGAATCAGCTTATCGCGAATAAAGCTTGAAAGTTCAGAAACGGACAAGAGGTAAGCGATTTGCGCAGCCGCTGGTGCACGCTCGGCGGAAAATTCTCGAGACTCTTCATTACCTGATCATGGATTCCTCCGCCCGACTTCGGCGGCACAACAGGTAAATCCTATGTTTGGCGCTCAGACCCCTCATCGTGGAGTCTCTGGTGCGGGTCACTGCTCACAGAAGGAGTGCCAATCAAGTGCAAGCCACGCTCAGTCGGTGGTCATCGAAAAATCCAAGCTGGACTGATGTCGAATGAGGCAGGATTCTTGATCTAAAAACGCCCCTGGAGGATTACAACGTTGTAGATCAAAATGGAACAGCGGAATATTTCTTAAGCCGTTCCACGGCGGGCTCGAGAGCTCCATCAGAATCTAAGTCTATCAATTGAGCGACTAGAACCAACCTCAGCGCAGTCAGATAGGGAACATGGAAGGGGGAACGGGTTGTTCGAAAAGCATTTCAATCAATCGATCGCTTCAATACTCAATTCCATTTATCATCGACGCCGCGTGGTGTCAATGGTTGCCGTTCGAGGTGATGAGGGAAATCCAGCTAGAACTTTCAAAGCGCGAGTCTCCGCCACTCCAACTGAAAATATTTCGACTCTCTGTGCGGGAATCGCGAGTTCTCGATAAGGGGTTCGTGGTGTATGCTTGAGATTTGGGTTCCACAGTTGTGCTTCGTGAGGGGATCCACAACTCTCAGGTGGAACTGGCGGGCTGACACGAGCGGCTTAAAGCTGGAGCTCGCTTCTCATCCCCAAGCGTAAGATGAGATTTGCATAATGAGTCAGCGAATCTGTATATGCTCAGAAAAATGCTGACTCGTTCAGGTGAGAATATGGAAACGATCCTTCCGCTCTTCCAGCATCAGCCACTGGCCGAATCAACATAATTCCATCAATCAAGCGAGCACTTCTCGTAACTTTCGCGGGTTCCTCTCGTTAACGAATGGGTGCACGCTGGATTCAGTTTCTTTGTGGCGTTGTTCCATTCTTTCACACAGAAAGCACACCCAGAAACCTACGCCTGGAAGTCTGCGTGGGGCCAGGATTCTCCGGCCTGTGCGCGATCGCCCCACTCGCAGGACTGCAAATCCACAAGACGCAGCCGCCCCCGGGTTTTGTTGTTCGAGCCTGCAGAGGGACTCGTACGAAGCACAGCAACCGCCGGACCCTTTATTTGAATGAAAGATTCCTAAACGAACTGACAACGGACGGTAAGAAAATCAACGAAAGGATGAATGGAAGTCGAAATACACGAGCGAACGATCGTGTTGCTTCCGTTCCCGGGCGAGTTCTGCGGCCTTCGCGGCAAATATTTCGTTAATTGGTGGTCGTCGGTTAGCTTCGAGAAGAACTATCCTGTGTAATCAAGGCGAGTCTCGTGTCGTATAGCGAGTGTCGTCAGACTGCTGTTCAACTTCAGACGCGCACACCGATCGGGGCCATAATGGAAGCGATCAGGATTGTCATCCACGATTGAGCCCCTGACGCGAGTCCGGTCAGAATGATGGAATTCAATCTTTCAACTGGAGTTCATAACGCAAGGTTGATGAAGAGAGTACCGGCGGGAAGTGCTCAGTGAACTCCGGTTTTTATTCGACAAGATCCGCGGTTGTACAACTGGACAGTCGGCGAAACGACGGAGTGCGTGAAACGGCGGGTCTCTGACACGAGCTCCCCGAGTAAAAATAAATTAATGAAAAATTTAAAAAAATAAAGAACGCGAAGTCGAAAGCACGTCCTCCCGAGAGCTTCGAACGAGAAGTTCTCTGAATCTTCAGGCCATACCGTCACAGCTTCGCAGTCTAGAGTCCCGGACCGTTCATGAGTGCAATGACGTTTTTGATCTCGTCGCTACGGTCTACGGCCGGCCGGTGTTTTGTATGTATACGCGACGGTGGCGGATGGTTCGAAGCGGCTCGGTTCTCAAACCTGAGATGTCGACCCCCCGGTAATCTGTCCAAGTTTCGGCTCCCGTCGGTCGCGTGCTGTTGGTGAGTGGAGAGATCGGCGCCATATCGTAAATTATTTGTTCGTTCCTGTCGTCGGATAGGCCAACGTCTCGGTGAATAGATGACAGTGTCAGTCACACGAACGCAATAACGCCGTCGTAGTTATGTCGCCGTGGATGTAGTTTCGAGCCAGCGAGCGGAGCAGCTTTCTCGCGAAGTGGCGAATGTCGTAAAATTCTCAAGTCACGCATTCCGTAGCTGTACGAGTGGAAAAAAGAACAAGCGACGCGAAGACTGCGCAGAGGCGACGGAGGGAACTCGAAATGCAACGATCTTCGTGTTCCGGGGTCAGATTGTCTCGGAAACGAGGAAGTGCCCCTCACTCGACGAGCACATGTTGAAGTCGGGAAGATGAAAGTGGAATCTGGGATGTCAACTCCCGCGGATCCGGAAGTGGGGAGAGCGAGACATCAGCAACGAGCGGGGAAGCCAGACCAATGAGCGGAAGTGCAGCTTGTTCATCGTGAAACATTCTGTTGAGGGCGAGTCTTCGTGCGGATATCTGCTCGAACCGAGATGACTGCACCACGATGAAGTGGACAGATCGTCAAGCGATTCCCCCGTGTGTCTGGATTGTTCGCAGTCGGCTCGTTCGGGACCACCGTTCAAGAAACTTCCCGGCGACTTTCGCTGCCTCACAAGCTGAGATCTGTATTGCGAGTGAATCACGGATGCCTGGCACAATCTGGAATGAATTGTGAACGACGAAAATCATTTCTCCATGCTTCAACTCGCAGAAGAAGTCGACATTGTGTCTGGTCGATCATCATGGGGCTGAATACCGCAACGAACAGATCCCGCGATCGAGCTCCAGAATGCGAGCTGCGATCCATGGGCAGCCTCTCTTCCTCGAACACTTCGAACAGGCTTTCGGAACTGAGAGTTCAAGCGGACCCCAAGCCCCGGCCGATGGATCCCACCGTGGCCTGTTCGTTCGTGAGTGGTGAAAAAAGGAAGCTCAAGAGCGATCGAGTCGCATTAACGGTGCATGTCAACAAGTTCCGTTTTTCGCTCGCAACCGATTAGAATCGCCGTGAACGCAACGAATTCATCGGCGGAGTGAGGAGTTTCGGATCGCGCAGCGTGTGTTATGAGTGATGGTTGTTAACGTTTCGGGCCAACACACCGTTTCCTGAGTTCCCTTAAGCTGAGTGGAAACGAAGTGGGGCCTTCGAAAATTCTCCTTCAGGGCTCCAAGACCCGATGGAGAGTTCAAAGCTCGATCGCGCCGGCCGGCTTCCTTCATTTCTGACCGCGGGACTCCCACAGAGCACTCAATTACGATCGCTTCGACGCCGCCGCAGGGGTAGGCGGTGGGCCGCACTGCGACCAATAATACCAGTGATGTTCTTCCAGGGACGGGACTCACCCGAATTTCCCAACGGTCTTGTGTTGGACGATAAGCTTAGCGAGTTGCTTCCCCCCCCCTCCCCGAGAAGTACCTAGTACTTCACGACACAAATCGTGCTCAATTTAATAAAGTCAATAGATGCTGGCTGTACTCTCGCAGCTATTCCAAGCGGAGCTATTCCGCCCCGTTTTCCCACTGTTCCTCGCTTTCCACCTGATAATTAAAGCCTAAACAGTGTAATTACTCCAACCGCTGCGGCTGGAATTCGTCGGTCAACGAAGCGCGCGTATGAGCGGCCGAGCTGCGCAGGTCGTTGATCATAGGTGATTTAACCAAACCTGTTTCTGACTATGAGCCGCTCCTGCAAGCGTCGCCGCTACTGTTTCGGAAAACTGTCGCTCCCACTGACGGAGCTCAAGAAACCATCCGGATTAGCAAGAGAAAGTTTGGCGCACCAGCCCCAGAGTTCGCACTCTGTCCTCGGCCTGCAGCGCATTCCAAGGTATCAGAGAATTCCGGCATCTTGTGCATGAAGGGTGATCTTCGAAGCGGTATTTTGGAGAAAACTCCTATTTCACCGCACGGTCACGAACTGCGGTGGTTTCCGTTCGAGACCTCCTCCGGTCGGTCGCACAAGTTATCCCTGGAACGTTCTGGTTTTCTTCGTTTACGCGCACCACGAGCTGAGCGGGGTCACGCGCACTCGGATGGTGTCTCGAGACCCTGCCCAGTCGGATAACGGTAGCTTCGATGATGACGCTGATAATAGTCGTCATCATCATCGTCGATGCTGATTATTATTATCTAAGTGCCCGGCCTCCCCGCGCGATCGTGCGCCGGTCGGTCAGCGGGCGAATAGAGTCGTTTCGGATTGGTTCAGTGATCAAGGTGGCACAAAAGCGTTCGGATTCTCGACGCTGTCCGACGAGGTATGCGGCTGCTGGCTGGAATCGGCCGCAGTCATCGCCGCCGCGATCGTCGTTTTTGTCCGTGGCCGGTCGGTCGGCCGGTCGGTCGGTCAGTAATGGTGACAAAACTTACACCGGAGAAGCTGTAGTCGACTGAATGCGAATGATGTTATATAACCGCTGCTCTTCTTCCGGCTTCCAGTGTGACTCGGGGGCTTCCCTTGGGCTACTGGATGCGCCGCAGATCGATGGAAAGGCCGACCGGGCGGGCCGACAGGCAGCCAGGCGACCATCGACCGAGCATCTTGAACCAATCAGTTGTGTTGTACCAATTCGGATTTGAACATCTTGCGCCTTTCAAACTATTGCGACTGAACCCATACCAAAACGGCGCGAATACACCGCCATCTAGGTTGTCCGTCGGGAATTCTCAGTCCGACCGCATGACAGTTCATCCACGAGCGGTGGGAACAATGGGCCTTCCTGCCCAATCGAGCACTTAGCGCAACCCATTCGTGATTTCTCCTTGTCAACTCCGCCTATCTGAGCTCGTCGATCCTCGGGGCTGATTTGGAGATGCCCAAACAACAATCTTGACGACGCTTGGCAACAGTGCCAAGGCTTTTGCCTCGGAGATGCTGCTCTGCTCTGTCTAAACGATCGTCAACGAAGGAACCGCGGAACCCACGGATCGGCGAAACCACTTGAAGAATGCTCATGTCAAGGGTGGAAGCGCTTCCTCATTGAGCCGTCGCCGCGCACAGGCAGGCAATCCCGGCTTTCCAATCGATGGGAGTGATTTCAGAACACTGGGAACCTCAGTCGCACTTTTGAATTGAATCGAACACGGGTTTCCATCGATGCGACGGAAAGTGATGTCTTTGTGATCTATTGCGAACGCCGTGGGATAGTCGATCATGATGACTCCAAACGGTACTTTGTAACCCCATGAGAACAGTGACTTGAAACTCGATGAAGAAATGAAAAGTCGTGTCTTCCGGCGTGAACTGCCAAATACCTTCAATTCGTTGCCGTCCAGTGTCCGAACCTGTGTGTACGCCGGAATTGTTTCGCGTCTTTTGTTGAAAATTCGTTTCTATCGTCAACGATGAAAAAAGCGGGGGACTCGAGGCACACGTGCGAGCGATCGGAGAACGTTATCTGTCCGACATCGTCCGATGGCGGAACTTGCAGATCAGACTATTTAACTTGAACGAACATCTATCTACCAAGTTGTCCGTTTCTCTCCATCGATGATCAGCGGTTCTCGCACGTAGGCCGAACCCCTGTAGCCGAAGCGCCGACGGAGTCAATGAATAGCTTCAGTTGCGTAACGACTCCGCTCTGAAAAGATTATCCACACCAACTTCCTTCAGAAAGGGACGGAAATATTCTCCCCGACCTCGTAGCCTCCGAAATCCGAGTCGGAATGCGATGTTGATGTTCTTCCAGAATTTGGCGCACGGTCGATTCCGAGATGTAGATCCTGGATCCCCTGGAATCGGAATGCGTAACGGCCCCTCAAGACGAACTCTCTGGTGTTGCCTCCGGCGATCGAGGCGAGGAGAGCTCGTTTCCATTCAGAGTGGCGCGATCGTTGGATCTCCGCCTTCCGGGGGAAATTCCCAGAGTTTTCGGAACTTCGGAATTTTGTTGGCAATGCGAAAAACGGGCTACCATCTGAACTCAGGTGAATGGAAAGAGAAAGTTCCTCGACACCACAGGGGCGTTGAAAGCTGATAGCAAGTGCCTTTCGTGATGTCACCCTTTTCTACTGGATGAGTGTTCGGAATGTCGGCCGGAATTTCAGCCGGAAGGAAACAAGGGAATACGAGCTTGATCATTACGCAACCGTCGCAATGAATTGCCAAACTGTTACTCGGGCGGGCCTAGAAGAAAGAAAAAGCCGTTATCATCCATCTGTCGGCGGATCCAGTGCTCCTCTTTCCACTGTGACTTGCGTTTGACAATGTGTACACTTCACACGCGTCGGCGCCTGATTTTCACCAGCACTGCTCCGAATCCTATTATACAGCGTTTATTGCCGATAAAACCGCGCTGTCTGGAAGAGCTACCCGAGAAGTTCCAATATCGTCGGAATCGCTATCCCTATGGTAGTTAGGAAGTGAAGACAAGGAAACTGCAAAACAAGATTTTAAAACAGGATATCGATACGCTGCCTCGATGCGCATGAGATTCTGCCTCTTACCTAGAGTCCCAAATCTCCGTTGTCCCAAAGCCGTAACCTCGAACTCTACAGCGTGGGGCTACAGACTCGAGCCTCCTACTTCATGGGTTCATTGCCCTCCCGGAACCTCACGGCACGGTTCGGGTGAACCTGAATATTTCCTACTCGATCAATACTGATCATGATATTCCGTAGGCGGATTTAGCGGCGCGAACCGTTTAGTGCCGATGCTCCGGTTGAATTCTCGCTGAATTCCAAGACTTTCTGATGTATCGTTCGAATGTCGCTTACCACGGGAAGAGTTTCTGTTGCAAGTGCTCTCATACTCGGGTAGGAGCTTTGGTAGGGTCGAAGGAGTCAGAGTGACTTTGTGCAGTCGATCGAACTGGACGAATTGATCGAATGCGGCGTGAGTGCAGGTTAGTCCTCCGAGATTTTTGTTCATTCTGATTCATTCAAACCTGAGAACCATCCACCGAACGCGACTGATGACATCATCGACGACGCCGATAAACCGATGCTTAGCACATGAAGCAATGAATCCGCGAGATTGTCGGCGAGTGAGCGCAGTAATCCTTCTTGATGCATCGGAGGCTCTCCCGGTCGCCGTCGATGATGCGTTTATTGGCGGTGGATGCGGATCGGTTGATTGCCGATCTGGATTCCGTTTTGCATTTTTCACTCTACATGTCCCACGAGGATTCAAGCTTCGATGTATGTAGGAAGAATCGAATCCGAAATTTCGGATCGATCCACAGGCCGTTGAATCGGTCAAAAGGCAGGACTTGAAGGGAAAAGAGACACAAACAAAGAAGAAATGAAGAGAATCACGACGGAGCAGAGGCGAACGCAGAAGCCGAGCCAACGGAAGGCATCATAAAGTGTTATCTGAACGCTAACTGAGAAATTTGCGCGCGAAGCGATACGTCGCCGGGAAATGTTCTACATCTTCATGCTTCCATCCGTCTGATCGCAGTGGCTTGCTGAACTTCTTGTAGCGTCCAGCAACTTTCCTCACTTTTGTTAAGCGGCGTTACCGAGCTAGGAGAAGCGAATCGTTCGACGTTCTAACCTGCGAGCTCCCGATCCAACGGCTTCTCGGAACTCATCGCGTATCCAACCAAGAAGAGTTTCTCCTCTCACACAGCATTCATTCGGATTGATAATAATCGGATATTTTGAGGATCGATCACGGCGTAAGATAATCAAAAACCACAGCGGATTCCAGAGCATGATTCGCTCAGGGAAAGGCGCTCCGACTTCCATCGATGTCCGGGCTTCATAGGAAGTGGAAACCTTCGAACGGAAGGTGTTATTCCAGGGATGAACACTAAACTTTTGTCACACGATCGAATCCCACATTCTACCCGACTAGCGATCGTTTCCGAGAGTTATTTACGAAAGTAGGAAATTGAAAATAATTCGGAAAGATGAGTGCGCGCGGAAGGGGTGGGACGCTGGAAGAAGAAATGATCGCTTGCTTCGTCACCGGGATTCTTGTTGTTTCTTGTCGGGCCGGAATCACTCCTCTCATCTTCTCTCTCTAGTTGAGCCACTCTGAAGACGACTTAGATGACGACACCTTCAATCCACCCGCTACTCGATGCGCTGGAGCAATCCATCGGCTCAGATCGAATTCCACTAGGGAATTTTGGCTTTCCTTCCGTGATTCTGTCGCTGTCCGGCAGTTCAACGGCGGCGATCCGGGCCAGGCTCAGCCGAGCCAAGCTTAGCCGACTCTGTATCGCTTTATCGCTTGATCCAAATGGAGAAATTTTCCCAATTCTCGATGATCTACCATTGTCGTCATCGAGCCGGCTGGATGTCAATCGATCCGACCAGATCCGGGTTGGATTTTCCTTCCAAAACTGCTGCCGAATCCGCCGCGCCGACGTCGACACGTTCCGACGACGCTGTCGACAACAACTCAACAAACAGGCAAAGCAAACAACAAGCGCGGACAGATTGAAATCGTATCGCAGGAACAGGGAAATGATCTCGGGTGCTTGACGGGCGGTCGGTCGACCGATGGATGAATCCCACCCTGAGGTCCTGCAGCCACTGCATCGTTGCCGGCCACGGAGAAAGAAGGAGTTTTCAAGGCAGCGGCCGGTTCGTTAACAAGATGGTTTTACTGAAATGTTGGCTCGGAATTTCGTGCTGTGCTCTGTGTGTCTATTGGTCATCTACCCAAGTGTGAAAATTCTGCCAAATTTCCGCAATTTCCTGACGCACACTTCTTCCAGCGCGCCTGTGAAACCCAGCGTGGTCGAACGGGCGGGCCGGCCGGCCGGCCGACCGACCGACCGACCGACCGACCAGCGATCTGCCGGGCGTTCATCTTTGCCAAGTCAGCCAGCCAGTCAGCGAGCAGTGTAAATGCCCCCAGCAGTAGAGACTCATCTCGCGGCTGTTTTCGGCAATCTTTCAACTTAATTTCTCCGCGCGTCGAAACTTGATCCGGGAGGGCTTTTTTCTTCTAGCGAATTTGTTGGCTTGCTTGCTCGCTGACTTTCAGGGAATTTACTTTCCTATAGAGTGGAACGTTTCTGAATAAAACGTTTCCCGTTTTTATATTGACAGGATAGTCGTTCCCAACGCTTTCTAATCCCTTCAAAGTGTCGCGAGAAGCTGTTCGTTCGGCCTTGCTACAACAAGTGTATGGAGCTATCTCCTGAGGAACGATCGAGATCGAAGTTAGAACCCACATTCTCGGTTGCGAGCCAAGTTCCGTCCTCGTAGCTGCGTCGATGGTACCACCTATTCGGAATGAACCGAGCTTCAGAAATATATTTTCGTGCCAGTGAAGAAAGTCGCCGCACATTCATGTGCAACTGCTCAGGATGAAGATCGAGCGGAAGGATAGTATGTACATCGGAAGTTCCTGGATGACTCCGATAAAACTCAATTGTATCTGCTGACTGGCCACGGAACGGGAGCCCAGATTCGGCATAAGTTCGAAGCTTGAATGTTTATTCGTGCTTCTCACGCTCCCTGGAAAAAAATATTAAGCGCAACCGCTTCACAGAATCCTCCTGATATTGGCAGTTAAAAGCTGCCGTATAGAGGATTCTCCTGTTTTCCCCGGCATGGCAAAAATGCGCTTGAATACGTTTCCTACACACCTCATCACAACGCGAAGCGTGAGGATGAAATGATAGAACGCCGCCAAGACGGAATCGTGGAAAAATAACTCTGAAAACCTCTTGCCAATCGCGGGAGCCGTCGCCTCCAAGACTTCACAAAATAGCAGCTAAAGACGGCGACATGCACGCACTCGGAAAAGTCGAGTTTGTTGAGAAAAAAATTTAACTGGAACTGACACCTAAAACCAATCGTTATGAAAACTTCGCATGAAACCACGATTCCATCGTAAACTTCCATACGATCTGAGTCGTGGTATCAAAAGCGATGCGAAACCGGGAGTCGTAGAAACACTATGGTAGGAAGTCTTTTTCAATGAAGTCGCTCCTACGAGAAGGATCCATCCTCTTACATCGACTTCTCCATAAACGTTCTGACCGTAAACACGACGAGTGAGTGAGTGGGGTGATGGCTGACGGGAAATAGAATCGTAAGCAAATCACAGCTTCTGCCCAAGAAGTCGGAGAAGAATACTTCGCAATTGATCTACGATAATAATAACACGAGATGATGCTCGTTGTTGGCGTCATTGGTGAGCCTCCTCAGCTGAACAAGTCTCGGGCGGTCTTCGTCGGGCATTACGGTTGTCGTTCGAATGCTTCCGGAGCAACTCACTATAACAGATAATGTCGTCTTTGGATAACGGAACTCCATTGGACGGATGTGGAGTTTTGGTCCGCGCCCAGCGGGAGCTCAGCTGCGGTGGTTCCAACAAGGACTCAAAACCAATCATAAGTTGCTTGTGGACGATTCTCAGCTCTTTCACTTCGATCCCGAAGCTCTTCATGCGTGTAATGAATTCATATCGAACACAGCGGAACACATATACAATATATGCTGTGGGAATCTTAACACCAACAATCGATTTGCGTTCCCGTGTTTTGTGTGTGGTCTTCCGCAAAATTCGTATATCGTCCGACGGTTATTTTGGCTCGTTTGCTCGCTGAGATATGAAGACGAGACTACAATGAATCGATCAGATCTGACTCCCGATCGCCATCCGTATCCTCGTCGCTATCAATCAGCCGATGTGTCTCACGACTCCAGTGATGGAGTATTCCGGGGAATTCGAATCCTTGGTAAAATTCAATCGACATGGAAGTCGGCTGATCCCCCTCAAGCGACAATGATTCAGGACAAGGAGGTTCAGAACCGAAAAATCTCGACCTGAGTCAGTGCTCCCGATGATTCGAAGGAGAGCTCTTCGAGCAGAGGTGTCCTGCGAACGACTGCAGGGTCCGGCGGAACTGACGGGCGGTATCTAGACTCCGGAGGCGTACCGCGATTCAAGTTCGGGTCTGCTGGTAATCCATGAGGAAGGAGAGCTTGGTTCCAGCTCCACCGGCATCCGTGTGTTCCCGTGGGCAGTTTGAGTACACCGAACACGTGACTTTCTTCTTTTGGATGGAGGTTCTTTGACTTGTGGCACGGTTCCGAAGTCTAACGGTATTCCATCCCGAGTTCTGCGGAACGCTGATGAGTGTTCTCGAGTAGCGAACCGAGGCGGTACGTTTGAATCAGTGTTCGTTCTTCGGGTTTCAATGCCCCGGTTGAAAAAGTACCGATCCCTTAACGAAGTTCGAACGATTTCTCACAACGACCATTCCGTCGTTCCTCCCTTGCGCACACTCCAGCTCATCCACGTGTCAGCTCATTCATCAGTTCCCATGAGCATTGGAAGATACGATTCCCTAATTGTTGTCATCGTGGTTTTCGATGACGCTGAAAATGTCTGCAGCGACTAGCGTGAGGCAAGGAGGTTGGTAGGGTGGACGGACGGACCGCGGCTCTTGGCGGTGGGGCGGCCCGGCTTGGAATTTTCCCTTTGCTGACAGCGAGGGAGAGTTACGAATCCGATATAAGCGGGCTCCGGCGTTGACGTCGGTCGATTTACTTGTTTGCTCGTGTTTGCTGTTAGCAGGTGTTCGTCGGCCAGCCTTCGTCCTCATTACTGTTGCTGTTATTGTTGCGGCCACCGCTGCGGAGGCTATTGTTGGAGTTGCTGTTGCTCTCGCTGCTCTTGTTTTGAAGCAGTCGAAGTTCGTCGCAGAACCCGTTGGTCGTATCATTTCTGAACACGACTGACGGTCCCGCGCTCTCGAGAAACTCGTTCTTCAGCAACACGGTCTAGCTTAAATCACAAGTCTCAGAATGCGGAGCTACATCTGCGTCGTTCTAGTGGCTGTGTTGTTTGCATCTTGCGCGAATCAAGGAAGTGCTTCCAGTACTCGTCGTCCTCTCATCCCCGGTCTCCCCCCTGTGCTCTCCGGATTATCGTTGTCGAATATTCCTGGAATTTCTCACATCATGAACATGCCGCTCCCGTTCAACGTGCCTTTCAGGTGAGCTCCGTGCCCATCTTTCCCAACAGATCCCGGTTGGGACGAAGTAGCCACTCGTACGCTCAGATCGATGCCATCTGATGGATTCGATCCATCACGAAATCGAGCTAGAATTTCCGATGAGTCGTGCCCGAAATCGGGAGTAGAGTTCGACCACTGGATCCCTGTCGTGGAGGGAGCATCATAAGTGCTTTGGAGGGAGGTCTCGATATCCGATCCGGAAAACTTGGAGGAGACTCCCGCACTTTCCCGCTGGTTTGGCGCGCGCCTCGTTCCGAAAACATTTATCTGCCTCCCACGAAGATCCAACGTCAAGTTTCCGTCTTGTCGAGTCGATGGTTCACTGATGGCGCTGAGATATTCCGCCTGTATTTCTCAGCAGCTTTCCATTCAATCTAAATTCGTGGATTCCTTCCAGTCTTTCATCTTTGCCCCCGCTGCGATTGCCAATCCGTCTCCCGGCCTTCCTCGGAGGAGCTGGGATGCTGAGAAACGCGACTCATCTCATTCGCAACACTTTCCTCACTCCCTCCGGAACGAGCTCGATCAACACCAACTCCCTCACCTCGTATCTCACGGCACCCCTCTTGCCGCTTCTGAACCTTGGTGGTAGTGGGGGCGTGATCGCGCAAGCCGCCAACAGAAACATTCTGATCGATCCCCTGCAGTACGCCCAATACTTCCGAGCTCTGCAGCTCCAGAGGTGAGCTGATTGGAACGACCAGATTTTCTCGTTTTCCTCTTCAATGTCCCCATGTTCTCAAGGATAAATCGATAGAACTGACGGCATCGATTTCCAGCGCACACGAAAGACGGCGCCGCAGCATCGTCCAGCACATGCTGAGGAACTACCAGCCGGGACCGATGGAACTGACGAGGACGCGTCTTCAGGCGCTCCAGATGCCCCTCGAAGCCCAGTTCCGCATGCTCTATAGATACCACTGAGTAGCGACAAGTTCGATTTTAGTTAACTACAATGTGTGCAAGTCATATACGTGCTGTGTGTGAGCGTGTGTTCGTGCTTTCTCAGTCATTTCTCGCTTCACCCCTCTCCCTTTTCTCCTCTCTATCACTTCGAATCTATCCGTCGAGTTGAAAGCTTCTCGGGAACCTGGTTCTACGATCTGCTTCTGATCATCTGCAGGCCGCTGGTCGGCGCGCTTAGGTCTAGTCAGAAGTAACCCGATGTCAGGACATCAAGAACCGCTGGGCGGTCGAACGCTTTCTCGGAGCCCGTCTTCACGTATTTATGTTGAGTTTATTGGCTTTTCTTCCGGCAAGAGAAGCGAATATTTTGTTGACGAACGAGCCTTCAACCTGATAAGCTCATGTTCCCAAGCAAGTGTTGCTATAATTCGCGAACGTAATAAAAAATCGAAGGAGGTCTTCGAAATTCCTAACAATTGAAACGTGTTTGCTTTCATTCCGGAGCGCATTTTTGAGGGCTTCCGTTGTCTAGGCTGTTCACTTCCTGACTGACAGCACTGCGACCTTGACTGAATCAGGGCGATGAGTTCTTTCCAGAGTATTACCATGTGGATCTAGTTTGACAGACTGAAGCTGCCTCCGCAGAACCAGCGAGAAGGACAGCGGCGAGGAAAATCTGTATCCAGTTCTCGATCCTGGATGAAGATCTCATCATGGAATGATATTTTCACGACAACGACGTTATCGCACTCGAGAGTTCGATTACTCTCCGAATGTGCTCCGCGGCTCTACTCACAAGGGAGCTCTACGAAGTGTAACACCCAGATTTTAATGAGAAGGTGCCCGTTTGGTAGTCTTTTTTTTTTGTTTTTCGGCTGAACCTCTCAGCCAGCCCTCAGGAGTGCACCGGAATCACATAAAGTATTGCTTCAGCAACACTCCCTATCGCCTCGCAAATCCCATTGCGGGCGGTGGGCTTGGGTCTTAAGATGGTTCAGATTCAATTCTGATATAAATTGAATCCTCTTTTTACCACATAAGAAAGATTTCTGTCCCGCAATTGCTAGCTTAGCGTGGCACCCAGTGTTGGTTTATGCCACCCGGCCAGCGAGCGGGGGGACGCCCGTTTGGTAGTCTATGCTGAGCCATGTTTGGGCCCACAGTTGATCGTCTTGTACGGGCCCGTGGTTTTTTCTCGAGGGGCCCGAAATTCGAAAAAAATACGTTCTCCGGCTGACTCCCGTATTTATGAATAGTGACTAGAGTTTCCGACTCTGAATCAGTGACTGGACTAGGTAGTACACAGAGAGATCGAGTGAATCTTGTCTCACCTAACTCAGAGCCGAAAGCAAGATTCTGGGTGACCTATGAAGCACAGTCTCCAACGGGGGTTCAACCAACTTCATATCAGGCCACTCACCTATGCAAAGTTTTTGTTGGTGTCATCAACAAAACTTGGGAGAGAAATGCTACAGAATATGTTTGCTTGTAATTGATTGATTCTTTTTGCGTCGTTTCTCTTGATAGGCGTTGCTTCCGTCGTCCTCAGGACGTCTAAACCCATACTCATGAGACGTTCTCCGAAGGAGGCTAGTATCCTGTCTGGCCTTACAGTAGGTAAAGCCCTCCATTCGTAGCTCAATTCGAGTCTCATAAAGTCCAATCCGGCAACGAAGTCATGATCGTCTTTTAAACTGAAGCAAATTTACGCACGCGCAGCGGACGGCGCGCAATTCGATCACCAGGGTGGATTTTGGAGCTAATCCACGATCATGACCGCACGGAGGTGTCTTATCGCGCTACCGCTCGGTCAACCGATCCAAGGGAAGAGGAATGAGTTTCCAGTCGATCGCAATGCGCATTCCCTACATCAGTCACTGATTCAGGGTCGGAAACTCGAGTCACCAATCAAGAACAGGGGAGCCAATCCGCGCTGGAAAGCAGGAAAACCTCTTTTTCTTCGAATTTTGGACCTTCCTACAGAAGAACCACGGATCCATTCAAGGCGATCAACTTCGGGCCTAAACATGGCCCAACAACTACAAAATGGGCACCTTCTCATCCGAATCTGGGTGTTACACTTCGTTTAGTTCCCTTGTCAGTACCGCGCATGCGATCGTCGAAGCCTCTCTGCGGGCTCCAGACTCGCCATGACGACGCTCTTATCAATCGGTCCTCATGGTTTTCCATAGTCGAAAACGCCAGTAGCTGCTCCGGATTCCAGCTGATCGTCATGATGTGCAAACTCCCAGCGCTTGCGGTCCTCCTGAGATTGGTGGAAAACGACAAGCAGCAAAATATGGAAAACTCGACGGCGATGGAGCTCACTCCGTCTCAATCTGGTCGTTTGCGCTGCTGCTCGGAGAGAAATCGATGGTATAATCCGAAAAATGGTATCTATCGATCAGTGGGTGCTTCTGAGATTTTCTCGACCTTATTTTCGGCCGGAGCGGCTCGCTCCAGAGAGGGAAGGAAACCGGTTGCAGCGGATACATATTGGCTCGGAAAGGAGAGACAACTTTCGAACCACTTGGGTCGAATTGAGATCCCCGGAACGACATATATCCCAGTACTTGACGCGGCTGGTCACCTCACTGCACGCTTCAATGCCGAGGGGCCTGGAGACTCTCGTAACTTAGATCTTGCTTCAAGAAACGTTAGGAATATGGCGACGAACCCTCTCCCGCTTCAGTTTCCTCCTGAATCGGTCGATGCGCTAGTTCGATTCACGAGCGTTACACACCAAGTTCCGTGCTCATAGAATCAACCCGGTTCTCGCAATATTGCCATCGGGAAACAAGCCTCATACGTCGGAGCCGCCTCGAACCATCGCATTATACGCCGAGCTGTCTCAGAATCACAGAACCACCAGAGGGAACGAGCTTTTCTGAACGAAAGGGTCTAGCCCGCTCGGTGCTCACTCGAAGGAATCTCCCTGAAAACAGTAGGACCGTGTTCCTCTGTGGGGGAACGAACTCCCGAAGATTTCAGTGTTTCATCAGATCAAAATCTACTAACATTCAATCAAAAACAGCTCATCTAAAACTGCACGGCAAAAAGACAACTTGAAATCGTTGGATCGCGAGAACCGCTGGGCTCGACAACTTTTTGGAAAGCTCTCTTCAAGCTGTCTTTTCATATAGTGAGTGACCGGATCGCATGAATTCAGAGGCGTTAAAAATCGTGGGTTCCTCAGTTCAATTCAATTCAAGTTTCATTTCCGTGGCCCGCCAAGGACCGGTGGCTTATAGAATGTAGCTCCAAGCACCCTTTTCCTACTCGCGATGTTGCATTTGAATCGAGACTTAGCTGACGGAGTTATCGCTCCGAGTAGGTATCCGACCAGACCCATTTTTCACTATTTCAGAGTCCGCTAATTCACTCGTACGTAACTTTCACGCGCGCAATTGCCTCGAGGGAGCGCGTCTCTCAAGTTTCTGATGTTCATGTTTGTTTCGCGTCAGTGACACGTGCGGGAACATTTACTTGTGATTGAAGAGGACCTGAAAATCGATTCTGAGTTCCAAGGTATTTCGAACTTCAACTATCTTTGCTAGTTTGTTGGTTGAAACTTCCGACTGATAGATCTACCGTGCGGTTGAGTGAGAATGGATGTGTCTGAAGATAGCCCTCGAAGAGAGCTTTTCGAAAAAATGTCGCTCGACTCTGTGGGTCCAGCGTCTCTCGAGTTTTAACGATTTCAAGTTTCCTCTTGATCATGCGGATCCGATTGAACTATTCATAATTATTGATGATATATTTGTATATGGGTTGCGGAAAAGGCTGGAAACTTCAGGAATACGTTCCTTCACATGGAGGACACAACCTTTCTGTTTCAAGGGCCATCCGTCGAGCCGGGGCACCTCACCCTTCCTCATCCGGCTTGACCCTTTCTCCGTTTACAGTACTTCAGTGCATTTCCTTGGTTTTCCCCAAACTCGGAATTTCTCGTCGGCATTCTTCGAGCTGATAATTTTCGTGATGCATCGAGTCCCGAGCAGGCGTTATCGCTATTTTTATTGAATCGGTCGTCGAAAGCTGCCGATTTTTTCTGTAGACTTTCCTTAGCAGCACATACCGGATTTCATAAGTTCCAAAGGTTCAAAGTCTTGAGAGCACGTGTGCCACTCCGGCTAAACTGACTTCTTCTGCCTCAGTCGTGCCTTCGTTGATTCACTGACGGGCACCGAGGCGAAATTTCGTTGGTCAATTGGATTCTACGTCCGAAAACTGTTAAAATAACACCAGCGACAGCTTACCGTGACTGCCAAAGGCTCCCAAGAGCATCAGGAATCCATCGTCCAAGTCGAGTTCAGAGAATTCCTGTTTTCTTCACGAAAGTCGTGTCAATATATTGAGGCCGTCTGGTCACTCATTATTGGATTGCCTGCATCGCTGATGAATTCCTATGATAGATTCGAGTGGTCTAATCATTTCTCGAAAAGTTCCTTTTTGCGCTGTTCCTAATGCCAAGTGTTCGCGGGCTAAGGCGAGTCTCTGGATGTTGTTTTGAGTAGTGCAGATGTTGCAGCCGTAGCGAACTCCGATGCTGTTTCTCGGAGGGGGAAACCGTCGCTTCGAGCGTCGCCGCAATTCGCATATCGCATTTCTTCGCCACTGTCTCAATATATCTGCACCGTACGATACGTATTTTACCCGATTTCCCGATTTTCCTCAGTATTGTGTTTTTGTCGATTTAACCTCTCTCGTGAGCGCCGTTCGGCACGTTGCGGCAAAATGATAGTTCAGCATCGGATCCCGAAGTTAGCGCGCTACAGACCGATGGCAGCGCGCCTTCTCCGGATGAGACAGATAAAAACGTGCTCTCGAGCAGGATTCACTTCTCAGCATCTGTTCAACACCTGGTTCTTTCTCGAGGTGCTGACTCGCAACATCACAGATAGGGAGCGATCAAACGATTAGCTCCAAATAGTCAATGACACTCACAGCTGGAAAATCTGAACCGGCATAATTGTGAGACAGCCCGTTCCCGGCCACAGTCGAGTGGCTACTCGATAGCTACTCTTGACAGTTCGAGATACTATCCCTGACAGAGGGTTTTTCCTCCCATTGTGCGAGCGAAGTTCCTGCATCAAGTTCCCAGAATACTGTGATTTCAGTTCAGGGCGCCTTCATAATTATGGGACACTGTGTGCAGTCTCAGCCGGATATCTACGCGGGGCGCTCCCGATCGGCTTCTACAACACACAGTCTCAAAGAATTCTTCTTTCGACTGAAGTGAATTCATTGCGATCTCTCGAATGCACTGTCGATACGTCTCTCTCGGGAGAGTTTAGTTGAACAGCTTCCTCAGTTCCCATCTTTGCTGTGCTATTGGGATTGCTCCAAAGTGGTGAAATAAAACTCGTTTGGGTAGCTCCGGAGGCGATGCTGATCCTCCTCCCCACTCCAAGACGATCTGTTCGTCTCTGGCTTTGCCCCCCCCCCTCGGCACGCCACCGGCTTCTGCTCACTCACTTTGAGCTCCTTGAGAAATGCATGTTTTTTTTTCCTGGCGATTTTGATCGTTCCCAACCGTTCTCAGGGAGCAACGATTCAGGAAGCCGACTGTGCCAATTTCGTGATGGCCCGTACGACCTTGAAGTCGAACTGCAATACGGCCGCCACGCAGGTGACGATAGTTGAGAGGAAGACGAAAAAGTTCCCCAAGGTTGACGTATAGCAAGCTACCCGTAGGGCATTCCACTCCTCGCGGAAGCGGGAAATGTCAAGAACCTCTGATTCCCTCCCACTGTTTCGCAAGTCAGGTCGACTGACCGCGAGCGTCCATATTTGGAATTCGGTTTCGACGCACTGTGATACCATTCCGGAGCCTCTCTGAGCTGCGCAGGCCAGCATGATGAAGTACGTGAAAAGACTCGTCATGAGGAGGCTTCTCATGAACGCACATGGTTTTCCCCATGAAACCCGCGGAATCGAATATCGCCCCCAGAAACAGCTGAATGTAATGGAATGCCTGCGCTGGAGCGAAAATCGAATTCTCAGTCTCGATGTATCTGCGAATCCTCAATTTTCCCAGCAGCAAAGAGTTCCAATCCACATTCCTACTCTGGACGAGCTGATGTAGCTCCCTCAGCTGAGATAGCACATTGCTGGTCACGTTCATGTAAACCATGTAGAAAACCGCCACCGAGAAATCGAAACCCACGTATGTTGCATAGCCGACGATGATTGCAATCTTGTCCATCCGGCTGATGACGCTCACACACGTCAAGAGGAGCGGAATGCCGATGTCAACGGGAGGAACACTTCACCAACACTCCTCACGTCTCTCTGGATGAGCGTCTCAACTGTTCTGTGGTTCAAGATGAACACAAACATCGCAGCAAACGTTGATAGCATGTAATTGGAAGCACCAGCTGCTCCTGTGAAGTCCGAAAGGCCAACTTCATCTTTGGTCAGGGAAACGGTGTGAAGCACGTAAAAGGAAACCGTGAACGGGTAGGTGACAGCTGATACGAAGGGTAGGCTAAGTAGTTTCAACTTCGAGAAGCCGGCGTCGAGGCCGTGGATCGAACAGATGAAGCGAAATAAGACGCCTGAAACCTCGGTGAGATGGTTCGAAGTCTTGAAGTTCTGGAGCGAAAATTTCATGATCCGCTCAGAACACTCCGAATTCGCTCAGTGGAACTCCGACGGACTATGCGAATCAGACTCCTTGGAGGCTTGAATGCCGCGCAACCGCACAATAGTTCCCGTCCACAAGGTTCATGAATAGACTCGATCGAGCTTTTCTCTGATGGCGAGCTTTTAGTGGCGGAATGTCGATAAAGTCAATCACTGTGGCGTAGACGAACGACTAGCTCGTCGGACGTTGAATTCTCTTCGAGTCTCTGGGGTCGCAACGCCAGTCATTGATCTGCTCACGGTTGTCGACGCGTTTCCCCATAGAGTCGATCATCGCCAGTTAGCGTCCTGAGGTAGAGGGAATCCATTTTCAGCTCTGTGAAGAGGGAATCTCGATCTGAGAAGACATCGAGAGCCGTGACAGGAAGGAGTCGAAGTCTTCTCATTCTTCTTTTACCACGCGGAGAGTGGAGAAACCGCCGTCAACAGACCCCGGCACCAGCGCCTCGAATTCCGAATGAGTTTCTAGTTCTCAGTTGGGTTCGCTCGTTGTTCTTCCATAGCTTCGCGGGGGGTGTATATTGTTCTGCCGTTGCCCGGAGCATGCTTCGAACATGTTCGTTCATGTTCTATATCATGTTCATACATACGCGTATAAGGATGAGCTCACCTCAAGCCCACTGGGCCAAAGGATGGTGTCGCCTGGAGCTGTCATATCGTCAGTCCGGTCTGTAGAGGTGCGATAAGTCGCCGTCGAGGCTGATCGACATGTATTTTTCATCGAACGTCGCATACTGTGTTGTCGTCGCTCTCGCGGCTTCTGCGAGCGCCAGCACGGTATCAAATCAGCAATGAATTATGCGAACAGACATATTCGAACCGACGTATTTGTAGGTCCTGGAGTTATGCTCTCGGAAAGAGAAAATGCGAATAAATCTCTATAGATGAGTAAACGAGTAAAATTCGGAGCATAACTACCTCGCATTTGTTGTGCACAATTTCCGAAGAAACCTCGCAAGAATGCTGCTCACCGTAACTTCCGGGAATCGTAGCAAAATCGAGGCGGTATCGAAAGATACCTCAGCACCCCTATCGTTGACGCTGAAACATCCTAGCGACTAGCAATAGAACCTACTCCTGCCTGGATTTAGCTCCCCGTAACTCACTCAGAAAAGGCAGTGGGACCTTTCAGGGCTTCGAGTCCTATGAAGCGATTCGGGAGAGGTTGGTGATTTTCCGTCGATATCGAGACAGGAATTCGTACGTTGTTGTCGCCGACTCTTCTTCATCGGAGCACTTCATCGGCCAGCTGCCATGATAGAGCGTTTGCCAAGTTCGTTTCGCGAACTCCGAACGGGGAGATTTTCCCGGTAGGTTTCGCTCATTGGGGGAATTCAAAGGGCGAAAATTCATGTTGCTCGATGCCAGAATTTCTCGGGAGTTCGTGCACTCCCATCTTCCGGCTTTTGTGGATGACCTCATTTGTGGATGACCTCATCTGTTGCTGAACCTGGCAACCCCTGTTAACCTAGCACAGCTCAGTCCGTTACCTGATGCCCATGCCCTATACACACTGGATTAATGAGCTGTTTGGTTTCTCGAGTGAGTCTCCCGTGTTAACCAGAGTTCGGGGTGGGTTTCTGACTCTCGGAAGCAGCTCTCTCCCGCACCCGGCCATCGATATAAAACCTCGCGAACCCTCAGACGTATCACTGAACCGAAGACACGCTCGGATACAAGTTCTCTCGAAACTTTCTATCAGCGTTCGCGACGAACAAAATTCAACGATGAAGATTGCTCTGGAACTCACCTGCTGGATGTTATTCTCGACTGTGGCCGCTTCTCTATTTTGCAGCGTCTCAACTCACGACCTGGGAACGCTGAAAACAATATCAGAAATGTATCAGGCGACTCAGTCTGAGTTGTCGAAGTCCCAAGGAGTTTTCTTGCGGACCGCGTACAACCACGGATGCTTGGATGCCGGCTGGTGTAATCTCCGATTCACGCAGGTAAGCTTCGAGTCGTTTGAGCTGGCCTCACTCCTTCCGTTGTCGATTGTGTTCTACACTACGATGGCGACGTTCTCGCGCCCGTTACTTCCGAGGCTCACGCGAGACGGAGAACTCTCGCGCTAATTTGATCTTCCGTTCGCAGGTTTACCACAATGATAATTGTCCACTGTGGACGTGGCTTAGGTGGAGCTTCCAAGGCCCGATGCTGATCGCCCACAAGCCCTTCTTGAACATGTGCCTCGAATGTAGAGGCGGGCAACCGGACTGCATAGTCGGGACAGCCTTCTGCACCGGAAGCCACATCCAGAAATGGAGTATCGGCGCACATTTGGACAGAACCACGGCCCATGGGGATCTCCTCTTCTCGATTCACAATCACTTGTTTCCCCATCAGTGCGCAACGATCGAAACATCCACTGGTAATGGATTGATGCTCAGGGACTGCGTCGACCCTCCGATAGATGAGCAGCTCTTCTACGTGGATAGAGATTGGTTCCAGACGGTGATTTCAGCTCAGAAACTCATCGATGTCCGGCGGAGTCACCTCGGGAATTCCACGAGACACTCAATTTTCCGGCTGTGATTCCAATCTCTGTCTCTAGCGGTCGATCTGATATTCTCTAATATATCTCACGAATAAAATGTATTTTCTCAAAGAATCTGGATTTTTAATTGAAGCCGAGGGAGCTCCTACCGGACCTCAATTGTGCTCACTCAGAGCCTCCATTGAAATCTCTTCGGCACGATAAGTGGGGGGGGGACTCGCCTGTGCAACACGCAATAATCGTAATGGGTTGATAACTCGGAGCCGATACAGTTGATTGAATGGTTGGACGAGGAGAAGCGCGGAAGTTGTTGCGAGGTTTCTCAGAAGGGCTAGCTCATTATTCGGCAGGTAGTCACCGGATCACTTCAGGTGATTTTGTCGGCTCTTCAGGCCTCAGAGGATGATTCGCGACGCAATCCAACTCCGCCGACGGCAAGAGCCTCTCGAGAAGACTCGCGAATCGTCCCAACGGGATCGAACCGGAGACCCGACTCAGCGTCGATCAGTTCCACACAGGTACTTCGATTCTTGTTTCGCCAGAGCACTGAGTCCAATGAAACCAACGCACCCTTCCCTGCGCTCCACGTTCTGAGTTTTATGTTTTCTGTTCACGAAAGATTCTCTATCGCGAGGCCGCTCGCTCGTGGCTCGTGGAAGTGTCGAACGGCGGCGTCGCCAGGCTCAACTGCCTCAATTACCGCAGGCGAAAACGCGCTCCTCCCCAATTATAGGGAGAACGAGCGGTTAAAACGGCCACTCAGACAATACGCCCTTGGATCCCGATCCCTCTCGACTGGCGACACGGCATGAGCTACCAATCGTATACCGCTTCCTGTTATTTCAAAATCGATGGCTGCTCATGCTCGATGTCGAATCGGAGGGGCTAGAACTCGCTGTGGTAACTCGAACGACTCTTATCCAGAGGTGTGATGGAAACCCCCACACCGGGCCGCTTTGGAAAGGCTGCTTCTTCGGCTCAATAATCCGGGAGTCGACCCCAAATACCCAGGAGTCTATCTGACAGGGCAAGGTTCTGGATTGTGTGTACAACTCCGATTCTAATCAGATACATTGCGAGCCCTCAAAACTTGGAGTTTACCATGGGCTCCCCTGGGAGCCTGTCGGATTTGTGGGAGCCAAGCATTGCTCCGAAAATCGTGGTGAAGAGCTCTGGTTTCATTGACGATTTTTCGCAACGAGATTCTGTTCTCATTTCTGAACTTAGAGATCCAAGAGTGACTGGCCGTGAAATCGGTAATTTTCAGCTCAGGTGCTTTTCGAATGGCCCACATTCTCATGGTCCGATTGTGTATGGTCAGTCCATTTGCCAGCGAGACGTCAAACATCTGCTTGTAGTGTTCGGATATCTTGATCAGGCGATCTCTGTGGAGTCTAGACCTCGCGATGTAGTTCAGTAGCCGTAGACGTGGGAAGTCGTGCTGTATTGGGTTGAACTTCCAGTTTGGGTTGGCGTCAATGCGGTCCAAGATCCGACAGATTCGCCCAAACTTGAACAGTCCTTGCGGTCCTCACATGCCTAGGTCTTCTACCACAGGCTCGTCTTGGTCGCCATGGCCGGTCGACTCGAAAAGTTCCTCGACCTCCTCAACGTCCACGGAATCTTTGTCCGCGAACTTCTTCACATTTGACACTATATCAGCCGCTGATTTCTTCTCGATCTCACGGGAGTATTCTCGAGCTTTTGGGGCGATATGCAAGGCTCCCGCTGCTGTCAGATCAGCGACACCAATGCTTTGACTCTGATTGGCAACACAGTGACCGCTTCGACCAGTTTCAAATAGAGATCTCAGAAAAGCTTCAGCTAATGCCGTAGAAATAGAACAGTCCGCCCAGAGAGCGAAAAACTCGTTTATGAGAATGAAATCAGAGCTTTTTTGGTTCAACCGTCGCGTGGCACGATTTTCAGGACATGGCCCGGTACCAGAAATCTCTCCGAACGATTCTAAGAGCTTGCTTGGCCTTGGTTCCCGAAAATTCGATAGACTCCCATGGTGCTCATGTTAAATTTCGAGTTTGGAGGGCCCTGTAGCTCGCAAACGACGGCCCATTGTTAAAACTTTCGTCAGCTGTTTTTCATGCCTCACGTAGGGCTACTGGTCGCAATCTATCGGGTTGGCACTGGAGTTGTACAATTCAGAACCTTCCCTTGAGGAACGAGTTCGGCCAACGAATGGAATTTCTGCTGCTCCGGCCGGCCGGCACAAACCGCACTTCAACGGTCTACCACAAGCGGCGTGCTCCGGGTTGTGCGTTTGCTCCAGTGCCTTAACCCTCTGACAGGGTTCACAATCCGTTCTCAACGTCAATGGCGCCGACCTCAGGTATCGGAGATCGGTCCTTGGAATGGAATACTTGAACCGACGGCTTTCGTTCTAAGCCTGAGATAGCGGTATTTCGTGGAACTTCTCATCTCCCCTGAGCTCAAGGGTCGCAACATCTGTTGTAGTATTCAGCCTCGCATCTGTCTGTTCTCGTACGATGAACCATTGTGAATTCATTAGGATGCTTTCAGTGCTTGGGCGATTCTCGGTTTTCTTGTTCTTCCGGAATGAACCGATAGAGAGAGTGGTGCGAAGTTATGTGGGCTGCGGTTGGAGCCGTGTACTGTACACATATCATAGCGCTGGAACACCGACAAAGACTACCCCTTCCTCGAGTTCTGACCGCACGCGAAGCAGAGAACTTCGGCAGCGAAGCAGAGTTCGCTCGGTGATCCCCCCGTTGCATCTAATTTTTCACCCCGTTGACGAACCATCATCTAGCGCATTAAACGCATTAGTTTTCTGTGACCCCAAATAAAGAGAATGGGGGTGGGGGGCAAACAAACTGGAACCTCAACCGTTATTACAGGAGTTCCTCAACCCACAGCCAACGTTGAGAGGGAGCATATCGTTTGGCGGACGTGATGACATGAAGCTCGAGGGAGATGGATTCCGTGTGCCCTTCCGTTCCGTGTGCGAAATGAATAGACCTGCGTCTTCGTTGAACGGAAAACGGAGATTCATAATCTTGGAAGCACTCAAGATAGACGATGAAGTCCCAGAGCGAATTTGTTCCCCGCAATGAGGTAAGATCTCTTCATTGTTCTCACTTTTCCCTCCCCATCGATTACTGTGCTGGATAGGAGAAAATGATGGAGACAGCTTCCGTTCGTTTCTCTGTGCTTCTCAATTTCGGTCATGACCTCGGTCATGTGCTCCTCGTTCGTGTCGCACCGTTTCGGGTCGAGATCGGAAGACTCTTGGAGACGTTCAAGTCCGACTCTCGCGTTTGGGATGCATAAATCAAATTATACTTGGAGTTTTTCAGAGACGCAACGAGTTTCCAGAATCGTTTATCACAACGAGCTGCGCAAAGGTGTCGTACCTAGCTTTTGTTGTATCTAGCACCATGACGAAGAAAACGATGGCGGGAGAGAGAGTGACCCCGCCGCAATCCGTGGATAAGACTTTCACGGGCCAAGCCGACAGACGCGCGACGCTGAATTGACTTGACTTTACATGACGGGATGCCTTTCCTGATGGGAGACCCGGAACTTCGAAAAAGCTTCTGAAACGTTATTCGTCAGAACCTGGCTCACCATTGCCGATGATTGACTGTGTGGGCCGCACTTGACGCCTTGAATCTGCCGACACCCTTCGGAGCCGCGCCGCTCCTGGAGTTTTCATGTTCGACTCCCACAGCTGAACGGGAACTCGAAAAACTCATCGCAAAACTGTTCCGATTTTCTCGTATACATCTTCAGCATTGTAATCCCCCCCTTGCGAGCCGCTGCAGCTGATCCTGACGATCGACTCGGCTTACCTTGTGATTATTTCCTGATCCTAACGTCGCGCTGTTTATTCGAGCAAACGACAACTCTTGTCCTCAGTGTTCTCGTAATCATCGGACGTTCATGGCAGAAGTAGCTAGACCAGCTGTTTTCAAAGTGATCGATATCGAGGATGCACCCTTGGGATGCCGATCGCCAACCTCTGACTCTCGGAGGCGATTCCAGGCATCGTTCTGACCAGACTCTCAGGAGTCTGTCGCAGTGAGACGTCCGAGGTTTGAGAAGCACTGAGCAAGACTGTCGTATCGTGTTTTCAGAACAAGAATGCCTCGATCTACGTCAGTCCAAGTGGCAAAGCTCGGTTTCACGTATAACGAATCGAAACCCGATAGGGAACACGTGCGAGATCCTGGTGGGGAATTTCACTCATGTTGTCGCTGATTCTTCATGTGCTCTTTTCTGAAAAAAAAAACAATCCATGAAGCTGAACGATGCTTCGGAACTATCGGAAGATTCGGAGACGCCGAGCCGAGGCAATGGCTTGTAGTTTTCCGTGCTCGTTATCGTGATGTCGGGTCTTTTCTGAATCGTGTCAGTCGATTTCAGAGCGGATCGATTCGAGCGAGGTCGATTTGAGCGCAGCGAATTCACTCGCGCTGCTGTGAGTTTGGAGTACGAGATGGAGGAAGGCGAAAATCCCTCACCTCTCCGCCGATTGCAGCCCGCTCGACGAACGAAGAAAGTATGGCTGTTCGGGGGAATATGAAAAATAGAAGGCGGACAACGGCATGAGATACCTCGGTGACGCTTATCCCTCGATGAATCAGCTGAGGAACATAGCTTAAATCGAGAGGGAGAAATGCTTTGATGAGGTTAGGTCAGGTTTCTCCTCGTCATATTTCCACCCAGTAGTCGTCGAGCATTCTGCAATCAGCGGACGGGTTCTCCACGCTCCACACTCACAGTAGTGGGAGTGGAATCGTTGCGCTCAAATAGGCCTCGTTCGAATCAACTGCTCCCAAATCAATCGCGCTAAAATCCTGCGCTCGAATTGATCCGAATGGTCAAATGGAGTAGCACCTTTCTGGATAACATAAGAATGTTCGAGCGAAAAAATCTTGACTCACCAGTTCATCCGATTCCTTGACATGCCACTTCTTTTCTTCGATGCCCGCGGCTGACACAGTCGGACCGCTGTCCACAACCCTCAGGACCTCATGAAACGACTATTGAACTACGTAGATTATCAGTAAAGAATGTCGGAGCAGAGTCATGTTGTATTCCCAGAATGTCTAGTATCGAGGAACTGTTTTCCGCTCGAAGACTTGGCGAGCTTTCATTCTTTTCGGGGGAACGCAACGAAGAGACCGGGAGAGCAAGGTCGGCTTTGATATAAGCATTCTATCACAACGAGAGACCATAACTAAGTCGTGATATATGCTCACACGAAATCGTCTCTATCTTGCGTCATTTGACTTCCATTCTCACCGATGCTGTTTCGAGCTCTATCTCTCAGCAGAGTCATCCCAGTCAAACAGATCGATTGTTCTGCGTCGAACCTTCTCGTGTTTTGCAGATGTATCTTGCGTAGAAAGTATCACAGCGGAGTCAACGGAGAGGCTCGATCCAGTCAAAAATGGGTAAGATCGATTTCGGAACAGAGCTTGCCTTGAGAATACTCAGAGATATTTCATCACTCTCTCGGAGAATTCTCATCAAGTTCAAATCAAAGTCTTGTCATGCAACTGACAGAAACTCAAATCTCGGGTTCCGTGAGCCCCAAAATAGAAAATTCGCAGTCGAGAAGACTTCGGCCGCGATGATGAGCCGTGGAAGCTCATCGTTAGTCGGACCTCGCTCAAACAAGACACTTCCAAGAGGGCAGATCGTTCGACCATAGCGAGCAATTGGGCTTCTCGGAAATGCAGGATTGTGGCTTATTTTCTTTCCTTGATATCTTTCAAGATTACTGCTCCGCCTTGATCGTTGCAACAAAGTTCACTTGAATCACTTGGACCGAGTCGAGAGTGGGGATAAAGTCGTAGCTCATCGAGAGTTCACTGAGACGGAACGGCATCATCAAGTTGTTCCACTGCACAGAGTTTCCATCAGCGTGCTTCCACCTCTAACCAACACTGCACAGTTGTTCCAGCGGAATGAGGATTCTTCCGATAGCAGCCGCATTTTTTTGCGTCGCGAAATTTCGCTCGGAAGGCTTGTCGTGCAAGAATGGCGACGGCACGGAGGTTGAATGGTGAGTCTCTAGATTTTCGGGAAACCATTCCAACCTGCGCACGAATCTCCTGCCTGTGACTGAATAATTGATTCCCAGGTTTGGGAGAGCCTCATCGAACAAACAGTTGCGCAGAGTAGAATAAGCCGAGAAGTCGAAAGTTCAAATCGATGAAAATTCATAGGATGTATAGCCGCAGGTAGCCGCAGCAACCGTGGGTTCCCATCTTCGGGACGGCCTTGTCTCACGATCTTTGGGCGACCGCGCTGCTGTTTTTGATCACCGACGATTCCTGGGCTCTGACGTGAAATTCCCGGCAACCTCCAGTTCAGCTTCGCAAGATCCGACCCCTGGTCGGGTACTCCCTGTGTTCGAGAGCTCCGTCGTCAATCCGTGGGGAATCGACAGCGCTAATGAATCAAGTGGATCAAACGATAATTACTTCCTCTAACAGGTCCATAATCTATAAACTACCGCATCGGCTATCAGTTCCGCCTTCGACAAGCCTGAGCTCCGTTCCTAAGAAGAGAGGACATGATGGATCGGACTACGGATACATAGATTCACTCGGGATCGCTCTTGGCGAGACGGTAACACAAAGCTCACGGCGTGATGCATTCTGTCTGCTTTTACAAAAAAAAAAACAATAGGATATGAGAGTTACGAAGCGGATGGGATAAGAAAAATCGGACTGGAGAGAAACCGACCTGCCTTCCAGAACTTCACGGGCGGGCAGATGGGCATTTTCTCTAAGGAGGGGAATCCTCTCGCGAAGTCCCTTGAACCCATCTTCGAATGGCCGAAAAAGAAGGCCGATCAGGTGGGTTTGAAATCTGGATTCCTGAACTTTCATTATCGTCAACTTCACGACACCGTGAAGACTCGAGACTTGAATTGTGATTCTGTCCCGTCGTTCTACAGGAGCTGGTGTACATCGCATACAATGATCAACCACCTGAAGACGAGAAGCAGTCTAGCAATTGGTCAGGTGGTCACACAAAGGGTTTGGTTCTTTTCAATGAGACGTCAGGATTGTGGCTCCTTCACAGCGTTCCTAAATTCCCCGAGAAAATGTTCTCCGGATTCTACTCATTCCCGAAGAACGCCTACGTGAATGGGCAGACTCTGCTGTGCATGACTTTCGGAATTCGGGCACTCAACACCATTGGTAAGGGCTGTCCGCATGATATGAATCGGAGCGTGTAGCGGAGGTACGGAATCTCAATCTCTATCGCTACTCTTTATGGACAGCTGCTCATCTACTGAACCAAAAACCGCACATCTACAAGGCGAATGCTCCCGACACCATCAAGGAGAAGGTCCCGAATTTAGCGCTTCTTCTGTCTAATTCGTCCACGTATAACGTGACACGGAAAGTCACAAAGAGCGCTCTGCTGGGAATAAATGGGATGCCGTTCCTCGCGTTCGCGAAGAGCGGTCTTTTGGATGATGGTGAGTGGCCCTTAGAGCTCAGTCGGAATTCATGGACCTCGGTGATATGATCTGTTTCACGGATCTTCGCGGTCTTCTAACAAGACGTATCATCCATCCTCAGATGTTTACTCGAAGAGTATCGCTCCCGCTCTCGGCACGGATTTATACGTTTCCTCATGGCAGAACGGCGAAGGAGGCAAACTAGACTCGGAATGCTCCCTGAGATATGAAGTTCTGGATGTCGAAAGTGTTTCGTTCCCCATCAACGGATCCAAAGTGTCTTGGTTAACTAAACATGATCACGCTAAATGGGCAGTTGGCCGAAACAGCTCCAAATGGCTTTGCATAGGATCGATAAACCGCATGGTAAACCAATCATTCACTCTGTGAACTCTGTTAATTCCCAGAATTTCGCTATTTAGAACATACTCTGGTTTGGAATCAAAATTCGCTTGTCGTGACTTTAGCTGAGTGCTTCCATTCCAGCGCTCGCAGTTCAAACGCGGAGGAGAAACAGTCTGCCTCGCTGAAGAAGCGCTGGGTAAACTGTTCCAGAATGCAGTCACAAATCATACTACCTGCAGCGACGATCAAGTCACCACGGAGAAGGTTTGAAAATCTATCGGAATGCCTCGTCCGCCATCAGAATGTTCAATATGGCTCAGACAGATCAGAAATGAGCTGACGAGACCAGTCTCATCCCGGTGGATGAGCGATGACAGCGTGGAATGATTCCGCTCTGCAGAGACCGTTGTCCGCATTTGATTGTGGTAATAAACGGGATTTCGATTCATGAGCACATCAAGTGACACATTCGAGAAACAGCCGCGAGGGACGACCTTCGGTGATGAGGACCCCAGGGACTTACTGGAAAAAAACAGAGAAGAAGTCGTAACAGAGTAGTAGTAGAGGAATCAGTTCGAGGTATCGCTCCGCCTGGAAAACGATACGTGCCGATGACACAGATACTATTGCTCCGTGAGGAGGCTGTGGTTCGTAATGTGAGATGAAATATGAACTGGGTACTTCACCTCATAATGAAGTAAACAGCGGTTCCGAGAGTCAGGGAGAGCTCGTGGAGAGTTTTTATCGAGGATATGGTCGTGCTTTCCTGGTTGCATCGATTTCCCTGGCCATTCTCGCGGAGCTCGTGGCGTAGGAGAGAGATATGGAGGTTCGAAACTCGAAGTATCATGCTCCTGAGTACCGGTCAAAAAACAGAATCAGAAGGTCGAACACTTGGAACCGGCGGCAACAGACTTCGCTCGGAAGTACCGGGCTTAGAGATGACCGGCCGAGCCAAGCTGACAAAGCGAAGCCATGTGAAGGTGCTACATGGTCCCATAACCGGCGCGTCGTTATTCGTTTTCAACGCTGGCGCACCCAAGAGAGTGAAAACGCATTCCAAGGCTTGTCGAACCTCTTTGCGATTCGCTCAGAAGCCTCATCAGTGGAAGCGAGGGTCAGAGCATGTCAAGCCTCTCAGAATATCACAACTCCACCTCCCGCTCGGAAAACCCCGATGGTCCCCCGCATCGGGTATGGAACACGCTCAGGCATCGGCGATGAAGGTAATTCTACTGGTTTGAAATATGAACGAAGGAATCGGTGCCCAACGACCAGGACGACACAGGTAGCTTGTCCTTCGATCCTCGAAGTCGGCAAGTCGACCTGATTCACGCCGGGGAGAGTCAAGAGCAAGAAAGTGGATCTAATACGATAAGTGTTTCCAACTATTTCCCGGGAGAGCGCTAACCGGGGTTCGTCGTGCTGTCTCGATCAACTTCCTCTTTGCGTACTGGCGTTGATATTTTGAGGTGAGATCAATGCCTTGTCAAGAAATGATCATGGGGCTCAACTGGACCCGTTTCATGGCTAGCATCAGAAAAAAAACTTCTCCCCGGAGATAGGCCTGCATAGACTTTGGCGATCACTGAAAAACTCATGAGATACGCAAATCTCATCCAGCGATTCCAATGATTCAGCTTCCTCGAAACGTGCGCATATGACAGTTGGGACTTGGGATCTGCTCCCGCTCCCGGGGACACATTCACGCTCCCATAAACGCAAGTATATCGGCAGTTGAACCCACATAGGTGACCTAGTTTGCCATTCCTAGCTCTCATACTCTCCCAATCGTTTGACGTTTCGAGCTGTCACCATATCACCTCATTTGGTCATGATAATGTCTTGAGAACGTGGAGGACGTGAGCTTCCCCGGCGAGCAGTGGAATCACGAGTGCTGCGAGATTAATGTCGGTATTACCCATCTTCGACGACTTGGCGACTCTTTTGGGCAACTGTGGTGGAATGGTGATATGAACCGATCACCAAACAGTTCTGAGCCGTTGCTATTGATTTTCGTGGAAAGTTCGGGCGAGTCGGGTGGATCATTGGAAACCGAAGGAGGGGACCACACGATTTTTAACCGTTTGGTGAAGATCGTGCGTGAAATTTCACTCATATTTGCGGTGGTCATGGTGGAGACCATGCTGAAATACTCAATCTGATTCATATGGGCTGACCTTCGACTTCTGGAGAATGAGAGACCCGATGTCGAGAATCAGTTTCATTCTTAAGGTTGCCCACATCGCTGCGCGAACTAATTATCTCGGAATAATCTGATCTCGGCAATTCCCTCTCCGAGAATGTACTGCGATAAAAACGAGGACGGGAGATTCGCAGCTTGGCCTGATATTTTTCTGATTCGCCGAATGCAGCCAGGTTGAGCAGCTCCTGTTTTGGCACGACATAAATGATGGAACTGAGTGTTTATTAATTAATTATTCAGTGAAGAGTTTATTGAAAATTTTCTCTTTGTCTCGTGGTCGCGATTCGTCCAGGAAATGG
Organism: Phytoseiulus persimilis; assembly: GCA_037576195.1. Lineage (NCBI taxonomy): Eukaryota > Metazoa > Arthropoda > Arachnida > Mesostigmata > Phytoseiidae > Phytoseiulus > Phytoseiulus persimilis. Next base: position 12,157,054 of record CM075104.1, read on the forward strand.
TTGTTCCCATCGTTCCTCTCGTTGGAAATGCCCACCATTTCAAAATGAGAAATTGGTGTTCACAGAGTGAAATACGCGCGTTGTCTTTTATTCAACCAAATTAATATTTTGTTCTCTTTTTAGTCTCTGCTTCCACTAGCAATATCCATTTGTTTTCGTCTTTTCATTATTCTGCTGTTGATCGGACATAAGTTATCCCCGGGCTCGTTATTATCATCATTATTAGGCCGTAGGGTCTGCTTTTTCTCCACGCTGTTCTTGTTCTGCTTCATGTTATTTTATTCTTGTTGTTTTTGCTGTTCCACGCAACATTCACGCGATTGGCCAATGTCATCAGTCGATGATCAATGACGCCCTAGCATCATGCGTCATCACCATTTGCATCATACAAAACGAAAATGTTGGGGGTGGAGGGCAATAGGAATGAGGAATAAAATCAAGGGAGAACAGAGATTGAAGAGGTCAATAGGTAGAGTAGGGAAGGGACGCAGGAGAAACGAAAGTTGACATTGGATACCGCATAGAGAACCGCAGCTCTACTGCTTCTTAAGGGCCTCTTCAATCGCCTGTTGGGACAGTTCTTCGAAATCGCATGCTTGGATGTACTTGTAGACACCGACCAGAGCCTTCTTGAGCGCGTCGTAGGACGAAGCGTACAACATCTTTTGCTTGACGCGAGCTCCCTCGGGACACCAGGTCATCAGGACCAGACGGTCCAGAGAAATCTTCGATGGTTCGTTTGTGCCTTCAGCAGGACAGTCGGCGGGGAAGTCGAACAGACAGTATCTGCATTGATCCTTGAGCTCCTGCATTTGTCCGAGGAAGTCTTGGTAGGTTGCGGTGCGATCACCTTTGCTTTCTACATCAATGACCATTTCGTCCTTGATGCAGTAGATTATGTAACGGTAGACCTTGTTCTTCTTCACGTCATCGTACACCTGCTTGGCGTCAACGGAAACAGTGACTCCTGAAGACATGGTTGCTGATTGATGGCAAAAAGCTGGAGTTTTACTCTCAAACTTGGGTACTCAGGACTGAAATTTGGAGAGAGTAGAACTTAGATCAGCGTTGATTCGTGAATCACACTCATCTTATGAGGGAGCTCTTCACGCGACTCTGCGGACAAGCGGCATCCCCCCAACATGTTCCCCCGAATCCGCCCCTCAGATGCCATCGTTCGCTGAAGAGAATCTCCGATCTTGAGGATCCTGCTTCCGCAACTCACGGAAAACCTTGCATGCTGAACACGGTCCGATCTTGAGACCGATCGGATCGTTCTCTCTTTGGAAAAGTTATCGATGCTCGCTATCAAAGGAGCGATTCCGGAGGAAACTCTCAGGAATGCAACAAAGAAGACTCTGTGTCGGCTTTCGAAACAGAGTACTCGGGTAATCATAATCGCGTCGATGACTGAACAATTTCGAGGAACAATGACTACGTGACCGGTTGTGACAAATTCGTAAAGAGTGACGGCGTTCGAGTGATAATGTCTGCATTCTCCGTTGACAATCGGCATTTGAGGGACGCACTAGGAGAGGTTCGAAGAATGACAAGGAGGAGATACGTTTAGATATTCCACTCAAGAGCCAGCGAATGAATTTACGCGGAGCCATGTCGCCAAGACCGTGAGACATGGGTCCAAAAAGGTCTTGAACATCATGAGTCGATCGAGCACAGCAATTTTCCGACGTTGCCGCTGAGAAAGTATCACTTTGTTGGTTGCCCAGTTAGTTTAGAGACTTGTTGTTCCGTCCTTGTGACCGGGTGTCACTCGTGTCAACTGGATGTTACGTTCATGACGTTGTTGCTGCTGCTGATGATGATGGCAACGACGATACCGAGGCGGTTCGGAGTCATGTTGGTCGTTCAGTGACTGAGTGACTGACTGACTTGTCGGTTCGTCTATGGGTTCGCCCATCTATCCGTTTGAATGCGTGTTCGTATGTATGGCCGTAAGTATGTCTGTGCGTCCTTAGGCGCGCAACGACGGCGCTAGCAGCTCAGCTCGTTGGTCTGAAGCGGTGAAAGTCGAACTGAACGTTAATTCCTAATGTGGTGATGTGGCCGCTTCCGTGCAGAATAGTTCTGCCTGGATAAGCACCGTTCAAGGAATGGCGAACAAACTTCACCCGAAGATATCTGCAGAAGTTGCTTCTCAGAGGCTGAGATTGTGTGCGCGCAGGTATTCGCTTGCCGCCGTACGGGGGTCGCGGTGGCCGCTCCTCAATGAGCATGGGTGGAAGACTTTGCCCGAAAGGGGTGAACGAATTGTTCCGCTATCAGCTCAGGGTGAACCGGATGGATAGCCAGATTCCGCAAGGCTTCTATCGCTGGACTTTTCGATTCGCGAAAAACCTCGCCGAACGAAGCAGCCCGCTCATTCGTTGGCTTGCTCTACACTCAATAGAGAGAGAAAATCTACCATGGCTCCGGGAACCCAGCAATGACTCACCCATGTGACGGTGGTGGCGGTGGTGGTGTGAGCGAGTCTGTGGAGCAAGTTAGAAAGCGAGCAAGCAGTGATCCACCGCTGCCGCTACCACCGCTACTCACAAGTACCAATAAGGGTAGCTGGCCTGCTCTCGGAGGCTCTTCCACCGCACCCACCACCGCGATTACTACTCGACCGAAACCTGGTTCCTAATTCGCAGATTAGGAATAAGCCGCAGACTGCGACGAGCCAGTCATATGACAAGGCTCTGTGGCTGGTCTCCTGTCAGGATGTTATTCGACGCTCCAATCTAACCGTCCCGACGAAACAATCCGTTGACTCGACAACGGTTCCACAAAGATCACAGGCGATCAAGAAGCAATCAGAAGTCTAGCAGCTCACTATCTATAGGAAATCGCGCGAATTTTCCAAGCACTGTTCTCGTCGCCACTCGCAACGATTTCATCCGAACTACAATGGCAGACTCGGTAGGGGGATAGGGAGACACTCTTCTCCCGGTGCTCCACATCAGGGGAGTCGGGATCCGCATGTTTCCTCTGGGAAGTGACTCCGAACTGGACCACATGGATGGGTCCCGGCTCTTTCCCAGCATCGATACGCGAAACGATCGGAAAATCCCGAGGATTAGGCACTAGAAGTCTCTCGGAGCACGTTGATCTCATGAGCCGATCCGCCACCTCCCGGCGAAACTTGTCACGAGTGACCAACGCACTGCAATCGTAAGAACTATGACCGTGAATTTATCGCCGAAAAACACCGCTTCTATCGACTCATGCTCGTTTCTCGAATCGCTGTCCGTTCGAACGGACTGGCTGAGCCGTTGCTTCTGATTTCTTCTGTCCATTTGTATGGATCGCTGCAGCGGTGGCGGCGGCGTCGTCGTCGTCGTCGTCATCGTCGTCTTGTATAACAGCCATAGCCGCCGCAGTAGCGACCAACCCCGAAACGGCCGGTGATTCAAAAACGCGGCATGGGCTCGAGTCACTCAACGAATCGCTCACACGGCAACGGAACCGCCGTTTGAATCGCCCTCTGAATTACCCCACTCGATCTGAGCGTATTCCTAGGAATATAAATCATGACGCATACGTCGAACTCGGCGTTCATTCAACCTTTAGCACTTTGGTTGAGGAAACGAAAGCTGGTTTCGGAACGAGAGTCACGGTCTGCTTCACGGTGATGTAGACTCTATTCACGATCACGGAACCGGTAGACGAAACTTGGAACTAATCAGCGAACTCAGTCGTTGAAGGAACCAAAGAAACACCGAACGATGAGTGACGCGCCGGGTCCCTTTCCCTCCGGTGTTGTCGAGAAGCGACAACGAGGAGCCGCTGCTGTCAATTGAACTCTGGTTTGAACACGTCAGATTGCCGGATGGGAAACGATTGCCAAGCAATTGCTGATCGAGCTCGAGGCCGGCAACTTGGGATCATCAACCACGGTCACGTACTGCAGAAAATGTCGCCGAAACCGAGCGACTCCAAACGAAGCTTCACCCACCTCTTGCTCCCGTTGCTTTACACAGTCTGTGTGGCTGCTGCCGCTTTCGCGAAATGATGGCGGCGGTTGCGGCGGCTGGGTATGTCTTCTGCTAAAGAAAGCCGGTGTGTAGGGATGCGGCCATGCGGCGTCGAGCAAGATGGCGACATAGAGGCGACTCCGAGAGGAAGGAGGAAATTTTCCACTCGGGCTCCCCCCGACTTGGCCTGATTCTCATGGCTAGAATCACATAATTAGGACGAGATTGACACCAAAGACGACGGCTCGTGGCAAAGGGTGTAAGTATATGGCTCGTTCCTCGAGAGCGATCGTTGCTCAATTTTTTCCCGCCCTGTTTCAAACCCTCCTCCACTCAAAGTCTCCTGCGCTCTGCCGTGAGCCTCACCGCCTCGTACCGGTGTGCAGGAATGGAGCTCCTCGATAGCGAAGAACGAAAAGAGCTCACCTCGTGGCACAGGGGATTGTGCGGGTTGTCCCGCCTCAGATGTGCGGACCTGTGAGGGGAGACTGGCACCTCGCGCTGGTAGAACGGGGAACAGAATCCGTTATATGATGAGAATGACGGCGATGATCTCTGCTGGGAACGACGTAAGGGTGGGTCAACGCTCCTGTCTGGGATCTCATCGTGAAATTCCATGAGACATCCATCCGCGCTCACGGGAAGGAGTCTCTACCTTCCTGTCAAACTCACTCGACTCCGGAAACAGCCGAACGCTGGCCGGCACGAATCCCGCGAAGAATATGGTCCCAAAACCATAGAGCTCATTCTCAGCCGCTCCCCTCCCTCGGGCTACTCCGGGATCTGCCACTGCTCATCGAGAACCAAGCGTCATCAATTAAGGTGAATGAGAAACACGTCGAGACACGAACTTTGCCAAGCGACCTCACTCATGCGATTTCGAATTACGCGGGCTCCTGTCCGTCATCGGGCCGGCCTCCATTTACCTCGAAATCGTCCGCGCGCAGCCATGTTGCTCACTACATTAGAACGCTGTCCTGAGGTCGGCGGAGAATTGGAATCTGAAAAACATAACGAAAAGTTCGATGCAGTCTTGCGACTAAGAATCCCTTCGTTTTCGCGTCTCCCAGTATGAGCAGCGGCTGAACGTGACAGCGTGGGACGCTCCGTAACGCCATCCGGGCTTCCTGCAATGGGATCCACCTTGCTGCAAGAATCTTGGGCAGTGGAAGTCGGGTCGCGCGAGCCCTGGGCGGAGGATTCAAAGTTATACCAGCCAATTGAAGAGACTCAAGCACAGTGCAACGAAAAAGCACAATCGTTGGCAGTGCAGGTAGATGGACTTGAAATTTCTGAACGCTCCCGGAGGGTGACTACGGTCACGCGAACTTCGACAATTCACCCTGACTTCCTGGACGACGAAGCTCCGCAGAGTAGTAGAAAGGATCCAAGGATGCAAATTCAAGAAAAGACGTAAAACTATTTCGAGTTGTCGAAGGTGTAGACGATCGTACGATATTGCTCTCATGGAGGTAGCGATCATCTGTCAACGAACCTCAAGGGGGAAACCAGATCACGAGGATCTGCCTGCCTCCTCCTCCATCACGAATATATTTCCACCTCGCTCATTGTTTCCAGAGTTACCTCCGGATGTGCGGCCTCGATCATGTGGTAGAACAGAGGCCGAACGCAGAGTTCATTTCTCCCACGGGAAGCACCCCGGCGCTGCAGTGTGGCTCGTTTGTCCTCGCCGACTTGGAATCAATCGTTGGCTTCGTTGCATCCAAGGGTATTTGCCTCACGAGCGCTCTCTCTGCGGCCGAGAAAGCAGACCACACAGCCTACTATAGTTTGGTGAGAACCCACTCTTCCACCGAGCCTGCATTCTCTTCATTTTCGACTCATCTGGTTCTTTCGTAGCGGCTGACTCCGGAGTCCTTGTTGAACCGGAACGTAATTCCTATCCTTTCCCAGGTACAAACTGTGTTACACAATGCCGAATTGTATTTCTCATGGGTGACACCGGACGGTTATGAGGTGACGTGGAAACGATATGGAAGTGTCTACCCTTGGCCACTGAATGTGATTCTGCCATGGTCAAAGCGTCGGGCCGTCTTGCGCGCTATCAAGGATTGGACGTCGAAACCAGAGAAAGATGTTCTTGAAGAGGTAGGCATGCTCTTATTTTCTCAACGATGAACTCGTGGAAGGGAGCTGTTCAGCGAACACCCTTCCCGTGAGTTTCTTCCCCGCAGCGTGAACTTTCACGTGCCACTCATCTATGATGGAACCGCGAGTCGTTGTCCTAGAAATGATTTCAACATACAAAGCCCTTCGCCCGTTCAGAATTTGCTCCGGCAACGCCGTGAGGGTGGTTCGAGAGAAATGACATCCTCTGCCCCCAACGATTGGAAACAGAAGCAATACCGGTTTCCATGGTTCTTTATTACAGATAGACTCCTGTCTGTTCGCTTTGGCGGAACGTTTGGCCGAGAGGGAATGGTTCTTCGGCTCGAAACCGACAGAGCTGGATGCTTTAGTATTTGGTCATCTCTACGTTCTCGTGGGTGAATCGGAGGGCACCCCCGGCAGCAAAGTTTCTTCTTTGATAAGAAAATACGACAACTTGATGGACTTCTGTGCCAGAATCAACCGAACGTACTTCAAGGGAACATTGACTTAGTGCAAGGCTTTACTGTAACAAATTCGGTTTGCTATAAAGCGTATTTAGCGTCACAGAACTGAGTCGTCTTCATCTCGTCCGAGGAGAACGGATCATCGAGTGTGATGAAACGTTACTCTTGAATTATACACCTGAGCGGTTCCCCGGCAAGAGACTTGCTTTGAATTCCAGCGCTCGACCAGCGTCGTTTTTCAAAGTCTGTACTTTTCGATTTCTACGCTCGTTTTCAACGATTCTCCCTTGGAGGGAATCTTGCTCCCTCGCTGTCTGGGCTCAATGTATTTGTGAATTCGAAGGAATACCATCTTTTCTATGTGTGTCGTTGGCGCCTCGACGAGACAGAAGAAGACAATCGCGAAGAAAAACGAGAGTCCGAAATCACCCACCGTCGTCAAAGCCTGAAAAATATCATTTCTCAGATAAAGGACCGGTCGGATTCAGGCAGGCGCAAATCTCATTGGAGTGCAATGTGCGTGGTTCCGAGCCATCTAGTTCCATTAACTTCACTCGACATGTCAGTTAGAAAATAGACGCATGAGTGGGCATACCTGGAGGTAGTGACGAGCTTCTGTGAGGCTCCGTTGATGGTACACTTTGACGCCCATGACGAGAACATGAACCAGGTAGAATGAGAAGGACACTCTCGACAGGGGGATAAGAACCTTGGATGCCAGGATCTTGTTCACGACGCCTTCGGAGTAAGAATTATTCTTCAGATCATACCGGAGCCTCATGATCCCTGTCTATGTGAAAGAGCCATCGTTCGGAACCCCTTATCGAAACACGATTTCTCTTGTTCGTTGTTGTCGTCCTCTCGTTTCTTGTGTTCGAGAGGTCGGGCATTGCTAAAGAGTCCTCTGAGAGCTCTAGTAAAACAAGAAGATCAATTTATAGATTCATTCAAGTCAGGTACCTCCGTAGCCTGTCGCGCAAGCGAAAACGAGCCATCCGACGAACGAGCACCAAACGACGCGGCTACAGCCAGCATAGAGAGCAGCCCACACGTTGGTGAAGTCACCCCCGGTTTGCCAATAGAAGGGGACTGAGGAAAAATAATCCAGTCACACTGAGAAAGCTTCGGGGTGCGTAAGTCTTTTCAGATAGCGGGATATCTGGCTTCTCCAGGGGCTCTGATCGCCCGAAAAATCTCCCGTAATAGGAGTGACGGTGCATATTTGACGAAATACGGCAGCTCCTCGAAACAATCACTTACGAAAGAAGTTGACGGTGTATGAAATCGCTATGAAGAACCAGATCTTCCACAGAGTCGACGGAGTGTACTTCCTAGGGTTATCTGAAAATAAGAGAGAGGACATTATAGAGTCATCATGGAGAAGAAAATTGTCTTCATTGGTCTTCATAAGAATTTATCCTCCTTACCGATTCGTTGCTGGTCGATCAGATGACCCACGAAAACTCCAATGACGGTGCTCATCAAGTGACTTAGAGAGTTGTTGTAGAGTCCGAACAAGAGGTACGGTACCTGGAGATGGAATTGAGTTGCTCAAAAGCGGCCATTTTTCTTCAAACTCCTGCGCCCCGGCGACCGTAGGGACTGTTCGGGCCTATGTTGCGGCGGTTAGATATCAGGAGTCGTTCGGCTCCCGTCATTAGAGAGCGGAGAAACCCCCTCTTCCCGGAGCTTCGCAGCAGCGGGGGGCCCACATCAAGGGAGCACCGTCATACCTTTCGAACGAAGTTAGGCAGGAGTATCACGAAAGGAGGCAGCTCATAGATCCACGTGTTGACGAAGAGGAATATGCATGAAAACAGGGCCTGGGTGTTGGGAAAGACAAAACGGTCGAATTTCAACATCTGGCCTGGTATCCGGTCACTGAATTCAATACTGAATCCAAGTCATCGCTGAGTCACCGGGTCGTTGCAGCAGCTCGCGGGACGATTACACCCGGTGATCTCTCATCGAGGGATACGTCTTCGTTTGCGGGACTCAACTCACCACTGCGGTTAACAGAACAGCTCCCGTTCGGCGATATTTGCGCTTGATGAAGAGGATCACTGGTATGAGAACAATGGCAGTCGCTTGGAAATCGGCAGGGATGTACCTTGAGGAATCGGAAGAGACGGGATGGAGTCGAGAACATTCTGTATATTTCACATTTCGGTTGCTGGCTCGATCCTCACGTAGTGATCTTACCACAGATGGAGAAGGCATTGCTTGACCCCGAAGAAGTTCCCTACCATCGCTGGCACCGACCACCAGTTTGCGACGCAGTTATCCACGAAGAAGCTCAGAGTTAGATCTTTGCTTGGTCCTGCAAAACAGGTCAGGGCGAGTTGGAAACTCCTTCGCAGAGTCACGCGGAGGGTTCGCGATGATGGCGGCTCTCACAGCAACCAGCGCGTTCCAGAACACCAAGAGTATCACCACCAAGGAAGCTCACCCGAGAGTAGGATTGGGTACACAATGTAAAAAGCGATCAAGAAAAGGGAAGGGATGGTAAGTCGTATCCATCGACGAATGAGGCTCACGACGGCGATGAGTGGAGCCGACGCGGCCTGGTGTGATGAACAGATCGTTATTAGTCGGATACTAAGGGTCGCGAAGCGTTCGGAACTGATGATGCGATGGGGGTGACTCACGTTCTCCTTCGTGAGCTCCTGCTTGATCGACCGATATGTCATGATTCCCGCGATGCAGAAGAAAGTGTCCACAACGTAGAAGCCCATATAGATAGGAACCATCGAAACATCGTATCGGAGCCATCTGAAAATCTGCATCGGATTGTCTAGAATGAACGGAAAGACGCTGTTAGCCGACCTCGAGGTGAGTTTTCCCCAAAACCCATCGTGAGCAATCGAGACTCTCTCCAGGCCGTTCGTTTCGATTCCCACGTTCAGATATCGAGGAGACTCACCCTGAGCTGATGGATCCGAAACGAGGTACGTGTGACCGTAAAGAATATAAAATGCGCTTATGGCGCGCAGACCGTGTATACAGCCCAAGTGCTTTAGATCAGGGGCGACTCCGGTTCGGAACACGATGTTCAGGTTTCGTTTGACAGAGAACGCTTTCAAAATGTCGTAGATGAAGCCTGCAATTCCTCGCCTATCTTAGAGGGTGTTCGGGGGAGCTTGACGGATGATCCTTGCGGCGGCTTTGGAAGCTCCGGTGTACTTTCCCGCGAGCTTGATAACTTCAATTTCTCACGATTCTGGGAACACGTGAGGTAACTCACTAGAAACCGCGCTCCGTCTGCCACCTTTCGTAACTTCCGATTTTTCCTCGACAAACATCCCCGCGATCGCCAGAATGACCAGTGTCAAGAAGCAGATTCTGCAGAAACGTCAAACGTTGGGAAGCTTCAGCGCTTATGAAAAGTGTGAATCGTCGTAGTTCTCGCATCTCGCATAAAGAGGGAGGGAGCGCGGAATCAAGCTCACATCACGCAGATCTGGAACGTCGAGAGAGGCGGGTCCTCCGACAATGCTCTGCAAGCGGCTACCCATGGACGGAAGCCATATTTTCCACCAACTGCGGGGAAAGTAAAAGGAAGTGTGCGGCAATATGCGTGCGTATCGAAGGGGGTGAGAAAGTCCGTCGGATGACGTACCTTTTTCAATCGCGTACTCGATGTCCCGTTCTCGGCACGTCGATGGGACACAGATTCCAATCCTGTTGTTCATCAGACTGATGAAATCGTCAGTCGCTAACGTGTCGTTCGCGAGATAGTCCTTTCCGATTGAAATAAAAATTCGTTTCAGACGATTCCATTGATTACACGGTTGGTTGAAGTACATATATCTGATCGGTCCAATGAAGATTTGAAAGCTTGTACTTTTGATGGACATGCGCTTGATCAATCACGATGATGTCTAAAGTGTGAAATTATATGTTTTCGAGTCGCAAAAGTTTCTGCTCCTTTCTGCTATCTTCTGATCTTTGCTACTCAAATGCGACGCTTCTCAACCTCCGTACGACATGAAATTAGGGTCATTCACTGACGGAAACTTCTCTGTGGGTGTTCAGCGCATCCATCAGGATCTTCTTCACGAAAACGTTTTCTATCGTCAGGAAGAGGGTGCAATACCGACCCGTGAATACGACATCCCCTGTAAGATGCTGGGTGACTCGACTTTCTCGCAAAGTTTCGAGCGGAAATGAAACAGGCTTCCAGAGCGAAGGAGATGAGATGTGTATTTTCGAGGGTATCAATTACCGTTTCCGTTTTTGGCTTCGGCTGCGAGGCAGGAATCGTAGTCCCCGAGATCGGTTGAAGACCCGTCCAAGGCCGATGGTATACTTCCCGAAGAACGCAGAACTGAAGTTCAATCACAAGAAGTCACCACGCTTGTTTCCCGTGGGACTATCCCCTCAGCGATCGAGTTAAGAGCCGGCGAATCATTGGGAAATCCTGACTCAGAATTATTCGCAACCATTCTCTGCAGCATCGTTTTGAGCTTCATTCTTCATTTAGGTTCTAAGTTCCCACATCTGGCTGACTCCCGCTCCCATGGTAACGAAGTAATGCCTAAGTAGTACCGGGCATGGGTGCGGACCTCCACCCGGATGGTGAAGGTTGGGGAGACACTAGATTTTAAGTGGATATGCGACTCCCACAGTACCGAGCGGGGCTGTGGCTTAGTCTGCATTAAGCATTCTCGGTCCTGGTCTCCGGAGAAAAAAAGTTCTTACATCTGTAAGCCCAGAACTGGAATGATTGCATTCCTTGAAGAATCTTCTGGAAGGCATTTCCGCACTCCGTCGGGATCTCAGGATCGAACAGAAGCTCCTCTAACAGAGGGTAAATCTCTCGTGTTACCCTGTGTGTATCGGAAAGCAAGAGCGTTAGGGAAGCCAACGATTCCGATCCTTGAATATTGCCTGAATATACCTCTGCTGGAAGTCCAGCGTACAGATCTTTGATTGAAATCGATGATCGAGTGTTCCTTGTGTGAGATTACGGAACACTACTTTGGACAACCACATTTTTAACGAACTTCTCATTCACCTTTTCATGAGACCCTCTACGATTGGTTGTAGATCCTCGTTTTGGCTGAGGTCTTGTGTGCTGTTCGGACCTTGGATGTTCGTCAACACTGTAATGAATGCCGTGATTCATTTAAGAGCTCATGCGGTTTGTGCGTCACCAACGAGGCTCCGGTGTCCCCTCGCATTCGTCTCGTCATTCCCTGCGTCGCTTCAACGACCTCTTGCGAACCTCTCTGGGCTGTGTTTCGGAAGTCTGGGATCGGGCATCGAAAATGTGGGAATTCTCCTCCGATATTCGCCTCCGACATGGCCGAAACGAACCGACTTCGAACAGATTCCCCTCACCCCCGATGGGTGTCCCTGCGGGAATCCGGGCCGCGGCTCCTGGGTTTCCCACCTCTGGTTCGAACCTCTCAGCTGGCTTTTGGATGGAATCCAAGCCAAGTTGGACTCCTCGATAGAAGTCCAGGAGTCGCCCCCGAGGGGAAGCCGAATAAGTAGGACTCATGCCGAGTTTCACCTCGATTCGGAGCAGCTCTCGTCGTCCTCTCCGGTTCAGTTGATTTGCCGAGTGGGAGCACCCTTTTTTTCCGCGGATTCAGAGAAAAAATTCACCGCTGCACTCGGACGACAGGGTCTGGGTCGTCAAAGGAATTGTACGATGGGGATCACCATCGTTAATCATTCCAGCTCGACGGAATCCCATCCTGATGAAGTCAGCATCCTTAAATCCGCAATTAGGCTCAGCGAAGACTCCGATCCGAGCGAGGTAGGAAATATGACCCCGAATCTACTGCCCTAATTTCATGAATCGAGAGCGCTGCCTCAACTCTTTCGGGTGCGACCATAAAGGTCGAATGACTCTCCAGGTCAGACTGCTGGAAGGAAAGTTGAGGTGAACTCACTGTCGAGGAGACGGTCCTTGATCGGATTAGCGCTACTCGGGGCACACATCAGAATTAGAGTCACGCACACTACGAGTGCCTTCGGTTTCGCGAATCGTGGCATTGTAAGGTCCTCAATGATCGCAAGCAGTTCGGCAGAGCACACACACAGAACAGTACTTTGTGATGGTTGATGGCAGTGATGAACGCGATGAGAGGAAGCTTCACCGAGCCTGACCGACGCTCTTGTTGAGAGGAGTGAATCGGTTGGGTGATCGTGTGCACTCGATTGACGTGTGGACTGAAGTGAGCGAATAAACGTGATGATAGCGCTGTCAGAAATAGAGGGAGAGCCGCTAACGCTCAGAAGACTTCCAAACGTCCTTCGGGATCAAAGGCTTAATTGGTGGCTCCTCTCGTTCTCACTTGCGAAACGGAAGCTGGCGTCAGCGATCCCTGATTCAACCTGTTCATCCAGAATCAGCAACTAAGGAGAAGGTTATTGGGTGGAAGATTCGCCTTCAACATGGGAATTTCCGTCAATTCGCCTCGGATTCGGGCTCGGAGCCATTTTAAGGACCTGAAAGAGCAAGGAAACGGGACATCCCGAGTAACGTTTGCTCTCCATGGTACTTTCTCCAGTATGTACCGAAGAGAATATGACAGTCCCCAGAGTGTTGGGGCCCCCGAGTAAAATGCCCGGCAGATGTCATTCCTAGAGCAGGCTCTTCGTTCTGAACTTGACCGAAAATCTGATCCCCTGGTCGAGAGATAAACGTCCTGTGAGAACGAATCTTTCGGACAGCTCCCCACCTGGATGGCTCAGGACTTGTTTCAGGCGATGTGAGGAAATTCTGAGATCCTCGACGAACGACAGGCTCTCCATTCGCAACACGAATCGTCTCCGAGAACCTCCTGGATCTGAGCATTCTATGGTTTTTGATATACTCGAGCCGGAAAATCACGATACTAACTTTCGGAGTCAATCATGCGAGGCAAAGATTAGAACTTGCGGTCTTCGGCTAGATGGAATTAACATTCCTCGAACGGGAGACTGAATCAGGGAGGACGGATTTTCCGGACGGAGTCAGGTGACCTCTCCGACGGATAGTTCTGAGTGGGACTGTATCATGCATTGTATCAAGAGAGCTCGTGGAGTCCTGAAAGAGCCCATAGTTTGTATTTCCTGATCTCTGAGGCGTCTCACATGACGCCAAACGCTCTGGAATGCCTCATTACGAGGGAAAGTCTTGGATACATCAGTGTTACCATTCGACTTCGCATGGACAAAGGCAAGACAGGAAGAGCCAGCCTTCGTGACGAGGCATGCGGACGCGTTCAGGATCTTGGAATGAGGCTCGCTCTTGGAGGGGGAAACACACTCCCCAAGAGGGAGAGACCGATTTGAGTTAATCGGCTCGGTACTCGATAACTCTCGCCTCCGTCGGGGAATAACAGACAGGCCGTTGTCATTCGACGCAGAATTGCAGGTGGCTTGCTGAGAACTGGACGTCTCTATTCGAGACCACAGTGAGTCAAGCGAGCTCCCGAACGTCGACGGAGGTTCGATGCGTCAGTCTAATAGCGATGCGCGCAACTGATAGCCTCAGTTTGGATGGGAAAACTGGCACGGATAACTAGAGATTAGGAACCAATGAGGCGATGGGTATTCTTGATTAGTTCACTGAGCGTCCCATGAATCGAGCTATTGGAGCGCAACCCTTAACGACGTCACCATCACTCCATCCACATTCATCACGCGGAAGACCCCATAAACGATTTTGCGTGGAGAGTAACGATCACGGCTCCTTGAACATCGCAGGAAGACTGATGTCAGTCCGATGTTTTCTGGCGGTTGCGGTCATCCTACGATTTTGTTCTTTTTTCCAATGATTCGGCTGATTCATTAAGCACATTGTGAACTTCATGAATGCTGATTCCGGATGAGCTCCCAGTCGGCGAGAAAGACCTTGACTCGGCGAAAGAGTTTAACACGGCGAAGTTCTCTTCTCGGATGGAATGGGATGATCAACGCAGCGAACGTATCACGGGGAGACACGATTTGTCGCTTCCTGAGGCATTTGGGGTGGAATACGGAGTCGGGAAACTTCCTCTCGGCGGGTCCTCGTCGGAGGCATCGGCAGGACGTCGGGGATCTCGCATGATCTCCGTCCACAAAATTACCTGAAAGGGTTTATCTCATGACCATTTTCGGTTCTTGGGCTCAGCCGAATCTGATAGTAATCGGAGTCCTTTTTCTGGCAGATGATTAGACCGGAGAGGAATCTTATCTCTTGTCTACCGGAGTAGGGCTTCGCGCGCATCCGGCTCACTTCGCGGAATGATCGGAAGGTTGACGCGCGTCGGTGCGTCGATAGAGACATCCGCCCAATTTGAGATATCCGTCCGTGATCGGGGAAAGAGCGTTGCGACGTCAACCAGCAAGCCGCAGAGGGCATTTAGTCAGGAGGGGCGAAATACCCCTCACTCATCTCCTTCGGCTGCTCTCCTTCGATCCCGCGCACGAGTCTTCCATGGAACGGTCGTGCGGAGCAGGCATCGGAATTCGGTCTGAGAGGCTTCCCGATATCGACAGATACTTGTCCGAACAGTATGGGAGCCATGCAGCTAATTCCCTAGAAAACGCGGTGCCATTTTCCATTCTATCGCTCACGGTGTGAATCAACCGCGCGAGATGAGTTGGAAATGTGGATGCCGAATCTCGAGCTGATTCAAAGAATTCAATGAATGCAAGCACCACCGCCGCACCCAGATTCTCTCAAACGAGCTCAACGAAGCTGCTAATACAGAACAACAGCAATATTTTGAACGAGCGCTCCCAAGGCTAGACAAGGTCATCATCACCAGATTTCCGTTAAGAGCGACTCAGTGAAGCGAATCAGTTTTGTCGATGCAATCTGTCGTCATCGGGACTTCATGAGCGCGGTTGTCTACGAAGACACGAATCATCACTCTCCATCTTCATTGCTTCTCGAAAGCGCACGCTAGAATTGAGAACGAATACCAGTTCGGAATCGCCGGTACAGAAGTATTACCGAGCTCCGGGTCATGTGTGAAATTACTGCTCACCGGGCAACCCAGCGGGCTTCGAGTACCTCCATCTCCCTGATGTAACGCAAATATTTCCGTTGATTCAGCTCCCTAGTGATGAGCTTTTCCGTCGGTAAGAACTCTCCCGTATCTTCGATCGACCTTAAATCTAGCCGAGGAGCAAGAATCTGGAGTTCGCTCGAGGAAATAATTCCATCATACAACCATACCACTTCCATGATATCACCTAAACCGTCGAGTCCCATACTCGCGCTCGTTGAAATGGACACCCTCTGGAGCTTCTGAAGCTGTGATTCTTAATCTGGAGCCATGTTGCCCAGAAAGGGCCACGGTGGGGGGCCGTGGGAGATTTTCTTTGGCCACGTCACAAAGCATAGATTCTCACGAACGGGGACTTGGGACTCTCACTCAAAATAAAGAAGAACCTTCTGAAATACGTGGCCATGAGGACACTCGATAGTATTCCAGAAGTCCTCAACAACTTGGGCATCATATTGTTCGTCCCCTCAAAGGACGGTGTTTGGGATGTCGTTTTCTCAACGACGTTTTTCCGTTTGCCAAGGAGGATGGCAGTCGAATTTGGTTTCCTCGGCGCGTTCACCTGGAAGGGGTGCGGAAAAATCCGAGCGACTTCATTCCGTTTCGTTATCGTGAGGCATTCGGAAAAGAGTCGCTCATTTCAGAATTACATTTGAAGCATTCCGGGAATACCGATCCAACTGGATGCCGACAGCTCTGGGCTGACACAGCACGTCGGTGAGGCACACTCCACCTCGGATCAAAGAGCACGTCTGTCCGCCAAGCCTGTACTTCACGGACTCGCTATATTCACGGTATCCTTTCATGGATTCAATGTTTCTTCAGCGCGGTTCTCAGACCGGATATTCGTGGCGTCTCTTGACACACTTCAAAAGGCAAGACACTCCGATCGTCATATCAGCACGCACGAAATCACGCGGAGAAACTTGGGGCTCACGTGCATAATTGCTTTTAAACTCAGAGAACCAGCGCGTGACGGTTCATCGGAGCGATAGTCTGTGATAACACGTCCTGTGCGATGCCTACATGTAATTTTTTCTTCTGTGGTCTATAAGCGGGTGCGCTGGAAGAATTCACTGAAATATCGCGATGCCATCCGTGGTCGGTCGACGCGTGCAAGCCCGAATTCTAGTTGAATCGGCTGGAGTCGCTGGAGACTCGAACTGCTTTCGGAGGTCAGAGGCTACGCGCTCTGACGTGATCCGTTCTCGGGAAGGGAGATCCCGGCTCGCTCGGGCGGAAATGAGCTTCATCCTGCGAATCTCCTGCACCTCGAACGCTTCGTGTTTGCGCCCCTCTCCCATCCAGGTGGAGTTCATTCGTTCCGACGTATCTTCGATGACTGGAGCTCTGACCGACCATGACAAAGCTGTCTCAACCGTTCAAGCGGGGGAATAAGATTTTTGGGGGAAAGTAGAGAGGAAAATCCCCAAAAGAACACCGGCATGGGAAGCATGTGCTGGAACACGACGGAAGACGGCGTCCCGAAAATGCTGGGAGGCTGTTTCAGATCTCCTCGCCCCATCCGATCAGAGCGAACACTCTGAGCTTTTCCCTCGAACTTAAAAAAAAGAGGGGTCCCAGGTACTGCAGCTCGTCGACGAGGTCATTGACTTCCAGTAGTTCTCGACAAGCGCGGAAATAATTCAGCGGAAACATTCCGGAACGAGCCGATTTTCTGGCCTGATTTGAGATGCGCAAAATCAAATCTGAGGGTCCAAAGAGGTTCGGGTTCACACAGTGAAGCTTGAAAGCGCTGAATGACGAACTGAGCAATCGATGGCGGGAGCGGAACAGTGGATTTTCTGAGAAGCCACAGTATCGCTCTCCGACACAGATTGAAAGTATGTTCGTGCGTGCGCGAAAACAAAGAATGAGAAATCGCAAACCGATGTTCGGTGCTCCGAGTTTGGTGCCAATCGTCTCCGAACACGGACTGAAGACCTTCGCTCGGCATTATCGCGCGCAAGATAAGCTCGTGATTTTCACGGCAGACGCGTCTCGATCGAAGATATCTTGTTTGTTGGCAACGCGAGCTGTCAGAGTGACATGAGAGTGGTGAAGCGCAATGACGACATACATACAAGATGGAGACAACAGTCGATGGAGCATCACGGGAGCCGCCCGACTCGCAACTCAGTCTCGGCAACGAGCTGAAATGTATGAGTCTATTTTGGACGGTTCCAGTAGCCAGAAGAACTAGAAGTCACCTTGAACCCGTGCAGTGCGTGAAAGCGACCGGCACTCCTTGATTTCGAAAGCCCTCCGAATCGATACGGGTTAGGAAGGAGGAGAGTTGCGAAACGAACGGAGCCCGATATTTCGCTTGTCGTTCCATGCATAAGTCACGTCAGGACTTCGGTCCGCGAACACTGTCCACAGATTCACTAGGCCCATGGGGAGAATGTGAAAGGGGTCGAAGTTCCGATATTCAGATCGTCTCGAACTCAAACCGCCCCCCCCCCCCGTGTGACTCCCAGACACGGACAGGACTCGAGCCCGCATCCCAGAAAACTTCGGACTATGTATCGTTCGTTTAGTCCGACTTGAAATCCAAATCCGACCAGATTCAGTTTCAAGCCGAGTCTGTCTATCTATCCGAGTCCGGACGCATTTCGGATCGTTTTGACCACGTTTGAAACCGAGAGGTCGGACTCGGGTTCGGGGCCGGTACGCGGTGCGGGTCCCCGATGGGCCCGAATTCGAGTCCGCATAGGCATCCAATGAGTTCCAGTTTCGAATTCGGACCTGAATCAGAATCCTGCTCGGACACGAGAGATCCGGAGCGGCCGAACTCGGATCGTCGAGTCCGAATCATGCCCGTCTTCGGTTCGCCTGACGGACTTCACTGGGGCACATGCCTATGCATTCATCGAAGGAGCTGGAGTGGGACAACGATTTATCATTCGCATATGATATCTGTTGCATGCGGACAGTCACGATCCACGCCGAGCAGTGTTCGGGTTTGACGCTCATAGCCGGTCTTTGAAAGCCGCGTTGGTTTCGCCGACGATGATCGTGTCCAATGAGTGCTCTTTCTGTAGTTTCCCGTTGGCAGGACTTATTCGGTTGAACCTTTGGGAAACCAGCTTATCCAGGTTCGCTGAGGGGGCTTCGATCAGACAAAACAGCATCAAGGCGAAAAAGAACGAGATCGCAACATCCGACAGCGCGAGCTTCATCTGAAACCGGGGGAAACGGTCAACATTCCAAGTGCTCTCTTCTCCTGGAAGCACTCTCTCGAATCGATGTCACCCAACCGAACTTGTCATTCATGTTGTCGACGCGCAAAAATTCTGATAGACAAGCGAGCGCATAATAAGCCATTTCCGACATCAGATATGCTTGGAAACTCTGCCCAGATATTAAACGACTGACTGACGTCCAGAAATCCCCACTCACCACAAGATAGTGTTGAGCTTCCGCGAGGCTCCGTTGCTGTACCACCCTTGTGGCAACAACTAAGATGTGAACTAGATAAAAACTCATGGAGATCCGAGATAACGGTCGCAGGACGGGCAAACTCAGAATATTGTCGATGATTCCTGAAGAAAGTTGCGAGCGTCACAAACCGTGCATCAGCGCGTCATCTGAATGGCCGACCAAGTCGCCGAGCTCAATGAGTTGAATAAATGAGTACTGTAGATTATCATGCTGGAAAGTCAACTTCACTGAACGACTCGGAAACGATGTTGACTCGGATCGGCGGATTCGTTCTGGCAAGGCTGTGCCAGGAGAACTTCCCCATGCCACGAGCTTGTGTGCAAGAGTGAGATCGGAAAGGAATTGTCGTGCCACGGAACTGCTTCCCGGATACAGATCTTATCCGTCGCGAAGAGCCGAATGAGACACGAGAAAACAACCAAGCCAGGTTCTCCCTCCAACCAAGCTCGGTCAACACGAATTTCAGGAGAATCGTTATCCTGAGCAGACATTTCTGAGAATGTGATCCATCCATCATTGACGTCGGCAACTCACCTCCGCGGCCGGTAGCACAGGCGAAAATCACCCAACCCACACCCATCGACCAAAGTCCTCTGCTGAAGGCGTTGTAGAGAGCGGCCCATGCGGTGAAAGCTTCTCCCCCCGTTTGCCAATAGAACGGAACTTGAAGCGAGAATAAAAACATGATTCAGAAATCAGAAACCCCAGGGCTGTTCAGTCGAGTGAGTACGGTCCTCGAGCTATGTCGGCTGTGAAACGGGGAAACTCCTCACCAAAATAGTTGACAACGCAGGAAATCGAGAGTCCGATCCATAGATGAACGATCCTCCGTTCCGAAAGTACCGTTGACCCACCTGAGATTACTCCAGAATTCGCAGACCATCAAAGATAACGGAACCCATTCATGTGAGACCTGCATCTTGCCCCCCCCCCCTTATCCTCCCCCGTCTGCTGACGAGTCAAGGAGCGCAGGTCGCGACCACTGGCTGCAACAGCCAGTCAAGCTCGCTGCTTTAGATGGGGGGAGCTAGGAATTCCTGAAGAATCCTGGCTAATAGGTTTACCTTCTCTGTGTTGCTCGATGAGGTGACCGAAGAAGATCCCAATCACTGAACTGATCAGATGAGAAATCGGGTTGAAGTAGACTCTCAGAGCGAATTCCGGGAGCTGTAAGAGGAGAGTGATTACACAACGCTCCAGATAAAAAGTGTGTTCTCCGCGGAGATAGGGGCTGCGATCCCGTCCTCAGGTCCTCTACCTCCGACTTCCGGAAAATAGCTCTGCCAACCTGGCATTTGGTCGTAGAGAATAAGAGTCATGTCAACCCACCGGCCGCGAGCTTCTCCGGCTCACCGCTCACGCACAGGGAATTCCACCCACATCTGGCTATCAGAATTTCTGGTTGCCCTGCTGATGGCTTACCTTCTTCAAGAACATTGGGAGAGGCAATAGGAACGGCGGAAGTTCTGCGTAGAACGTCACCGCGAATACGTAAGCAACAGACGAAACGGCCTAGAAGGAGACCAATGGGATTTTTCGGGCTGTCTTCTTCAGAGTTTTCCCTACCGCATTCTCGAATGAAAGGACTCCCTATCAGATAATTAGACGCCTGGGAGAATAACTGTTAGATGGCCATCGTTGTAGAATATCCAAGAAAACGAGAAGAGCCAGTTCGCAGCGTTCCCGGATCCATTGGTCCGAGGGTTATTGAAGAATCCAAACTATCAGCTCGATGGCTAACCCGTGGGTCGCACAGCTGCGTGAAAGTGCTCCACGGGTTCGCAAGTGCGCTCAGTCAAGAGAAACTTGGCTTCCGAGATTTTATCTCAAGAATGGGGGCCGTTTCTTCATCTCAATTCAATTTTCTCCTGACTCGATCCTCGTTGAATCATGCGCCGCGATCGTTTAGCACTTTGAGACTCCTGGTATGGGAGGAAGCAGGGAGACGGATCCCCGTCGGAATGACAGTGAAACGTT
Organism: Phytoseiulus persimilis; assembly: GCA_037576195.1. Classification (NCBI taxonomy): domain Eukaryota; kingdom Metazoa; phylum Arthropoda; class Arachnida; order Mesostigmata; family Phytoseiidae; genus Phytoseiulus; species Phytoseiulus persimilis. The sequence goes on from CM075104.1 coordinate 12,178,018, forward strand.
GTCGACAGATGCGTCATCGACATCGATCGACAGCGAGGCTCCTCTGTGGATTGTGATCGAAATATCCATCCAGATGGCTGATGATGAAATGCCTCATCTTCCTCTCGTATTAGCGGCCCATATCATATCGAACTGCTGAGAGTGCTGAAGCTATATATCCAACCTACCAGAGAAGACAGCAGCAGCAGTCCGATCTGTCGAGTTTCTTTTTTGACGAATAGGATCGAAGGCAACAGCAGAATGAGCATAATTTGGAAATCTACGCCTATGTACCTGTAATTCGGAAGTCCAATAGAACCTTTGTTACCAAATCCAGTATTTCAGACGATTCCATCAGAATATCGACGGTGATTGTCCTGAATGCCATGACCTTGAAGCTGGGCAGGATGTCTGATTACCAGAGGTGGAGAAGACATTGATGATGCATCTGATAGAAGTTCCCGATCATGGCCGGTATTGTCCACCACCTAGTCGCACAGTTGTCAACCAAGGTATTCATGACGAGATCTTTCGTTGGACCTATTCAGAAGTGATCCTACCGTTTGAGTTACTCTTGTTCTCCATTCAAAACCATTCATTCGCTGACATGAGATCGGAGTCATACTCGTCGTCAAGTTTGAATCGACAGCCACTGACCGGACACGAAGGCAGGCCATAAAAAGAAGAACGCGATGACTGCCATGCAAGGAATGACCAGACGAATCCATCGGCGCAACAAAGCCATCAGAATGATCGTCGCGACCGCCGGTGCCTGCGAGATGATGTAAGGATTCCTAGTATAACCATATTCGTTGTTGGCGATCGGTTCCGTGACAGCCCTTGTGAACTCTCTCAAGCGAGGGCCGTCCATACACCGGGTTGGGATTCCGGACGGGCTCAGTGAATGCTCGAATATTCCAGCCTGCTGAGAGATTTCTGGACGAACCTTTTCCTCGCTGAGCTTCAGCTTCAGCGCTCTGTAGACGAGCAATCCCGAGACGCAGAAGAACGTATCAACGACGTAGAAACCCATATAAATGGGCAGGAACGAAACGTCATGCCGAAGCCACCTCATGATTTGCATAGGGAAGTCTGCAAAACCAACGCTCAATCCTATGCATTTTCAACCTCTCTTCACGTCGATCGAAACGTAGATGCCCATAGTCGAAACACTTAATATCGAGAGCGACGTTCCTCGAGGATCGCAGTCCTCCCTCAGAGCCCATTCCACCGGGGAGATCACTCACGTATTGTGAACGGGTCTATCGTCATGTAGACGTGTCCCCAAAGCACGTAAATGCAGCTCAAAGCCCGGATTCCGTGTATGCAGGATAGATATCGTGTTTGGGGGTTGATCCCGATGTGGAAAACCGTGAACCAATTACGCTTTATGGAAAAACACTCCAGTATATCTCGGACAGCTGAAAATTTTAGGTCTCGCTTTCAAACTTGGCCAGAATAGTAAGCACTCAGAAATTCCCCATCACAAACGAGTCATGTTGACTCACCACACGGTTCGGAAGTTTTCGACTCTTCTCTGGGGGCCCTCTGCACGCAACCAGCAACGCAGCACAAAATAACGAGGAGGATGAACATCACTCTGGGAAGGAGAACGGTTCCAGATCACTCGGGGCTCGGAAAAAAAAAACCATTATCACGTGAAACAGTCACCTGACCCGTCCACACGGTACTGCCATCGAAGACAAGAACATTTGGTTTTTGAACGCGGACTCACATGACCAGGAGCTGTACTGGAGTCAGGGACGGATCCTCATCTATCGACCTACAAGCGGGGACCGACGGCTGGATCCCGTATTTCCCGCCAACTGCGGGGGGACAGAGAATCAGAGCCAGCTGCTGGTGCTAGACGAGTCATCTGCATCCATCTGCAGACAGTGCCTTCGCCTTCCTCCCTTGGTATGCCCAGAGGGGAACGACCGCATGGGGAGAGAACGCACTACTCGAGCCGATGTGATCAACATACCTCCCAAAACGATGTTTTCAATGTCTTCGCCGGAGCATGTGGAGGGAACACAGACCCCTATCCTGCCCGGTTGGAGTATCCGAAGGTAGTCAAAGTAAAGGTTAGCGTCTCCGTGAACGTAGTCCTTCAGGGACGAGAACAAGGCGTTATCAGCTGGAATGTCACGGTCGAAGACCCAGTGGTTCATTGGAATTTTTCTCTGAGATACTCCCGGCGATTTAAGCACAGAAAGGCCCGCTTTGTCACTGCTCCACGTGAGCGAACGTAAATAGTTTTCCTATCGCTCTGATCAACAGATTCTCGGTGATGGATTCAGAGGACAAGTCGGCTCCTCGATACGGATCTACCGCACCACTGACACCTGTACATCGATTTGTTACTTCCCACCACCGGCATTCAGAGCGCTCACATCCATTTTGAGCAGGAAATGACGTTTGGACTCGGACTCAACATTGAAACTCCCATCGGACCTTCGCATTTCGTAGCTGTCATTATCCCGGGTCCGAAACTCGACTCTCGTGAATTCAGGTGGACCAGACGAGAAGAAAATCGTCTCACGGAAAAGTCTTCACGGAGCGAGACAGTCCCGAACGAATTGAGTTCGTGAACGCTCATCGATTGCTATAGTTACAAGCGACCTCATTTCTAGACTGGTTTCGAAATCGTGATCTCGTTAGGCCGTTGTTTCCGTTGACTGTTCATAATTTCATGGACACATCCGCATGTTGCGCGATCGCTTCACGAACGTTGCGGCGACATGCACACATTTTTCTCGGAACGAAGCGCCCATGAGATTTTGAAGTCGCAAGGAACCTTACCGAAAGCTCTTTGTAGTTCTGCAACCCCATGAGCAGAAGTTTCTGCAGGAATTCATTCTCGATCAGGATGAAGAGCGTGCAGTACCGCCCGGTGAACATAACCTCCCCTGTGAAAGTGGAATCTCCACCCGTTGCGAAATATTACGAAGCAACTGTATCACGTCTAGTGCTTACAAAGGCGCTTATGGCATGGGACGCGACGCTGATGCAGCAGACTAGCGGTAGTGAAGTCTCCAAAGAGTTCTCACCGTTATCGTCGTTTGCTCTGGAGCTCAAGCACGCGTCGTACATCCCGAGATCCGTTGCAGAGCCTTCTAGCATCGTTCCGAGTCCTCCAGATGACCTCATGACTGTAGGAGGAGTTATTGAGGAGGTTAAACACCACGGAACATCGCGATCACGATGTCCAGCCGACTCGGGGTAAACAACCATTGCTATGATCCATGAATGGTGGCACACTATGTTCGAATGTGGCTCGGATATACTCACAAGAATAAGCCCAAAAGTCGAATTTCTGCATCCCTCGGAGGACATGCACAAGAGAATTGACGCATTTCGACTCAACTTTCTGATTTCCGAGAATGTTCTCAAGGATGGGGTATAGCTCTCTGGTTATCCTGGGGGTTTCAATTTGAGTTAGAGTGAAACACTTTTGTGTGGTCTCGTATGGTTTCCGAACACAGAATGAATTCCGTTCGGAGCAATCTTAGACACGAGCCTCAACAAGCCGGATACAACGAACCCTCTGAACGAAAAGAGGGATCTTCGTCTGACGAACTCTCCGTGACGAAACTGGAGTACTTTGAACGGGAATGTCTTCATACCAGAATTTCGCAAAACCTGGGACCTTGAGATCCCTTGGAGAACCTATAGAATCTCTGAATGATTCCCTTCTTCTACCTCTAGAGCTTCGAACAGTTATGATTGTCCGCTCACTTACTTTTTCATGACGTCGTTCACAAGGGGTCCGAGGCTTTCAGTCGTATTCTGGTGTACGTCATCGGGATGCTGGTCACTTTCGTCTGGAAAACCCGAATCACGTACGGTGGAGGCTCATCCGCGATCGTAACCACATGAGCATAATCTTCAGGTGGCCGAAAACAAACTCCATCTTCGAACGTGTCCTCAACTTACTTTCAACTTGCGATTCGCAGCACGGAACGCTCAGGACGGCCAAGAGGGCCACGAAGGCGATTTTACTCATCGTAGCGAGCTATTGTTGAGATTGGTCTCGCACAGGCACTCGAAGTCGAAGATGCAACGAAACCAATGGGAGGGCACCTAACACTGTTTGCAACTGGATGTTCTCCTCGTGTTTGCGATTAAACCGACTGAACGAGCATTCAGCGATCAGGTCATTTGGACAGCAAGAGGGAACGGAAAGTCCGAATAATTACGAGACCGTCCCTTAATCACCTCAGGAAGGCTCCAGGGAGCGAATTCTTCCAGAATAAAACTGAGCGTTGTCCACCGAAAACGGATGTGCCTCCGAGCTTCAAAGTCAACCAAGGAAGATAAAGTAATCGGAACTGGTATTCAGAATGTTTCTTATGCGCGCGGAAGACTTCTGAGAATTTCCCCTCGCTCTCTCATGAACGGTTCCGAATTGCTGGCATCGAGAACGAGCGTTCTCGGTACTCTGATTCATTGTCTGGGTGGGTTACGAGCTACTATTCGCCTTGTTCTCTGTGCGGAAACTTCTTAAACGGCAATGTGGTTATCGTAACTTGTGTAAACGAGCGCTCGAGTGGTGAAGTCTCTTGCAGCCACAATCGATCAGATTGCCCCCGAGAGAAAGCTAGCAATAAAATTCAATGTGACAGTTAGATGCTCCGTGCCATCAGTCTGAGTGTTCTTCTCCCGTTTCCTTCCGCAGCAAGGAGGACTGATATTCCAGCTGGACGGCAAGCTGTATACTCCGCCAAAAATAGAGCAGAAACATGACGAAAAACGTTCATGTGGAGCGTGTAAGACTGGTAATGTCCTCCGTATACGAGGGCGCTCCCGAGAGAGAAATTTTTTTCTTGTCCGTGTGTAATGAAAATGATCTCCCAGTCTCGAAGATTTGTCTTTACCTAGCGGCGCTGGTTGAGATGAACGTTGCCACCGAAGGAGGAATGCCTATTTCTTCCCGATCAGTGTGAAACGCGCGATCATCCGACCGAGATCAATCATTGCCATGGGCCTCGTCCACTGATTGCGGCAAATAATGCCGTCGAAACGTATTCTCGCGATGATCTTTTTTCTGAGGAGAAACGACTCGACGTAATCGCTGTCAAGGTCAGCCCCTGGAAATTAGGGCGATATCCGGCTCCTCTTCTTCTGCGATCGCTGAGGGGATTTTCACGTTCTGATCGAGGAATTCGATTGGGACGATGACATCCAAGGATTCCGGCAACTCAATGTCAACAACAATCGATGAAATGATCACGATCCGTTTGAGGACCTCGATCTATGTGGAGAGCCAAGAGATTCGGTCAACCTTGCGGATGTCGCTAATGCAAGCAGCTGGGTGCAAAGACCTGGTTGAACGCGGCAGCCACTTCTCCAGAAGAGTAGTTTCAGAGTCCGCAGAAAGTAGAGTGGGTGTCGTCCAGGATTTGTGCTCTTGGAGAAATCACTTCTTCTGGAAAGAGACAAGTTCTTACAAAAAAAAACTTCGAATCTCTTCAACATGCCGGAAAAGGTGGAAATGCTTCGATGCTCTGACTCATTCTTGTGCTGGCAATTGAAGAGCCCAGATGCAAAACGTCGTAATTCCTATTTTCTAGAACTGGAGTTTTCAGTTAGAAATTCGTCCAGCAAATTTCCGACAACGTTATTCTTCGTTTTTTTTTATAAATAGAATCGGAGAACGTACCTCGCTGGAGGATCCCGCTCCAGTCCAAACGGTAATGGAACGGTTTGGCTACCGCCGTGTGACGAGACACACATCGAGCAAGCTACCGTCGGATTCCGGTGTACGTCGGGTTATCAGTTGCTACGGCCGGATTAATTATACTTCCTGAGCGTGTACAGAGCGTGGAAATTCCGAGGGAAAAAGATATGGTCACTGTGAAAACCCGGTCTGATCACGGAAGGCATTACCCTCTGTGTTTGCGAAACCTCGCCAACAGCTGACCTCGTGGGGGGGGGGTCTAGAAAAAAGTGCTTTTGCTGTACTCATCAGGAAGGATCCCCGCGCGTGAATAGGAACATTCGGTCGTTGAGCATGTCCGCATTTTCTTGTGCTACAACATGAGCTGATGGTTCATTCGATCACATCACCGTTCCGGGTCGAGCGGAGAGACCTACGATGCTGACGGAAGGTCGAGAAGGAATTAACATAATCGTGACGCAAGAACGTGCGAAGGCCACAGGATCTATTCCTTCAGCGGATCGAAGCGATACCTGATTCCATATTGCAGAGGTTAGCCATGTGTGAAAAAATTTGGAAAATATATGGTCTCCGATTCCAAAGCGACCCAGTAAAACGACCTAAATGCGTCTTGCTGATCAAGTTCGAGGAGTCTGATCGGAATGAGAGACAATCTGCGATATTGCCGCGATATAGTGGGATAATATCCATTCCACGCAGCGGGCAGTTATTGGAATCGTCAGGGCTCCGGAGTTTCTGTTTATCGACAACTTCTGTTTTTCCCACATGTTTCTTCGTGCTCAAAAAATCAGATCCTCGTGTTCCTGGGAGTGTCGAATGATATCTAACTGTTGAGCGACGGCGAGCTCGCACAGCCGTCATGGCCACGTGCTTCGTCTAAACGTCGTAAGCTTGTATACTTGCGCGTTCGAATTATAGGAAGCGACTCGGAACATTTGTCCTGAGCCCAGAGGATCAGTTATTTCCGCTGGACATTGTCTGATCCCTTGGTTCGATCCTCCGTTCCGTGTCCAGGGCTGGACGGTTGCCGAGACTACGCCCCTGCTCCAGACCCCAAGAAGTACAGTCAGATCGACCCCGGAATCACCCACCGGGATCGCCAGAAGTATGATCAGGTCGACGCCGGGATCACCTCCCGGGACCGCGCAGCCATCTCCAAGGACCCCCAAAAGTATGGGTAAATCTATCCCGGTTCACCAACGCGGAGTCCCAAGAGCACCGCCTTGGTCCCACACTGGTCTCCGCGAGCAATTCGTGCGTAAAATCATTTACCTCACGACTCGTTTGAAAGAAAAGAGTATTGTCAGATCGACCCCTAAATCACCTCCCGGGACGCCCAAACATACGGTTAGACAGTCATCGTGGCAAGACATAGCATGTCTCCTAAAACCGTTGAATACATGGAACGGTGCTAATGTCTTCAAATCACCCTCGAAGCTGAGGTGGGAAGCCGAGGTTTGAGAACCAGGAGCTCCGGTACTCATACTTGCCGGAAGTCTTGACAGCCGGCAACAATGCCCCACTGGGGTTTATCACAGAAACACCGAAAATCGTTAGTCTGGAAATCGGGTCGCGCCACTGTGGACCTAGCAGCAGAAAAAACTACCATGTATTCTTCGATTACAAGCCGAAGATACTGGTGTGACTGTCTTTCCAGGGGACGGACAGTGGGCTTCTGTTCGCATGTGGGTCCTGCACCTTCCTCCTGACTTTCGCCAGGTATGAGCCACGAAGTCGGCTTCCGGCACAAGAGTTGACGGACCTCTCCATGGCATCTGGAGACGATACAGTCAGAGACTGTGGAACCAACACTTGAGGAGCGAGAATAAACAAAACCGCATGAGACCACCGAACGTGTCTTTTCTTTGCTCGAGCTCGGTTGCTCTGTGTTTGTGTCGGCTCAGAACATGATTCCCTCTAGCTTGAGGCCTGTCACCGTTGAATATTCTGGAGTTTGTGTATAGAATGCGATGACGCTTATTTTCAACCTTGACCCTCCAAAAGTCTTCCCGATCGGTGTATCGCATGCTGCTCGCACTGGGGGGAAACATAATATGGCACAAACTATAAACAAGTGTACTTCAATCGTGGTCATTCTGAACGTGTTGGAACTCATCGTGGAAGCAGGCAGGCGGTATCGAGAAGATGACCTCGCGAGCTTTCCGGAACAGACCTTACGGGCTCTGAAATCCCCAAGATAAGATCTTATGAAGTTTCATTTGAAGCTTTCGGATTTCGCTTGGCGCTCATCGGTCCAGAAGTCGTTTCATGCCATCAAAAACGAGCCGATGCGGCTTTGAGCCCGCTGACTGGACAAACGTTTTGTCTTGGGAAGGGAAAGACAGCCGTAAGGATTTCGTTCGAATCCCCGCCGAAAGGCCGGAAAAGCCAAGACACTTTCGGAACTTCCTTTACCATCAGTGGCGGTCAATATGATGGAGCCACCCAGGGGCGTGATGCTGTCAAAGATCTCCGGATTGAGATTACTACCCCCAATATTCTCTCCAAGGGCCTCCATTCTCACATCGGAGCCGTGACAAATAAAGAGCGAACGATGTGATCACTTTCCTTGTCAAGGATGGAAAAGTTTACAATGCTCGGCACTTCATGAGCTCGGATGAGTTCAAGATCCTTGAGGCTCCAGAGAATGAGAACATGATCCTCGATAATTCAGGCTGAAAGTCCGAATGGTTGAAATAATCGGGATTGGAAAAATCAACGTTTTTCTGTATGTAATCGCTATTCACATGCAGCACCTCACAGCCATCATTGAATTCAAGCTCGTGCTGTGAATCCAATCGAATGTCCACTTCACCGAACACAACCTCAACAGTACGTGAAAAATATTGGGGGAGGGGGGGCTGTAACTCCTGCCCCTAGATACGACACTGCAGCCATCGTCGGGGATCGGGGATTTTCCATCCATGCGGCCGGTCGGGCAGGCGGGCGCACAATCTACAATCGAAAGACAAAATAAAAGAACTCGTCACTCCCTACACGGTATTCGCTACAGCACATGGCTTTGTGTTACATTCATTAGATTACCTGACAGGACCGGAGACAGCAGCGAGTTCTCTTGTGTCTGCTCGGGCAGCCATCGGTCAAAGAACAGAGCCATCCTGTCCGCGTGTAGGAACGCTTCAAGGGCATACGCCTGGCCCGACTCCACATACGAGCTCGCAACTGATGTACATCATTGAGCGCACCCATGACTGACTCATATCGTGGCCCGAGACCAGAGGTTTCGTTTCCGATCCCATTATCTGAAATCGGATCCTCGGATCGAGAATGGACGTGCATTCGCATTCGGAACGGAAAACGGAAATGCACAGGCTTGAAAATATTGAGGTGAGACTGCTCTGTCCCAGGACTGAAAATTTTCACCACAACGAGTTTGAAAATTCTACTTCATCGTTTTCAATTATTTTGCCGTCATCGTTCTTTTCGTCATGGAGCTAGATACGAGAAAAAGACGACGACCAATCTTGCCCAGCTCACTGTGTTGAACAAATTCGGTCACAACACCCTCAGTCCACAACCTTGGCTCGACAAACCTGTAGCGTCGCCACCGAACTCCAAGTACGGATTAGAGCTGTAAATTCGAAAATCAGACTTTCACGTTTCCAGGAGTTTTCTGATTCGAACCGGAGCGATAAGACGTAGACGGGAAAACTGATGACCGAAATTGACCCGCACCGTCGCCTGAACAAAAGTTGTCTTCATCATTTCCTCCGATCAAGCATCTTGGGTCATGAAAAGAAGAAAGTGGAAATAACGGAGCGATTTTTCAAAGCTCATGGCGGCGAACAAATTTGCTCTGAGAATTCATCGTCTACCACAATTATGAATTCCAGTTTTCCGTTCAGTTCCGAGTAAGTCATCGGCCAAAAGAATGAGCCGCCCTAACCTTATGCCTCCAACATATCCCAGTTTGGGCTGATGTAGATCATGAGGAATACAGTCTCTAGACTACAGAGCGCTGTGGAGAGATCGGCGTTGTGACTTCCACACTACATCAGCTTCGAACTCGGATGTTGAAGGCGCACCGGGCGTACGCCCTTGGTGCGTGAAGGTAGCATGGCTTCGTTTTCTCGACCGATGGCTGCTCAAGTGGGAACACCCGTTGCCCTTGACCGAGGAGTCCGATTCCGAGAACTAGAGGAAGCTCTGTTGCGCTATGATATGATCGACTTTGGGTGCGCATAGCCATCGTCGTTCCAACTCGTCGGGCCTCGAAGACGACCAATGGAAATCCGAACGGCATACCCTGGGGCAGATTTCTTCTCCAGAAGAGTTTCGGATGATTGAAGAGAAGCTCCGATTCCTATGGAGGACTCAAATTCATTGATCGCCACTGTAGGTCACCAAGAGTAATCCTCAATATCGTCGGGTTGTGACCCCGGACATTTAGGGATCGGCAGTTGATTGAAGAAAAATACCGTGCCAGTTTCAAGTGGAAGAACTCGACCGGGCAGTTCGAGGGCTGCCGGGGCTTGATAAATGAGAGCTCAATGAAATGGAAGAGCAAAAATCCACACCTCAATACCTATTTCATAGTCTTTGTGGCATCGTATCGTCGTTTCGATGATCGAAAGCTCCGACTTCATATCAATTCAGTTGCAGAGTGGTCCCGAATCCTATTTTGTGTTCGTAGAGTAGAACAGATTTCCACGCCACAGAGTCAGCTTGATTCCGAGTTCAATTCAACATTGTTCCACATCGAGTTCCTAAAGCATTCATCCAGGAATAAGGGTCTCGAATACTTTGCGATCTCCCGGCTGAGAGCCTAACTGTACGCAGGAAACGATTCGATCCGGGCCGAAAGCATCAGTTTGACGGGTAATGAACACAACTTGCAAGCAAATCCTCCGGACTGATCGCTATAGCGGAATGAGGCTTCATTGAGAGAAGTGATAGAAACTTGGCTGCTCTGTGCCCCACCACCTTCGTCCGAGTTTCCGATCAGGCTCCTCATTCCAAATGAGCTCTTTGCGTGAGAACGGCGGCGGCTTTCAGAGAAGATTCTGAGCTGGAAGTATAGTTCTGTCGCTGTCTCGTTCGTTTCGCCGAGATAGAGCTGAAATGGATCTGCTATACACCAGAGGTCGTCAAATTTTTTCGTCATTGGTACCTCGGGGTGCCGCAGCCCGCCGAGGAGGTGCCCAGTGGGGCCGAAGTGTATGATCAGACCGGAGCAAAATGATCTCCATAGTACGATGGGAACGTGGAAAGACATCGTTCGGCCTCAGGAGACACCACTCGCCACCCTTAGGCACCCGTGGCATCCCGTGGTACCCTGCCGCGGCACAGAGTTTGACGACCCGTGTCTCAGTCAGAGGAATTGACCGTGGAATACTCCCGTTTGACGCGTGGTAGCGATGATCGTGAACTCGGGTTCGCTGAAACGGAGTGAAACATGATTCCGAGAACCCTAGAGCGGGTTTCAGAAGCAGCATGTTCGCTTCGCTGACTGGTCCCCTATCCTGAAGGAATGCCCTTGAGTTTGACGAGCTCTCAACGGAAACTTCGAACATCGAAGTCTATTTTTCTCCCGGCTCGGATTCATATGGACGCGTTCCCACTTGTACTCTCCACAGAATTTTGTCCAAGTGGAAGGAAAGGGCAACGTTTGTCTCGCCAGATCCCACACACAGACATCTGAAAGTATGTATCTGCGCGGCTTACCCTGTGGCAGAAAATGAATCACCTTGTGAATTCTGTGCGTTGACGACTTCTACATCATAGTTGGACTCAAGTATCGGCCGTTTATAGAAACTTCTTCGCGCACCACGACTTGTGGTATCGAGTATGAAAGGTGTAGCTAGTGACGAGGTCCGGTGAGTACTGTCTCGACCACTGCCTTGGGAATTTGGTATGATGAGCGGAAACCGATATTTCTGATCTCTGAGAAATCTAGGAAGATCGGAGTCGTTTCCCACGGTCATCACCTGCTGTTCCGGCGCGTGGCGGGGAGAATCCTTAGCATTCACTCATGGCTGTAGGAATATCAGTGTCAGCGCGAAAGCACGAAAGAAACAAACCACCCACTCTGCAGCTATCGAATTACCTTCAAAGAGCGACTCTGTTCGCAGTTCTGAGAGTCAGAAGTAGCTTGAACAATTCTCTTCGAGTTCGAAAGTTTCGAGCGAGTCTGCGACCATTCCGCTCGCTGACAGCAGCCAGAACTCCTCGCAGGGATAATCGTTCTCCTCGATTTCAGAGGTCTTCCTCATGGAGGTAAGACCCGAGATGAACTGAAGGCTCAGATCGAGAAACACGGTTCTCTCGCTGAGAGCGAGGTAAATGAATTCCTAATTTTCCTCCAGTCCGGTGACTGTACGTCAGTTTTTTCATCCGAGCCAATCCTTGCCCTCCAAGTGATCCAATCATTTCTTCAATGTCAGGTACTCGCGCACATCAATAGGTCTGCCAGACCCGTTTGGAACCACAATGACTTCGTGAACTTCTTCCAAAAGTCCTGTCAAATGGTTTTCCAAGTGAAAAACGACCGGCTGCACCTGGCGCTGAGCGAGTAAGTCATGTCATGGTTCCTGCAGTTCCTTCCATGATTGGTATTTCTGAATTGTTCAAATTTTTGCGTCTGGTCTGAAGCTGCTACAGTTGTCAGTAACCTCGCGATAACATGCAGGAATTCACATTGCAGCCATGATAGTTCCGATGAAGAAGACCGCGATGCGCCAAGTTCGATGATTGGCCGACCGCAAAGTAAGGGCCCGATAGACAACTTTAACAGAGGCATGCGAGATCTGGGTGTAAGTTTCCAACATCCGCTCACCCCAACCGGCCTTTGAGCCATTTTCGAGGCACCTTTGACAGAGGACGAAGTTCTCAGGCCCCGGTTGCTCTCTCGACCTGCAGCTCATTCTTGATGCACTTCGTGCTCATTCGACGCAAATTGGTCCTCCTCTGTCGAAGATTGTGTCCTGTGTCGAAGTTTGGTTACTCAGTGCGTGTGAGATTTCAATCCGAATGCCAATATCCTGACTCCATCGCGTTCTAGAACGGCGCGAATTCGAACTCAGGATCCGGCGAACGTCGGAGGGGACAATATGTGACCACTGTGAGTACGGATCGTTCGCTCGATCGGTTGTTGAAGCTGCCCACGAGGAGGTAGTCTGCGAGAAGCCTGTTCTCGTTGTTTGTGATTGTCTGCAATGTCAGTTCACGAAATATCGGAAATTTCAGCGACCGGTGCCATCGAGTTCGTCGTCAGATGAGGACAACAATCACGCGGGTATGTTGTTCACGCAATCTCAGCTGTGCTTTCACGAATTCTTTGGAGTTGAACTTGCTTCATATTCTCATGAATCTTGTCAGCTGGTCCTTGCAAACCGAGTAACAGCGGATATTTGAGGCCACCGCCTACGAAATCATCGAACCCTGTGAGTACATCCGAGATTTCCTTCGGGACCATTGAGAGAAGATCTTTGTCCTGAAGTTCTGGAGATTTTAGTCGCTCTGTCGCGGGCTTCTCATTATCGCATGTGCTCCTTCCAGCCGCCAGGTTTTCCACCACAGAGGGCGACAGAGCCGGATCCCTTCGACTCTGACGAGGAAGACCCGGAGCCGCGTGAGTATCCAATATCTTCTGACTCCGCCGATCGAGCGTTGTCTGCTCACGGACACGACGGGAATCGCAGAGCGCTGGTTCAGATTATGATGTCCCTGCCGGAGTTAGGCTGCTGAACCATCTCGATCAAATGAGATATTCCAGACAGAGAGTAGGGGCCAACAATATTTCATTTCCCTGAAAATGGTTACTCTCCGACTAATGCTCTCCATCACGAGCGTCCTCCAACAAGAACTTCGGGAGGAGATTTCGTGCTCGAACATACGGTTCGACTCGTCCAGTATGAAAGATCATGTCTCGGGCGGAACTGAATGAAATGTGCGATTTCGATGATCACTGAGAACCGACCCTGTTTCGCATTTCCTCGTTCTCACTCCGCATGATTCCAAACTCACGCAGCCTGATCCAGATGGAGACGCGAGGCTAGCGTGGATCCGGGATGCCTACGAGTCACTTCGGGAAAGGTGTTAGTGACGCCTATCGCAATTCCGTGGGAGTCGGTCTATGAGTTGATGGCAGCCGCGTTGAGATGCAAAGCTCGATCTCGGAGATCAACCCAAACACAACAAACTCGGTGGATACTGCACGGAAGATTTCTTCTTCCTTCATGAGCTCGGCCCTCTGTCAAGCTTCACGTTTGAGCTCTCGAAAACTGATTCGCTCCTACTGCGATGACTCCATCATCAAGCTCTTTCGTGCGAAATATAACTGCTGCTTCGTACCTCAAGCTGTGCTCCAGGGGCGAATCTGATTGCTTCCGTCAAATTCCGTGAAAATCAATTCCAATGTTTGATCCGATTTGCTTCGTTCAATCTCCCTCCAGTGGCGTCAAAACAGCGCGCAATGATTCAGAACATCAGGTCAATCCATCTCGGCTCGCTTCGTTGATATCCTGTGTGTAGATGCGTAAGATAACGAGACATAGGCCTCGGATCTGCTTCGAGCTGAGTGCTCTCTCGGTTGAGGATGGGATGACCGGACTGGGGCGGTTTCTCCGAGGCTTCTCGTGAACGCAATGTCCCTCTTTGGTCATTTTATCTTGAGCTGGTTATGGATGAAACACTTCCAGCGGTACTTGTGCGTTTGGCCCCCTCTTTGGAAGCGGCGCGAAAAACAGCCTGAATGGCGAGTTCTCAGCCCGTCAGCCAGGGGTACAGGGAGGAAGGAGACGGAGGAAGGGAAGACAGAACGGTCAACCGATGCACGTGAGAGTGGCGGCTGACAAGATGGCTCGAGATCTGTTTTCAGAGTTCTTCAACCGATAAGTCCGAGTGAAAGAGCAGCAAATCGGAAACCTGAAGACGCGGACATGTGCGGCGCGGCACCGCTATAGGTTGCGATTGCTCCCGCAGAAGTCGGAGCGGTTTGAAGATAAGAAACAGGTCGAAGTTTCCTCAGGCAGTTCGAATATCGCGCCTTTGGAAGCGGCGTTCCAGCCGTCGCGTCAGCTATCGTTGGCTATCGGCTGGCGGGTTAGCCGGCTGTGATTGTAGAAGAGGGGGCCGAACGCACAAGAACCCTTCCAGCTCCTCGCGCGGTTTTGAGTCTGTTGAAGGAAAAATCCAAAAATGTCAATTGATTTTCAGCGCGACTGTCAACCAAAGCGGAAGTGTTCAGGCTCGTGTCCTCAAGCAAACGCAATTTCCGAACCACAGCCGATATTGAAAAAATGGTGAGAGGCTCTTGGTACATTCCGCCTCCATTCGGGAGTGAATCTCGCCCTGGGGGGTTTACCTCGAGGGTTACCTTTGCAATCACACTGGCAAGCTCACCGTAGACTTTGCCATCCCAGGTGACGATGGATCCTGATCCTGCCAACAAAATGGTTCCCAGACTGCACATCGGGGCTGATGACGACTCGTCGAATGACTCCGATGACGAGAGCTCGGACGCAGATGTGCCGCTCCCAAACTCAAGAATCCAGCCGCCTCCAGGTGAGACACGACCCATGAATACGAAGTCATCTTGAAGCGAACCTTCACCATCAAAGAAAAAAACGGGCATGCAGCTCAAGCCGATTCTCTCATTTGTCTCGATACATGTGAGAGTCCAGTATTCGCTCATTCCTTTTCATGGACTCGGCAACGGTCCGAGAGTCAGCGCCGGTCTTAAAAAAGAGAGGTTTCGGGAACCTCCAAGAGCGAATTCGTGCGTTTCCATGCGATCGAGAAGACTGATTGAGTGAGGTCACAGGCGTTGAGCGGAAGGGTTCTTGGACCGTCAGAGCCGGAGGCCTCTCCGCGTCCGAGCACAGAACTGTGCTAGCCCTGGATGAAACTTGAGCATCTTTGAGTCAGTATCCGACCCGAAGAGAGATAGATTAATTCTGACTGTCACCGCCAACGATTGATGATTTCTCCGCGTCAGTTGCGAGTTGACGGCTTCAGCTCGGTACTGTGCTCTTTGAAAAAACCGCCCCATTGGTCCGTCATACGAGTCTTGGCGTGGACGGCCGTGCCGCGGTGCAGCCGCATTCCTCACGGTCAATTGCTGTATTCCGGGGCCTTTCTGAAGGATATCATGAGAACGCTTCCTTTACAGCCCAGCCAGCCCCTCAAATCTCGTCAAACGCGATGGGTGAACGTGAGTACTCGATCATGGAGGGGACGGCCCTCTAGAAGCTTGGCAACATGCTTTCCATGGATCACAATTATTCGGATAGCGCGGCTTCCGACTCGACAGACTCTCCTCAGCAGTCCCGAACGACGAGGAAGAGTAGAATAGCCTTGCGAATCACGTTCTCTTCGTCTTGAGAAGCTTCCCCCGGAACTTCAGCTTGTTGCTGGACGCCAACGTTTATGGACTCTCACCATACACTATATCAAGAGCATCCCGTTTCTATTGCCCCCGTGAGATGCGTTATTCCAAATTCTTCAATTCGACGACAATATTTCATTCGACTCTAGTTCAGCAGCCCGATACGCGCACCGTAGCCCCCCGAATTATGAGAGTTCTGAGCGGCCAAGAGCCCGGATTCCGGGAAAAGTTCTTCGAAGTGAAAGAGAACAATGACTTCAGAGAGAGCCGAGAACGGGATCCTGAGAAGATTTTGAAAGGTATGAAACCAGACTCTCTGTGAGAAAGATTTACTCGGATCGTTCCCGAGTAAATCAACAAGTTTTTCTATTCGACTTGCTTTTCGCAGACGTAATGGAGTTTGGTCGAATCCCGAAGAATGACGCCGAGAGCTACTTCGACTACTTCGTGCTTCTTCAGGCTTCCAACATAGAAGCTTTGTCGAACGGTCAACTTGTGGCCGGTATCCTTGCGTTGGTCGAGTCGGACGCTGACGGGGAGATGCTCCGACAAATTCGTGAGAGTGCTGAATTTGATCAGTGAGCTTGAAATGAGGATGGCTGATGAAGAGCTTGAACGAGAATCGCTGGCGATCGCCGTGTGGTCTTAAACTATTTTTCACTTTTGAACCGCAACGAGGGGGAGTGTATGGGAAGTTTCAAGTATCGATCGTTGCCATCTCCGTATTCGAGCCACCTAAGCGAAAACTGCCAATGTTGTAATGAGAATGTTACCCGAACTCGCGAGTTCGATGACTAATTATTTTACAATTCAATAAAGAGATGTGCTCCGTCCAATTTCATCGTGGCTCTGCGGGAACAGTGGTCGCACGCGGGAGCCTCAAATAGCTTAGCGAAAAGTTCGTTGAGGACGTACTCATGCGAGCTTCTCTCAGCCTTCCGTGATTGCACAAGTACTCTCAATCTCTGCGAGAGTCAATGCCGGTTCTCCGACAGGCTGGCCGTTAATTTCATCTCATGTTCGGATTAGCCCGTCTCCAGAGGACCTCCATTGCCAATCGTGAATCTCTCTCACGAACGAAACATCGTTAACTATGTTGAAAGATGGTAGTCGGCGGAGGAATGGCTTCGCATATTGTTATTGCTGCAAATAGAACCCAAGTCCACGATGCTCCGAGTGTTGCCATCCCCGTTCAGCTGTCAGAGGCAACCATGGCATCTTAGCGACACTGGAGTCGAAATGCGACACCCCGTGGCGAGGCAGAGCAATGTCGGATTCCTCCGCCTGCTCTCCGAAGCCCGGGCCAACGCTGAGACCTGATGGCCCGCAGTAGCAAACTTCTTATTCGAAAGGTCACGCGGGCTCCGGCTTTAGACAATACGGAGGGCCTCTCAGATGCAGGGTACGGTATGCTACGAGTATCGAAAGGAACAGTCTTTGCAACTAAGAGAATCTTTCTTGCGAACGTTCATCCTCACTCTCATTGCAATTTTTGCTGAAACCAAGGTAATAACATCAATTTGAACACAGGGGCAAACGTCGTATGAAGTAGAGGCGGTGAATTCGGATAGACCTGATCGGAGTCCACGAAAAGAAAATTGGACATACTTTATTTGCAGGCGGTCACCTAAGGTGATAGCTTGTTTGTTAGGGAATAGCGACATAATTTTACATCCAAGGATATCCGGTCTCATTGCAATTTTCGCCAACTTTTCACATTGGGAAGAGTCACACTGACCAGTTTTCGGCTGCCGAAAGGCACCTCGAGACTAAGTATACACGGTGATTCGTGAGAAAAGGGGGAAATTCTTTCCCCCTTCTGACAGATTTTTGGTCTTCATTTCTGACGCTTCTTCTCGGCTCCGCTGGCAGCGAGCTCGATTGGAGGGATTGTGATCGCCATAAAACTCCATAAATTCCCAGAAAAAAAGACTTCCGACCAGATACCATAAGTGGAGTTATGCTCCAGCCAGTTCGCCTCGAGTTCCACCCATGACCACTATTGGCTTCGGTGTTTCTGGATGCCCGGAATGAAAGAGAACACATGTGCAGGGTAGGAACCGATGATCTCGAATCTCAGGACGAACAACACAGTCATCTCGCAGTCGCAGCTCCCTGTAACTGTAGATGAGCGGATCAGATGAAGCCAGCATGGTGTTTGCGTGATATCTTCGTTGGTTGCTTGTCGACCTGTTTTTCCTGATTGAAAGAGTCTTGCCTCCCGATAAGGTCATTTCTGAATCTCTTGAGCTTCCTCGCTCAGCCTGCCAATTGGCAAGGATGCTCCGCTCAAGATTTGGGGCCGTGCATTAGTGTTTCATGGACGGTATTTGTCATAGGGCACCACGGATACAAAAGGACACACAGGTAAGCAGTATCGGCGCAAAAGAGCTTGAATTCCTCAGAGCATTTGATATCGTTGGTTTCGAATCTGCGGATCAATGCAATGATGATGATGATGACTCGAGCGGAAAAAGGTTAGAATATTCGAAAGTTGAAATAAGCGGGCTCGTATTCGAGACTGAAATAATTTGGGTTCCACTGCAGTCGAAGTTGAAATAATCGGGGTTTTCCTGTGATGGAAGTCGAAACAATCGAGGTTAGAATCCGAGTGGTTGAAATAATCGGAGTTGGAATAATCGAGGCTGTAGTGCATTAGAACGTGATATATTTTTAATCATGGCACTATGAATGAATTCATACTCATGGCTCACTCTAACTGATGGGAGGTATTCATTCTTTCCTTATAGGTCTCATGTTAGGAGAAAATGTCTTTCCACATACTGATCCACGATGTAATGCGAGGTTCCTCCTCGTGAGCTACATCAATGTGAAGGATTCCAGGGTGGCTCATGTTCATGAAGTTCTAAGGTTCAAAGTGGAATTCCATAGAAGAAGAGCGGAAATGCCTCGAATGCTAGTTTAGCTCATAAACGCGTCGAATACGAAAACGCAGAAGATTCATCGAGCGATCTGTCGTTGGTTCCCGTTCGGCCGTGGAAGACTCTCACATCTCGTCGGCGCGAAACACGATCATCCTTCATGATTAAGTAAGATCGACCGGTTGAGTCTCCGGTCGACCATCCGAGCGGTTTTTTCACACCATAGAGCCGGGATCTAAAGATTTACTGTCAAGAAACTGGATCAGCGAGGAATAGACACGGAATGCTCCCTCTTCCCGGTATTGGGTCGATCCATGGAGCGTTGGGCATGAGACATGAAAAAGCCAACATGACTCGGGGTTGAGAAGGGATTACCACCTCATCCCTACAAGTTGTCGACCGGCTGCACGAGAATAAGTGGTACTGTATGTAGATGCCCGGGGTGGGTACGGGGACGAGGAATTCCATCGGATCGAGCGCGGAGATGTTTCGTATAGTTTCCCCTAGAAGTTCAACTGGTTTGCTGTAGCCATCAGATCACTTCGGTTGCCCACACCACAGGCATCAGAATGCGGCCGGTCACTGGGGCGCCGAATGATTGTGGGCCTGTGGCCACATGATTTGGGGCCCACGGAACCCGTGGGGGACCGCTCTCGGTGACGGCTCGTGGAGCTATATGTCGGGTCCGAACCCCTGGTTGGTTACACAGACCTGTCTCGAACCTAAATCCACTCGTCGAATCCGAATAATCATGATCTCGCCTGAGCGCTTTCGAATTGACTTGAGGCGACGGCTGGGATGTCAATATCCATTAGAGATCCAATATCTGGAAATCCAAGGGAACTTGGAGAGCTGTCCCCCCTGCCGATAAATCGTAACTCATGCCACATATTGGGCTACTCAAGCACTATCGATTGACTGCGTCCCAGAGCGTCGTGTAGATTTCTTGTCAGAGCAATTATGTTGGGTATGCAGATGGAAGGACGACGCGTTTTCTTGCCACCAGCCCTCAAGGAAAGACCAAGAACTGCGTCGAAACTTGCCGTTCGAAGGTTTGCAGGACTGAATAGTTCATACGTTGCCTGAAGAAGAGCGAGAAGCCCCTCTTACACTTCGACCTGTAGCTCTCTAGAGCTGAGGAATGCTCAGTCTAAGCTCTCGAAAATCGAAACTTCCAAATTTTGATCGAAATAGCCTCCGGATTTAATGACATAACGCTGCTGGGTGGATTCATTCTGAATGAGGATAATGGTTTGTGAAACTGGTGAAACGACCGATTCTGACTGAGCCGTCCCGCACGAAAAAATCTGACAACATTGAGATTTTCTCGAAATAATTGCTCGCGTCTCCGGCAAGTGCACCACATACCAATGTTAGCACCTCGGCGGAAGGCAGATGGGAAGCTCGAGTGGC
Source organism: Phytoseiulus persimilis (assembly GCA_037576195.1). Taxonomy (NCBI): domain Eukaryota; kingdom Metazoa; phylum Arthropoda; class Arachnida; order Mesostigmata; family Phytoseiidae; genus Phytoseiulus; species Phytoseiulus persimilis. Next base: position 12,198,320 of record CM075104.1, read on the forward strand.
AAGAATTTCGGTTTACCAGAGGCGGCTCAAGGCGAGCCGGTGACAGTTATGAGCGAATCGGAAATATTTATGTAATTCAAAGGAAATATTTCTTTATTGTGTCCATCGAGAGAACACGAGGCTCAGTGGTGATGGGTCAGCGGATGAGAGCGCAATGAACGCCTGCGCAGGCCGTGGCAAAATCGCTCCGAATACGAGCACTGCTTCCGAAAATCCTCTCTGCCGCAAATCTTCGCTACTGAGTGACGCTCACATGCAATTTGGTCCATGCGGTATGAAACGGCAAAGTCTGTGAAGTCAGAGGATATTTACGGGGATGGTAAGGCGAATACTGCCTAATCAACGGCACTCGTTTCGGCGATTCCCGAATGTACGAAAGCGTTCGAGAAAATGGTATGTCATCCTCGTGGCTGAATTATTTTCGAGGCTGTGTCCCGGAAACCGAGATTGGACCACAATGAGAATTGAAAACCACAATGAGCTCGGTTTATCCATCTCACCTGAGACGAGCAAAGACACCAGAGTGGAAACGACGAGCAACTTGAACATTTCTGATGACAGAGATATCCAGTACTCCCCCACCGCACTAATTAAGAGGAGTGCTCCGGAAGCCTTGTCTTATATCGGCTCAAGGCACCACATGTCAAGCATTAGCACCCGTGACACTTTTCAAGCTTTTGAGTCCATCCGCCAAAGGGTCACGAAAATCAAGAGGCAACACGTTTCCACTGACAAGCCGTGAGCGCAGCCGAGAGAGCCTCCCCAAAAATTATCATTGATGGCAATATCGACAGTTGCTCGAGACGGTCAGGAAACTACAGCGAACTGCAACTCAGAGGATGTGGTTGTTGACGACAAATATTCTGTGTGACGCGCAGCATCTGCCGAAACAGCGATTCGGAGGAAACTGATGACAACAGAAAGAGGGTCCCACTGCTCGGTCTTGCTTCCCCTGTCATTTGATGACTGCCCCGACGACAAAGGTCACCGAGGATCTCAGATAGTTCGTCGAAGTTCCACGGCTGATTTCGCCATTCGTAACCAAGCCGAACAAGTAACCGGACGCAGTTCGGGGAGGTAAGCTACGTCCGACACAGCGGGTGAGGAGCGACGCGCGTTGGTTATATGAAGTTTGATTATTCTGCAAAAATATCTCCCCGTTCTCTGCGTCTGTTTTGTCCTGCGAGATTATATGAAGGAGTTCAGACTTCTGAGACCGTGCGCTTCGCGGAGGACTCAGCTCAGCAGCCATCGAATCACGATTAGTCATGGGCCCGTTGCGGAAGTGGCAGATCGTTGTTCCAAAACCGTTTTTTTTTCGAGTTCGTCATCGACCCGACTGCCAAGTGGGCTAAGACCGATCACATGAAGCAATATCATGATATCGATGGAATTCCATTTCTATTGGACGTAGTCTCGAGATTTTGAGCCCTCAGTATCCATATTTTTCGAGCAACAGCTGTTGGTTTCAGTTCGTTCATCCTGCGCACGATGTTTGTTCATGCCCTCTGCGGAGTTTCAGATCGCAGATATAGATCCAACACACCGATTTCCTCAAATTACCGACATTACCCTCTGATATTCGTCCCCAAGAACTTCTAGAGAGTTTCTGTCTCGAGGAGCGGCAAAAGAAATGAGTGTGCGCGAAGTGGTACACTTGACGTACACGGGAAGCCGTTGGCGCCTTCTCCATGTGAAAGATTCGCACCTTCAGTCCACCTTCGTCGCACCTTTTTCCAAAGGGAACATCTGGAGGTCTCTGATAAAGGCTCGCGACCACAAAAGTTTGGCTCGCTAGTTCGAACTTGTGAGAATGAGACGCGTTTACAATTTTTATCACTGTCAAGCCGAGATGCGTGAACGCATACACGAATTCGATTAGCGGCTTGAGTCTGGAATCAACGGGGTCAGCCGCGACGAAACATATAAGCCTCCGTCTCCGATCTGCTGATGACTCGACCGATGTCCTCCACGTGGGAAACCAGCCAGAAACGCGGTTACTTGTTGAGTGAGGGATTCGCGCGCCAATGACCAAATAATCGGCGTCGTAGATAAACTCTACCGATGGAGGCTCAGTGGCAAAGCGTGATGTGGCTGAATCCAAAACCTTGTCTGGAGCCCGTTTTTCGGGTCCCTTTTTGTTTTATAGAAATCCATAGTATCGAAAGCTCGATTATTGCGAGCTCTCCTGTTGATCGAAGCCTCATCTGCTCCGATGCTGAAATTCAAGGATGAAATGGACTGATTGCGCGGCCCGGCCTCTATATTTTCCCATACAGTGCAACCTCGGTTATTCCAACCTCGCTGAGCACATTCATGTAAATGGGAGCCCAACCTGTGACTGACGTGTGGGGCCCCTCTCTTTCTTAACGAATTCTGCAAAAAAATGTCACAGAGTCCCGCGTTTCACTCTCTGATGAGGATGAGACCTCCTCCATGATGTCGAGTAGATGTGCACGAGGACATGGACCCCTCCCCTCTCTTTCTCCCCGATTTAGTCAACTGTGAGCTGTGGTGGCATGGGTGATCGCTCGATCGCCGAATCGCTAGGTTGAGTCAGGGTAATCGTGTGCGTGGTGAAGAGATAACAAAAATTGATTTCAATCAGGTGGGGGGGAGGTGGATTCAATCAGAACCGCCCAAGATATGTGCTCACAGTCCATGCCATCCATGTCGCCTCGATGGTTCATCAACTTCTCTTCCGACTTGGCCTGAGCGTCTCGAACCAGGATGCCGCGGACCACACACTTCGACGACTCCTGCTCTAAGCAGTTGGCCGTTCCTGAACCGCTTTATGCGTCACGATTTGGCTAGCGCTTTCGAGGAATATTTTCTGAACTCTCAGACGTTCGATTCCGGCCCGGAGAGTTGTTCAAGCTGTGCCGTTCGTTCAACACAGTGGCGTCCTGCCTCGAATTGATCAACTACGACAGAATCACGAACTATGGCAAACATCGCAGCGTTGTCTGAAATCATTCCACACAAATGCACATTGGAGGTGAGCAGTTGCTCTTTCCCATGAAAGAGAATGGCTCGAAAAACTCGGACATAATGCAGCTAGTGCTGTACTGGGAGTGTGATGAAACACTCTTTGAAATCACAGACCGCGTTGGCAATCATTGACTTTGCTCTTCTCGAAGCTCTCGTTGTGGTCTCGTGAGGGCGGGCTCGGGGCGCTGCAACTCTCGGCCGGCGACTCGGGCATTTCCTCGGCAGCTTGGGTGTCACGATTTCGGCGCGTTGTTTCCACTGCATTCGGCTTTCATAGGATCGGCTGTCCTGGATCGGTGTGTCTGGATCGGCTTCCGACTTCGCTGATTCGCGCATTTCCCTGGAACGGAATACACGCGGCCTGTCCACTCATTTTAATTCTCACGACGTTTCACGTCAAGAATATGCATCTGTCAGAAAAAACGCTCTGGGTTGGTAGTATTACACACTACCGCTTGTTACCGCACCGGACATGATCTTTCTTCCAATCTCGAGGGGCGATGTCTGGAGCAATTATCGAAATATTTTTCGGTTCCTTCGGTGGCCCCAAGCTTTCAACTCTCCGCCTCCTGAGCACTACTTGAGGTTTCCGGGAACGCCATTCTAATGTGGGCAGAGAGTGCGAAATTTCTGACCGAAACTCTGAGATCTCTAGCACGAGATCAATAGCTTCTCACTGTTCGAGCAGAAACCTCGTTGTTTGATCAGCGATCTCGAGTTGAGGCAGCTGAGCTTTGTGATTCAGATTGCCTCGAGATTTCATTTTCCATACACATCAAATTGTCTCCACTTCGTCCAATATGAATCCAAGTCTTGAGACCTTGAGCTTTGGTGAAACTTTACAGCATAGCGTCTGACACGCCGATCGCATCCGATTTCTCCGATCAAATCCCGAAATTCGGCTCATTTTCGAGGCACTGTTGATAGATTGAATAATCTGGAAAGGAACTTGGAAATGATTCCACTGTCGTGAATTTGCTCTTGATTGGGATCGAATTCTGGCGGCAGCTGAGGATATCGACGGAACTCCGAATCCGTGTGGCCTCAGCTTTGCGCCCCCTGGAGTGATAGAGCTGCAAGTCCGAATTTGAGCCCCCCTCAGTCCTCTGAGGCACGTTTCAGTGCCTGAGATGGAGAGAATTTCCATTGCAGCCATGGAGATCTACAGAAGTCCATCTCTTTCGCGCCCCTCGGCATTGCGCCCACAGAATTGAGTCTCGAAGGCAAACACGGAAATGGACAAAACTTAGACTTCGATTTTGCACCCGTACGGGAGAAGAACTGAGTTTATTTCGTGGTTACGGATATATGACGAAATCAACTTTGGTCCAACGCTCCTCAGCTTTGCGCCCCCTAAATGCACGCCCCGCGTCAACTTTGCGCTCGAGCCGCGTGCCCCCTAGCCCCCCCTCACTCAAACGTCACTGCCCGGGATCCGACGGATCTGGTATGAGTCAGCAAGACGCATGTTTTCAGCTTGGAAGCGACTCGGAAAAATGAGATGCAGGCGAGGGATAGCGCTAATATTTCACATCATATCGCCCAGGTACATCTAATGAGGCTTTAAATGAGGCTTGTAATGAGGGCTCGTCTATGCGACTTTCGAGATGAAAAACCTCCCTTGAGAAACACCATGACTTCGGTATGACCTATTGCAGAATGGACTTTGCTTGCAGGCTGTGGTTTCCTGGAGAGATGCGCACCCGAGCAGCTGTAGGAAAATTTCATCCGAACAATACCGCGCTTCTCAGAATGGATGTCACCTCCGGATTTGAGTGGGAACTGCGAAAACTGCGATGTTCACAATCCATCTTCCGACTTCTTTCGATCATCATCTCAACACCATCGCTGCCTCAGAGTTCATGAAGTCGGAGTTCTTCATCAACTTGCTTTCCATCCTCTCCCATGTGCCCATTGTAGCGCGCTCTAATGTCATCGATTCTTATGGCTATTCGCTTCATCAAGGGCTGGTGGTTGAAGCCACACAGTGATGAGGTAGTGGAAGGAGAAGCACGTCTCAGGCAAGTAACTGAATGGTGTACTGGATCGTTGAGGAGGAATGCAGATGCGAGAATACACTGCAATGAGAGATTGTCCACGTTCGGAAGCCACAAGTGACCTTCAGGAACACTTGGCGGAGCAGTTCAACCTCGAATTCGAGCAGCTGGACCACAATTCGGGAGACGGACTCCTGAAAAGGCCTGAGAAACAATTCGGAGGTCGACCGCGTGCTTCCTCTGTGCCATATTCTATTGGATTTCTCAATGGATGGCAATCACTCGTCTGCTCCAGTTTACCGAACGCGAAATCTCTGACCCATCATCACGGTCGGGGTTCGAAATTAACCTGAAATCCCTCAGATGAAATACCACTCATTTCGTCAGATAATCTCTCAGATGACGGACTTCATGTCGCAGCCCTGTATGATTTGAATGAGAATTCGAAGTGAGCATGGTTTGAGGGAACAGGGGGCCGCGAACATCCCTGAGGCCGATCTGACCATACCTCTGGGGGTCCGAGGGGGTGATTCCGAGGGCGATCTGACCACACTTTTGGAAGTGCATGGATACGATTCCGGACTCGACTTAACCTCATTTCTGGTGGTCTGTGGAGGGGATTCCCTGGGGGCTGCTCGAAATTTAACCACGGGCTTAGCGGGATCGGAGAACCCTCTGGATGGAAATCGCGAAAAAATGGGGGAGGGTTATACCATTGTCGCAGAATGTGCGCTGGGCGGGAGAAATCATGCGAGCGAAGTTCTCCATCTCGACTATCAGCATGAGCAACCATCCCTCTGAATGCGATCAGAGGTATCAGTAATTACTCCTCCGTGCGGCTAGGGGTATCTCAGAGGCTGAGTTGACGCAGTCACCGGATACGAGACGGTGCCTTCCAGCACTTCCAACGATGAAACGAGGTTTTCAGCGAAACTTGAATTCCGTGTCGGAGTGACGGTCAGGTCTCGCTAGTCCATCGCTTCCAGGGGTGCCTTTTGGAGAAAAGTCGATTTGGATGATGAAATGGCCGGAGTCGCATAAACACGACATGGATCAGTTGGAAGCGACACCTAAGAGCGTATTGTATCAGCAGGGGCTGTAGAAGGAATCTGTCTTATGCCCTCAGCCTGTCTGTATGAAAACTGTGAGGGAGAACGCTGCAAGCCGCATGAGAGCCGACAACCTCTACGGCCGAGAAGGTTGGCTTGGGGATAGGCAGGGGGAAATTTATGACACTGGGAACGCTGCATTGGAACAGTGGATAGATGTACGCGTCAAGTGGATATACTTGACTGATTGAGGTGGCGGCTGATACGCCAGGCAAACTGATCGTTGACGACATAGCTCCTCGCAGGGCATTTTGGCTCATCGGTGACTCTGCTCTTTAGACTAAGTCAATAACTATCAGACATCTATATATATAAAAATCCAGGGTCTGTTTGTTTGTTTGTTTGTCCTCAATAGGCTCCTCCGGTATTGATCGGATCGACTTGGAACAAACTGCATAATGTAGGGCGGCTCACCGGGAAGGACATAGGCCACCCACCCCTCCCCCCTCGCAATTTACCCCAACTTTGACCCCCTCCATACTGTCACCCGCATCCAAATGCTGACGATAAGGTGCACCGCCCCGTTATGACGCCAGCCAGACTCTTAGGCCTCATCCCATCGTCATCGGATATCCTTACCCACCCCCCCATATCATGAAAATCTATCAGAAAATTTCTGGAGGGGTGATTCCGGTACCAATCTGGCCATTAGTTTCCAACTCTGGAGGGGTGATTCCGGTACCAATCTGGCCATTACTTCCCAACTCTGGAGGGGTGATTCCGAGACCAATCTGGCCATTAGTTTCCAACTCTGGAGAGGTGATTCCGGTACCAATCTGGCCATTACTTTCCAACTCTGGAGGGGTGATCCCGAGACCAATCTTGCCATTACTTTCCAACGCTGGAGGGGTGATTCCAAGACCAATCTGAGCATTACTTTCCAACTCTGGAGGGGTGACTCCGGTACCAATCTGGCCATTAGTTTCCAACTCTGGAGGGGTAGTTCTGGTACCAATCTGGCCATTACTTTCCAACTCTGGAGGGGTGATTCCGGTACCAATCTGGCCATTAATTTCCTACTCTGGAGGGGTGATTCAGAGACCAATCTGGCCATTACTTTCCAACTCTGGAGGGGTGATTCCGGTACCAATCTGGCCATTACTTTCCAACTCTGGAGGGGTGATTCCGGTACCAATCTGGCCATTACTTTCCAACTCTGGAGGGGTGATTCCAAGACCAATCTGAGCATTACTTTCCAACTCTGGAGGGGTGATTCCGGTACCAATCTGGCCATTAGTTTCCAACTCTGGAGGGGTGATTCCAAGACCAATCTGAGCATTACTTTCCAACTCTGGAGGGGTGATTCCGGTACCAATCTGGCCATTACTTTCCAACTCTGGAGGGGTGATTCCGTTACCAATCTGGCCATTACTTTCCAACTCTGGAGGGGTGATTCCAGGACCAATCTGAGCATTACTTCCCAACTCTGGAGGGGTGATTCCGGTACCAATCTGGCCATTACTTTCCAACTCTGGAGGGGTGATTCCGGTACCAATCTGGCCATTACTTTCCAACTCTGGAGGGGTGATTCCGTTACCAATCTGGCCATTACTTTCCAACTCTGGAGGGGTGATTCCGGTACCAATCTGGCCATTACTTTCCAACTCTGGAGGGGTGATTCCGGTACCAATCTGGCCATTACTTTCCAACTCTGGAGGGGTGATTCCGGTACCAATCTGGCCATTACTTTCCAACTCTGGAGGGGTGATTCCGGTACCAATCTGGCCATTACTTTCCAACTCTGGAGGGGTGATTCCAAGACCAATCTGAGCATTACTTTCCAACTCTGGAGGGGTGATTCCGGTACCAATCTGGCCATTAGTTTCCAACTCTGGAGGGGTGATTCCAAGACCAATCTGAGCATTACTTTCCAACTCTGGAGGGGTGATTCCGGTACCAATCTGGCCATTACTTCCCAACTCTGGAGGGGTGATTCCGTTACCAATCTGGCCATTACTTTCCAACTCTGGAGGGGTGATTCCAGGACCAATCTGAGCATTACTTCCCAACTCTGGAGGGGTGATTCCGGTACCAATCTGGCCATTAGTTTCCAACTCTGGAGGGGTGATTCCGGTACCAATCTGGCCATTACTTTCCAACTCTGGAGGGGTGATTCCGAGACCAATCTGGCCATTAGTTTCCAACTCTGGAGGGGTGATTCCGGTACCAATCTGGCCATTACTTTCCAACTCTGGAGGGGTGATTCCGAGACCAATCTGGCCATTAGTTTCCAACTCTGGAGGGGTGATTCCGGTACCAATCTGGCCATTACTTTCCAACTCTGGAGGGGTGATCCCGAGACCAATCTGGCCATTACTTTCCAACTCTGCAGGGGTGATTCCAAGACCAATCTGAGCATTACTTTCCAACTCTGGAGGGGTGATTCCGGTACCAATCTGGCCATTAGTTTCCAACTCTGGAGGGGTGATTCCGGTACCAATCTGGCCATTAGTTTCCAACTCTGGAGGGGTGATTCCGGTACCAATCTGGCCATTACTTTCCAACTCTGGAGGGGTGATTCCGAGACCAATCTGGCCATTAGTTTCCAACTCTGGAGGGGTGATTCCGGTACCAATCTGGCCATTACTTTCCAACTCTGGAGGGGTGATCCCGAGACCAATCTGGCCATTACTTTCCAACTCTGGAGGGGTGATTCCAAGACCAATCTGAGCATTACTTTCCAACTCTGGAGGGGTAGTTCCGGTACCAATCTGGCCATTAGTTTCCAACTCTGGAGGGGTGGTTCCGGTACCAATCTGGCCATTACTTTCCAACTTTGGAGGGGTGATTCAGAAACCAATCTGGCCATTAGTTTCCAACTCTGGAGGGGTAGTTCCGGTACCAATCTGGCCATTAGTTTCCAACTCTGGAGGGGTGATTCCGGTACCAATCTGGTCATTACTTTCCAACTCTGGAGGGGTGATTCAGAGACCAATCTGGCCATTACTTTCCAACTCTGGAGGGGTGATTCCGGTACCAATCTGGCCATTACTTTCCAACTCTGGAGGGGTGATTCCGAGACCAATCTGGCCATTAGTTTCCAACTCTGGAGGGGTGATTCCGGTACCAATCTGGCCATTACTTTTCAACTCTGGAGGGGTGATCCTGAGACCAATCAGAGCATTACTTTCCAACTCTGGAGGGGTGATTCCAAGACCAATCTGAGCACTACTTTCCAACTCTGGAGGGGTGATTCCGGTACCAATCTGGCCATTAGTTTCCAACTCTGGAGGGGTAGTTCCGGTACCAATCTGGCCGTTAGTTTCCAACTCTGGAGGGGTGATTCCGGTACCAATCTGGCCATTACTTTCCAACGCTGGAGGGGTGATTCAGAGACCAATCTGGCCATTGGTTTCCAACTCTGGAGGGGTAGTTCCGGTACCAATCTGGCCATTAGTTTCCAACTCTGGAGGGATGATTCCGGTACCAATCTGGCCATTACTTTCCAACTCTCGAGGGGTGATCCCGAGACCAATCTGGCCATTACTTTCAAACTCTGGAGGGGTGATTCCAAGACCAATCTGAGCATTACTTTCCAACTCTGGAGGGGTGATTCCGGTACCAATCTGGCCATTAGTTTCCAACTCTGGAGGGGTGATCCCGAGACCAATCTGGCCATTACTTTCCAACTCTGCAGGGGTGATTCCAAGACCAATCTGAGCATTACTTTCCAACTCTGGAGGGGTGATTCCGGTACCAATCTGGCCATTAGTTTCCAACTCTGGAGGGGTGATTCCGGTACCAATCTGGCCATTAGTTTCCAACTCTGGAGGGGTGATTCCGGTACCAATCTGGCCATTACTTTCCAACTCTGGAGGGGTGATTCCGAGACCAATCTGGCCATTAGTTTCCAACTCTGGAGGGGTGATTCCGGTACCAATCTGGCCATTACTTTCCAACTCTGGAGGGGTGATCCCGAGACCAATCTGGCCATTACTTTCCAACTCTGGAGGGGTGATTCCAAGACCAATCTGAGCATTACTTCCCAACGCTGGAGGGGTAGTTCCGGTACCAATCTGGCCATTAGTTTCCAACTCTGGAGGGGTAGTTCCGGTACCAATCTGGCCATTACTTTCCAACTCTGGAGGGGTGATTCAGAAACCAATCTGGCCATTAGTTTCCAACTCTGGAAGGGTAGTTCCGGTACCAATCTGGTCATTACTTTCCAACTCTGGAGGGGTGATTCAGAGACCAATCTGGCCATTACTTTCCAACTCTGGAGGGGTGATTCCGGTACCAATCTGGCCATTACTTTCCAACTCTGGAGGGGTGATTCCGAGACCAATCTGGCCATTAGTTTCCAACTCTGGAGGGGTGATTCCGGTACCAATCTGGCCATTACTTTTCAACTCTGGAGGGGTGATCCTGAGACCAATCAGAGCATTACTTTCCAACTCTGGAGGGGTGATTCCAAGACCAATCTGAGCACTACTTTCCAACTCTGGAGGGGTGATTCCGGTACCAATCTGGCCATTAGTTTCCAACTCTGGAGGGGTAGTTCCGGTACCAATCTGGCCGTTAGTTTCCAACTCTGGAGGGGTGATTCCGGTACCAATCTGGCCATTACTTTCCAACTCTGGAGGGGTGATTCAGAGACCAATCTGGCCATTAGTTTCCAACTCTGGAGGGGTAGTTCCGGTACCAATCTGGCCATTAGTTTCCAACTCTGGAGGGATGATTCCGGTACCAATCTGGCCATTACTTTCCAACTCTCGAGGGGTGATCCCGAGACCAATCTGGCCATTACTTTCAAACTCTGGAGGGGTGATTCCAAGACCAATCTGAGCATTACTTTCCAACTCTGGAGGGGTGATTCCGGTACCAATCTGGCCATTAGTTTCCAACTCTGGAGGGGTAGTTCCGGTACCAATCTGGCCATTAGTTTCCAACTCTGGAGGGGTGATTCCGGTACCAATCTGGCCATTAATTTCCAACTCTGGAGGGGTGATTCAGAGACCAATCTGGCCATTAGTTTCCAACTCTGGAGGGGTAGTTCCGGTCCCAATCTGGCCATTAGTTTCCAACTCTGGAGGGGTGATTCCGGTACCAATCTGGCCATTACTTTCCAACTCTGGAGGGGTGATTCAGAGACCAATCTGGCCATTACTTTCCAACTCTGGAGGGGTGATTCCGGTACCAATCTGGCCATTACTTTCCAACTCTGGAGGGGTGATTCCGAGACCAATCTGGCCATTACTTTCCAACTCTGGAGGGGTGATTCCAAGACCAATCTGGCCATAACTTTCCAACTCTGGAGGGGTGATTCCAAGACCAATCAGAGCATTACTTTCCAACTCTGGAGGGGTGATTCCAAGACCAATCTGAGCATTACTTCCCAACTCTGGAGGGGTGATTCCGGTACCAATCTGGCCATAACTTTCCAACTCTGGAGGGGTGATTCCGGTACCAATCTGGCCATTACTTTCCAACTCTGGAGAGGTGATTCAGAGACCAATAAGGTCATTACTTCCCAACTCTGGAGGTGTGATACCGGGACCAATCTGGCCATTACTTTCCAACTCTGGGAGGGTGATTCCGAGACAAATCTGTCCGTACTCTTCAAAACCTGGAGGGATGATTTCGGTACCAATCTGGCCATTACTTTCCAACTCTCGAGGGGTGGTTCCGAGACCAATCTGGCCATTACTTTCCAACTCTGGAGGGGTGATTCCAAGACCAATCTGGCCATAACTTTCCAACTCTGGAGGGGTGATTCCAAGACCAATCTGAGCATTACTTTCCAACTCTGGATGGGTGATTCCGGTACCAATCTGGCCATTACTTTCCAACTCTGGAGGGGTGATTCAGAGACCAATAAGGTCATTACTTCCCAACTCTGGAGGGGTGATACCGGGACCAATAAGGTCATTACTTCCCAACTCTGGAGGGATGATACCGGGACCAATCTGGCCATTACTTTCCAACTCTGGGAGGGTGATTCCGAGACAAATCTGACCGTACTCTTCAAAACCTGGAGGGGTGATTCCGGGACCAATCTGACCATACTTCTGCGAATCTGGAGGTGTGATTACGAGACCAATCTGACCACACTTCTCAAAACCATGATGCTGACCCAGTGAAGAGAGATAAAAGTGCCTCGATGCCAGGGCAGGATCCTATCGAGAATCGGTGGCGACTCCCGAAGGTCTCATGACACTACATTTAAGGCAATGTGTGTCTGTCAGCAGTAGACTCCCGAAGCAAGGGACGGGTCAGCCAGCGTAGTCGGCCGAAGGCCGGCTAGTATATATATAAAGTCAATCAAATAATGACAGATAGAGTCGAGATCAACCACGGAGAGAACTTACGAGTCGCGGGTGAACTCACTGATGGGGGGCACAGGTTCGCCCCCAATGCTCAGCGTTCCACTCGTCGGAGCTCGTGGTTCGCGAACGGAACATAAATTTGATATTTCAGCCTTCAGACTCAACTCGTCTATTCGTAGGACATGTTCTTTGAACCAGCGAAGTTCGTGTGAAGGGGAGCCTGGGGGGTGAGAACAGGGAATCTCACCGAAAACATAGTTTCCTCCGGTTCTCCCGGCTGGATAAGGGCGAGCATCAACTGAACGGATCCGGATGCTGATGGTGGTTTTTTAGCTCGTGAGGTTCTTCGCGAAGCTTGGACTCCGATCCGTCGATGCAAGACTTTCCAAGCGACTCTCGCATATAATTTAGAAGCGAGCAGAGACTTGATGCAGTCTTCGAGGGAGAAACGCCTGCTACTGAGTTTGAGGGTTCTGATGGTATGGACTCAACTTACTTAGCATACCATTCCGGTGTGTATAAAACACGCGAATCGATTCTCGATAATTGAAATCAACTCCGATAGTTCAAACCAGAGGAACCCTGGCACCAGAAAATACACAGAGACTTATAGGCTCGTCCAGTGCCACCTCCAACGAATGAAGATAGAGTACTCAAGTGTGACACGAGCGAGGTCAAGCCTCCGGGATACGCCATATCCCGGTGCGGCAAGTTCGATCCCTGCGGAACGCCGGCACGCACAACACTGCAACGCCCTTCCTCAACGGGAAATATAGTTAATACCCAACATGCAAGAAAACTGCAACCCTTTCTCTATCTACATCATAGATGTCCTCAAACTCGAATACGAATAGGATAGAAACCTCGATAGGGGGGCGTCTCGAGCAACCAATAAGCGATAACTGAGCGATGGAAGCCTCCCGTTTTCCCGTTGCTGGGCTGTGGACGAACAGGGGCGTTAGCAAATAGGCGAGAGGATTCGTGCTGCTGAAGCGAGAAGCTCTGCATGCGCGATGGCCTATTCCGATGCATAGCGCCCCACACACGAGGCGGGGTCTTATCCCCGGGGCTAGTGACTAAGAGCCTAGAAGCTATAAAAAAAGTCTCGCACTACACCGCCATCGTCTCAGTGTTCTACAGTAGGAGTTCGAAAATAGATTTTCTCGTTCCCCATGGAAATAGAGGTCGCAGAAGGCGAGAACGGGTCGTATTCTATGGAAGTGTAGCCTATATGTGAGTTCGGTTGCTTCCTGCCAAAGTTGATGAAACTGTTCGCGGAGGCATTCTCGGCGCGAGAATTCTGCAGTCAAGAGTAGTGGGAAACGGCGACTTCATCTGTTCCGATATTGCTCGTATCACTGAGGAGAAGTTTCGCGGTTTCTTGGGCACTTGTCGTGGGGGAGGGCTCGAAGGACATGATCTCGACATTCGGAAGGGTGAGGAAATCAACCCTCGAACCCGTGAAGAGTGCAGTGGTGATGTTCTCCAACTGCTCGTTCGGCGAATGGCCTGCAGAAACACCGCGAAGTCGAGCCTGTCAGCCGCGAGTAAACGTATCTTGGGATCAAACTGGGGGATGAATCCGACTATCTCTCCAAGCAGGAAGAGAAATGGGAGGCGTTTGCGAAAGAAGTCCTCCACCGAGTTCACGCCCATGGGGATTCAACGAGTTTGAGTTGTCCGAAACATTCTGGAAAGTCATCGCTGTCCAAAACTCTGATACGCAAATTCTGTGACCATATTGAGGGAAAACACAACGAACGAGCTCCAGAAATAAAGTATACCGGGACAGAGCGCAACGGACGGACACCTCTCATCGGAACAGAGATGGAGCTTCTCTGAAGCGAGAAAAGCCAGGAGTAAGCTCAGAAATTCTACGGGGATCCTTTCGGTGCCAGACTCGAGATGACCCGGAGTGCTGCTGGATACAATTGAGCCACAGAAGAACGAAACGAAAGCGTACCTAAGAATGGAAGTTCACGAAACCAGATTTGGTTGCGACACGCTGACAATCGAACACGACCATGAGAATCGAGTTTTCCTCAGAGTCCACAATCGGGAACGGTCGGGAAAAGTCGAGACCGTACACGATGAGGCTTGGGGAGACGGGTCGGGGACGAGATATAAAATGACACAGATGAGGCGAGAGCTCCCAGCACGAAGCGTTGCGCTGCCTATCTTGTTGCGGCTACAGCCGTCCTTTCCGATTCATTTCATTTCGACCCTTCATGCCTCATACGCTCCACACCGGCTCAGGGCTGAATTCGCTCTGCATTCACGGATGATCTTTTTCAGTTCCTTCAGCCTCATTGGGTTTGCTTCGCTCTTCAAATTTCTTTCGGAGTGGAGTCGAGGTGAAGTCCGATTCGGCACGGAAATTATTGTGGGGATGCCTTCCGGCTGAAGATCGCAAACAGACCGCCGAGCGGAACCGCGGGTTCTTCCCTGGTCGCGGGTAATACCCTCGGATTGCGGGTACCCGCGGTCCACCCGCGGTTTCGAGGGGCTACCCGCGACCGCGGTTTTCAAGCTCCCGTTCCTCGGAACCTGACAAGTGACTGCTTGTTCTGAGTATTACCTACAAATTACGGATTTCCCTTGTCTGGCAGCCAAGTCTGTTGCATAGCGATGGTTCAGCCAGATCATATCTCTAACATGCCAACGCAGTCCGCCAAATAACGTCGACAGACCTGCTACTTGTAGAGCACCTGTTGAGCTTGGTGATCGCCGACGATATGCGGTTTCTTCCGTGTCCCTCTTTTTTTTACAAGTTCCTGGGGTGCCACAACATCTCAATGCATGAGTTCTTCTTGACCAATGGACGCTCCCTTCAAGATCGACGAGCACTTCGTATTTCGGAGTGGTATTTGAAAGTATTTTCGAGGGCACCGACTCCAACTCCCTCTGGAGGCATTTGGGCACCCGTGCAAGCTTGATCCTTGAGCTCCATCTTTTATCGAAATGGCGGACTCCGCGGCTCACAGCTCGAAGGAGTTCAGGATGTCCTTATAACAGCCCCTGCGACCTCACTCCACCGAGAACGAGATTCCAGCCTGTTAGAATTTGTCATCGGCAGTTTACTGCCGATGACAACGGATTCGAACAAATCTTCATCGTTCGGAAAGCCTTCGACCACAAAGATATCTAGCAAGGCCTTGTGAGAACTTGAGCCAGCATTGTGTTGGATCAGAACTTCGTTTCGCGATTCAAATTAGCCACTGTAGTGACTCGAACATTATGATTTGAACGCGCTGATTCCATGATTCTTAGGTCAGTCAATGAGACCCTGCGCACGATTCGGAAGGAGAATAGAGTATGCCTTTCCGAGCCTTGCCATGGGCACGAGCGATTTCATGAGGTTTTGATGAGCAATTAAAGATAAGGTCTTGCAATCGCTTCATAAATGATGGAGTTAGAGATTGCTTTGCAGACCATGGTTCGCTATACCCGCCGGAGGGGCGGGTTCCCGCAGGTAACCGCGAGTAACCGCCAGCAATGGCGGGTAGCCGCGTGTCCGCATCGGGTGACCGCGGTTCGGTTTGGCGGTCTTCTTACGACCTCTACTCCCCGCCTCGCATTCCAGAATGACGTGTGCGTCGTATCCAGGGCTTCCGCATTTGTGGGAGTTCCCGTTGATGGATGGATTGCGGTCATGTTGTCGGATCTTGGAGTTGAGCACTGAAAACGCTGAACGCTGGAAGCCGATCGTCCCGCGAATTATCGGGATTCCTTGGGTCATCGAAATGTCCATACATGTAGAGTGTGGATTTGGCTTCCATGTTCTTTCGGAAGTTTATGGATCATGTATGATGCAATATTTTCCGCATCCTTATCTTGAGTTTTGCGCGCAAATAGTCCTACAACGCTGCGCCCGATGATTTTCTGGTCAACCCGGAATTTCGAGTGGCAGACTACAACGTCTCCTTGAGTTCCCTCATTGCTGTGACCGTAATGTTGCTTCACGTATACTTCTGCTCCGGAAGAATTTCGGAGCTAGAACCCAAGACTCCGATCAGATAATGTGAAAATTACTTTATTATGAATTTTTCAAGTCTACAATTTGAACAATCTAGGGCTCGTTCAACGAGGTCGCCTCTCCACTTCCCGTGAATCCTGCGCTTCCCACTCCTTCCGAACTTAAGTCAGACACGCTGTGTGTGGTGAGCTCTTTCTCTAGTGTGACTCCAACTTGGATATCACCGGCATAGAGAAGTGGGATCCGAAGACGACCCGAAACGCTGTGTTTGTTCTGTATCATCCTAAACATTTGTAAAATTCATCCTGCTAAGTGTGACGCTTGTCTCCTCAGTAAAGCCATTGAATGCCGCAGCAGATTCCTATGAAGCCATGATTCCCACGAACCCTCATGCGCAGCTCCAAACAACACTCGACTTGGTGGAATTCCCTACCGAGGCCCTTGTTCAACATGAGTTAGACAGCGCTCGAATATCTCAGTGGCTATAGAGGTACGGAGCTCTGGAGCGACGAATCAATGGAGGACTCAATTCATCCTCTTCAGCTTCGCTGGATGTCTATTCCTGGGGTTGGGAATGGACCTGTATTCCCATATTACGGATGACGGAATATTGCCGTGATACGGAATGACGGGAATCATTCTGGTGGAAAATAATTCACGTCGTTCCGTATTGCAGCAATATCCCGTAATGCGGGAATACGCGTCCAGTTGGTAAGCCTCGGAACACGGCTCACTAGCAGTACCAAAGCATCCCAAATTACTTTCAACCGTCCTTGACGGCAGCTATTCGTCGTTCGCCTATCTGCATTTCGAAAGACGAGGTGAACACATAACTCATTCGAACGAAATTGTCTCAAACTGGAGCAGCCGATGGCTCGCGTTCCTCATGCGAGCCAGATCAGTCCTTGTACGTGGTGTATTACGCTCACATTGCATCGAGCTTCGATCAATAAATCTTCTCGATAAGTTCCTTTAGACTCCGTGCTTTCGCAACGAGCTGGCGTCTCGCTTCAACCACTTAGCCGAAGTTAACTCTGGCGCAAGAGCAACTGAAATCTACTCGAAGTGCAAGAGCATAATTCCTTCGACTCGAGTTCGCGTGAACTCGTTCGAACATGGTAATGAATCGCGGGGAAGTTCCGAGCGGAAGAATTCCCGGCCGGGCGGCTGCGGTGCCGACCCGGCCGCTCGTCTCTTGTCAGCTCACAAGACCTCTTGAGAAGAATTAGATCCTGGAAACGTAGTTCATGGCTGCAGCGCCTGTATTGGACAGGATTTTCTACTTTTTATCCGAGTTCGTCAGCAGATAGGTGGGGGGAGGCAGTTCCGTTCCATTCAAAAGTATAGTTGAGCTTTTCGAAAGGTGTTCTCGAGAGGTCCTCTCTGCTTCTGATGCCGTTTCGTGATTACTATTTACGCCACGGAGATCGTCCGGAGCCGCGGTCGCGAGAGTCATCGACGGCGCGGATCGACTCCGAGGAGAAACTCTTCCACGGACGACGGGAAATCCAGCTGTTCTGCTGCCAGGGGGTCGCCGCTGGCTCAATCGTATCGTCGATGACGCTGTCACGCCGCTGTTGGCTTCGACAATGCCGCCGCTCCACTCAGACAGCTTCGGGGGCCCGATGGTCGCCATTGCTAGACGCTCTTGACGATCGACGCAAGCTGTCTTTGAACGTAGACATCGTTCGTGAGAGGCGAGCGAATAAACCGTCGTCCAACGCCTTGTTCAGCGTTTCGGGCAACCACAAACACAACACAGCCGAGATGAGACTCATGGTGCCGTAGAGGCCCGGTAAAAGTTTGGTGTGGAACCGAGGTAGCCAGTATCTTCCGAATGGATCGATCGTAGAGGCCAGCCGGTACATGAGATCACAAAAACCTATGCCTACGTTTCGGAGAGGTGTGGAGTAGAGTTCCGCGCTGTAAACCGGATAGATTTGAGTGAAAGCCGCCGAGCTCGCTCGGATCATGATGACCGCCACCAGATCAACGATCCAATCGGCCACCCCGAAATTCTCCGCGAAACCCATCAAAAAGAAGCCCAGCGCCCCCAGGATGCTGGTTGTGAAAATGATCACTTTGCGACGCATATACCGAACACCGAAAGCCACGAGAACGATAGCCACGAGCTCTGCGCCGATGGGGATGCAGAACGAAACGTGGGGCCCGAGCCCGATATTCAACTCGGTCGACATGAACGTCGACGCGTAGAACAGTATTCCCGAAGTAAAACACAGGAACCACATGAGCAATGTATTGCGCTTAGTGTGTGCACCGTTGCTGTCTCGGAACAGATCGAAAGCTGTTTTGGACTTTCCCTGCTTTAGACGGCCATACTTTGTCCGGATCTTAGGCAGGAGCTGCTCGACACGATCTTCTGGAATCCGATTGTGTTTGCATATCTTGCGGAGATTGTCTTCGGCTGTGTCGAATCTCCCTTTCGACAGCAACCACCGGGGAGATTCATAGACGATCCCCAGGAAAGGGAGCAAAGCTAGGGCGGGCATACTGATCAACCCCTGCAGGTAACGCCAATCGTCGCCGTAGTGAGCCGTCAACGCCACCATCATCATCCCGATATGGAAGCTGAATCCGTTCAGTAACGAGAACAAGTATCTGAAATCAACGAGAAAAACGTTGAGTCGCTAGTCCTCCGCCCGGGGAACGCCTGAAGTTGGAAAGGGTTGCATCGTTCGGTTTCAGGTGAAAGAATCACAGTCAAGCCTCTGAAACTGGGGAACCTCACGGGAAGTTCTCGGAAGACAGAGATAGGAACCGATCTCGTGGACTGCAAGTATCAAGTACTTCCCCCGCCCCCTCACGGAAGCCCTTGGAAGCACCGAAGCATCTTGCGGTACGGTCACTTGCGGCAGTTCAGGATGCCGGTTCTGCAGTCATTCTGTGCTCAGGTTGAGAAAGCTACAGACTAACTCCACAATGATTCCTTTCCGACTTCACCTCGCAATTCTAGAGGCCATTTGAGATGGTTCCTGGGGAACGATTGTATCCGACACTAAGCGGGATCTTACAAGTCGCAAAAGTTCCTGCTCTAAATCTGGTCGGATTAAATCGAATCAACGTCTAGTGAAGGCCCTCAATCAGGAGCAACAAGACTCCGCTCCTGGGTCCTGAAGTTTATCGGATTCCGAGTCTTTCAAGGCTGCATTTTCCCTGGAACTCGATGTCGGTTGCAGACCTCACGCCATGTCGCCATTAGAGGAGTTTGAGGTTCGCCACGAGATTTCCTGGCTGTCAGTTTCGCCACGAAGCTCACCTGATCGGAAACATCTCATTTTCGGAATCCGGGGGAAAGGGCACGTTTCCGAGAAATAATTGCCTTTCTTCTTCGTAACAGTACAGATGAGAAGAACGCAACGGATAAAATCGTGCCCGGGAAAACCACAGCCGCTCAACAGACTACTCACCTGTATTTCGGATCAATTGTTTCGAGATAGATGACCGTCGAGGCTTGAATGCCAATTTTAGACACAGACGAGAGAAATCGTCCAATGTTGAACATGATGAAGTTGTTTGTAGCAGTCGCCATCACGCCCGATATGGCACAAATCAACATCCCCGCGAAAACTGCTGGTCGACGGCCATAGTGATCCGAAAAATGGCTAAAAACCACGTTCCCCACTATGAGGCCCGTCATGGAAACCGATTGCGGGAAAGGCTTGAGATAATCGTTGTCGCAAACGAGGTCCCATTCTTCAAGGATCGTCGACTGATGAACTGAGTGATCGAATTCCCAAGCTTCGCAAGGCACGAAGTGTTCCCGTCTGGTGAAGGTTTCGTGGTCGAAATAGTGCCTGACGCAGTGGCCGGGTCCGCTCTGAAATACACAGTCTCGATTCGCAGATTAATCGGGATCGAGAGAGCCACGCTTTTGGATGAAGGGGAGGGGGGGGGGGGGGGGGCAGGGAACTCATATGGGTCCAATGGCGCGACCTTCAAGCGACACCCACTTTCAAGGTTTCGTTGTGCGTCAGCTTGATCCAGTCTTCGCGGGTGATGTTCTGCGAAACGGCTTCTGACGTCCTGGCACAATGGAACTCGACGTTTGGGGGCATCATGAAAGCCATCGCAAGTTGACCGAAGGCATTGAACAGTGAGTTGATTCCGATCACCGCTCCGATTTCGAGGTGCCAGACTCCAGCCCGACCGATCAGATCTGTTATATCGGCCTCCGAAGACTCTTCCGGGTTCTGTAAGAAGTTTTTGCGGCGAGTTAGACGGGGTGGCTTGTTTACACTGGAAAATGTCGAATCAAGTCTTGTTGGCCTCGAGTGCAACTCCGATATCAGGGTCTGACCTTTATTTCACAGCCCATGGCATTGATCACGGGCGGTCGGATATCGTCGAATCTGGAATCCTGTGCCATTCCTTGTTTGTATGCGGTGATCGGCGAACTTGGAGGGATGAAAATAACTGTATTTACTGTCACTGGGCTATTGGTGGGCTTGCAGGCCGCACCGAATTAAATTTTCGCTCTTTTGAAATCGTCGTAATGAGCTTCCGGGCGTTGGAAGCCGGAGATCATGGGCTCTGTATACCAATCGTCGGTCAATGAACGGGGCCTCCCTAGATGGTCTCCACGATTGGCTTCAACACTTTAAGCGAAACGAACCACAGCAAAATCCAATAATATAAATTGAAATTATGAGCACAATTCTCTGTACATGCAACACGACTCCTCGGAGCTATAGTGGGTATCAACTCGATGACATATACCTGGTGAATAAACCTTTCCATTATGCTCAAAAAAAAAAACTACCGATGCATGAGTTTCAAGCATTCGGGTCGGAGTATTGGCTCCGCCGGGGAGTTGGTATCCTCGGTTCGGGGGACCCGGGACTTCTCCGTCTCCTAGGATATACTGCTGGGGCTTTCTGAGAACAATGTGCTGTTTTTGAAATTTCATAGCCTCAAGTGAGGTAAGACAGGAAGACAGGGGGAGGGTAAGAATGCGTTCCCCCTGCGCTTCACGCACTCGGATTATTTTCTGGCCCACGAACGTAATCAATCTATCGATCTCGCGGATGCGTTTATTGAACAAGAGGCCACACGATTGCGGAACAGGGCCGCGGACCGGGGTCGCTGGCGAGCGGTTAGGTATATTGGTCAGGATCGCAGCCTCGGACCGTGTTGAGTAAGCGGCGCCTTGGAGTCGATTGCGGAGAAAGCTACGCGAATTATCGGCTGGCAACGTCTCCAACCGACTCTGATCGTTCGCTCCGAATCGCGCAAAACGACGTTATGGAGCGGATTTCCACTTGAAAGAACGGAGAAAGCGGGAGCTAACGCGAATTCTGATTCATCCAAGAATCGGCAGCCGGCCCAACGGCTTCCCTGAAACGGCATTCTGTGGCAGGAAACATGATCCGCCGAGCCGAATCGTGAAGGAAATGGAGAGATGGATTGAAAGAGGCCGTGATGAATATGGAACCGAACGAGCTCGACGGCTCGATCGGCATCCTGCATTGCTGCCAACGGAGAACAGAGTTCCGCGACCGTAGGTGGCTCCCGGGAAGGACACTTAAGGTGTCGCTCGTCAAAGTATCCGCCCTCTTTGCGGTTTGTTCTGGGACGGCGGACTCCAAGACAAGGCCGTGTCTAGCCTACACGATTCACTTAGGAGATTAGAATGGGCAGAGAACCGACACAGGGAACAACAAAAGAGATGTGCGTTCTCTCTGACGAACCCTCACTGTCACTGGCTGAGCTCTCGTTGTGGGAAACATCTCCCCGTTTGCGTAGTTCCCAACAAAACCAGGTCATATTCCCGAGAAAAGGCGAGAAACACCTCGGATCTACTTCTCGATTCCGGTCAATCCTCGTGTTGCTTACAGAGTACAAACTCGAGGACGTTCATCTCAGACGACTTTTTCGGCATTCCCTGCATGCACGCGATGTTCGGTATGTAACTTCTAGAGAGTAGGAGCGGTGCTCTATTCCATTCATTCGAGATTTGCTCCTCAGAACTGCGATCGTCAAGGTCGCAATCGTTAGATTGTGTTGAGATAGTATTTTCATGCGCAGCGAGGACACGATTCTGATGTTCGGCAACGATTGACACTCTGCCTATTTTCCTTGCGGAGATTGTTGACGAATAGGAAGACATATCACGTTTCTAGTACAGGCGTCAAAATTTTACGACTTCACGTTGCAGCCTTGCGTACTGCACGTCCTCCTCGAACGATGGCCCTTGATGGCTAGCCCTCGGGTAACAGACTGTCACTGGCAACGTTTGTCGCTGGGAATCGAACGGGTCGGCATCAAACCCGAATTTTGATGTCGTAGCTTCGGACATATTGAGTGTCAGGACATTGCCAACGGTTTTGATTGTGCGGAATCGCCATGAGAACGACTGCCAGACACTGTACGCGCGATCTTCCGACGGAAGGACGAAACGTGCGGAGCCGATCGGCCTTACGCGTTTTCCGAATATTTGCTGGGACGAAGCCCGAATGGAAGATTTGATGAAAAATTCGATCGGCTGAAATTTCATTTGCGGACGATAACTCAAACTACTGGGGCTCAAGCGCAAACCCACCGACAGCGATGGGCAGCGTGAAGCAGGCGCTTAACTCGGGTACGGAGTCCGGAGAGCTCACTAAAAAGTTCGAGGCACGTTTCATGAGGCTCCAAGGTCACGCAGTGGGCTCGTTTCAGCGGTCGGCCGCAGTGAAACATTGTAGAAATCCGAATTGGATATCACGGGAGGGATTTCGTTTTTCCGAGGTCTCATAAATATGTCGTCCAAGTGGCAGGAACGATTGACCGCAAGGGGAACGGGAAATCGAGCGAGAGAGCTCCCGAGTGTCTGTTCAACGCCGGGACCTGGACAATGAGTCGCTCGGAGCCTCGGCCGAAACGGAGTCGGTATTCGCGAGCCCGCCTGAGTAAACACCGAAACATAAATAAAAACTTCGAAGGAAACCGGATTCATTCACCCCCAACTGGCACCGCTGACAGGGAACGTCAAAGGTCAATTTCAGGGACATTGGAGCCATTCGCTCGTGATTCGCATCTAGCTCACGTCGAACAAGCGCACCCGAACTCGATAGGATGTCATGCAGTACGTGAGGCACCCAAAATATCTCTTCACCGAAAAACCGGCCGGGTCTTCATGCGTGCAACATTTGAGAGATTTTCCCGCAGATGCCAACGAACTTCCTCCTGATCTTCGGTCTCACTTGGGCCGAGAAACATTCAGCAAGCGCAGCCCGTTCAGAAAATGCCTTGCTTGGCGAGAATCTCACAATGTTCAGGCACGCTACAATAGCGTGCATCCGTTTTGCACAGGACTGACAGCAACAGGTCTATTTTCCTTCTCCTCTCGAGTGCTTTTCTCGTCCGAGTCCATCACCATTTCAATGGAGCCCTCCTTCACGAAAACCCACCTCGACAGAGAACAAATATGCCCAGCGGCAGAATTGGAACTCCCATCACGGAGATTCGCGCGGAGACGATCGTGCGCTCGGCCTATCCTTCCTGGGCTGCCCGTGCGGCCGCGGACCAGCGTGCGGCGAGCGTCGCTCGTTAGCGTCAGCTCTACACCATGCTCACCTTGCGTAATGACAAACTGGGGTCGGTCAGCCTTTCTACGCGTACGTGAAGTCCAGGATTCTGTCAGAATCGCAGCTCGGTATCACGAGGGCCCTGATGGAGCGGACCGGGACGGTCGAGGTCATATCCAAGTTGGGCGCGTGGCATAGTTCACAAAACTTCACTGAGAACCACTTGGGTCACGATTCTCTCCGCACTCCTCCGCGGGAATAAGGCTGAATTCTCTCCGTCCCGGCGCGTATCCTCAATCTCCCGCTTCTGCGATTCACGGAGCCCAGGAGGTGAGATGATTGCACCAGCTTTGTCTGGATTTAGCCCAGTACACAGTTCTATTTGCGAGCTCCGCTTCATTTACATGAGAACGGAGCCCGGTGAGATTATTTTGTTGAGGATTCAGAGGAGGAGAATTCAGCACGAGGTGGACACAGCGGGAAGGTCACTGTCAACATTGACAGCTGACAGTTGCGAGCGGCTTCGGATCGAGCTCCAATCAAGCCTCCGGACTAATAACGTTGCGCGGATTCAGCACCGGAGTCCAAACTGAGGTCGGCGGAACAACGACGACGGAGCACGTTGCCCCGGTTCAGAACCGAAAACTTTCACCGCCGCTCCTCGAGAATACAGATCACCCAACGATAATCTCCTGTTGAGCACTTCGTCTCAATCCTCGGATGCATGCTAGAGAACAGTCACGAAACCCGTGTTGAGCATCGTTCACACTCGACATGCCAAGCCACACGCTTGCCGTACGCGGCCGCGATCATAAGTGACTGGACGCCGGACGCATGTCTTTTCGTTTCCGTGTATGCATGTTCGTTTGTTCGCGTGTTCGTATGTACACAGGTCGTTTGCTTATGTCGGGTCGCGTTTGAGCGTAGCGAGGTGCTGCGCGCGGTTCCGCGCCGGAGTAAATACAGGTTGCAGTACGGATTCCAAAAGGACTACTTACCTGTCCTCTCTCAATCCGACCTACCCTCCTCCCTGGACTCCTCGTCGGGCAAATCGCTTCGGGCTTCAGGGCAACCTTGAATGGAAGTTCGCCGATGTCTCACCTCGGCCGCAATAATACTCAAAGCGGCGTTGGTTGTGCCGCTGCGTCACTCGAGCCACATGGTTCCTGATCGAAGACTAACCCATTACATCCCGCCCTCAGTTTCCGTTGTTTCCTGGTTCAAGAGTCGAAAATGTGCGTTTTCACGCTCAAATTGCGCAGGTAGATATGGCGCAGGGGTATATGGCGCAGAGTCCTTGGAGCAGGCTTCCCCTCAATGCATCCCCGGAATTTCGGTCCGACTTCAAGTTGGCTCAGCGTTGGCCGACATTGGGAAGGCCGTTACGTATTTTGTCCTGGAGCGAGTCTTCAGAACTCTGTAGGAAGAAAAAAGCTACGAGCAATCCAGGACGAGGTCACCGTGATCATCCTTAGGGTCCGGCCTCTTTTCCAGGACCGAATCCTACTCGACAAGGCAAAAGCCAACGCGCAAGACAGAATTCGTACAGCGTAGATGACTCTCCTGTCATCCATTCCACCAGGAGAAGGTCTCGGGTAGCTTTCAGGAAACGATTCAGCCAACAAATACATCGATCTTCGATGTCCTTGTCGGTGATGTCCTTGTTCTTCATCTTTCTTCAGGCTCATCTAATAACGCTCGATCAGAGATAGTCGAGTCTCGTGGTCATTCGATGATTTAGCAAAAGCCCTTCGGCAGTCGCCAGTCATGCACAGGTGCCTCATTGCACAGTGTATGGATTTATTGCTGCGCGCCCTTGAGAGAATCCCAGCGGAGAGGACAACTTCTGCTTGCGATTTGATCATTGATCAATCGCTGCGGCCGCTCTTGTTTCGGTGCTGGCGCTTCGATGATCCGTGTTGGCGTGACCCAGCCATCGATTGCACCCATGGCCAGATAGAACAATCTGTACGCAGGAGCTGCTTCCATCTCCCCAGCGCTCTGGCCCCCGTGCATGACAACAAACTTTTTTGGCGACGCTCAAGGTGACTCATGAATACGCTGCGGTGAGATTGTCATTTCTAGCGAAGGACGAGCTCCGTCTGTCGGGAGCCATGACGGCCGCTGCGTGACCGCCGAGACCCCGGCGCGTCAATTGACGGTATGGCCACGCGTATCACGTGAGAACAGCAAAAATCGAGGAATGACCTCCCGTTCGAAGAACTTTCCGTGAACCGGTTGAAGTCAAGGTGTCCCCACTCTTGGATTAGAGCGAGGCTCTTCCGCGCGGCTTCCCATGACCACACGAGATTTCGACAGCCAGTAAAAGTTCTCAGTATGACGGAAATTCGCAATGGGAGATTTTTCCGATCTTGTGGAGAGAGTTCTGATTCAGGGGCGGCTTGGTTCAGCGACGAAAAAACGCCGCAGCGCGCCGCGGATGTCTATGTACACAACGATGCTCATGGGAAACCAGGGTATGTTGAGGAATGAGAGCATCATGAGCAGGGCCTGGGAGTTTGGGCGAAGATTCTCGACGGCAGGCTCCCATTCCGCTACATCGCCCTGATTGACCACTAGATCCGGAACGGCGCCGGCTTTCGTGAGCCGGTTGACCCGAGCACGGCGACGGACCCAGACTTCATTCAGAATGAAGAGCTCATACGATTCGCGATGATGAGCCAGTCAGAATCCGCCCAGCCACGCGTTCTCCCGAAAAATTGAGGAAGGATACAGCTATCAGTGGAGACGTCAGACGTGTCCGGTTTCCGGGATTTCAGGGGAAAATGTCCGGATTCTTGGATTTTGGGAGAAAAGGTCCCCAGATCGGGATCGAAGAAGATATATTTCCATTGTTGAGAGATAAAAAGAAACCCAGTTCAATTCCAAGCCCTTTTTTGCCCCCGGGGGCAAATGTCCGGCTCTGGCGAGCATTTACCGTGTGAGAGCGCATCACGCCCGCGGACGGTTGAACGCCGTCTCCGAAAACCGCTGTTCCGTCGGCTAGCGGACTCACAATGATGAGAAAGTCGCCCGCGCCAGCCACCGCGCGAGCAGAAAGAGTATCCCTCCGTGGCAGTCTCAAAGCGTGAGTTCCTAACTCAAAGACGTTTTTCTTACAGCAAAAAAAAACTGAAAAATACGCTCCTCCATGTTCGGATGACATTGTGTGGGGAAATACTCTGAGCGGAGGCCCTCTAGATACTCGAACTTGGAGAAGATCTTAATTTAAGAACCTGGTGCTCAAAGGAACAGATGTCGGACATGACTGAAGAGAGAGTGAAGTTCACTCCGACTTCTCACTCCAGCACTTGAGACTCATCAATGCTGCTTGGGATGAGGTAAACATATCGAGGTTCGAGCCCCTTCCAGTCATATAAATTGGTGGATCTGGAAAGGTCCCGTCTGATGTCCGGTTTCGGCACAGATGTCCTGTCCGGACCAAGTACGGTTTTCAAGCGAAAATGTCGGCTCATATAGCGCCTCTAGCTATCAGTCATTCCCACCGGATGACAGTCTGTGTTTCTTGAAGCGAGCTGTTGATCCGGCGGCCAGGGAATTCCGGATCGAACTGATCAGGGATCGTTGCAAGGCTGGTTCAGTGTCGCAGACGCTTCTGAGTGCTCTGCCGAGACAGCGAAGTGTGGAATGTTCTCCGAATGTGCTCCGGCTAACGGAAGCGATATCTCTCCCTGTATATCTTCCCTCAAGGCATATATCATAAATTGGCGGGAGTTTGTCGAAAATTCTCGACCCCGCTAGCTTCAACGCGGTGTTGCAATGTTCGCGATGTTGACTCAGGTTCGCTTGCCTGCAGTCGGCTCGAAAACTTCCGTTTCTGCTGAAGCTTCCCAATAACTTGCATCACGATTGATGGGTAAGCCAACCAGTCATAACACTCGGAAGATTCCAATCGCCCCCGTAGCGGGATGCAAGACTGCTCAACGGCCGACAGTCTGAATAATGGCAGAATTCGACGTCTGATGAATTGTGAAGCTCTGAAAACTCCCCTCTCGCCTCTCAAGTCGATGGTGGGCTTGGAATCATGGAAGGGCGAGCCCGGAGTGTGGCCTGCGTTACATGAAGACTTCTGTAAACTTCCGCATTTCTCTGGATGACGTGGAGGAGGGTCACGGAGCGAACTCTAACTCTCGCCACGAAAATCCCCGTATTCCTCTCTGAGAGTCACAGGCAACTTGAAGATACGATTATATTCCCGCAATAACCAGGTGTCGCGGAAATTCGAACACAGGATCCTCTGCTCATTAAAATCAGCAGAGATTGAGTTAGAGATTTGGGCATGGGAGAATGAGGGCGGAACCGGACAGAAGAGTCAATTAGTATCCTGTAGAGAGCAAATAACAGACATCACATTCGACTCAAGGGGAAGAGGGGAAGGAAGACAGCAGCGATCAACATTTTTCCCCGAATTTTCCCATTTTTTTCTTCCTCACTGCCTTTGCGTCGGTGTGTTACCACTCGGGTTTTTCTTGGTCAGGAACTCTCGCTGAACCCATCCATAAGGCTACGTTTGCTCCACCTCATATCATCCGTTCCGTTTTCAACGCTGTTGTTAGGTGAATACTTAATCGGTACTCTTTTTTCCAAATGACGTCACCCGACATGGCGCCAACGGCCAGGAATGTATCGATTATCTCAGTTTCGATCCTCACCCGTTTCGAGACCGAAAAAGCATGAGAATGCTACTCCAGAGTGGGGCTAAGGGATGTGATGATGATGTCGATTATGATAGTTGTACGAATTTCATCTTCATTTTTTGAAGCCCCAGGGCTACACGGGGAAAAGTCCCATAGGCCTCCATGTTACGCGTAGAGCTCCGACGCACCCCTCATGCCCAACTGAGTATCATAAAAATCGGCGTGGGACAGTTAGTGTACTTTCCTTGTCAGTGAAGATCTCACTCTTTGTGAGAGAAGACTTCAGGGTAGGGAAACGAGCCGGATGTGTGGAGCGCAAACTCATATTGTCACGACAACCGTTTTCTGCCCATGGAATTCCATCGCGTCCTCGGCCCACGATCAACACCCGACACTGGTTATGGCTCCCTGGAAGTGTGCTTGGACTTCGACTTCTCTGAAAACTCATCATTCTCAGGCACCTGTGTGAGCACCCGGACACTCAGAGAGAATGAGTTGAATCTTGTTTCCCGAATCCGACGCGGTCCTCTGTTCCGCTGGTCTGGTGCTTCCAGGCGTGTATTCAAATGATCTAGCACTTCGACACTCGAAGACCTTTGGGCTTCGGATAACACTGCGAAGGCTTCATCCTGACACACTTCGTAACGAGAAAGAAATGGTTCCTGAATCCTCGTTGTCTACCAATGAACGCTCAAGCGAAAGGGGCTGTTTTATGTGAATGCTATTATAGACACAGGAAATTATGACGATAATTATGATCCGTGGGCGAGCTTTACAACCCACAGAAAGATATAAATTCCTCGTTTGTCTTAGTGTCGTCCTCATTTATCCGATTAACAACTGTCCTTGACACTCTGCTCGAACGACAAAAGGTTCTCGCTCCTCCGTCGTCTGCGAAACTGCGATGGGAACATTTCACGTATTGTCCGTAAAACTGTGGCTCCTCATCGCCAGGAACATCGCGGGTCTCGTTTCCCGAGGGGGTCTCCGCAATCCGATTCGACTCGGCGCAGAGTTATCGTTTTCATGGAGCGACCTCTATTTCCCACATCGCTTCACGATGAATCGGGAGCTCCAGCGGCCTGGCTGCGAACGTGAGGCTCGGACTCAAAGCCATCTCAGCTCAGAACAGTTCGTCAAGTGAGACCAACAATATCGTTGCTGAGGTACAGGATCGTTGCCGCTCGAGTTTCAGCTGCGGTGGAAGAAATAACTCTAGTTTCGATCATTTGCTTTATACGACCGTTTCGAAACAGACCGGGTGACTTCCTTGGCGGGTGGGTTGGCTCAAAACGAGAGAGTTCCTCCAACGGTAAACTTCCAAGCGAGGAGTTCTGATATTTCGAACGAATATTCACAAGTCAGCCAGATTTGCAATCGATCCACGAATTCAACTTCGTGATACGGGTCACATTGTGGATGACATTAGGCATACGTCTTCGGCTGGTGAAACAATCCTTTCGGGTACGGCTTGGTGAACCTTGTCGCCAGATGACGATGCTCTTGATGCGTTCTCTCCTATTCCTTCGTTCCCATCGCCTCGGTCGTGAATAGCTGCTGCTCCACTCACTCCATCTAGTTATCTTCGAGGAATCCAGTAACAGCTATCGGTTCAGTCGGTGCTTTGCCTGCGGTCAGATACAGCGGAGGATTTCCTTGGGTCACCCTGGGGACGGTACGATCTCTACGAATGTTGGCTTGTTTGTACTCAGTATTGCTCGTTCTCTGACTGCTCGTTCTCCCGGAAACAGGAGACTCCATATGCCGCTACGGAAGATTATTTGAAGTCTGAAATCGCAACGCCCTGTTGACACTTGGAGATGTCTGATATTTCTCACAATAAACATCGGCTTCCCGTATCCCTCGAGCGGGTGTGCCGTGAAGAAAGCCTCTCCATGTGACCTCTATTGCCTCTCCTCTCCAAGGAGTCTGCTCTCATCGATCTCCCTTCCACTCCGAATTCCATTCACTTCGTCTTGCTCATGGTGATTCTCGAGCCCACGAATCCCTTCACGCATTGTGCAAAGCCTGAAAGCCAATGTTATCAAAGTCATGAGCGGTTACATTCCGTCGGAACTTTCAGCCGTTGAACAAAAACGGAAATTCTTGTGGCTTTTCCTAAGGTTGCCTGGAGATCTGATATGGGCACTGAGATCATACATCATCGCCTCGTGTAGAACCGTTCATTTGTGTGACTCTTGCACTCAAGCAGATTCCGTCGTCATGCGATATGGGGCTTCCTTCCGATATCGCCCGGGAGAGATCAATCAGAATCGAGAGTACGCCTGTTGATGCCAGCGGCTCAATCACTTCTATTCTCGATTCCGAAGCAAATACAGCTCAAGAGTCAGCGAAAGTTGCGCACACTAAAAAGCCATTTTCTTCGCTCTGCGCTCCATTTCCACGAGAAAAATTCGACAAGCAGTCATTGTCGATATTTCTGGTCGGACGGCATCACGATTTTCGCCAGACAATCAGCATCAAGCAATCTGCGATCCCTAGCCATGAGTATGTACTCTTCCCATTAAAGATCAAAGTCATCATGCTCGATACTCATGTTATCGGGTCCAAGAGCTTCATTTTCCAACGCGAAACATTCCAAAGTTGGCTTTGGAAGCGTGATCCGCACAAGAAAGCCCCGAGAATCATATTCCTGTGCGAATGCTCATTCTCCGGAAACCATAAACGGCGACATTAGGGGGATGCGATACGCAGGGATGGTTGTCGCGGGCCACACGCTGGTCGAGTGCTGTTTGTCCCTGCTACCAAGGAAGACATCAAATGTTGCGTGGGTGAAACTGGTGGCGCCTGCGCTCTGACCCCTGAGCGCGAGCGCTGGCTTTGCGAGAAACAGAAAGTATGCTCGAAACCTCTTCTCAGCTCTGAGAGGTTAATATTGCACATGGCGTCGTTCTCTGCCGAGTACACCCGATGCGAAAGTCGTTGGTTTCTCCGAGCTTTGTTCAACGAACGGAGTTTCGAGTAGGGTCGATCAACCGTCTGCGTAGTTTATTGTGATTTCGAACATCTCTCCGGCTAAAACAATAATGAGACGGGCTCCCGAAACAGCTCAACTCTATCATGGAAGATGGTGTCTCCAAATCCTCGCAAGAGAGTCAGTGTTGGGCAAAATAATCATCATGATTATGATTACAATTTCGACCCCCAGGCTCTGTGATCATGATTGTAATCATAATCAGAATCACAATCATGCCGTGATCATAGGTTGTTTCCTAGAAACAGGATTTTGGGGATGGTTGAAACGTAGTCGGGGGTTTTCGGGATCGCTGAGCACGATCCAGGTGTTAGTTTCACTCAGTCCATCCATCCTGACGCGGAATTCCTTGAGGAGGCCAGATTCATGACAGCGATCTTGGCATCCGACACTGTGGAAAACCAAGACTCTGGGGGGTATCGACACGTATTGGGGATTTTCGGGGTCGCTGAGCACGATGCAGGCGTTAGTTCCACTATCCATCCTGACGCGGGATTCGTTACCCCCAATCGGATCGGATACTGAGATTTGTGGGAGAACCCATTGAGCATTGCGGAACAGCACTCGTTGTTCGATATTAGCATCGCTTGGCCGGTTCGATCTTGGCGTGTTGATCATGGCTGCGTAGGAAAATAATCTTCCAACCTCCGCGCTAGACGGTAGTGATGTGTCGAATTCCCTGGAGAGGGCTGAAATAGGCTCGTAACGGAGCACCCTGGTGAGTTCGGTGTCCGGGTCGTGGAGATACTGCCACATGAGATTCCCTGCAGGGTCGCGTGGCGTCATGAAGGAGGGCCCCGTGGCTGACGACGATGGTGCTGCTGACACCTCAATGGGCTCTACGCCGCAGTTGTGGTGGTCATCCTTGGCTGGGTGAGGGTCTGGATTCGTTTCTCGCGGGAGGGGTTCGGGATCAGATCCTTGGAGCGCAGCAGAAGGTTCGCTCGGTCGTGCATCGAGATGCGCTTGCACTATTCAATCCTGAACATGGCCTTCGTCATGGCGGCGATGGCACTCTATTAACCGTGTCCGGTTCTACAATGCAAGATACGTGCAAGGTGTCGGCACTGAGCCGACGATTTCGAAGCGCTGTCCTATTGAGCAACACACCGAGCTGTATCATGGGGCGCGGGGAGCAACGTGCCAGAGCAAGCGGTTCTCTCCCCTGCGAGCGATGGAAACTTTGATTATCGTTCGCTCCGTGATTGGCAGTGGACATTTCAAACAAACAGCGCTGACACCACTCGTCCTGAACACTTCGTTCTGGATATCGGCATGAGTCCTCGCGAGCGGCTCGGAGAACGAACTTCCCAACGCATGTCGTACGGGCAGCTTTACTTCTCTTAGGGATCTTAGGGGAGAATTAAATCTGAACCATCTTAAGACCCAAGCCCACCGCCCGCAATGGGATTTGCGAGGCGATAGGGAGTGTTACTGAAGCAACACTGGGACACTCCTGAGGGCTGGCTGAGAGGTTCAGCCGAAAACAGAGGGATGATGAATCCCTCGCCGCCATGATGAGTAGCTAGCCAACCACGAGAACAATCACTTGGGACCGTGAGCAGAAAGATGGCGTCTGCTGGTTATGGAGCAAGAGGATAAACTTACTCAAGCACATACTGCAAGACTCGCGGAGGCAACTCTGGATCGAGCGACTCTCGAAGCTCGTAGCTTGCTGAGGCTACTGACACAAGGGAGAGACGGTCGCACAGCTCAGACGTGGAGTAGGGTGATTCTCCCACCCTCGTCGTCCCTCTTTATTCGCTTTGCTCTTCGCTCGTGCGGTGCGTCTGTTCGCACGTGGTGTGTTCGGTTCACATTTGACCGGGTGCTTCAGCGGTTTCTCAATTGATCTCCTTCCAGTGCCTGCGAGCCCGACCCGAGTATCGGTTTTCCCTTCTGCACATGTTGCACATGTGGCTCAATGTATCGTCTTCCGCCTATCAGTTTGCACTCTGACCAACACTCCGGATGTGGCCGTCTTCGGAGTGTACCGCTCGCATATGGTTCCGCTCAACTTCATGGCTGCAGTCAACGTGATCGTAGTTCTTCATCATTATCACCTTAACTCGTCATGTGTGATCAGCGATTCCTGTATCAGGAGAGAACCTGCGCGAATGACCAAGACTAGCATCGAGATCATCAATCCCCAAAACCCCAGACCACGTTTAAGCCGCCTCCAGAATCTTGGTTTTCCAGAATGTCCGATGACGACGCCGACATCACTATCATGTCACTGGCCTCCCCAACGAATTGCGCAACAGGATGGAAAGATAGAGTAAAGACTAACGCCTGTATCGTGCTCAGCGACACCGAAAACCCCCGACTACGTTCCAACCATCCCCAGAAGCCTGTTTTTAAAGAAATCCCAATGAATACGGAGATGATCCAAGCAGAATCAGGGGGGGGCTATGATTATGATTATAATCACAAAATTATGATTTTGGCAACTCTGTGATTTTGATTATGATTTTTATCATAACCCAACACTGAAGAGAGTGCTCCTCCCGTTTCAGTTGCCGCTCGGAGCTTCGCGCAGCAGGCGCTCAAATGAAGCCGCGTTGAGTCCTCGCGGGAGTCCCGGAAGCTCTCTCGAGATCTTCCGCACTATGCGCATGATTTGCAATCAAATACGAGAAACATCTGAGTTGTGTAGCGACAGATTCATTCATTAGGATCATCGGAGTTGCTCATACAGCGGAAGCGAGATAGCGTCCAGTTTCGCATCGACGTGAATCCGTCTCATATTCCGTTTCCGAACATGGAGAAGCTCTCTGCACCGAAATCGAGAGACGTTCCCAGTCTTCGAGCTAATACGAGCCGATCTGAATCCACTTAAACATTGCTATAGGTGGCGGAGGGATGGAACTTGTGCCAATTCCTCACCCGATCAGAAATCATTCACTCAGCTATCAGACTCTTCTGATGCTCCGCGGTCGATTCGATTCACGAGACAGGAGAGAAGTTTTTGCGATTTTTGGGCCTGCCCGGATCATTCCTCAGACTCGATCGCAGGAGACCAGTATGCTGCACACCGAGAATTTCGGGTCTCACGAGTCACTATCCAGGTCCTCATCGCGCGATTCAGAAATCATCGCGCCCAATGCGAGAGCCTCTGAGAATCGGCAGGCTTCTCGGAAGGTGCTCCCTGTATACAGGGTGTGTTCTCTAATCTGCAGCATTCCCGTGACCTTTTTGTTTTGCGCTGTATTTCGGTCAAATTTCATTCGACCTGGGAAATTTTTTTTTGATCGATTCGCATTTTTCTTTCCGAGGATCAGAGCACCGTTACTTTCTCCAGAGCTCGTCGAAGTTTTCCTCAATTCAATCCATGGCCCCTTCAAGAACCTAGCGGGGAATCGCCAATTCTCAACCAATTTCAAAAAATAAGGAACGGAAAGATCCCTCTCGATCCCAGCTACAAAACGCTCGCGAGAACGCGCAGAGCGGTTGCGAACCTGACAAACGGTAGTTCAATACGAGATACGAAAATGCGAGAAGATGCGTCTCTTCAAGAGCTTTCAATCAAGAAAAAAAAAAGATCCCAGATCAAATAAAATTTGACCGAAATACAGCTCAAAACAAGAATGAGGGAATCAACGAAAACCGTCAAACACTCTCACATGGCCTTGGTTAGTTCACGAAAAATCAGTGAACTGACGAAGACTCGAAAAGAGCTTTGCAGAGAGTGGAGAAAGATTCGGATGGCGAATCAAAACATCAACAGGGAGCGTGGTACGTTAAGCACCACAAACAGTCGTGCCTTCCGCTGTGCTAACGGAATAGACGACTCTGGAAACAGGTCTCCTAGACATGTCCCTCCTGATGAGAGGGAAGCCGAACGGAGATACCGCGCCGCCCAGCGGCAAGTACGGGAAGAAGTGCACAAAGAGATCAAAGCGAGAGATCGCAGAATCTGTGAGGCGATCCTCAGTGCACCAAGACGAAACAGAGCGAGACTGATGTGGCGTTACATAAATCGCATGAAAAGGTCGGACTCGAAACCAGCGAAAGTCGTGGGAAATGATGGAGCCATTGTCCCAAATGAAAGATTAGGTGAACACCTCACTGCAACGGCCCAGAACCTTCTGGTAGCCAGCACAGAGGGTGATACTGAATCAAGTCCCAGAAAATCCGCTGCCTGCCGCAGAGGTGGACAAACAGACATCTCCATTGAGACGACTGAGACTATAGAGATGCTGGGGAAAATCAATGGACGCACTGGTTGCGGACTCGATGAGATCCCTGCTAGCATCTTGAAAAGCTTGGGAGAGAAGGGAGTCACCATCCTGACAGACCTGCTAAATAGAATCTTCTCGGGGGAAGAAGCGATCCCAAACGATTGGAAAGAAGGAAAAGTCACCCTCGTGAGTAAGGATTCGTCCAAGAAAGGACATCTCGACACCTTCA
Source organism: Phytoseiulus persimilis (assembly GCA_037576195.1). Classification (NCBI taxonomy): domain Eukaryota; kingdom Metazoa; phylum Arthropoda; class Arachnida; order Mesostigmata; family Phytoseiidae; genus Phytoseiulus; species Phytoseiulus persimilis. The sequence continues at coordinate 12,234,248 of CM075104.1, forward strand.
CACCGATAACTATCACTCCGGTTCTATATCGACTATTCACGAAAATACTCGCAACGAGGATTCAGAAGTGGATAGAGGACAGAGGGATACTTGGTGAAATCCAGAATGGATTCAGACCGGGAAGGCGTGGAGATGACAATCTGTTCATTATCACGTCAGCCATAGAACTGTCTAGGAAAAAGAAGCAAGGCCTGATTGCCTGCTTCCTCGATTGCTCGCTAGCGTTCGACAAAATCGACAGAGTCAAACTGTGGAAAGTACTGTCTGATGTTGGAATGAATCCAACGTGGATAGACCTGCTGAGGCGATTATACATAGACAACAAAATAAAGCTTGTCTATGATGGAACCGACTCAGACTGGTTGTACACAACTGAAGGTGTGAAACAAGGCTGTCCGCTCAGCAGTATATTATTTTCCATATATATCTCAGAACTAGGAAACCGCCTGATGAAAACCGGGATCGGTTTTGAAATTTGGAGGAAGGGCGACTTCTGGAACGTAACTGAAAAGAGGTACACCAATGTACCAGGTCTGCTCTTCGCCGATGATCTAGTGCTCATGGCAAGAAACGCCGCAGACATTCAAAAGCTCCTGCAGGTCGCATCTTAATTTGGGGATGAAATGAAACTGCATTTCAATCCAAAGAAGAGTGCCATCTTGATCTTTTCTCGGCACCAGGTTGGCGACTGCACAGGACTGAAAGTTCAAGGTGAGCCGATACCGGTGGCTGACGAATACAAATACTTGGGAATAACATTATGTGATGGAACAAACTATCTCAAGAAACAGGAAGATATTTGGATCAACGCGTCCAAAAAAGCCCTGAACCAGATGCACGCTCAGGTACTCTGGAGCTCTAGCAAATTTGAGCTGTCGAAGACATTCTGGAAAGCAGTGGTTGTTCCCAAACTAACTTATGCTAATTCAGTCACGGTGATGACTAAGAAGACAAGCGACGAGTTAGAGAAGACCCAACGGCGCGCAGCGCGATGGGCACTCGGCATCACAGGGTGGAATGTTGCCAACGAATTCCTTGAGTCCGAACTCAACTGGTCATCCTTCGAAGCGCGGGAGGCCAAGAGTAAACTCAAGTATTTTGCTCGAATCAGTTGCATGGCAGCCACTCGCTGGCCGAGAATGATACTGGACATGCTGAAATCGCAAAACATTGATACAAAAGCCTGTGCACGGGTGGAAGAGCTCAAAGTCAAGTTCAGATGCGACACATTGCAAATAGAACGAGATGAGACTGGAAGAGCACTCCTCGGCATCTATAATCGTTTACTGAACGAAAAGATCAAAGCCACACAGGACAACGACTGGGTAAACGGGATGGCTAGTAAATCTTCATTCGAATTGTACCGAATGCACAAGGAGTCGAGAACAGCTGCCGTTCACATATACTACAATAGTAGGGGGTCCGCACTCCTGGCACTTGCCAGAGCTGGAGGTCTCCCTACGAAGGAGTATCGGTCCCGTTTCTCCGCCAACCCGGAACCGACTTGCAGCAGATGTGGCATCAGCGAGGAAACACTAGGACATGTGATATTCCAATGTAACGATGCACACCACACGACGGAGGACCTCCTAACCAACTTGGGACTGAACAGTGAGATGAATCGATTCGCCGTGGAAGCAACAAAACGACTCCTCGAGAAATGGGAGCGTGAGAACATAGGATCCGCTGAGCTTGCTCGCGCCTGAAGTGAAAGGCTGATGTGCTTATATATTATGCTATGTACACACACAGATCCAAATAAAACCATAACCATAGAAGTTCACGAAAATGTTGCAGCTTAGAGAACACACCCTGTATACTCGGGGTGTACTCAGGGGTATAAAAGGGGGCAGTACGCTTGCATTCGTCAGAAGATTCTCCCTTCACAGACTCGGCTCAGTCCCTATAAATATTATTATCGTCCAACTTGAGTGCATCTCGTTGTACATAAGAGCTAATTGACTCCTCACCTCGTTCCACTAGCCCTAACGGCGGGTGTATACCTCCTCCCTCCGGGCGTATTTTGATGGCGCACTGAAAGTGCGCCATCGAGAGTGAGAGAGCAAGCTGACGGACTCTCGATGTATCGCATACACTTCTGGGTTCATCCTTGATTGAGGGAGCACCAGCTCAGTTCCGCCATCGCTACGGAACGGCTATTAAAAACTTATAGATTCCCTGCCCTAATGTTCCCACTATCCATCTGGGACTTCCAGCCGGTCAAAAAACACCTTCTTCTCATCACGGGTGAGTACAATGAAAGCACCAGTCACAGCCCGCTGGTCAGTTTGGACCACTGAGCTGATATGATTCATTGGCCGAGTTCTGGCCAGTTATAGGCCTCTAAGTGAAAGCGGAAACTCACTTGTTTTCCTCGCCCAAAATGATTTCGTTCGTGAAAGAAAGTGATGAGAATCCAGACTCGAAAATGGAATCGAATTGGATTCATCACGGGGCTCGACATCTGAATCGCCGAAAGGCACCAAATACCACGAGGATGAAGTCGAGAAGTCGGTTGATAAAAAAAAAACTGGGTGGTTTCAGTTTCGTTGCGGATAGCTTCCGACACAATACACGAACTCTCGCCGGTACAATGTTAGCCTACATCAGAAACTCTGGGTGGTTTCAGTTTCGTTGCGGCCAGCTTCCGAGTTCGGAGACCTCACTTACCGCACCACGCAGATGCTGACCAATCATGGAAACTTCCAGCAATACCTGTTCAGGATGAGGAAGGCAGACTCGCCTCTGTGCACACTCTGCGGCTCCGGGGACGAAGATGATGCCCATCACACAGTGATCACGTGTGCTGCACTGAGTCAACCGAGGGGCCATCTAGGAGCAAACTCGATACCGCAATTAGTGGAACACATGCAAACATCTGGAGGAGAGTGGAAACGAACGACGAGAAAGGTCGAATGTATATTCCGGAAGAAAGATAGCCTACAAAGGCAACGCCAGGGCTGGCGAGCTGTTCCCGCGGCGAGGACCGCGAGGGGAACAGCCTAGAAGAGAGCCTGGAGAACAAAATGAGAGAATGACCAAGAAGTTGAGAAGAGTGAAGAACGTAGCTAGCGTACAGTAGTGTCGAAGATCGCTGGCCCCGAGTGTCCTGGAAGTAATACAAAACGGAGAAACCTCTCAGAGTCCCCAGACACCCGAAGGCGGAGGAGAGAGTCTTAGAGGGTGCGAGCCCCTCACTGGCCAGGAATGCGCCAGGATTCCTGGCGCATGCGACAGGCATTTCTCTCTCCTCTATAAACATGAAAAAAAGATGATGAAAAAAAAAGCTTCCGACACAACACGCGAACCCTCGCCGGTGGAATATAAGCCCACGTAAAAAAAAAACAGAAGCTTGGAGCCAGCACTGCTCTGTGTACCCATGGCGAGGTGGTGATTTGGGCGGGGAGTCACCGTTCAACCTCTACTTTATCTACCTCGGTGTGTCCCAACTAGCTGGTAGAATCCAGGTTGTACTGCATAGTGCGAGTGGTGACAGCTCCCAGCAGCCCCCTCTGCGGGAGGGAGGCGGGAATCGATGTCACAAGTTTTCAAACTCAGTGCAAACTTCTCCCGGGCCGATCGAAGGTGCCCTTGATAGTCGATTGACTGACGCAAATGGCTTGAGCTTGCAGCAAGTTTCAGATTCATTACGATGTCCGTCCTCTAGCGCGTCAAACAGGAGATGTCGCTCGGCAGACAGTGTTCTGCTGACTGGGGATGCATTTTTATGAGTCGTTCCCTCTCTCCGACGAATGAGGCACTGGTACATCACTTTCAGAGAACATCCAATGAGGTTTCTGTAGCGGCGACATGAGCTCCAATCTCGCGTTTTGTTCGCTCGACAGGCGTTTGCCCTCGACATCCGATTCGAACCAGGCTTAACACGAATTTTTCGTTCGCGGAAGGATTCACTCCGAGGGCGTCGAGAGAACGGAAGACACTTCCAACGGGAACCATACACGCATTATCCATATTGATAATGGTGAGTGAGGTCAATGAGGCCCACCGCCCGAACATGGCGCCAGATAGACCGTGACTCACGTGACCAGAATAGAGCCTCGAGTAGGAAGGACGATAAAGTGTATACCCGCACCTGGAAATATCGTCGACATCATGCTCGGCATGGAGGGCAGTTGCAGACATGATATCTGCTATTTTGAGAATCAAAGATGAAATATGAGAGAGAACTGGAGACAAAGACGAGTACCACATCGTGAATACAACAGACAGATAACTAGGAACACACCCTGGGACAAGATCCCCCGGACGAGCTGCCGAAGAAAACTTGGATACCGGTGCTCGAGCCGCGGGGATAAGAGAGAGACGTGGAAACGCGAACAGAATAAACTCTCTCTTCTCTTGGAAAAAAAGAGCCCAAGTGACCGAATTTCCGACCGAAACATATAGCAAAGATCCAGAATCTGTCTGCTCGTTCTCGTTGAGCTGCCGAGCGAGCGTTCGGATCGGTCTGGAGCTCGCGGCATGTTATGGAGGGGGTCTCCGGGAACGATGAGCTGTTGATCCCTTCCCCTCACGCGCCTTTACCCAAACCTAACATGGGAAAACGCCTGTGAAAGCATGGGAAGGGCCTGATGGGGTCGGTATTTCCGGAACCCTGGACAAACCACATTGAGAACCTGACAGAAGTGGGAGTGATGTTACTGGGATGCCTATTTGCTCCGAATATCGAATATCCCTCTGGATTCCCAATGAAAAACACTGAAATTGTTGCACGTCCCCACTCGCATCTGGTTCACGAGCTCAAAGTGTTTGAAGGAGAGATGCAGAGAAGTCGAATCATTCTTGACGCATCTTTCTCAAAACATTCTCCCTTGGTGGAAATTGTGCGCAGCATAGCTTCCATACAATAGCGTCCTCAACCGCGCCACCAGGCACAGATCGCATCACTACTCGGAAGGTCGAAGACCTGAAAGGAGACACTGTTGATGGTGTCATTCGATCAAATCGCTGATCCAAGGAGTGTGAGGATATCACCGATCGAGCTGATTCTCTAGATATGGCTTCGATGGACGCAGAAAAGGAGATACTCTCGTCGAAATGCTCATCGGAGCTGATTCCGGGAGTCCCTCACATCAAAAGGTTCCTTCTCTGGGGAATTTCAGGGGGAGTTCCTTCCAAGTGCCAGAGCTGGTTCTGAACAAGGAGAAACCCAGCCTTGCAGAACGCAAATACCGCACCACGGACTTCGATCCGGAGTCGAGCAGTTATCTTCAAACTCTTCGGACTGACTCAGAATGCCCGAAGTCCTCAACTGCAGTGTCATAACGCTCTCTGTTCCCAGAGGAAACCTCAGCATCACCACGCTCTTGCCACCACGTCATCCTGAACGTGCATGTCCCTTCAGCTGTGAACTTCCTGTCGAGCGCAAGGGAACAGTCCCACAGAGCGCGTGTTGACAACCGCCTCCGGGGCTCCTGGAATTCCTGAGCTCTCGCTGAAATCGAGGCCCTGAGATTGCGAAAAATTCATCGAAAGGGGTCAGCAGCATAGCGAGTGATCTGTTGTAGAGCTTCAAGTTAGACTCCGGCCCGCCCGTCTCCTCCGTTGGCTCTACGCCCACGAAACGAACCCTCTTTACAGGCCGAATCTGTAAAGTAAGTTTGCGGCCTTCAATAGGGAAAGTTTACGCCGAACTGCGATGGATCGCGCTCCAAGCGACCTCGTGTTGGAGGCGTTCTCAGTTGCCACGATTTTTGAATTAATGCTGGAACCGCGAATACCACCGACGGCACTTGGCTGTCCTGACTGCCGGCTGTGTCCTGAGGTAATTGATTCCCCTCGAGCCGGGCGCCCGAAGCGAAACTTCGAGTATGTACCAACTGAATGCGATGAACAAGAAATTCCAGAGTTGCGAAGAGGAACTATGGTGCACGGTCCTCAACAGGCCACGCTCAACGAAATCATTTCGGACGGAAGCTTCGCACTGAATGCCTCGAGTCCGGTCAGAAACTGCAGAGCGAACGAATGCGAGTTGTGCGGGCGTTGTTTCTCTGAGCATCGTTGCATGAGACGGCACATACGGCAAGTTCACCTGAATATTCGTTCTTTCCCTTGCCGTTTCTGTCTGAAATTTTTCAAACGGAGAGAGCATCTGGATCGTCATCTCCACTGTCACACGGAACAAGGATCCTTCGTTTGTAGATTGTGTAATATGGGATTCAAGAACAGCGACATGTTGGAAAAACATTTTCAAGCTCACGGAGGGGAAACTCGACACACCGCCACCGGATCCTCAGAAGGGATTTCGAGGAAATGTCCAGGAACTTTCGAGACTCCCTCCAAGCCTGCCGACAATGAGAGACCAAACCTATGCCCCTGCGGGCGGAGTTACACCAGTGAAAACTCGTTCAGGAAACACTTCCGGTGTTGTAGGTTGAGACCAGTCAACGGCGGGACTCGATCGTCCACGCGTTTGCTCCACAGATCGGGGAGGCTTCCGCGAGGTCAAGAAGCGGAGCTCGATGGGGAATTTCCTGCGTCAGCAGCTCGATAATTTCCGGAATCCGGAAAGAATTACGCTAAGATATATCTTGCCGGAAGCGGTGGGAGCTAGGGTCATGATCTCTGACTCGGCTCGAAATATAATAAATTCCTGTCGCGTCTTTTTCCTTGAGCTCGTGGATGTCTTTCGTCGGAATGAACATCCCTGTTATCGAAAGGTAGATCACGAAATTGGGGATTCCCCCAGGGCAGGCAAAGTGCCCACGTGTCATTCGCGAACAATGCTGACCAGCTGTAGTTGATAGCTGTTCTTGAATCGAAGACGAATGGTGCTATCCCACTGGCACTCCTGAATCCACTGATTTGAGTACATCTTCCCATCGTTGGGTTCAACTTTGTCTACCCCGGAATCACCATCGAACAACCAGTGAATCTTTTCTCCAACATGGAGCCCGGCAGGAACCTTCCATCAACCAGTTGAAGCCCATGAAGCCGCGGTCAGGTGATGATCAAAGTCTGCAGGCAGCAAATTGGAATTTAATCGAAAACCGGACCTCAGAGTTCCGCCTCTTCATGCTGCGAGATTATGATCCCTTGCACACATGTGAGATCTGCCCCCTCGAATACGCCGCCGGAGAGAACATTTGAACCCAAATTCATCGGAGCATAGGGCATGATGTGAGGATAACAAGCATTCTCTCGCAAGACTCCGAGCTCACCAGGTGGAATATTGTTCGACTATCGACGTTATGTTGGATCCGGTATTCGTACAGGTCCTTCCAACCGATGGCGGATCGATTAAGCAATCGGAACAGCTCCGCATCCATTTTTTGTGAGAGGAGTGTGAACAATATGACACTGTGGATTCAGAATATATTCTTCCAATCGTGGACGAGACCTGAAAGCGATGCAGCCGCGTTCCTCTGTTCGATGGAGAGAGCCATCGGGCTCCGAATCGGGCCTTTGACTTATCGTATTCTAATAATAGCTGAGTTTTGTCAAGCTCAGTGACAGATTCAGGTATATGTCGTGAGCCGTGGGACCACTGCCGATGTCTCGACCAGAAATTCTCCTCTGGACGAATGAGGATCGTTAATGCGAGCGGTACCGATTAGGTGCGTGCAATCGATCGGTGACGCTTCTACCGTTCTCACTTGCGATGGTACCGGATTGAGGAGATCCCACGCGCCTTGAGCTACTGAAGCCAGCTCCCGTACGTGAAGGATTTGATTGCTGCGGTCGACACAGCTGCCAGGGAACGGTTGTGGCGTGGGGGCGGCTGCGTGGTGGCGGAAGTCCTGGTTGGAGCCTCTGGTCGAACTCTCAAGCAATGGATTCGATCAACTGAAGCTCAGCAATGCCGGAGTCTTCGCTCTGAATGGGATGCACTCGCCCAGGGGGTAATAATTCAAGGAGCGGGAGAAGCTTAGCTGCTGTTGGAAATATTTAGAACAAACGACCCTGCAATGCGCGCATCGATATCAACACTACCGGAAGAACTTTCACGGACTGGACGTCCCGGAGTTAATCCCGACTTAGAGTCGGTGCGTTCGGAGGAGCAAAAACCGGGTCGGAAGGATACCGGATGACACGCACCCAAGGGCCTTGTTCTGGATTGAAATCCGGAGAAGATCTCCATTGGAATAGACAGCGGCTAGTAATCCACCCCAGAATCCCGTGTATAACAGACCGTTCAGATAACTCTCTCTCGGGGGTAATTCCGAGATCGATCTGACCATATTTTCGGGGGTCCATGGATGCTATTCCGGGGTCGATCTGGCCAGCGTTTGGGGATCTAGGTGGGCGGATGGTCCTCTGGAGCAGCTTCCGTGGACTCCGGAATTCCGCCAGAAGGACCCCCAGTAGTGTGGTAGAGTCGACCTCGGAAGCATCCTGAAGAGCTTCGAAAAGTATGGACAGATCGACCCGGGAATCAGCTTCACGAACCCTCAGGAATATAGTCAAGTCGAGCACGGAATCACCTCCGTGGACTTCGAAAAGTCGCTGAGTTAGCAATCGCGGGTTCGATCCCCGGCCGAAAACAAAAATTTCTTATGTGGTAAAAAGAGGATTCAGTTTATACCAGAATTAAATCTGAACTATCTCAAGACCCAAGCCCACCGCCGAAAGGTGATTCCGGGACACTTCTGAGGGCTGGCTGAGAGGTTCAGCCGGAAAACAAAGGACTTCGAAAAGTATGGATAGATCGATTCAGGAATCTGCTCCACATACTCCGAAAAGGTTGCTCAGATCGATCACGAAATCCCCCTCACGGACCCCCAGAGATATGGTCAGATTGACCTCGAGAATGATCGCGGCTCCCTGTTTCCTCTAGCGATACCCACTTCGAATTTTCATTGACATCGTACAGGCTTGCGACTTGAGGCCCGTCATCTGAGGGATCAGTCACCTGAGGGATCCCAGCGTTAACTAATTTGGCATAATTCTGGCGCTCCGAATCACCGGCCGCTGATCATTCACGAGCGCGAACTGTGGAGCTCGACTAAGAACCAGTGCCTGTAACCGACTGCTTCGTGGAATGCAACTCGATGATCACAGGTCACGGCTGTCAAGTTTGTCGCGCTTCACAATATCGCTGGGAATATACTTTTACGGAACGAACTTTCACATCCAACGATAATAGCGAGGGCTACAACTCAACCCCACGGTAGGGAGGACCCTCAATTATACTTGTTTTCCCAAAAAAGCTGGTGGTTAGAATAAGTTCGTTGCGTTTTTGTTGTCGTCCCGATTTGAAAATGTCGTTTCGTTCTGTACAGAGTTCGGAACAGCACTCATGCTCGTCAATCTAGTGTCACCCTTGTCACATCGGGCTGTCGATTTCGGGCGAACAAGTTTTTCGTTGATTTCTTCGACAATCTGTCTTTCTATATGTTCACGCGTTCGGAAAGCCGTTCATGCTGAAACGATAACTATTCCGACCGGTTCTTTCCTCGCCAACAATGTTCCTCCAGAAGACGCCACGTTGCCAGTTCCGAATGCCACGACGTAGAACGTCTGTACACGAAAGAGGAACCTCTTGACATTGACCGGCTGCGCGGTGACATCTAGCGAATGTTTCCTCGAACGCAATGCGGGAGCACTGAGAGTATAGGGATGAATAAAATGGAGTTTATAAACAATCATCGAGGCGAGAGAAGATTTCAAAACTTGATGGAAAATCCTGCTGACGGAAATCTTGCATAGCACGTCCTGCGTTCGATGATAGAGGTAGTGATAGACGGAGAAAAACGAAGTTACGTTTACAGAACAGGTATTCGGTTTCGCCTGATGTGGTCGAGTAATGCTGGCACGTTGAGAAAGTGGCTAAAATCATCAGCTGTCATCTGGAATGATGTCGGGCTTCGTGAACGTGCACCGCAGTGATCAGGGAAGGGAGATGGAGCCGAAAGAAACTAAAAAAAAATCAAAATCGACCAACCATATGATCTGCTCGAACTTTCATCGGGGTCAGCGCCGACGGGTCGAAATCCAGCCAGATGTTACAATATAGTGTAGCGATTCACGCTCCTCTTGCCGGCCTCCTCTTCAATTAAGTTACGAACTTCCTCCTGCTGATGATCTACTAACATCATGAGGCGGATATGAAAGCGCCGCGCCACCTTGCCCCAGCTAATGATCAGCACGGGATCGTTGCCTCCATTGGAACATTGCACGCGTCGGAGACGATGGCGGAGCTCAGCATTCCAGCTACCCTGGCTTAACTGCCTCCGATGCGGCAGCGGGTTGAATTAGTGCATTTTCTGAGAGAAGTTTTTCTGATCAGGACCTCACGATCAACAGTGCACGATGCCATCAATTTCCGCTCAACTAGCGACAACGGGCGGAGCGCTTTGGGACTGACGCTCAAACTACAATGACGCTTTCAGAATTTTGTCTCAAGGTGACTGCCTCAAACTAAGATTCCTTGTTGAGTGTTTTTGAATTGCCTCCAGCATCCGGAGTCCACTAGAGGTGGAAATAACCATTCAAATTGATACACTTCAGCCGTCCCAAGATGGGAAGAATCCCTGCACGGTATCATCCGGTAGTACTTGATTCCTCGATGAGACGCCGCACAGCGTTCTCTTAAGGACTTGCAGTCAAAGTAAGCGATTCGAAATCCAGGGCAAGGTCTTATCGGAACGCTTGACGTGTACAAGCTCGGAGAATATGGGGGAGCCGGGGAGATGGAGAGATGTAGAGCTCGATCGATTTCAGCTCAACATCACAAAGATCATGGGACGAAAAGCACACAACAGCCTCATCAGAGTGTCCCGAACGGAACGCCGACTCTAGAACCGTTTCACTCAGAAGGACAATCTGGACGCCAGCCCGAAGTGAACTCTGTTCTTGGAGTTGTGGCCTCCAGCATCGAGTATCCACTTCGGTCAACCGAGCGACGAGCCAGAACTTTGTCGCAGAGAAAACGCGGATGAAATTGCAGTCAGAAATCCGTGAACTGAAACCCTCAGGGAACCCTTCGGAGTGGCGTGTGTTCGCTGCAACGCAGGAACATAGGATGGAATTTGCAAATTGATGCAACACCGAAGTCGACCGTTTCCATCGACAGATTTTTGAGCCAGTTTTCCGTAGGTTGAAATATTACCGAGCAGCAAGTCCGGAGGAGAACAGGATTTTTCCTCTCGTCGGCTGAAATTCCGGGGCGACAGTTCAAACACAAAACTGTTACATCGAGCAAGGTCGTCCAGCTTCTGACCGAAAGCGACCGAAGGAAATGGAGAAATCATACAAAAACTTTGAAGAAAAATGGAAGCAAACGGGAAGAGGCGTAACGCGTCGGGAGTAAAAACGCGTGAAAAAGGACTCGACTGCGCATGGATGTCATCGGTGAAAAAATACGAATATCTCGAACGCTAATCGACGTTACATCATTGGTTTCTGTGCAACGACGTTTTCCTCTCGTTTTCTTTTCTACTCTTCATGAGCACTAGAATCTCAGATGGGATTTCGCTCCGTTGGTTCAACACGAGGAGCACCCTCAAACATCAGTCGTCCGCGGCACAGGTCAGGCTTCAGCTCAAGTTTTCCGCTTCTTCCCCCAGACCGGATTCGCTGATGGAACAGGGATGAGAACAGTTTAAAATATTGATTCGGAATCTGGCGTCGCGCGACCGGTAGTTTCCGGTCTTCTCAAGGCGGTAGGCGTTGTATAAATATAATTCCGGATGCTTCTCGTCCGGACTTCGAGAGAAAAGTACATTACGGGTGTGGAAGCAAGAGTTTGGAAAGCTGGCACGGAATAACCGACCCGCCACAAACAATGGCGACTTTGTCCGAGTTCTTCCTCGAAATACTCCGCTCACGGCGCTTCAAACGTTTCGATGGCGCGACTTCGACCGCCACGAGGAAAAAAGAGCTCCGTGTTCCCTCTAGTGGCTTCTGAAGCATCAAGTGCATCGGTTCTCATCACGGGTGGTCCTACCGAGCTGCGAAGAGTCATTCTGACGTGAGACAGCGATTATCCCCGAACCTCAGCCGCTGCTGACCTCCTTCCGCTCGAGGGAGTGTGGAGAAATAGACCCGACTCCGCTCTCTTTCTGCGTTGAGCTCCTCGAACTCTTTCAGATGGGGACAGGGCGTATTTTTGAGAGGACTGTTCTGAGGAGCGACAATCACTCCGCCTGCTCTCGATGATTGGACCACCATGGTGCTCTGAAGGGAAAAGAAAAAGCTGGATGCAGTGAAAATCGTGGTGACCCACATTTAATCTCTTTGTACGTGGTCTAAACGTTATCTGCGGATGATTTGAACGAACGAATTGTCGTATACACGCGAAATCATTGTGGCGGACGTTTCCGGAGCTGTTCGCAATGACATCAGCGTCTTCGATGCGATCCGAATACTTTATCACGCTAGCGTCTGCTCGATGGACAGGAACGATATTTTGACGCCGCGGCGAGAGCCCGTAATTAATTCACTCGCTCACTCGAGCCGCGTTCTGATCTTGGTCACGAATGGTTGAAGAATAAAAAGTCTCCAGCTTGAAATACCTCCCAACAATCCGGCGCGGGGCTACACCCTGCGTGGAGAAATCAAGTTTTCTCAACGCTTCGCCGTGTTGAGGATTAGCATCGATTTAAATCGTGGGACCGAGTGAAGTCTCTCTTCTGATGGTGTCCGGTTATTCAGCTGCTTGACCTCCTTGAGAACCTCCTTTCTAGCTGTGGATTTTCATTCATTTGAGGGAATTACTGCATCCCGCCTCCAACAGGAGCCGACGATTCCGAGCGAATTCAGCCTGGGAACGAGAATTTTCAAATATCTCAAATCGCTTGTCGAAGGGGTATAGGAACATTATCCAGACCTGCAATCGTTTCATTGGACACAGCCCATGGATATATGATCATAGTCTGACTCGAAGACGAACTTTATACTCCAATCTTTCGGTGAATTATCGATAATCATCAAGTGTAAGGGCGGAACGGATGAATTCGACCGAAAACTCGAGAACGTTATCCGCTCCAAAATTCCCCCGCGGGGTAGTCGCCATCGCCGGTCCACGCCGCTCAGTCTGCTGATCGTTTTTCACTCGGACAACATTAATTATATCTTCATTCCGGAACCCACGAGCTGTCAAAGTAGGAAGGGCATGAAACAAACAGAATTCTCGTCTCGAGCTCACAAAGAGGTTGTCCACCCGCTACTTGACGTGCTCACCAACAACATGATGCGCAGCTCTCTCGAGTTTCTGCGACTGTGAGTCGTCGATCTTGGGCTCAGGAGTCCTACCCAACGGAGAGTCAACGATTCAAAGTACAACGACTTCTCGCTCGAACTGTTTCGAGGGTGTTTGAGAATAATATTCACTTCCGCAACGGTTTAAGAGCTCCTGAGTCTGGCTCGTACTGTGTCCGTGAGGTACCTGTTTTTCAGTAGTCGTCGCGCCACCAGTCTCTCGAGGGAGGGTCAGGGTGTTCCTCGATGTAACAATACAGATTAAGTCGGGGATTACCCGCTGGGTGTCAAAAGCGTTCGCGAAAGCATCGTGGGAGAGTTGACCATCACCGGGCGGATCTGGTTCCGGGTCGCTTTTAAATCGCCACAAACTGTTGTTATCTGAAGGTACGCTTCCATCTGTTGGTGACGGTCGAAGTCGTCGTTTCCTCTTCGCCGAGTGGACTTCTGAGCGCAGATCGTGCGTTCCTCGCTAGCCTGCTTAGAGGTGACTCTTGTTAGACTGAGTTAGATGAAGACCGGTGAGATGGCCCGAAAGACAGCGCGGTCAGCGTCATGCGTGCAAAGTGTACCACAATCCCCAGCGGGAGGTCGGACTTGTGTCGCTGACGCCTCGTGCACGGGTCGAGTTGATTTACTTGCGCTTCTGGCCCCCGATTTCCGTCGTCTCCCGATTCTCGATCCCCGGGCCTCGAGCTGAGAAGACTCAACGAAGTCTGTTACCTTTTCAAAAGCTTTCCAGGCGCAAGCTTCCGACGGAAATCGAGCTTCTGTTCAGTGGGTTGGGGGCAGTCGGAGGGGGTGGGGGCGATCTAGCGAATGTGCAATCATGGTAGACGGTGAGTCAATACCGGCGCCGGAAAACCTTCAAGCTGATATATTCATGGATCGGAGCTCCTAAAAAGTGACATCTCGCTCACTTGACTTTGACAAAACGGGATGGCTTCTCCGGATGATTTGACATCGGATACGCTGCGAGTTCGAAACCATCCGATGTTTCAACGCGCAGTCAGTCAAAAACAAGCGGACACACGTATAAACACGAATCTGCACGCATCAGAAGAAGGTCTCTGATGCCAAGGACGAAGCGCTGCCGGGCGTCTGTCACACCCGAATCTTCCCCTAGAGGTTGACGATTTTTTGACACGACATCTACAGTTCGTCTTGAAAGCTGGAGACATTGAGTCCGGATGAAAATCAGTTTTCGTTCACATCCGACCGGAGGTGCCCAATGTCAAACGAGTGAAGCCGCGCGATCGCTGGAAGCGGTTGCGTATCATCTTGGATACATTACCCAACAAGGCCTCAGAATTTGAGGGGTGTGTTCCATGTCGACGACGGTGTGCTTCCATTGGAACAGCGGGGTCGTCAACTCGAGCGTGCACGACGATCCCGTGAATGGGTTCCGACTTCACAGTTCGCTCCGGGCATAGCTCGAAAGGATCACCGGGAATTTTTCGCGAGGTGGGCAGCGGTGTGAGCTCTGAGATCCGAGCTTCGCGAGAGAAACTCGAGGCGGAACTCATGACGAACATTCTCGAGCTGCTTGCGCCGACCGACGAGTCCTTCGATGCCAACGCCTCGGTCGACACCGAGCTTCCAAGGAGCAGCCAGTTCTTCACAGGTGGACTCGAACACCGGATCGGATAAGCCCTCCACAGGAAAGGAAGACGTCGGTCCAGAATTTCGGCTGTAATCTTCTATTGTGTGAGCTCATTGCCGATGGACCCGTTGCCCGAAAACGAGGATACCTTCGAGTTGGGATCCATCGGCATCCTTGGCTCATCGCTTCTGAGCAGATGACAATGCGCGTACTTGGATTCGTTCCCACGCGCGTGCGCGGTTCGGAGCTAGCGGTCGAAGCACCGCATCCATGCACCAAGTTGAATCGCCGCTTGTTGGGATCGTTTCGACTGAAGATTCGACCGTGGCCACGGTTCTCATGTCCTGCTGAGGTCAAACACCGAAATTCTGAGTGGACGCCGAAGCACATAACGTAACTTCAAGATCCCCGGGCGCAAGTTTGTCGCTGGAGCAAAGAGTAAACGGACTTGGGCTCGATATTAGCTGAAGGGAACTCACAGGTGGCAAGTGAGTTCTCAGGAGCTTCATGGAATCAGCCATTGGACATGTTTTTCTGGTCATGTGAATATCGCGTGCTCCCCAGACAACCTTGACGAGGATCGTCGGGATGAGCTCAGTTTTGTATCGAACACAAGCTTGGGCTCCCCATGCTTCCCCCCCCCTCTTGCCGACCCCAAAGCATGACCTTTGAGAAAGCTCCGTTGCCTCCCAATCGAAAGTGAGATCTGTCATTGGGACTCGTGTCCCCCAACGACCGCCACTGAAATCGTACCCCTCTTCGCAAATGCGGTGAAGACTTTCCATATCAAGCTTCTAAGGGGAAGACCTAAGCCTTGACGCGTCCGTCGATGGCTGCTGCGATGAGTTGGGGACTGTTTCTAGCGGTGAGAAAGTTCACTCTGACGAGCGTGTAAATACCTCGTTCAAAGGTCTTCCGCAACGGTCCGATGGGCAGCACATCAAGTCGAAGTAGGACCAGACGAAATCACTTTCGAACAGCGGGAATATGCAGTGAATGGACATTGACGAAAACAGAAATAACTTCGTCAACGATTGTTTGACCGAACAAATGTTGGTATAGTTCGCGTCAGCTGTAAGACAGTCGCACACAGTCTCGTGCGTGAACACGCAGAGCTTATCCGCGCTTAGATCTTCTGGGTCGAACGCTAAGCCCGACCAGGAATCGATGAAGATCGCACCTCCTTCGGAGCTCCGTCCTATCTGCTTGCTCGATCGAGAGAATACGCTCAGCGTCTGTTCCGGGTGTTGCTCCTGTTTTTCGAGAATACGATCCTGATCGAGAAAATCTCTCTGAGATTTTCCCTATTCCAGTGTCGAGCCTCTCGTTGAGTTCTGCAACTTTTCCATAAGGCTGCTGTTTCGTAAGGGTGGAAATTACGTACGCATTGCGATCGTTCGCGACGTTATACGTCGAGGCGTTTCCGAAACTGTCGGGGAGCCGAGACAGGCGATCGCGTGCAGGCCCGTCTTTTTGTAGTCGTGGGCGTACTTTCAGACCAGACAATTGAGGGCGTTCCGTGGAACGTGTATTTGCTGGTGGACCTGCCCAACAAAATGTCCAATGAAGTGTAAGTCCACCGTCGCTATGTTTCGGCCACGGCTCTCGAAGTACAATTACTCGGAAGGGAAGCATTGGGATTCCTTCACCAATTCTCCTGCCGCGGGGTTACTCTGGAGAGGGAACTCACCGTTCCTGGATTTTTGATTCATGGAAGTGGGTGCACCCTCCTCGGAGAGATTTCGCTAAATCGAGCGTGTCTCAAGATCTGACCCGGAAAAAAAACCTCATCGAATTTCCTCCCCGCCAATCCTGTTCCCAACCTCCCATTTCAATCGACACTAGACGGAGCTGAGTCGGTCGAGTAGTGCACAGCGGACAACTGAGCAGCTCCCTCTGACTATTCGCGAATGCTTTCGAGCTTAGAATCCCGTGGTTGCTTCAACGAGCTCTGATATTCCAGTCCCTTGTTCTTGGTGTTGCCGAGTGAACTTGAAGTTCTCCGATCGGCTGCGCTGAAAGGCCTTCCCGACTGGAGTACCACAGCAATATATATCTTCCTTCTCTATTCGTGTTGTTCGATGGTAATAGCTTCAGTGATATCTACGACGGCATTAGAGGTGGCCGATGGGTTGTCCACGACTTTATTCTTATCTGCTCCATTTCTCGCGAGGTCTTCAATTCATCATTCAGACCCTTCGAAGGCCCGGGATACGAGACAGCCGGAACCCAATCGAGCAGCCTTCGATGGACGAGGCGGATCTCAGACATTCCCTGAGGTCTGGGCAGATCTCGCACCTCATTACTCCGCGCTCAAGGAGGATTTGCGCCGTGGAACCCATTCACAGAGAAGATATCGGGCGATGCAAGCGATCCTCAGCAAGAGGGATCGAATCTACCGTTTTCGGTAGTGAGCACTCGCTTAGACGAATCCGCGTGTGGTTTGCAGCCCTGTTCACTTGGTCAGTCGGGGTAGTTTCCGAATTCACTTGATCGGGACCTAAATTTTGAACATGAAACAACTACCAAACACTGCTCGACCCCACCAAACCAGGCTCGAGGATTACGGGCAGCCGTGGTCGGCAAGTTTTAGCTCGCTTCCTCCGCGTGTTTCTGTGAACAAAGTCACTTCGTGAGCGAAAGAGATCAGAGCGATCATTGAACCCTGTCGAGAGCCCGAACAGAGCCATCATGGAGTGGGAACTTCATCGATGAAGGGAACGAAAAGTTAGCGAAAGTTTTAATATATGCGTTTAGCACACGCTGTAACCAAAGTACGCTCCCTCTGTACTCATGGGTGTGAAAGCCGATGTTCCGCTGAACGTTTCCTTGCTGTAACAGAACCCAGTCCAAGAATCCAATATTGTTTTCCCGCAGTTTCTCTCGCTGTGTCCGCCCCGCTCGCTATCTCTGTGTGCGGGGCTACCGTTAGCATCCACCGGGGAAGGGAGACGCGAAGACCAATTTCTCCCTCGCCTGAACGAAGGAAGCCGCATCTGCTCGGTTCGACGCACCGTTTGCGGTTCATTGAGAAGTGAGTGTTCCGTGTGAACTGTGCTATCGTGTGACTACCGTTCTCAGTGCCCCGTTTGAAGCGTCCGACAACAGCTCTACAACGGATACAACCTCGCCGCATCCAGTACGTTGTGAGCATATCTGTGAACTTCATGTCGATAGCGCAGCCTGCACGTCCCATATAATTTTGGTCGACTCAGAGACTCAGAGCTGGCAGCCTCTGTGTAGATAGCCCAGCCTCTTAAATAGAAGATATCGCCGTGAAAAGACGTCAGGGGGGAACGCCGCCCTAGCCCCCCTCCCTCCAACAGCCATGCGCAGAGTCTTCGATGTCGGGAGGTGCCGACACCTCTCGATTTGAAGTTTCAAAGAAGAGAACGCGAGATTTCCCGTTGATATTCTCGCTGGCTCATCCGCCTACGATTAGAACTTCCCTCCGTTCACTCATGAGATGAAAGTGGTCAACTAGGTTGACCCTCCAGAGCTTCAGGCCATGGACGTCTGGTACCACGCGCTAAACGGCTCTGGCTCTGAGGGCTGCTCCCGCTGAAGTCAGAAGACGCGGTGGGAGACGTAGATGAACAGGAACAGAAATTACGACTGTAACGAGCCAATGACAAGCAGACGTGCTCTCAAAGAGCTTCACAATGGCGATGATTGATCCCGTCGCGAACAATTTACTCAATTTCGGTCGCATTACCGAGTGAACCCTTCACCTTGACTCCACATCCGACTGACGGGGCTCAATATCTGTCTCGACGAGGTACTTGAAACGCTGGGAGAAATCGGCACGCGCTTCGTGTCGCGAAGAAGATTCACTTGTTTCACAGTTATTCGAATGGGACACAGATGTCAAGCGGATTTCAGAATGATTCGCCCGCGGCTTGTCTCCACTTCTTGGCCCTCATTCTTTCCCCGGTCCCCGACATCATTCTGTTGAAACTCTATGGACGAATGTCGGACGCGAACCGCAAGCTGAAATATCGCAATTGTGATTCTCCGGGCGATCGCCTCAAGCAACCAGTCCATTACGGCCGACTTGTTGTCGTTGTTTGGTCGCAACCCACAAACGAGCGCTCGAAAATTTCAGTCGCGCTGACACCAGAGGTATCTTCATCATGGGGCGCGTGATATGGGTGCCGTTTTGAATGTGAGTTTTCATCCGCGAAAACATAGGGAGATTATTGCGATTTTCGTATTTATTCTCGTCGACACTCTTGCCGATCCTGACAAGACTGCGCGTGAGGACGACCTTGGTTATAATTGCCTCCGGGATGAACTTCCACGGAGATGCAGAACTTGGCTGCGTGGAAGTTGATCTGACCTGAGTCAACGTCTCGAGCTTCCACCATACCTAGCTCGCGAAGAGAACAGATGTATAGTTTCGTCACAACGAACTGTCCGGGTATATTCATACCGCGTTCCCTCGCTGGTCTTCATACCCAGCTGCTTTAAGTAGTCTTCTCCGAATAGTTCACGGCTCGTAATTTTTTGAATTATAGACAGCGTCTCAGATATTCACTCGTACCAGCAGCGTCAACAGCATGATAAGTAGGCTTGAAAGTCCTTGAGTGAAAGGAAAATTTACGAGTGACGCCTCCAAAACGGTCAAGCAGCAACTTCCATGAAGGAAATCTCACTGTTGCTCGATTGTTCCGGAGCGCCTGATGTTCTCAATCTGGCGACAGCGCGGATTTCCTAACGATATCGCATGGATATCGGTGTTGGGCAGAGTGCTTGTGCCCCTAACGAGACGGTTGGAGCATAACGGGTCGTTGTGCAGAGTGATACATCTGTTCTCCGCCGAGGGACCGAAGTTCGAGCCCTTCGATGCCACGCTACCCTACTCCCCGGCCGACAACAAAAATTTCTTATGTGGTAGAAAGAGGATTTGATTTATATCAGAATTAAATCTGAACCATCTTAAGACCCAAGCCCACCGCCCGCAATGGGATTTGCGAGGCGATAGGGAGTGTTACTGAAGCAATACCGAAAGGTGATTCCGGGACACTTCTGAGGGCTGGCTGAGAGGTTCAGCCGGAAAAGAGCGGTCTTTTCAGGGGGCTCATCTCTCGTTCGAGGGGAAGGTTTTCATGGATGGATATTTATTGCTCATCTCCTCTCTATCTCCCTAATTCAAGTATATTGTCGGAGACTCCAGCTACGGAGCTGTAGTGTAGCTGATCCGTTTGCATCTGTTTAGTTTTGTCCGTTGCTTTGGCGGTTGGTGTCCTCCCTCGTCCTCCAGCGTTTTCTTTGTGTCGAGTATCATCTTCGGTAAGCTGTCCTTGTGGAGTCCAAGTTACTTCTGGGTCTCTTTCTCTGCGTTGACTTGTTTCCTGGATTGCAGGATCACGTGCTCGGGGGTTTCTTCTTCTAGGCCGCATTTTAGGCATGTCGTGTCGATGTCTTTGAATTTTGACAGGTATTCTCTGGTTTGTAGACATCCTGCTCTGGCATTTACCACCTGGCGACTGCATCTCGTGTTGTCGTGTTTGTGCTCGATGTTTCCTCGCAGCGTTTTGTAGTTCCTGTATCGCTCGAGAGTTTTTCTCCCTGCCATTCCTCTCCGCCATGCCTCGTCGAGCTTGGCTTTGATGGTTTCGCCCGCATACTTTTTGTAGGCTGCCTGTGACACCCGAATGATTCTTTTCGGGAGTTCTCTCATGCCTGCGCACCCGAAGGTATCCTTCAGTTCTAGACTCCTCTTCTCGAGCCTGGTCGGTACGTTTCCGATCTTCATCATTGTGAGAATTTGAGGTCTCGGCCATCTGGCCATGCATAGCGACGAGTACTTCGTGTTGATGAAACAAACCCAATATGGAAGTGAAAACCTCAAAAAAATAATCGGAAAGGAGCAAACGAGCGAAGATCTAAGCCTCACGCTGCAAGCGAGATCGAGGGACGAATAACACCGATATTCTTCCGTACGAGGAAGATATTTGATTACTGGTCTTCCTTGGCTCTCCGAAACCCTCTTCCGAAGACATCCTTCCGAGCATGCTAGCTCACCAACTTTCCAGTCTGTTTTTCGCTCGCCAGCGGGCTTTCCGACCTGCGGATACGACAGCGGCGACCAGACACCATGGAACGCGCCGCACAAACTCACAGCCTTACAAACGTCGGACGAATACAACAAAGCCGCGGACTTATTCGTCGAAGATCCATCCAAAGGCACGTGGCTCTTCAAAGAGGAGAAGAAGAAAAGAGGAACGTTTAACCGTCTTGTTGACGAGAACGTGGCAGTCGTCGATGCGGCCGCTAAAGCCGCAACTTCGGCAGCACTCCTGCGCGCGCATCGCACTCAGTGGTTGTCGTGTTATTTCTCAGGCTTAAAAACTCATTGTAAACAGACTTTCACTAGCGAGTGGGCACTTGTTGACTCGGAAATACACAAACACACACAGGAAAAGTTTCGGCACTTCTTGTTTTCTTCGGTAGTGTTTATTGATTTTTTTTCCCCGTGATTAAGGCTATTGCGTTTGGGTTCACGTTTGTAGTGATAGGAAACCACCAGAGATCGAGCATCCTGATTTGGACGTCGGCCTAGAACGAGTCGCTGCTGAAAAGTGCTAACGATGATGAGGAAGATAGCAGTCAGTGTAGCGGCCATGAGAAGCTTCAAGAAACTCACAGCGTCGCACCTTTTTGTGGCAATTAAACAACGCCCCAGCGCTCCTGAAAAGAAAAAATGCGAAGAACAAATTTTTCCTTTGATCCAGCTGCTCGATGCGTCTCATCGGTTACGTTTCAGGAAGTACGTGGAATCCTCAGTTTCCTCCTCCTCATTCTCTCATAGTAACTGGAATGAAGATCGCTATAGTTTTTGCCTATCTGGCCGTATCGGTATCTGAGAAAGGCAGGAACCAGTGAGCGTCATAGGCTTCGGCATTTCTGCCACTGGAGCGGTGCTATAATTGGGCTCGAAGGAAGTCCGCAGTTTTAATTTTCACTAACCACCGTCTGGAAGACCCAAATGAGAGGGAGGGAATCGTTAACAAAACAGAGCACTTGGGGGAACTACGGCAGCGAAAACGTGTTCGGGGCAACAATATCAGGAAATCCAAACGCCGGGGGAAGTCAGAAAATATCTTTGCTTGTTGAAACTATCGGGAATGTTGAGCGAGAACCTTCTTCTTGAAGACGGCCGGAGTCGCAGAGTCGCACAGATTGAAACTCTCGAGTTGGATTCGTAATCTTGCTCGTCAGAGCGAATAGGAATATGAAAGTCCTGCCAAACTCCAGAAGAATTCTTTCTTGTTCGTTAAATCTGCGATTCTCCCTCGACTCTGTTTTCCCCATTCGATCGTATCTTAAAGCGTGTTTCCGTGATCGCGATGAAGGCGCGTACTCGCTCAGAGATCAACGATTCATCTCAAATAGGAACTAGATGAAAAGACTTGGAACGTGATTTGGAACTAAGCCAACACTTTCTCGAGTCGGAATTAAGGTCGCGAAATGTTTCAACCAGCTTCATAATACTGCCAAATACTCACTTTTCTCTAGATACGAATATAAATCGATAAAAGCGATATCTAGCTCCCCCCAATGGGCGGCGATATTCGGCACCTCCACGCTAGCTCGGGGGCGTCGACGGAACTTCTGGAGAATTCCTCGCTGGAGCCGGACAGTGTCTTCGAAGACATGAAGCGCAGCGGAGAAACCACGGTCTAGATTTTGGAATGCGTCTGTCGCTTGATTGGTTTCCGATAATTCGCTCTTCGTCACCGATCCAAACTCCGTGGGGCGATCGAGCAGGTGGCTGAGACAAAACAAACCGTGTAAAGCTTCAAATCGTGACGGAATCCGACCTGTTCGAACGGCACGATTCCTAAATCGGTCACCAGCTACTCACACAACCACAGAAAACCCGAAAGTGGAAACAGGGAAGGAGAGTCACAGCAGAGCCTGTCAATGTCCGAATATCGGATAAAGAAGAAGAAAAGCCAGAGAGGCCCGACGCAGAGCAGAACGCCAGACCCCATTCTGACGAAGACGGCGATGTCCCGGACATCTTCAGAATGGTTGAACATAACCGACGTCATTCTGAGATGTTCAGAAGATTCCCAGGGGTGTTGAAACCTGGACGAGATCGGGCGCTAACCCGAGTCGAACCTCAATCGAGACTGTGGTGTCGATTTTTAGTTGGTCATCGCTGATGACGGATGTTCTGACCATACATTTCTGACGGTTTACGGTTCCAGTTCTGCTGCTTCACGGCTACACGGGTTCAGTTCTGACTATTCACCATTACAGGTGTTGCCAGCGGACACCGAGGACTACATTCGCGAAACCAGAGTGAGCTGAGGAAGTGGCGATCTGTGTTCTCGCTTGTCATCAGGAGTCTCGAGATTCGCTGCGGCAGGGGCATTGCACTAACATAGGTCGCATTCAACATGTGGCAACACGATCGTTATTCGAACAATTCGCCCCTGTATCGCACAGAAAGTGACGACCTCAAGGTTGAGATGAAAAACTCCAGAGCCATAGCCGTCCTTTGGGGCGTATTCAGCGTGTGCTTCTGCATCATAGACTGCGTCGTTTTCTTCCAACCGCACTGGCTCGGAGACACCAAAGATTCGCCTGGTGAGTTCCCCTCGAGCTTCAACGCAGTCCTTCGATTTCAGGTTCTATCATAGGCCAGCAAGAATGTTCTGAATACTATTCGTTCGCTTTCCCTACGACCACGGCTCATGCTTGTCAGGCTCAGACGAAGCGAAGCAAGTATCCGAAATACGCCCATTCGACAGTTCCCAGTCGGTCTGCTGCGCTGTTGCAAGTTCCATCGAAATTCCGAAAGATACCTGTCCATCGATCCGCATTTTCTTTGTGGTTTGTTTGACCTGACAAAAACGAAGGAAATTCGAGTGAGCAAACCAGAGTTGGTCCTTTGGCGGCGAGTGACGTTTTCTTCTCGACGTCGAACAGTTGCTCAAGTTCGGAATACGGCCAGAAAGTCTGAACAACATTTGAAGTATCCAAGATAAAATCATCGATATTAGGGATTGGTTCTCCGCCAACGGCTGCTGCTAGAGGTCTTTTTGACGTTCGAGTAACAAATTGAGCAGCGAGGGCAGGTTTGCGAGCCTTGATCCAACTTGGGGAATCAACCGCTTCCCCCCGCGCCTTGAGTTGCTTCGAGGGTTATTGATATGGGGATCTGCACAGAGGTGCCAGTTTGATACAGTTTCCAAAACTCTGTAGGGCGATCAGACGAACTATCTTCTGTGTTCCTGAGGCGCCGGATTCTTTGGGCAATCCCGAAGCCCGTTTCCGAAACCAGCGCCCCAGACGGAACAAAACGCGCGTCGTATCTATCCGCTTTTCGACTGAAGCGCCATAGAAGTACGAGCGCCTGTTCGCGTAGCGGTATTATCCATCTACGGAAGCTGGAAGACGGTTACGCAAACCGGCAGCGAATCAATCTATGGTCAACGAGAGACGCGTCCGCCCGGATTCGCTGCCAATGAGGACGACACTGTCCGAGGCAGTCGCCGACTTCGATGGTTATGAGTAGGAAAAATGAGATAATCGTAATAACTATCATCACCCTCGACATAACCATTGAAATGAGAGAAGGAGACGGAAAAAATTGCCTCTAAAACCATCCGCCTTGGAAGCCCTCGATGTGATGTGAGGGCTGTATTTACATGGCGATTCAGGCAGGATCATCACCGATGCTTCGGGTTCCTTCTTTTTCTTCGGGCCAGTCGGCGAGCAGGCAGCCACTGAGTCAGTGGCCCCTCGCAACGTCACTGTTTGCCCGATGTCTGTTGGGAATCCGCGTTTTTTGCTTCCTTTGATCTTTTTGTGGTCGGAATCGACAAAAATAACTGGGGTTACAGGTCTCTTGACACGATAAAAAATAAACCCTCAACAGCTCACTTTTCCGCTGGTTCTGAAGCGTCATTTGCGTTTCCGACTTGCGGGGCTTCAGCGGTGAAGATTACGTGGGCTCTCTATCTTTTCCACGGTGTACGGCCTAGCGCTCTCACCGAAGTTTTTCAAAGCCAGCAGCTATTGCAGTGGCTCCGAGTGATTCGTTGTGGACATCTTCTGAGACCGAGCGCTTTCGGTCCGCTGTCGCTGAGTCCTGGTGCTATCGCCTCTGGTCTCGCTCTTCCGGTGCTGGTTTTGATGTTTAACACAGCTGCCAGAACAGAGAATTTAATGACTCGGAGTCGAGGTCGGAATCCCATCGTGAAACCTTTAGCAATGGAGCCGGATTCGCGAGCTCCCCGCCCGCTTCCACTTGGCCGCAGACGGAATTCCGGCCCTGGAAATCGGAAACGCTAGAGCCGGTAGTGCTGTTGTCGGGGAGAAGCCACGAATAACCCAGTAGAGAGAAACAAAAAAAACTCATAAAACTCATGGAATGAGCACAAGTTCCAATGCCAATGCTTCACGCCCCAAACTTAGCTTGGTTTGCATTACTGCAGAAAAACACTTCTTGAGATGGGAAACTTGGAAATGATACTCACATAGCAAGAGGGAAAGTATAGATATAAACAAACGAATGAGCCGGTGAGTAAAGAAATCAAATGAATACACAAAAACGTAAACCTCTCTTTCGTGACGAGCTCTGTGTATAAAAATCGATCTCAGCAGAGTAGTTTCCTTTGGGAACCGCAGAGCGAAGAAATATCGTGTTCCACAAATGTACTCAATCATCAGCGCGTGATCCGAACAGTGCGGCCCATATCTTCCTCCCTGAGCCGCGTGTTCCTGTAGACACAGGAAAGAATAACTTCTGTAGTAATCTCCGTCTTCTCGGCGAATTCCGCCGCGTGCCTGTCGTAGAACATAGGGCCGCAACATTTTTCTTGTTCACAACAAGGAATTTCGGAAGTACGCGTGGTGTGAACGTCAAAAGCTCCCCGTTGAAGTCCGGGTAACTCTTGCTCGGTTTTTGAGAATTCCGAACAAACAGCACGTTTTTCCGTTTCGGTTTTTTCTTTCGTTGGCGCGGAGGAGGCGACGGATGTTTTTGTGTTTCATCGAGTGCTGTCGTAGCTTTTTTCAGTTGGAGTTACAAAATTCCCTTGTTTGTATTTCGAGTTCTGGACAGAGCACCTTCAACGAGCTCTCGTTAGTTACGACACTCACCACTGGAATTCGTAGTGGTTCCTGACTCCGAACGTGGGAATCGCTCTTGAATTTGGCTGAAAAACTCGTCCGCTGGACGGCCACCCCACCTACACATGAAACCTCCGCGAGATTCCAGGATTACACGAGGCGAGCATGAAGTCGCCCTTATTCGGAGATAGAGCTCACGTTTCACTGGCTCCCAGGCTCATGAGGTGTATTTGACATTGAATCAACCACTTGCTGGAGGGTTGAGACACAAGTATCCAAATGGCAAGAGGAGGTTCTCCGTGGAGCGGATTCTCGGATGAACCGGTTAATCAGCGATCCGACCCAGGCCGTGAATAAGTTCTTGGAGCGAAATGGTAGTTTGCTAGCTCAGAAAAAAATCGTGGGCTTCACCTGGAATTATGGACAGGAGTGTCTCGGAATCTGGATATTTTTCTTGCCGCGATACATATAACCCAGAAACGTACGGCACATAGAGCCAGAACCCTGGAGCTATGAATAGAATGAACTGCACTTTTTCAATTTCTGAATGAAGTTTTCTGTCAATGAAACTGAATGCCACACATCGCGATCGCGGGTTCTGACCACAAGCGACCTTGCGCGATGCTAGGGTGGCGGTGTTCTGCTCGTTCGAGATTATCGGGAAAGCTCTGGTTCTCCTTCCAGTAGCCGCGGAAAAATATCGCATTTCCAAGCATTCATTCTCGCGGTCATCTTCGCGCCGTCCATGCATCCTTCTCTCGCCGTTTCTTCATCTCAAATCAGCTGCGAATCCGTCCGTTTTTGTGCTTATCCCTTCTTCTTTGAATGAGTGAAAGGAAGACGCGTGCAGAAGGGTGGTGACCCATCGGAGGAACGCCTTACCGCCCCCGTTTCAATGCGTTTCTCTCCGAGACGCAGCCGAAAGAGCTCCGCGAGAAGAGAACTGGCTTCCAAAGTCGGTCATGAGAAGTTGACTCTATCGACCTTGAGCGAAAGTCACCGCGGGTAGAACTCAGACCTCACGAAGTCGGCAAAAATTCCGATCAATTTTTTCACCCTCCTTCGTTTGCGACAAGGCGATGGAATGACTTGATTCGTGGAAACTTCTGTATACTTTCGCACAAATGAAATATTTTTGTGTAAATGCCCAAAAGCTGGCGATTCCTCGAGTTCATCCCCACCATTCTCTTAGGTTTCCGGCAAAAAATGCGGTTAAATTGAATTATTCTCCGTCAAGATAGGTTTTTTATTTGGTCACTGTTCCGTTCTTTCTGGAATTTAAAAGGCTCGGGTCGGGTCGCAGAGCCATTTCCAAGTCAGTTTCTCAATATTTCATCCAAGACGATGGAGTGCCGTGAACACTGCGTTAATCCGAAAGGACGGAGTCGTCATCATCAAAAGTTCCCTTCGACTGGACAGTGTTTCTGTTTGGTTTGCGGAGGAATACCGAGGATGATGTAACCTCTTGTTCCTTCAGCGACGATACTGTCGTTATGGAATTTCACCATCAAAACACATTTCCAATCGGAATTGGACTTTCTCTTGGGTTTGTCCGATTGGTATCCGAATCAGCGATCAAAACACACGCGACGCTGTTCGTGAGCTTTGGCGGACTGGATTTCGGGAAATAGTTCGGGACAAGAAAAAATCATCCAAGACAACATCAACTTCGGTATCCAAACCGTGTGGACGTCGCGGAGCCAAGAACTTGACAATTATACGGCAGCACTCGTCAAAATGAAGGTTCTCCCGACACGAGAGATGCGCGACTCCAAGGTGATCCATTGTAAACAATACACAAAGGCTTCAGTCGTGGTCGCCGACCGCCTATCCCACTTGCAATGCGTACGACCCTCTGGAGCCGCTGATATCACTGCGCCGAGCAACGAAGTAAATGCCAAAACTCATCGATCTTGACCGTTAAATGTCCGTTGCTTCCTCGCTTGAGAGTTCCAGATGAATTTCTTCTTATTCCTTTCGGCGTTGGACCGACTGACGCGCGAGCCGTTTGATGGAAAAATCATCGCCGTAGTCATCTGAGCTGCAGCAGACACGGCTCCGGCGGTATGGAAGCGGCTGCACGAGCAGCATCGGATATGGCCCCATATGGCTGTCAGCGGTTTCGCATTACCAAGCCCTGGAAAATACAGGAAGCTCCAATGATTCTCGGGTTTTCCGTCTTTCGTTCGGAACTGTGATCAGTGATCACATAAGTGAGTCTAGACTGCCGATTTCCAGATGAAACATTTGCCTTGATCTACAATAACTGCATCAGACGATATTTGGGAATTGTGGGCGAAAACAAGCCGGGCGAATGACCCCGAACGCGCAAATGTGAGGACATCTAGCGCATGTGGCAGTTGTGAAGTCCTGATGATAACGGCTCGTTTGACGAGAAATCTACGAACTCACTGAAAGTCTTGAACGTGATCTGAAAGCTCTTGCGGCAAAGAATGATCGCAAGTCTTTCGCCCGTGATTCACACCTTCGCGGCTCTGTTTCTCGCGGCTTGTTGAGTAGACGTCTCGTTTTTGGGAGACCAGCCGAAGACAACCAAATATGGACTGAGTATCACATGAGCTGCTTCGCTCCCGTCGTTTTCAATCCTTTATGCGTAACAGACACACTAACGGACAGCGCGAGTAGAACGGTTTCGCGGAAGATGCCCGAGATGTCAATATCACGATGGAAATTGAATTATCATACCACCGGACGACAATGGGGTTTGAGGGCACGAGTTCCTCGGCATCCACTGTGACTTCTCTTCGATCCGAACGCACGCTCTTCCCAGCCCCCTGTCAAGTTGACCAACTTCAATTCTTGAAACCTTCCTATGGTGAGAACACGATGCCTAGAATGGCACTTTCCGTTCAATACTGTCACGATCGGAAGTTCCCATTCTCTTCTGTGAAAGGCGTCAACGATTTGTTGTTCGGCATCAATCGAACTACTCCTTAGTTCTTTCAATTCCGGCGTATTCGAACTCCGCTACATCCGGTAGACGTCACGAGTCCCGGTTAGGTACGTCAGGACAGAGACACCCTCGGGAACCTCGGATCGCTCCACTGTGGAATCGGGCCTGCAGGGCTGATTGAATCGCGGACTCGATGCAGGTTTCACTGACCTATATCGTCGACCTGAGCGCTCGATTGAATAATATCTATTGAGGCGAATCAGAGCGGATATTGAAAGCTATCAGGTGGAGCTAAGAAGGCATGATTTGGCGGCGGATCGTCTCGCAAGTGGCTCGTACCTGACTCGCTCGGAATCGGCCGATATCCGTCATTCCTTCCGACCGTTTGATGTTCCGTTTGTTGCGACCCCGTCGACCGACTGCTGGATCAATCGGTTGCTCGGGGTTTCAGGACTGAAAGCAGCACTTGACACACCGGAGCGACGGCGGCTCGTGAAGTGACACGCGTGCGCGCGCCGCGGTTGGTCCGTCGATGCGTCGAACAAGAGGACGGAGACGAGGGTTGGAGCATCGAATCATTTTTCTGTCATCCTGAAGTTTCGCCGTTGAAAAGCCGGAACCATCGCAAAATTTGAACGGTGCTCGCTGTCACGCGTCCGCAACGCCGATATCCCGTAACGTAATTGGATCACTTGATTTTAAGGCCACCACAGAAGGCTGTACTGGGGCAAGTGCGGGAAGAGCCCTGACAGCAATGTGGTCAGTCGTCCGCGATCGACCGCCGTTCTCTCCTGTGTGTGCACGGCACTGGAACAAGAGGAGCGAAGAGGCAAGATCATGTCGTTCGATATACGAGTATTCGGGAAGGACAATTCAGGTCGGATACGATACGCTCTTGTGAAAGTCAACGTTGCTCGGGAGCTCATTCGTTTCATCGGAACGATCACTGAACCGCGAGCTTGCCAATCGTTTACAGCGGTAATTAAAAGGAGAAAGTCGCTTGTGACGCGCCGGATGCGCCGACATCTCCGTGACGGTCGCCGGAACCTGCGGGTCGTGAAAAACCGGAATTCACAAAACTTATTCAACACCGCTGCCTTGGTGATTGCCAATTGATGAGATCGATTAAAAGATAGCGGTGGGTCGACGTTGGGTGTATGGGTGTGGTGTCCGGCCGTCGACTTCCTGGAATTCCAAATGCACAATAAGAGTGAACGGGGAAAAACGAATTGTTGAACGCGAGGAGAGCTTCGGATTTCTGTGGAGGCTTTTCGGGGACGTGATCTGGGGCCATCAAAGTTTGAACGACGAGCATGCTAAATTCTATATTGTGTTCTGGGGGGTTCCGATTGTGTTCGAAGCAGAATTCTCAGAGCAGGATGTCCATCATACATTCGGAATGGTATTGAGGTGATTCGGTTCAGGGCATCCCTTCGTTCGCAAGCGAGCTGTTTCATTCGAGATATCAGCCAGAAGAGAACCTCAAGTGGGCTTCGTTCAGTCAAATCATTCCACGATGAACTGAACAAAAAAAGCACCGTCAAATCTCAGGTGACAATGCCGATTCGTGCAAATTCAATCTCCTTGAAGGCCGTTCAAAGTCCTCGTAGCTAATGCGAATCCGGATCCATAAGCGCCTCCGAATTCTCGGAATTCGGGATCCTGAGCAGAATGCAATACAGAAAGCATGAAGGCTCCCGGACAAATAAACGCAACAGTCCGAAATATCTTGGAAGCCGGGCGGAGCGAATCAACAGGATCCATTCAGAAAGCCCTACCCAGTGTTCCGAATGTTTCTTCGCTCCTGATTGGGCAGTCGTTCGGATGTCGAACGGATGTTTATACGGTTTTCCACGCGTTCTACTTTCCGGAACTCCCGGCGTCAGCGGCGCTTCCGAAGCATGCGGCATGGGAACGTAAAGAGGAACTAAATGCTCCTGCATGTTCTCGACAGCCGTCGAATTAATCATCAGATAATCCCGTCGTTCGTGAAAGAGCTGTCCACATCTCCGTCTTCGGAAGTGACAGCAGAAGTTTCGCTTTATTTGACTGACCCAATCCCGACGGCAGGTTGTTCAGCGACGTCAGCTGAAACCCTCGAATTTTCCGAGGAGGGAATTGACACTTCGCCCAGCTAGAAGTTCAATCCTGCCGCTCATACGAGAATCTGATGGTTAAGGTCCGTGAAAGGAATTCAGCAGGTTTGTGAGTGGGCGTTTATGTTTCAAAACGACGAAACGAACGCTTGTCACCTGTCACTGTTTAAAAGCATCATCTGTAGTTGTCCCGCGAACAACTTTCCGCTTCTCGGAACTTAGCTCCACCGCGGTTGCGTTCTCTGGTGGTAAGTTTTTAGCTTGTGATGCTCCGCTTAAAAAACAAGTGAAACGTTTTTCTCCCTTGAGATTCTGTCGTCCGATTGGGACTTTAGGTCAGTGTCGTCGGAGCGTGAGACCAACACAAAACTGCCCACTATCCGAGCGTTGCGATCCAGCCCAACTGATTCCTGCTTCGGGACCGCAACATCCGACACACCGTCGATCGACCCATCAATCGATCGTCGGCGGAGTGTCTCGAGAATCAAGAGCAGCGATCAATCATGGGTTATTTGCAATTACCACTTCATACTGGGTACTCGTTGCAACTGAATCCTGAATTTGCCCCGGCGGGTAGGTCTTCCGGCCGGAGCAATGATGGATGAAGGGCCGAGTTCCGGCGGAATCGGTTGCCCTACCCGAGAAGCCACGACGCTCTGAATGTGCTCCGGAAGAATGGGCCGAGGAACATTAAGTTGCTCCAAAGTCTTTCACACGAGTCCGTCACCGCAGACTCCGACGAAGAGGTCTTTCCCAGGAGGGTGGAAGCAAGACCACAGGAAGACCGCAGCCTGGTAGACCACATGCAACTCCCAAAGACTCTTCCACAGATGTTACCCACGAACCTGGTAGATTCAGGGCGCCGTTCGTCGTAACCGAACGGACCCTGGATATCAAGCGCTCTTCGGCTGCTTTCTTCGCTGGTTCAGCGCTTCGCGTCTTCAGTATTGTCAGCGGCCGTTTTCGGTTCGCTGGAGGCTTGTCGCCGCGGCTCTTGAAAACATTGAATTGTCGACTTCTGTCGAAGACGAGCTGGCGGCGTACAGAGTTCGAGTCTTCTCTTCAGAATTCGTTTATTAAGCAAATTCTGGACGCAGCGTTATTGTCTTCCGAAGTCACTTCAGGGTCGTTTTGAACCATTGAGAGCATGCGCGTTGGTGTCTTAAATAGACGAGGATGGGCCCGGAGACGTGAATGGAGCGAAGCTGAAGGAGAAGATGGGATGAATACCGCCCGCGTTTGAAACCTATCTTACCGGGTCCCTGGGGATCCTCAACAGCGCACCCGAGACGACGGGAAAGCGGGTAAGGTCGAGGTCTTCGTTCGCTTCCGTCGGCCACCGGTCTCACGGTTAGCGAGTGCAGTCCAGAGAACGGGGAGAAAATCGCCGTTTCCATTGAAGAAACATCGTCGCGGAGGACAGCTTGCGATTGAAAGGGGAAAGTCAACTTCTGAAAGTCCGTCCGGGCTGCGAAGTTGTGAAGTTTGTCTTCAAGTCCGCTCATGTCTCCTTCCGACCTTGCGAAGAACGAAAACCGCTTTTTGTAATTTCGTTGTTGGTCCCGTCGTTGTCATATGACGATTAGCGAATGACTCGGGCTCTGTGTAAGTGCATCGTGTAACCCCTTTTGTTACGTGTACGAATTATACCGGCGTCTGACCATCTAGCTGTCCGTCACTTCGCCTCCCCGTGTGTCAATGGTATGTCTACCTATGTGTCCGCAGACCTGTCTTCGATAACTTGCTTGCGTAAAATGCATGAATGCCTGTAGAACGAACAGAGATGCTCGTTGATCTAGGCTCGGACGATTCGGATATAATCAAGCGCAGGACAACGATTCCGACAAGCGAGTTGATGTCACTGCGCCCCGCATACGCGAAAGTTTGCGGAGTTCCACGCCGTTCGGACATCGCCGGTACCTTCGGTGGCGGCCTGATTGATCTGCTCATTGTCCATGAAGCCACGGTTGTGATCGTCGATGAATATCTAGCGCTCCTCGGAAATCTCTGCCGCTATCGCAGCAATGACGTACCGCGAAATACTGATAGTGGTTTGCTCGTGCCCTTTTCGCAGACGTCTGGTCGAAGTCGAGACTCGACGTCTTCATTGTTGGAGAACGGGGCTTCGCCCGCGGCTTCTATGTCCTGCGAATCTCGTTCAGGGCATCAGGCAGGGAACGCGTCCGCAAGAGCTCCCTCCCTCGATTCGGATGGAATCTTCTGCACAGCCGAGTCGTTGGCCCGATCAAAAGCTGAAGATTCTCATCATCCAACGACCCCCAACCTGAATGAGGAAACAGGTCATGCTTCTCTGTTGACAGTCCCTGCTAACCTTTTCACAGAGTTGCCGTTGATGCTCATTATGGAATTCATCACGCGGTTTTGACTTCGGGGACTTCGTTCTGCCGCGATGAAAACATACGAATAGGAAGTCGCGTCCATCGCATCCGCGGCATGGTATCATGCGCAAATGATTCTGTTGAGCCACTGCGGTTCAGAGGTTGTCCGGGAGTGGGTGGCCAAGGCTGTTCGGTCCCACAACCGCATCTTGACGAACAACGAACGAACGCGCAAACCAGTGGATGAGCGACCGAATGAAAGAACTGTAGGAAAAATACTAGTGCTCATTGCTAATCTGACGGATGCGGTGATCACAGTTGTTGACTGAGCACTGAAAACTTCTGAGACAGCGAACTTCTGTGTTCGGGGATGGAGACTCGCTTCAGCACGCAATGTTGTATGTCTGACTATTTCGACCGCGGGCGCCAAACAGACGACGGTTTGCGTGAGATCTTTCTCATTTGGTGATGAATAAGCTACTCGTGGAGGTAAATTCGAGCATGCTGCCCCTTCTCCACCGAGAACAGAACGCCGGACGAGTGAGCGACAAGGCTGAGCCTCTTCGGTAAATATAGTTTGACACACGAGGCAGTCCAGACGGAACTCGGTTTTCTATAAACGTGGCGTTGGCTTCTTCTGGATGAGTGTTCTTTCCTGCGACGGATTGTTCACTGGGGTCGGAGACTGGGCAAGGTCGGGTCACGTTCGGGCGACGCAAAAAATAATGCTGTCATGGTTCCACCCTCTCACAGCCGCAGCCCCAGCTCATCCGTGACGTTCCCTAGAATCACAACAACAAACACCACGAGTCGTGTCGTGTCACCCATAGAGACAGCAACAACAACACCGCCTGTTGATCGTGCAGCGGCAGCAGCGAACATCAATCCTCGCTGATGAGGAAGCGAGCTCGAGTGGCGACAAAATTAAGATATGAGCACCGTGGTTCCAATACCTCGGGCGGTTTCGGCGCCGAAGCAGCATCCCGGTTGTCAGGTTGGAAGCAGCCGTCCACGAAATCTCAGGCTTCGATGTCGACCGAGATGAAGATCAAAATCAGCAATGGATAAATCCTTAGAATCCAGTTATTGCTCAGTGGTCAAATCTCCTTCCTCTAGCGAGATGACGGTGCCGTGGCAAATTGGTAGCGGATATGATGGTGCTCGAGTCCACGCCGGAAAATTACAGGTGGCGACTCGGTCAATCGTACGAACGGGTGATGTCGCGAATATCGATGCTGATTTCTTTGATGCCGGATGAAAACTTCAAGTGTTCCGCTATCCTTGATGATGAACCTCTCATGTTGTCATCATCTTCGACGTCCGTCGAAGTTCTTATTTGGTGAAAGCATCAACTTCAATTTCGTCGAACGAGAAATGTGACAGTTGAAACGCGAGGCATCCAACGAATCCAGCTGCTGAATTTATTTCATTCGACAATCCGACATAGGAAGCAAATTAACCGAAAGCGTCATCCGCTGTGTCGTCGACGTATTTAGAACTGGTTGACGGGATGAAAATCGGAACCCTGCCAAACTGTCGCTGTGCGGCGTCGAATCTCGCGTAGTGGTACATCGAAATACCCACCACCCTGCGATAACCTTGCACCTGAAAGTTGGTATGGGGCGACAACGTTCTCATTGTCTGACTAGATACTATTCGGAGACATCTTTTTTCGACAACTTCGATGGTTATTACGACGATAACATCGAAGTCCACGGTTTTCGATGCGACTGTCTCGCAATAGGTCGCCTGAGGCGGTGGAACCTTATGAGCTGGGAGCCTTCATACCACGCTTGGTTGATTTGGTCAAAAGATGCCCGACCGTTCGGTGACCATTCGACTAAACTGCAAGAAAATGTCTAAAAACAGAGAAAATCGTTCGCGTGAGGCCTCTCAACAATCGCACACGCACAGACACTCATATGCAGAGTGATGGCCGACTGCTAAACTTCAAAGTGTTGTAGAAATACGGGAGCGAGAAACGATGGAAAACTACCCGATGCTCAGAATTGACCATAGAACGGTAGTATCTACGCTCGTGCCGAACTCATTCGTTCTCAAATGGCAAGGCGGACAGCGACCCGTTCAGAAACAATGTGAACAATGTGACCGCCTCAGCCTCGGAACTGTTAGCGAACTGAAATTGCATCAAGAAAAGTCCGTTATAACATAACAGGCAGGACCATCTCAGAAGAACACATTTTCCTCTCTCTCTCTCCACCTACCAAACAAGTCGTAAGTTGTCGGCTCACGTAAGGTTACGATGGACCTAACGTTTATGCCCTGGTTCGCGAAACGCATCGATATCTTCAATGACCGCAGAACGCAGTTGAACAACACCACAATATCATCAGCTGCGGTGTAACTGGCGGAGAGAGAACTTGAGATCAGACTGGAGTCAGCTCGATAAATCCAGCGGTATTCTAGCCAGACGTGGGCATTCCGCTCAAGCACCATACAAAGCGAGACGCTGAATCGGTTCTGGCTGATTGCCTAATGAGTTAGCCTCATGATACATCGGCTCTTATATGCTTTTCCATTAAGCTGTGTGTACATATCGCATGCATACATTATTCCGTACGTGCCCAGATGAGTATCTGGAATCTGAGGAGCCTTGCCCTGCACTCACGAAAGGTCAAGAAGACTTCTGCCGAGAGGATTCTCGTCGCAAACTGGCTATCGCGGCTATCGGGCCATTGTTCCAACTGAGAAGCGGACCGGCCGTGCGTTTACCCGACCGCCACAGTTGATGTTTTCTCACTGTGCTCCTGCGGGACACTCACGGATGCGTTGTGAGGGTCCATCCCACCGCGATTTCAACTCCGAACTCGATTCCTTCGCAGCAATGTCAACAGCCGCCCGATCGTTTTGCCATCTGCAACAGAATCCCTGAATAGGCTGAGGACAGCGGACTTCAATCCAAGCCATAACCAGCCGAGATTCTTCGTACCTAATCGGAATATTTGCCCTCTACTTCTTTTCAAGGGGGAAGTGTACAGAGAAGAGCTCCTCCTTTCCAGTATACACCTTCTTTATTCGAAGGCCGCACCCAATTTGAAGGGGTTCGCTGTTGGAAACTCGAGAGCTGGCGCAAGGCTAAGTGAGCCACTTGATCCACTGGTTGAGGGGTCCGCTCAACGACCGTGACTTTAACTATGGTTTTCCGAAATGAGTCTTGTACCTATTGTCGTTTTGCCATGAAAATTTCACGTTAGCACCAAATTCGGGGTGGAGTTCTTCACTAGAAAATTCCCAAGGTTTTCGGAACGTCAACGAGAAGACCGAACCAAACAGAGTCAAAAATATTCCGGATCACAGCATCGGTCCCGCTTCGAGTCTGCGTCGCGCGCGGAGAACTCACCCAGCGAGAGGGGCGAACCAGGAATGCGACGCGAGGGCCTGGAGCGACATATGTTCAACGCTCAGGGGCGCTGTCGAGGTATTCCGTACTGCTTGCCAAGCACCCGGCGGATTTGGATTCGCCAACTTCAGCCGAGCCACTTCGTTTCGATAAACACTCATTATAGTCGATTGAACAACAGACAGATCTTTGTTCGAGACATAATATCGAAAATTTGGCTTGATTTCGTGGAACAGCGAAATCAGTTAAATTTTTGATGGCCATGAGCACGGTCAATTCTATTCTGCCGCGAGAATAATGCGTAGAGGAATCGCTTCATAGATCCGTTGCCAACTCGAGAACTGCCTCAGTTATGGCTGAGTATCGTTATCTCGCCTCGGATGGGCAAAACTGGGCGAACAGCGTAGCTAGCTCAGAGTGACTTGAAGATTCGCACTTCGAGGGAAGGCGATCTCAGCATTCACGGCCTCCGGGTGCTCTTTCGGCCGAGCACCTGTCGACATCGAATTCTAGTTCTTATCAGCAGCGAGCTATCCGCGGTACCGTCGATCTCCCAGGTGTTACTTTCCCAAGTCGCGCTCCGTCTTTTTTTTCGCAGCCTTAGCGGTTTTCCTCTCAGCACCGATCGCTGCCAGAACAAAGCGCTGGGACTTTGACACAAAGAATCATTCAGAACAGTTTACCTCGGGATTTACCTGGGCATCGCGTTCGGTATCATTTCTATCAAAGGCGCGCAGTAGCAAGCTCTGTTGGCTGTTCATCGCGCAGTCGATGCTTACGAAACTCTGATTCGCAACATTGAAACTGCAGTTGGCTAAGAGTGTCCAGACAAAAACAAAACAAGTGCAAACTTTGAATCTCAAATAGCC
This sequence comes from Phytoseiulus persimilis, assembly GCA_037576195.1. Taxonomy (NCBI): domain Eukaryota; kingdom Metazoa; phylum Arthropoda; class Arachnida; order Mesostigmata; family Phytoseiidae; genus Phytoseiulus; species Phytoseiulus persimilis. Next base: position 12,271,682 of record CM075104.1, read on the forward strand.
GCTCGCGTGTGGTATTCGGTGTTCTAGGGTCGAAGCTTGGGTCTTGAAGATGACTCAACGCTTTCCGTGGAAAAATCTCACACATGGAGCCACTGTGTTAAACACAGCCAAATTTCACTCACGGAGTTTTATCAGAAGTTCACGCAGTGAAAAGAATCGTGATGAATCGTGCCCTGTGCTTTCAGTCATGTTATGATCATGTGAGCGAAGACTCAAGACGTTGCTCTCTGAGAGAATTAGCGAACCTATATCTCTCGTTGCGGCTTGTGAATCAAAATTGTCTCGGACTCCGTTCCTTGTTCCCACTTTCTTCTGTTCTCGGATTCCTGTGTGAGGAATGATACGAAAATATGAACTTTCGTGACGGTTCTCGATTGGGAGTTTGATGGATTTGTTCGCTTCGCGCGGTGTTGCATCGTGCACTCCGGCCTCTCCAAGATGTCCGGACGGGCCGAATCTCAGCTGTCAGGCCGACGAGATCGGTGTAACGCCGATGTTTATCAGAGATCTTCAGATCCCGCATTCCTGGAAGAAAAAAAATAAGCATCTGCCGATGCGGCTTGGTCATTTTCCGTGGGAGCGGACACCCGGATATGAATGCCCAGATATCCGATAACCCCGCGAACGCTCCACGCGCTTCGGGGAAACCACGAGGAAGCTCCCCGATGGTTCGGATTCATCCCCCGCTTGCTGGTTCTGTTCATCTGGAGGTCCTTGAGATATTCTGGCAGCTTTCCATAACGTGCATCTAGCACTGGCAGTTGGACGATCTTGGTTGTGATCTATTGAACGAGACGACGACCTGGTGTCCCACAATGTTCAACAATGAATAGTTCTTGTAATTACCTCAAACAACGACAACAACGCTTGCGTTCTTTCCGAGGGCCTCTGTGTAGCAGCACTGAGATGCTTCGTGGACCTGACCTTCTCCGTCGGAGCCAGCATCCACAAAGCCAAACTCCTCCATCGTTTTCTTCTTCTTTGTTCCAACCCGCCCCCTTCCGCTCGCTAGTGTTTTATCACCACCCTCAGTATTTTGGAGGACTAATAATCCGTCGCTTTCCAGGTACCGGCTACTTCGGGCTATGGAAATATTGTCAACTGATTCAGGACGGCCAAGGCGTGACCTGCGCGGGAACGTTATCCGATTTCACTCAGATCCCTTCGGTTGCTTTCCGCATCACAACTGTTCTGGTCGGACTTTCTGTGGCTTTGAGCATCGTTTCTGTGCTCATCATGCCGATGTTCTGCTTCGTTAACACGTCCACGACTTTCCACATCTGCGGGTGGCTTCAAGCATTGTCAGGTATGTCTTCGGCTCCGACAAACTCCCTGCATACGTTTCGATAAGTAGGATAGCTCTCGAGAATGCTTTCGACAGACGTGAGAGGCGACTTTCTCTTGAGCGGACTCCGGTGGAACAAGCATAACAGACGCATATCAGAAACACATCCCTATTGAGAATCTTCGTCCTCCCCCATTCCTAAACTACGTCAGCCTCCACCAAGGGGTTCTGATGTGCCCATCCAGGCCGCTCCATCTTTTAGTGTCATGAACAGGGCCTACACTCAAGAAACGGCACATGCGGTGGAATCCGAGCACTAGCATCGCTGAAAGGTCTACTGCTCAAACGGACGCAAAGCACCTTTGTCCCGCACGGTGAACGAGCGAGAAACTCAGGAGAGAGATATTCCAGGCATGACTCTCCTGGGCGGATGTCTCGTGTATCCCGCGGGCTGGAACATTTCCATCGTTCAAGATGTTTGCGGACCCTTGGCCGGTGAATACTCGCAGGGAAACTGTGCCATCAGGTGGGCCTTCGTTCTCGCCGGGATCGGAGTCGCGGACTCTGTCGTCCTCTCGATTCTGGCTTTCGTCCTGGGGAGCTACTACGTCAAAATGCTCCCTAAAAACTACTTGAACTCGAAAGGTGAGTTCTTGCTATATTTATCACGACTCTAACAGGAGTTTGAGCGGGATCTACGCTGGATCATCGGGTTATCGAAGCCCGACGGCCCAAATTTGGCAAACAATGGCTTCGTGGGGTGCCTTCGAGTGTTCCACAGGTGTTGGTTCTCGACGAGCATCACTTTCCCTGTCGTGATGGAGGGAGCATGCTTTTCTTGATCTTGTTGTTGTCATGACTAAACATTGTCAGTCATGTTCTGCTCGAATCCTGGGACCCTCAGGGAACAACACTTTTTTTCGGAGAACCGCAATGGTATACATATGTTTAACCACCAATCACGAGAATCACGTCGTCTTCCTTCTGAATCGAGAATCATGCCGTGTAAGAACTCCAATATTTTCGAACTTCGCCATCAGACCCTGTCAGCCGTTCCCCGTCCGCGAGAGAAAAGCGACGAGGCAGAAGAATCCTTTCAGCAGGTTCTTTAATTCAACGTCTTCGATGGTTGGGCTTGGCAGCAATAGAATTTTTACCTTACCGCAAAAGAAAAGAATGGATTCTCCGACCGTTGTATCATCACTTTCTCCATTTGGGTGGATTCTCTTTCTTGAATCCAAATCGATTTTTGGACCAAAATGGGAACTGTTCGGTTTGGTAAACGGATTCGACACGTATTCGCATTTAAAACAGTTCCTCTCCGTTCACACTTGAAGATTCTTTGAGAATTGCGAAGCTCTGTGGATTGAGAAACTTGTGGCGTGAATGCCTGGAGGCTCTCAAATGACACGTCTCTCGGGTTAATATCATGTAGAACTGGGATGAGACACCGCGTTCCATTCAGTCAGATCTTGCATGAATGGTTCCAAAGCCCGCATATCTTTCGGTGAAGCGGATCGAGAAAATTTCCTCGGTTCTCCGCCTCTTCGACAGAACAGGCCCGCTAACGTTTTCAGTGCCTACCAGGAACGTGAGATAAGGTTCTCCGTCGCTCAAAAAGCAGAAAAAGTATTCTCTCTAACCTCTTCCTCTCCTCCCTGTAGTTCCGAGCGAAAAAATGAGCCGTGCAGGCTCGATCGTGCCTGACGGCTATGCGCCGTCACACTATTCTCATGGATACGGCTTCTGAGAGTTCTTCAAGGCAATTTATGTCGTAGCATATGTACATTCCAACCACAGTCGGAATTCCACCCTACTTCGATGCGCTCTTTGGAAAACCGATGCGAAGTCCCTAACCCGACAATGTCCGCTATCTCCATCCACCCCATCATGTTTTCCTCGAACGCCGTCAGCCAGTGTCAACTCCGGGTTCCAGATGTTCCCAAAATAGGAGCGACTCGAGCCCCGTAATCCCCACCGGAATAAGAAGAGAAGAATACTGGGGATCACTCCTGTACATACGTCTGTTATATCTGTTATTATTTATACCAACGATATAGAAACTAGTAAAACGCGAATTGTTGTTGAGCAGGAGGAATAAACATATTAACGTTATCGTGGCTATTTCCCTTCGATTCTGGGAATTCGATGGTTCGTCGCAATCGATACAAGCGCAGTCTCGGCACAAATTCGCTCAGTCAATTTCGGAGCAGGGTTTTCCGTTTCAAGCGGAGGGGCAAGGGGAGGGGGGTTCGGTCGCATCTTAGAATTCTCCTCCTTCCCCGTGATATACTCATGCAGCTCTTCTCCTCGAGGGGCTGACTTCGACCGTCCCGATATCCTTCGTCATCGCCGCAAGGTACGTGCTCCTTCCTGATGGGAATGTTGACCAAAGAAATCGTTCCAGGGAGAGCCAGTTGCCAGGATCGAACCCAGTGTTTTCGGTTCGCATCTGATTCGAAAATGAGTCAGTTGGTTGGAAGGTGCTTTTTTAACCGCCTTTGGGTGCGAACAAAACCAAGTTCATTATATGCTGACGTGAATCAGTTTCGACAAACGGGAGAGGTTGTTCATCCAACCGGCAATCTTCGCCGTTTCTGAGATGTTCATGAACCATGAACTGATATCTTATGCGGTCTATATTCGGGGTCGCGAAAAGGCTCGGCGCCGAAAAATTTTGAAGGCTCCCTGGTGTTTTTTCTTTCCGTTGCGCGAGTGATAACAGTCAGCGATATTTTTTTCAAGTATGTGAAGTTCTGCCGTCAAACGTTATTCATTTTTCCCACAACTTTTACTAACGCAGTACCTTCGAAGGTTGGGATTACCCCTCGTCGGAGAATTCTGTACCCTTGTGAAGCATCACGATTGCGTTGCCTCAATCACAGAAACGCAGCTTAATGTTACGGCCAGCTTCGGATGGCAAAACCCGTTGCGTGCGACACTTGACAGATCCAAAATCGAGCGATAGGGCGATGGGAAGAGCGCTCCACGTATTCATTCAAGGGAATGAGTCTCAGTTCTTCCGTCTCCGGGAGGACGTTGTCATCGCTTCGAACATGATAATATTTTAGATTCGACATTGATTTAGGCAAATGCACCGAAGTTTCCTTCATTGTGAACTGAGGATGTGATGAATGAAATCGAATCGCGGTTCCTGCTGGTGTCTCATTCCCCATCGGGATCAGAGAAGTCCCCACTTTCGAGAACGATTCGCTGTCTCGGCACATGCTCACCCTCGGAAATCCTTTCGCATCTTGAGTGGGATCCAAATCACGAAACCAATGATATTGGATTGCGGCAAGGGTGAAAAGAGCACCAGCTCGAACAGGCTCTCAAAGAAACCCACATCAAATTGTACGGCGATGGTATGACAAAAATTTCTGCACAATGAGTTCTGCATTTCTTAGCGGCAAACGCCTCCGCACACGTTGAGCAATTTTGATGAACTTCAACTTTGAACACAAATACTGTGTATACATTCTATATACATGATGTCCATTCGGATAACTTTCGGCTGTCGCATGAGACTCCTGCCGTGGGTACGAGTCGTCCTGTTAAAACGCTATGTAATGATGATATAGCAATAATAACTATCATCCCGATGTATTAGTAATTTATTGCTTTTGTGGAGCACTCCTGATCCTGGGGAGTTGGACCCTCTTTCTGATCTAGAATGGCACTCTTTAATTAGGGGGAGCCATGCAACCTGACGTCTTCGAACTCCATCGGAGCCTGGTCTTACTGGTATCAAAAACTGCAGGAAGCTCTCCCGGGGAGGAGCTACGCATACCTCAATCAATTCGACCGGCGTACTTATTGGTTCAGACTCACAACGGAAGCATGGTCAACTTCACAGTGAATGCTACTTTCCGAACTTCCCAGATAACCCCACTCCCGAAGGGGGTCGCCTGCTGGGCTCCGTCGATCCTCCACAAGACCAAGGACGGAACGTCGATGCCGATTGAAGTCGTGTCACTGCGTATAGCGTTTCGTCATAAGTTTTTGACGTTCACAAAACTGGCATTCGACGAAAGTCGGAAGGTTCCCAATAGCTTTGCAGCGTTGAGCGCCGATCGACACCACGATTCTGTTCCATCTCTTGAATGATGACGCCATGTTGACACAATGTGGAGCGCCATACCAACAATGGAATCTTTTGTCGTAGGAGACATCCAAATCACCATGAAACAGGCAGAAGGACCATTGTGAGCATGGGAAGAATCATGGAAAAAGGACATGGTACCTTCAGATCGTACAACAGCGCTCTGACGAAACTGCCAGGCGCCAAGTAATCAGATGATCAACATGATTAGGAAGAGCTTGTCTCCCTCCCTGGCTGTCCCGCGGACGTCCATTTGTTTCTCCTCGCGGTTTTAATCGCCGGTGGATCCAGACAGTGGGGAGCGCTGAAAGGAACAGCTGTAAACTAGAGCGTCTCAAGGAAGTGCGGCGGTCCATTGGTTCAAGGAGGCGAAGATCGGCAAAGTTTTCCAAACACTTTTTTCCTCTGAATTCTTCGGGGGGAGGGGGGGGGGGCTGAGACAGGAATCGCGAACGAAAAAAGATTCAACATCTATCGAGCTTCGTCTATCCGTCCCGACGACATCATGCGAGAAACTTGTTTCCTAAAAAACCGATGGCGGAACCACTTTCATGCTCGGTCACCTTGACGATATGGGCATTTGACCGAGCCCAAATAGTTAGGATTCTGGTGTCCAGAAGATAATTTCAACGTGCACGATCTATTGATCACGATCACTTGCTTTGCCGTGGTCAGGAACTCATCCGAGAATTCGCATGTGTCAGCTGGAGTCATCAGAGAGGTATCCATCTGCAAGGTATTTGAGAATGCTTCAGCATGGTTTTTCATAGCTCCCAGGAGCTAGGAGGTAGAATTGAAAGTTTATTGTTATGTGGCTGTTGCTTTTTGGGCCATCTGTTCCTTCAGAACTCACCGAGCGATCCTGGAGGCCGTTTCTAGGGGACAAAACAGTCTCACCCGGAGCTCTAAGCTCAGAGCGCTGTTCGGCTGATAGAAAGGCGTGTTCCCGAGTCTTGCGACTTCAACAAAGCGATTCAAGAACGAGGAAACGAGAAGCGATCGGGAAAATAGATCTGTTCCTGAGCTCCTGCTGTTCGCTAAACAATCCCGATGGTTATGAGCACGGTTGGCCGTGCTCCCCGCGGGTTGTTCGGTCGTTCAGTCCGCGTTTTCGCCCGAAGACTCCTCATGCTAATCAGTTGGTTTTCCGTTGTGCACAAGCGATGATCACTCGATTTGGGTGACTGACTTCTTTCACATCTCCACTCGTTGAGCTCCTCTCGTTTCTCCATGGCTGGGCTTTCTGTTCGGCTTCTCAAGTTTTTGACTCCAGGTGATCGCGGCTTTCTACTCACCATGCATCTCTCTCGCGGGTTCTTAAAATCATTCTTTCCGCGTTTTTTTCGCTCTCGCGGTTGGTACGTACCGCTTTCTCGGAATTCCCCTCGGGATCCCGCTTCCGTCTATACCTTACTGTGATCTTCCGGAGACATGGAAACTCGAGCTTCTCTCCTCTGAATGTCATCAATTGGCGTAATATCCACAGGCGTTATCTGTCCAGTCTTGGGCGTTGCTCCCTCTCGCTGTTTCCGTTTCAGCCAGGGAAGAATTCAATCACCACATCCTCATTCACTGCGTACCTGTAGAACGCTTCCATATTCATCAACAGCTCCGCTGCTCAGCTGCTCTTCGTTTTTCAGGCACAAACTAGAAATAACCTCGTTCGCTGTTCTAATTGACCGCCAACTTGCGGTCAGGAGCCGGCGTCCATTCGTTCCTGGGGAACAAAATTATATCCGAGAGCAATCCTGCGGAATCGTTCCCGAACCGTACTCCTTCGGGGCAAAGATAGAACGGAAGATAAAGGACCACCGCGGTTCATCCTGCCGGAAGTGGTGAATGCTCAACGATGCTGTTCTCTGGAAGATTCTGCTCATGCCCCTGCTTCAGCTGACCATGCTTTCGATCGTTACGCAACACAGAAAAATCAATCAAAGTCGTTTATTCGCCCCGTTGTTTCGTTCGATCCGCCCAGAAATGGAGGAATATCCATCAAAACAATACCTTCGAAAATTGTGCGGATCCCTCGGCGAACGCGTTCGGCTGCAAGAGGTTTCAACGCTTTTGCGGAGACTATCCGTACGCCGAGTGATTCTAGCGATTTCAATCCACGTAACGGGTGACGAGAAAACGTAAGGGCCAACGTTGAGCGACGTAAGGGGCAGCGACAACGACGATAACAATTCCGGGGCTGTGCCTCAGCAAATGGCAATCGTGTTACGGTGGCAACAAAGCTTCCGCGACAAGCATTCATACTCAGGTAGTCTGAGCTAGCTGAAGAGTTCCTCGTTATGCTCAACACAGCTGCACGGAGCGAAATACAGGAAATGGCGACTTCATGATACCTGAGCGCGAACTGAACTGCGCGAAGATTTGGTAAAGATCACGAAAATATCACAAAAAGCGAGAACCTCATCAGTGGCCGGACGGCATTGTTGAAATGCGAATGTGGCGAAACGATCGACTACCGGAGTCAACGGGTGAGCTAGGAGTAATCAAACTTGAACGTGAATGTCAACCCCGAGCCTCATATATCCCGGAGACTTTCCGGTTCACGTCATTGTCAAACCGCGATGTGGTGCTCGATAACGAGCTTCGATATCCTGGAGTCTTCGAGAGCGATGGGAAGAGCCAGATCGCCCTCCTCACTCGTCGAGCGAATGAACGTTCAGTCCTCCATATCGGGCTCCGACGTCGAAAAATGAGAAACCGGGGCCTGGACTCGCGTGACTCCGTCCAGAGGAAATCAGCACGCATCTTCTTCCAGCGCCAGGCATGCTGGACGAATAGAAGTCGAGGGAGTGTCCTATTAGATGACTCAGAGCAGATGTAGGGCCCGAGCTCGATTTTACTTTTTCTATTCAGGCTGCCGCAGAGGACCCTGAGACAGATACAAGGTTTCCGACTATGTTCCAGACTGACACGGTAGAGTGGATCGCACTTCCCCGATCAGGCTCGGGCTGCCGTGGGGAGTCGTTTCGTTCTCGTCTCCGATTCTCGGCGTCAGCGACCCGTTCCGGAATTTCATCGGTTCTTACGCATACATCCGTACGATCCACAACATCAGCGTCGAAGGGAGACGTGAATCGCTCGGAACATCGGCTGTGAGCTGCACCAAGCTCCAAAAGTGTTTTGTTCGGTCAAGAGGAACCTCCGACCTCTTATGCGGGAGGCTTTCAACGGTTGTGGTCGTAAAAAGAATCATCCGGTGCCCTGGTCGCACTCATGAGCCCATTTAGCTGCCAGACTTCGGTGAGCACTAGGCACCCTCAACACTTGGACCGCAGAACCTGTTGCACCATTCGGAAGACGATAGCATTCCTTGTGACGAGTTTCCGGTAGCCGCAAGCCCCGAACGATAATCGCAATCTTTGTCGTCGTCGTTGTGGTTATAGCAACGGTTGGGACTTCAACTGGAGATAATCACCTTTCCAGGAGTTGACAACATCAGCAACAACAACAATGACGTCAACAGCCGTAGCTCATCTAGCAACGTCCACAAGTAGCTGGGGTATCCCGTCAGCCTTCATCGCAAAGAGCGGCGAAATAGTCACAAATTGATACGAAGAGGATTTTGTCGCGGAACAGGGCGATCAACGGGCCGGATAGATTATTTCGCTGTCTTCTTGCGATCCGCGGACAGACCACGACGCTGAAGGTCTGCTCTGCTTATTTCTGGCCTCCAAGTGAATTTCCCCGGTCTGCGCTCTGAAAAATACTTGACCGATACTCAATGTGATCGTCCCTCAAGGAGAGTGACTCCAGATCGATGCCATGTGATGTTGAGTGGTGATTGGAGCCAGTCCCGAAGTCCCTCTGTCCAGCGGACCGCCTGTGCGGCGCGGTCGTTTGCGTTTATCCCTTCTTGTTTGGGAAGGGAGCGATGCCTCGTTTTCACGTGACTTTCACAACGAACCGTTTGCTCGCCAACAATTCCGAAATTCCACAAGCCTCGACTCCCGTGCCACAAATGAGACATGAACCGCTGGAGGCACTCCCGGAATGAATGAGTTAATCGACGTACAGCGATTGTTTTTCGGATGATTCACATCCCATAAGATCAGTTCAGATGAAGGAAAAATGGATGAATGAAGCTCCAAGGGCTGGTACAGCGATGTCGAAATGTACAGCTCCGGAAAAACGCTATATCAGTCGCCCCGGGTCCGTCGTCGGAAGGAGTCCTCTCACGGTCTAGTTTCGACTTCCGAAACCTGTTCCATGTGGCATCTTGACTGAAGGAACATTTGGAGCAAAACCCGGCAGAAATGTGAGGATGCCACCTTTGCATTGGAGGTTTCCCTCCGGACGTCTCCGTGGTAGGTGACTCGGAACATGGACTCGAGTTCATATATTGTCATGAGAAACTCTATTTCGCTCAACATCGATATTCTCCAATAGATCTCCGATTCCTCCCAGAAAGACTCCTCTCGCTGTGTCGTACAGCCGAACTAAGGAGCAGACCAACCTCACCCTTCTCGAATGACCTGAGAGGGATGACCACCACGAAGCAGCTTGGGTCCGCGGCTGCTCATGTTGCGGCCGGAGCTCCGTGTGAAAGCGCTGATGGGAATCGGAGCGTTCAAACCATGTTCAACATCTCAGATGCTCTGACATAGTCGGTCTGGGAGGGAACTGTCTCCCTGCACTTCCAGGAGCTCGCCGAGACACGTTGTCCGCATTCACTGGAACTTTGTCATGATAAAATCGACCCTTTCAGTAGGCGCCCATTTCTCAAACATCCTCACGAGTGGGAGCTCATCCGATCCCTCTGTGAAGTTCCACGCAAGAACAGGCATCGGGGGAGAAAAACGATCGTCATCAGGCTGTTTTGTGATCATTTAGCAGCCAAGAGCCATGAATTCACCGCCTCGGCGCACCCACCAAGAGAAATTCAATCAGACTAGCAAAAAATGGAAATCCAATTATCCCAGCTGAATCGGATCCGAGCGGTCACACCGTCGACGATACCGGAATTCCCTCCAACGCAGTCTCTCTTGGGTGCGTGAGAGTTCCACGAGCGGCTTAATCTTGATATCATGCGATGTGGAATAGTGCGAGCGATTCCGGCATAACGAGCAAAAATTTACTATTTGGAGTCATTGTTCCTCCATCGACTGCGACCGCTGCCTCGGTTGTTCTCGTTCCTCCTGCTGTTGTTGCTGCAGTCGCAGTGACTGCTCCCAAAGATGTCGCAACTCATCAATGAAGTAGCATATCAGATGGATTTCGCCATTAGTTCAATTCCAGCGTGCCATACGGGTACAGCATCGATATCGACAACGCCAACAGAACAAACTGTTCTGACAGATTCGATCAAGCCCTGGAAAACGCAATCCAATGTATCGGACAACAATCGGCCCTTCGATCACCCAGTGATACGTTTGTGTTTTGATTTCGTCACTTTTTCCTCCAATAACTCCATTTTACTCCTTCCCCCGCCGGACAAATTGAAGTACATGGCCACAACGAAGCCGCGTTCCGGTCGATGCGGTTTCCGATGTTCGGTACTTCAGCTCGGGACCGTAATTGGCTCGGAGTTGAGTGCACTTCCCGCCGTTTTGTGTTTATTACTCCGACCCGTTGTGATCGTGGATAAGCACACTCGACAGCGTCACTGACAGCTCAGTTCCTGAGAGCGCCGCGAAACTCGCGTTCAAATAACGCAAACGGAAGATTTTCTCCCCACTTTTCTTCGGAAATAAAAGCCGTCATGAATTCAGTTTCGAAGTGCCCGTTCACGCCTTCAAAAAGACGGGGAGATAAGGTAAAGTTAACGGTCGGAATCATCCTTTCAGTGAAGCGCCATCCGAGGAGACTCGTGGAAAGTGTCAGCGAAGCTATGGTTTATTTCGCTCGGGGAATCTTTCACAGATCCATGCTCGAACTCCGTCAGCCTGACAGCTAGAAACTGCGCAGCCCATCAAATGAGAGTTTTGTAGGATAAATAAACCACTCGAAATACGGGCGCCAAACCCGCTGACAAGCGCACAACACCATGAGCCGAGCAATCCGTCAACCTGAAGACTTCGTCTGGACATGTTCACGTTTTCGATCCCAGGAGCGGTATCCCCAACGAGCGACGCATGGAAGCTTTACACTTCCTCTGGCTGGCCCTTCTTCACGGATCAACTTCCCGCGGTTTGTCCACCCACGCCAAACGCGTTCCGAGATAGTTCCCCATAATAATAACTCAATTATGGATTCTCATCACTGTTTAGCAGACGTTGCTCCACGGCAGGCGTGCTCAGTGAAGGAAGGCCGTGAACTTGATGATTGAACCGTGAGACTAGTACTGCGATCCCGACTCGAAGTCGTCTCTCATATTCAAAGCAAAACGGATGCTGACGGAGAACCTGGACTTCGCAGAGGATGTTTGAATCCTTCATCTGGGCGACACGATCGAATGGGGAATTGCGGAATGATTCCGGATGAGATCAGATTTTCAATCCCGTTCAGGAAGCGGGGTTTTTGCTCCGAGCGAGCTGCCGTGCTCAGGATTTCGGAAGCATCAGGAGGAAACGCTTCAATGACCCACTCGGGTTGCCTGTTGAGATGTGGGGCAATTTTTCTCCAGACCAGAAACAAAGACTGCGTAAAATTCTGGGCGGCAATATCCGGCGATTCGCGCACTGCTTCAAAGTTTATGAGCTTCACATGCTTCGTTGAACCTTTGAGGCATGGAGAAAAAACGATTCTATACACTGAGCGAGCATGGTACTCATATCAGAGAGGTATCCCCCGTCAGCTTTCTGCGGGCCCAGAAACGCAGACAATAAATCTCGTTTCGGGAGCACAAATTCATTTCGTTGCCATTCTTTGAGAGAGAGAGAGCAATGATGGACAGTTGAATCACGGAAACCGCCGTGTCTGCTCATTGAGACAGGCGGGCCCGTAGATCCCTTGCATTCCGGCGGTCACTTACGGAGTTACGCCTTCACGGCATCGATCGTACGCGCACGCACTCCTGTAATTGAACACCCGCATTAGCGTCGCTCATATCGTATCCTTCGCATTCTGTTGAAACCCTAAATTCCATTCATGAATTTCCCGATTCCTGCTCCTGAAACGGGATTCACCGCTAAGCTTCCAGTGACAGTAGACGGTTCACTGAGCAGATGAGCAGTTTCAGGATAGGAGTCATTCCCGCTGGAAAAAATCCTTCCATTGTACGCACGAATCACGAAAGAATGTGAGTCCCACTCCGAGACAAATGCAAGGAACCGGGAGGATTCGCGGTGGTTTCAGGCGCATAGACTGTTCATCACCGAGATGGTCGAGGACTTGTGATCACGCGACTTCCCCAATGAGTGAACAAGCACTTCGCGAATGAGTGGAGCGTGAGCACGGAGTCGCGCGGGGAAAGTGTGTCCCGCAAAGCCTTCCGATTCGAAACATGCGGTGCGAGTATCGGAAGTACAGCGAGAGCTCCGGAAACGCGACTGTGGGGACGTTGGACTTCTCGCCAGAGGTCACGTTGCTGAGGTCGGCATGACAAGGCTTGCCATGGCCGCACCTGGGCTGCGGCAGCCGCCATCCGAGGTAGGAGGAACTCCCTGTGCGCTGTCAGACATGAGCGAAGGTCGACGGCTCGTTCGACCACAGATCATCAACGCCGTTCCTGACAGATCAACACCTCCCCCAATTTGACCGACCCGTTCTGTGGGTCGACAGAGAATGGCACAATGCCCGGCGCAATATACCAGCTCCATTCACGTACGCAAGCAGACATACAGAACGAGCGCACGGCAACCACAACACAACAGAATTGAGGCGCGCAATTACAAAATGATTCCCAGAAATTCAGAAGAGACAGAAACCAGTCAAGCCGCTCAAGCAAAGACGAGTTCTGCGTATAATCGGTGAGTGACCGTCGCTCGCGTCCGCTTGATTTTCTGATGATGAGCGGGAAGAGGAGTTCTCGAGACGGTTGAAGGAAAAACTTGGGGAGTCTCGCCGCTTCGAGTCTGATCCGAGAATCCTGCGCGTGACTCCTACTCGTTGACCGCTCTGAAGCGCGCAGCGGTTGAGCGTGTTTCGACCCAAGGGCGACCGGATCAATTTTAGATGACACCGCGGCTTTGCTTTCCAAGCGTCTGACGTAAGAACAATGTACATTTCATTTGAGGTATGAAGACCAGCTATGAAAGACACTTTTTAAGTCGTTGGACCGGCTCTTTTCACTAGAGCAGAGTTCGTCAGTCATCGACGTCGTCGTGTTTTCGGTTCCGAAGTCTTTTGTATGTTTTCACCGGCCAAGAGTGGTAAAGAAACCAAAACGATTTTCATTCAAGCGCACTGAAAGGCTTCTGTTGACACAGTCTTGCATGATGGCCGCAAGCGAACGGGACGAAATCCCTGTAGGGGGAATGGATGCCGAGATTCCGAAGGAAGCAAGCACAGCAGATCCCGTCTGTTCACTAGTCTCGATGCTCCTGAGGATTTCGATACACCGGCGATTGGATTTTAACGGATGGTTAACACACCGAGTAGCCTTACGAAATCCCACACGACTACGAAGTCTATATTGCTCCAACAATCGGCGGTGCGGAGATGCTCCTTTTTCAAGTCTGCCGGGAATATCGACAGATGCAGCGATATGAATCAAAGCACCCGACCTCGTTGGGAACTGAAAATTCCTCTCTGTTTCCTCAAGGATTCTCGTGCTTTGTGGCGACATCGCGATCCCGCATCGACTGATCCTGAACGCCATCCGCTGCTCAGTATGCTGGAATTCGTCTTCACAGGAAAAAGCAATTCAGCTCTGAAATGGATCGAGTCGAGAAGAATGTTCACAGCTCGGCATGTTTTCGCGACGCTCCTAGAATTGATACGCGCGGTCGCTTGCGGTGTGAAGTATGAGGCATGTCAACTCAATTTGGAGCTCCGCCAGTCGACTGCGGACGAGGAGAATCATGTCAAGATAATAATGTTGACAAATGCTGCTCACCTCAAATTCACCGGGAATTCGGAGACTTTCGCCGCGGGGAACCCGTTATTGACGACTGCAAGTGGAGCGCCGCGAAAGCGCAAGACGAGCAGCTCGTCAGTTGCAGCTCTGGCCAGCGATAATGTCAGGGAAGCAGGGAAAAGCGGTGAAAAATCGAGGGGATCCGCTGAAACTGGAGAAGATGTCGGAGAAAACGAGGGAAGCTCCAGGGCCGACCAAGAAAAAGGACGTTCGCGACACGCAGTAATAAAAGCTGGGCCACCTGACAATGAAGGAAACGAATTCTTGACCCCTGAACTCGCCTCATGCCGAGTCCCAGTAGGGATAACGTCAAATATGGTGGATATATTTTGCGCTCAGCAGCCGGCGTGAGCTAGAAAAGTCGGAGAGAGGAAGAAAATGAGAACGAGACATCCGCCCAGATTTGAAAAACAATTTTTCTCTGATCATGTGGAGCGCGAAGTGCGTTCCGTAATTCAGTGGGGTGCCTGCTATCAATTACCCGCTTTCAGCGATGATGGAGACATCTCGTGATGCGTTCTCGCTCTGCTTCTCAGTACCTATCGATGTTAAACGAAACGACAAAATGTTAAATGGTGCTAATCCGGGAGGTGGGTCGAGACTTGACCCAACGGTGGCGGGAAACCAACACAGATTCAGTCCGGTCCATTAGCTCTTGAGTGATTCATCGTCGTGTCTTCACTATCTCTCCACTTGAGCCGACATTGTTCCGATCGTTTCTGAGGCTTTGAGCGGGACTCAACTGAACGTCCACGTTCCTCTTTCGAGCTTTTCTGTGGACCACACTGTCGACTTTTTAAAGTAGGTCCTTCTCGTGCCCTCTTTATCGTCTCACATGGGATATAAATCCACCTGGAGGAGCTGCCGATGACTGGTACTGTTATTGAAAAGATCCAGACATCAAGGCTGCTGAAGGGGCATCTGAAGTGCGAATCCGGAATTCTGTTAAAATTTCGGAATATCCTGAGCAAGCTGTTAGCGGACAGCCCTTCTCCGACTTCGACTAAAAGGCGACAAGCAAGTGGAAGCGGAATTTTCTACAACCGATTGGATTATGCAAAACGCGAACTTCCGCCTCGGCTTCCTGAAGCTATGAAATATGTACGATCTTCAGGCCAACGTTGAGCAAACAGTCGTAAACGGGGATGCGCAAAACTGAATCCAACGTCTTCCTCTTTGACGAATTTGAAGTTCAGGAACTGTTTGTCTGGGATACTCAAATGATGGCCGCCGTTGACGCGGTAAGTGCATGCGGTGATATTTGGCGTCATCACCTGTTTCCCAGACAGAAGATAGAACAATACCTTGTCAATTCTCAGTTCGACAGACCGATGGAAAGACAAGCCAGACGCTCTGCCGATCGGTGGGTCGGTCGGTCAGATGTCATGAACCACTCTTGCTACGTCTGTGTGAAGCAGAATTTTCCAACGAGGAACACAATGGCACTTGTGTAAAAACTTGTAGGAGAACCGGTTGTGAAGACTCTCGAATCGCGGAGGTAATTCTCGTCCTAATCAGTAAAGAGACAACTGTTCTTCACTGGAATGACGCTGTACACGCTCGAGAGTTTGGCGCTCTGTTTGGACGAGCTGTCATGGCGCAATTAAGCAACTAACCTGTATGCCTTGCGCGAGGTGTATCCCGCATATCTTGGCAGGCATTTGCGTCAGGGGACACCTCGTTGTTATTTCTTCGTTGAAGTACTGCTCATACATAGCACTCGAAACAGCCGAGAGAATCCGAAACAGAGATTCTTGAAACTCACTCTTGTAGCAGGCTTGCGGTTCGAGCACGCGGTTTCGTATGATTTATATCGGGAATTTAACAGGCCCGCGATTCCTGTCCGATTGGTATAATGATGCAAGATAGGTCTGTTTTCTCAACCACCGAGTCTTACAGAAGAACGCTCGCAACACCCGACGCCGCGATCTTTTCCCAATATTGAGCTTTCAAAACTATGTGAGATTTTTCGGAGCATTCCGTAGAATTTGAATCCGCCTGTTTCATCTCGACCCATCTGATACAAGCTGGGAGTTGACCAAACCATCCGATACCCAAGCTCGGAACTTTCGGAAACGAAAGAGCACGACCTGATCGATTCGGAATGAGATTTCAAAAATGAATGGCCCTGGATACTGGTCAGATTTCCCGCGATCTCACGTCATCTCAACTTCCACCGGAACCATACGGTAGAACGTCAGCGATTCAACTTCTAAGACAGATACCTAAGCGGAAATCACTCCTCAACTAACGGAACTCCGTAATTTTCGTCGAAATTTCCGTCCTTCCACCATCACCGAGGAGAAAAGCGCTGAAAGCTGCAGGCCGCGCAACGATTATGAAATCTAAGAACAAATCTTCAAAACTCAGTTTTCTGTTCTGACGTGGTGGCTTGTGTGATGACTCAGTTCGTCTAACATGTGCGAAAGTCTCCTAGAACGACCGTGATTCAACCGAAATGTAGGGTTACTATTCCCTCGGGACACTACGCGGTTCACTGCCCAAAAGAACATCGGCAGAACCTGACAGTGATCGTCATTGAGGGATGGCGAACGAACGAAGGCCCGAAAATTGGGTCTGTTTCTGTCCAGATCCCTCAGCGACCTCAAGCCAGAATGTCAACCTGATTCGTCGCGAAGTAACGACCGATTGCGTAACTGTTACATCAAGAAGACGCGGACAACAATGAAGCGGATCTGGTCACACGAAACTGCGCGGGAATCCTCTCCGGCTCCTAGAGCCACACATTGAGTCAGGCATCACATAATCAGACTCGCAACCGGCAGATGATTCCACGGTGACCTTCCCGCGGCCGGGGATGAAAGGAACATTCTGCCCAGAATAGTTTAAAGTGTCAGTCGCCTTTCAGTGTTCTTCACACCTGTCTAATTCGCGCGATGAAATTCGCTGCTTAGCATAGCCCACGGGACCCTGGGAGGGGCACGTTGTCGACAAGCTGTGATGCAAGATTGATTTAGGACTCAGAATTGGCTTCATGACGAAAGCTTGTTCGGATCTCAACAAGGCGTGTATTCCAACCGCTTTCGTGGCAGCCTCCATATCTCGAAGCGTTGGAAAATATGAGGTCGCAGCGTCTAGTGCTTCGGAATTCAGGACATTGAAATACGGATCAAGGCTCTAGTGCTAAAACCGCGTACATCGGGAGAATCTTCAACGAGACCATGTAACAGAACTGGAACCTTTCCTCTCAGATTTTGTAGTGGCTACAGCGAATCATGGAACAAGGAGCTCCAAACTCTGATGGCCTCCCGGCGAGCCTTCCGATCTCGGAACTCCCTAAGCCAATCGAACTTATTCGACTCCGACACTCTTACCGTAAGTATAAGTTGGGCGAGTTGTGGTAGAAGCTCTAGAATTGATCAATTTATATCTTCGCTCCAATATGAGCCAATAGCGACTCTCGAACCTAGCGGGCCTGTCGATCGAGCATACCCTATGAAGGAATTCCGGTACGACAGAAATTCCGCGAATCGATCCTGAGCCTGAGTACAATCGGCGATTTTCTACGGCTTTTCCCGCGTGTCCCTGACCGGGGCAGAGGCGGAGGAGGAATCCAAAGCAGGTTCACGGGAGTTCTATCAGCCAGGCTCATCTATGAGGAATCGGAGGGTTGAAGGGCAGCAGAGGTCGGGATTCATCCGCAACGAATGGAAAGAAAAGGGAAGAAGACGACTCCATCGAAAGACGTGGAAGAACCTCTGCCTCAATCTCCTGACCCTAAGGTAGAGTGTACAGCAAGCCGTGTCGGAAAACTGCTTCGTTGGTTCAGCGTCATGTCTAGGTCAAGCAGCGCTCAGGGCGGAACGGCAAAAATGCGCCTCCCCCCTCTCAGCCCGCACAAAAATCCCTTTTGTTGAATGTCATCACGATACTGCGAGTATCATAATTCCTCGCGACGGGCATTGACTGCAATGGAGCTCTGCATAACAGCCGCTGGGTCTGTATTTTCCTCTTCATCTCTCCGAAAGCATGAATGCGCTGAGGCGCTGAGCCCTCCTCGACCCATCTAAGCCCTCAAAAAGGTTATTATCAGCTTTGACTCGTTGACGGACATCTCACACTCTGTTATGGAGTAGGCGATGACGAGACGAATTAGAGCAGCAACGTGCATGTTCCGCAATTGGCTTCCACCACCGTATTGGATCATGAACTTGAGAGTGTGAGTGTTTGGAGCTGGGTGAAGAGAACATCCACATTTTTTCCCCTCGTGGGTTCCAACTCCGAGGTTTGTTACGCGCAGTCTTTGTCGCAATTTCACCAAGATTCACTGCTGATTGGGACACTGCGGAAGGCTGATCCCCATGGAATGGCGCTACAGGCCCGCAGAATATCGTCCCTGATTATTTCACATCCTCGCCCATGTTAGATCACTGATCAGTGTTGAGAGATATTCGAACTGTGCAGCCATCCCCTTGCCATGAAGGCCTGCACTAATTCCAGGGCTCAAAGAACCATTCGGATGAGGAGGAGCGAGCGGCGAGAGAGATTCGAGAGGCCAAAGAGAAGACGAAGGTGAGTTACTGGTTGATCGAATTATAACTGTCTTCTTTTGAGGTCTCTACCAGAGTCGCGACTTGCGCAGCGTGTAACTCATCACGAACGCTCCTTGATGTATGGAACTCCAGCTCCGATTTTGAGTCCCTTCAGCTCTATGGGACGCAGTTTCTGTTTATGAGACAAATCGAATTTTGCTGCAGAGGAGGCGATTGACAGAACAAGAGATTGTTTGGGTAGAGCACATAGATATTATTTCTAATGCTACACAGTGGTTGCTTGGGAGACTCTTCGTTCCTTGGATCTGGTTTCTGGCTCCAGCCACACCCTCGGAGCATCAGGCGACACCTGCGTTGATTGCAAGTCATTAGATGCGAGATTTAAGTTTTAGAGAAAGAGGCCTCCATTCGAGCAACGTGATCTATCATAACTGAAGCGGAGACGTTCAGGCATGGTTCAAAAATCATCATCCATGAATTGATAAGTAGATGAATGGATGGATTGACAAATTGTGCCTGATAGCTACGAGAACTCACAGCTCCCGACTTCCGATATTGTGCCGTGTTAAGAGCTCTGGACTGACGCTCACAGTGTACGCTATGCCTCAAGATGGGGTTTCGGGAACCGGGCTGTAGCCGTTGCACCACTTCTTGAACAGTCGCACGGCGGCAAATACCTTCAGCGGATATAAATGGCTCCTTTCGAGAGCACCGTACTTTCCTCACGCTCACAGCCGCAGTCGGGGCGGAGCGCGGAGGGTTCAACTAGTGAGTTGATGAACCGACAGTGATGATCCCAGGCTCCCACGGAGTCATCGATTCGTCAATCATCCACGTCGAAACCGATTGCCTGGAATCTTGAACCTTGGGACACTCTCTAGCGCCTTGTCCACTCCGCTGGAATCCTCTCGACCGAAACCCAGTTAGCCGAAACTCACTTTGCCGAAATTTAGTTGACCAAAACCCACTCCACCGAAAAGTTTCTTCAGACAATCGCAAACTGTTAGCAGCGGAGGCAGCGGGTATGAACAGGGTATGGAGTCCGCGTTTCATGCAGTTGTTCGGCTTCGATCGCCTTAACCAACCCGTGCGTGCTCTACGCGGCTGCGAGACACTCATGGTCAATGCCGTGCGTCGCGCATCCAGGAGAATACCGTTATACTCCTTTGCCCCGGGCATATGCTATCACTGAATAGCGCGAAGCTCTTGTGGCCTCTCGAATCTCAGTTTCCATCGCAAAAGACTTCTCGAGGCCTCTCAGCCCTGTAAACCAGCGTTGATAGCTTCGCTATCGGAAGAGGGGACCAGTCGGCGAATTGGGTTTCGGGGAGCTCGGTGTACGCCCTCCACTTCCGGAGTTATCGAATCGTTTAGTTCAATTTCTCTTTGTACGTCGCGCTCCGCTCGTCCTGATCCTCTGAGTGAACTTAGAGGCACTCACCCGCCAAAACTTGGCAGAGTTTCGCCCAATTGTCAACTTCCAGAGCAAAGAATCAACTATTCGACGGTTTCACTGTATAGTGGAGCGAGCGGAGCGTGCTGCCTCTCTGAGACTTATAATGAGTTCAAACTTCGGTTCAACCGCGCTTCTCGTATATGTACTCGGACAAAACCGAACCCAGGAGGCCGTCCTCAACTTCTTTACACAACACGGGTACCACGGCTCCGTCGCTCCTCGCCAACCAACACATCTGCTCTTCGTCTTTGCTAGCGACGTCGCAACGCAACGATGCACCGTTTGTCCTCGAGAGAATATCGACAATAATGAGTTTGTGCTCATTATGGCCCAAAACGTCCAGATGAGAATCGATGCCAAAGCCGTTGACGCAGCGCCGGTCATCGCAGACGGAGAAATCAATCTCCACGCCACGCATCAAGAAGTTCAATTTGAGAACGGGATCAGGGCTGCGGAACGAATGCCACTGTATTCTTTCCGGTCTCCCGATGAGGTGTCGCTGGATCCGCTGGACGATCCTGAAACGACGAAATGGATAAGTTTTCTCCATATCGAAGAACCAGTCGAACTTTTCGCAGCGGAGGAAACTCGACTCGCTCACCCCTGTCTGGGAATGAATCCGAGGTTCAGGAAGAACATCCGCTGAAGGTCTACTGCGTAGCCCACCACGAACGAGAACGAATCGATTATACCAACGATGCTTACGAAATCACTGACGTTCCGTCTAGTCGAATCGAACGTCATGCTCAAGTTATAAACCACATCATAAGGATCCTGCTCTAGGAATCCGATGTGTTCTCGATAAATGTCGTAGAGCTGCGTGCCGTCGGACGAATTCCCCTCGGAGCGGAAATCACACCAATTCGAGGATATTTCTGGCAGGACGGAGACGTTTTCTTTGTTTTCTTGCCTCCTGGCCCTGGTTTTCGCGTCAATGACTCCTTGGATTGAGAGAAGAATCGCAGCTAAGCCAGCGATGAATACCATGCCAAATATCATGCACACCACTTGCATCGGTGAGATCAGGCTGTGATGATCGGAGGAATTATCGAATTTCTTCATCGGTTCCATTGCTCCACTACCCTTCTTCCTGCCCACCATTGGCGCTTGGTATCGGCGCCGGCGAATCTATGATTCGAGTCGGCGCTCCGGTCGAGCCGCGATGCTTCGTTCTCGTGGATCAATGGATGGGCATGGTTTTGATTCGAATATCCGAATCTCAACCCGGTCATTCTACGATTCCAGCATCTGGATTTGGACTAGATTCGGACTTGAGTCCAGATTCTGATGTCCATGCGGGCTCGAATTTAAGCTGGAATCCATCGAATCGAATTCTGATTCGAGCTCGTGTCCGAGAGCGCGTTGCCCTCAGGCAACTGTTCCGGAGCGAGCCCACAGAGTCATGCCATATCACGCTCGGGGGCCCGGAGGGACACGCTCCGAGAACCGTCTCCACGAACCTGGTCCCGGACTCCATTCCAACTCGGGGTTTCAGCTGTGTCCAGATTAGGAGTGATCGCCTGACGATCCTCTTCAATGACTCAATCCCACGCAGCTCGAAATTTGAGCGATTCAGAACCATGACAGATTTCCATGATGAAGAAGAGTAATTCCAGGATACAGCGAGAGAGCGGAGCTTAAGGTCAGAGGCGTAGCCAGGATTTTCCCTGGGTAGAGCCTGAAATTCTTTCCGTCCGCCTGCCTCTCACGCGTTCTGTAAAAAACCCTGAAAAAAACTTTGCTATATCTTCTGGCATAACATTCATAGAGAATCTATGAGATCTATCCATTCATGGAGTCCGATGAGAACGGTAGAATAGCTTTGTCAACAACAACAGGAAAGCTCAGATTCGACTTGAAAGCTCGAAAGCGAGTCGTCGAGGTTCCCGCTCCTCATGTAATTCAGGTTCGATGCCGCCAGCCGACATCCCGCCGGCTGGAGTGGCAAACAATATTTTGCTTATCGGTACATGTTGTCAATCTTTTGTGTAACAGTTTGCTCCTTGCTGATTTGCAGGGATGTCGTTGCAGAATGAAAAACGTCTCCGGCTGTCTTTCGAGTTTCTCTCGATCGTTTTTCTCCCGCATCATGGATCTGACATTGAAGCGCTTCATCGTGCTTGTGAGGAGCTCTTCTTGTTGGCCAACTCAGAAAGGGAAGACGCCACCCACGGTTCACTAGAGGAACTCCGAGTGCGGAAAATAGGAGAATGGGAGAAGATAGGAGAGCCACAGGGGAAAAATGCATTCACGCACGACCCAGAAGAATAGAAACTTCAGCTGGAGTGTGGGGCTCTTTAAAAAACCCTCTGGAAAACCTATGGCTCATCATCCAGAAGATGCGAAAGGATAGACTTCGAGAAAGTTTGGGATTGTGGGTTGAAGGGAAGCGCATTCCAAAGGCGAGATGTGCGACGGAAGAAGGTAGAGTCGAGCTGAGCAGAACGATTGGTGAATAGTTGGACAGAACAGGAGTGTTCTCTGGCACTGAGTCTGGTTACACGGACGGGGACTGAAAGGGGAGGAACGAGGGAAGAGATTTTAGTTGAATATCTTTCATCGAAGTATCGGTAGAATAGACAGAGGTCGACGGCCTTCCGTCGGAAGGATAAGGTTTCGAGGGAGGAGGACAGTGTAACATCACCAATGAGGCGAACAGCACGCTTTTGTATGGAATCGAGGATGGAGAGGGATGAAGGACCGGCGCTCCCGCAGAATTGCGAGCAGTACTCGAGAGCGGGACGATTTTGGGTTTTATTGAGCAAGAGGAGGTGAGAGGGGGAAAAATAGCGTTCGGCTCGACACAGGAAGCCCAGCTTTTGGGAAGCTGATTGAGCCATGGTTGCGCTGTGAATTTTTGAGAACTATCGCAGGGATACCACCAGGGCCTGGAGCCTCAGAAACACCGAGGGAACTCAGAATTTCGCGGATCGAGGACTGGTTGGACGAAATCGAAGTCATGGAAGGTGGTAGACGAGGAGGAGGGGGAGTGATTTTGTTACCGGCATCGAGATTAGAATTCTCCGCAAAGACCTCAGCGAGGGCTGTGGTGTGCTCTTCAGCTCCTCGGGTCAGACGTTGAATCTTTCCTTCGGATGTTATTGGAGCCCTTCTTACGGATTGCAGATCAGCTCCCAAAGTCTGACTCTTCTTGACTGCTTCTTGTCTTGTAAACGGTCCTGTTTGCTCTTGTAGACACTCGTATACGTCAAATCACCTCCATGAACCCAGAACGGTATGGTCAGATCGACTCCATATTCATCTGTAGACTCCGGAACGGCCTCGAAACTGCCTCCTCAGACTCCGAAAAGCATCGACAGATCGACGCTGGACAAACTGACATACGGAGCGGGTCAAGTATAGTAAGGATACTGCCAGGTTTCAAGAAACTAGAGTTTCAACATTAGTTTCGGGAGCTCGACGCAGATAGTATGAGCTCGGAAGTTCTGGGGGAGGGGCCCCAGACCTTCAAAGACTTCTCAGCCTCCCGCCTGGCTACGCCACTGCTCAAGGTCGGAGATGATAAGCTTGGAGCTTGGGATATTGATCGGCAAATCGAGACCGACGCTCCGGTTTCTCTGTATCAGTTTTATTTTATTTCAGCGAATGTCATTTCATGAAAGAGCGCCCTTGGGAAGTTCGCCCAGGCGCTATCATCCACAATGGCGGCGCCGGCGCTGGCCGGAAAGTCGAAGGAAGACTCTCAGGAATGTAAAGAGCCTATCGCGACGAGTTAACTCCGGTATTCAGCGAATTGCGACAATGCTCTCCCGGTGCTTAGCGCGCTGAGTGTTTATCGATTTCTCTCCACTGGGTAAGAAACGCTCGGGAGGAATCCGCATTGTGCTCCAGAAACAAGAACGCGCTCAGGTTACAAGTTCAGCGATGTCGTGGTTTGTGGCGCTTACGTTGGCCCTCACTGTGAAGGGTGAGCCTCCCTCTGCTACTTATTTCGCTTCCCCCATAGAGCCGGCGGGAGCGAGCGGTGTGCCGGTTTCGGACTCACATGTGGAACGAGCACTGCATACACTTTCGAAAATCCAGAATAGAAGCGTTCATAGTGTTCGGACAGAGCTCGACCAAATCCAGTTTCGGGCCTCCCGAATTTCCGGTCAAGTTCGCGACTCGAAGTCTTCGATCTTCTGGTGATCATGGCAATTGCAAAGCTCCATCTCCCACAGGAGCTGGGTCGGCTTTCAGCATTTTATCGACTTACGAAGAAAGTAAAACTAATCGAGAGTATTCCAGGCACGTTCAATCAAGCTGTAGAACAGAGCGTCACAACAGCGGTCTCGTTCAGAGGTAATAGCTCGGAATCGGCTCCGGATCATCCCTCTTTCAACATCGTCGAGCAGCCATGGTATCTGTTGCCAGACGAAGAGCGAAATAATGTCGTGAGGTTCCGGACAATGGTGAGTGGATAGCTCATCGGCTCACTGGAAATAAGTGCTCTCCTCGTGACATGATGAAATTGATTTGCTCTCGGGTATGTCGGCAAGCGAAGAACGACCGCTCTGCGTGAAATTCCAAGGGTCGGCGTTTCGCGTGGCGCGTCGGCCGATCACCGCAATCAGTCCAAGCATCTCGAGAATCTTTTCGCCGGCAGGCAACGGTTACAGACTTGAAAAAGCGGGTGTATAGCGTGACTTGCTCCACCCTCGGAACAATTGAACGGACATCAGGGAACGGATCCGCTCCGGGTGAATACTGCACCGAGATGATCGTCGTCGGGGAATTCCAAGACGACGGCAACAATCACGTCCTGGACTTCGTCCTCTTGAATGGCTCTCATGGTAATCTTCCAACTTCCCGGAATCGATTTCGCAGCTCGGAATTCTCGGGACCGAACGGATCACGAGTCGTTAAGAGCAGATTCTGCCTACGCCTGATTTCGAAACGCATGATTGAGGGATGTGCGCATTCCGGGCATTGACGGCTCATTTCTTCCCCAGCGATAAAAAGCGATGAAATCGTTAACCGTCAAGAGATTCGCAACGATCTGGCGCGGACTCTGAGATTGGTAAGCCCCTGTTGAAATCACTTATTCGTTGAACCCCCGATAATCTCGCCTCCAGGGAGTGGAAGTTGAAGATGTTGCGTTCTTCAATTCAGGATTGGGTCGACATCTCTAAAGCTGAATTCCCCTCTCCGTTGAGCACCAAGACGTACAGCTTCATCGCGATCATCTTGGTGGTGGCTCTGATCGCAGCCTTAGTCTCCAGTCTCGAGGCTTTCCGAAGGAGGCGTCGGACTCGTGCGACACGGGTCAGTTCCCAACGGGTTGTTTCTATTCGTATCCAAAAGAATCAGGGAATGTTGAATACTGAGCAAGATCCTATCCCCGCAGAGCCTCACACCTGGCGGTGGAGACCCGCAGGTCATGGAAATCGGGTGAGCCGAACGTGCATGGTCTGTTGTTGCAATAACTCGGCGCTTCCATAGCAGTGATCCAAAATTCTTAAAGGAATGAGAATCTTTCGCCAGGTTTGTTGATCTCCCAATACACACTCCGGAAAGGACTTTTGATCTCAGAACCGACAACAGGCAACAGCATCCCTTCATCGAGAGATTGTGATAAACGATTATGAAACGGTGTCGGCGAGCAAGAATCAAGTGTGACACGGTAGCTTTCGCAGCGAGCTGCTGTTCACCAGCTGTTTAACTTGGAATCAATGACGATGAGTCAGAATCATTGGAAGTTGCTCCCGAGTATTCCATGAACTCTGTATTCTCAATCTGCTCCGATAGGAGGACGCGGGTCGACTCAGAGTTCCATAATAAATTCGCCCTGGTCGAGTAAAGGTCCAAATTTTTCTCAAGCCCTCGATCATTAGGGTCAAGAATTTTCAACCCGCTATGAATATCTGCCGACGAGGATTCGGCATGCCCTCTCCCCTATCGGGAGACTTTTTTTCCTCGCCTGCAGCTCATTCCTGCTGGTGCCTCCGCCTTCTCAAATCCACGAGCGCCTCGTGTGCTTTAAAATGCTCGTGGTCCGTATGCAATTCCTCAACAGATGAATAGGCTCTCCGTGTGGGCACTTTTCTCCGAGTCGGTGCTGCGGGGGGCGGAGGAATCTGGACTCTCGCCGACCGCACTCACTTCTGCGCGTACACCTGCGTATTCAAAGAATGGAAGCAACCGAAGGATTGAAGCTCCGAAGGCCCTGCTCGGGGAAGACTGCTGAGGAGAATGATCCGGCTGCTCACATCACATGTTCAGGTTGTCATGATATTGACTGCAAGTTGACAGGCTCTGGGTATCTGTCGGTCGCAAAAGAGAGACGTTTCTCTGAGTTTTCAATAAGACTATCACGAGGACTCTGGATGCTCGAACAGCTGTGGAATATGGAACAGCCCAGCAACGCAAATCGGAGAGATTCGGGGAGTATTCATACCTGATTTATCAATACTTCATTGCCGCCGATGTTGGAAATCTCGGCAGGGATGACGGTCCAAGATGAATATGGCGTGTCCGGCAGACAGTTCGCAATATGCTGTCCGAGGTTTTTGCACTCGAGCTGCAATCCAGTTCTCTTCTCACGAAAACTCCCTTGAACCATGCTCTTCCGCCTTGAAAGCCCTTACTAGGGCGAATCCCTCTCGCTCCGGGATGAAAGTTGAAAGCAGTGACGTGAATCAGTCATCCCAGCTGTTCCAATCTTTTCATCGAAGCGGCTGAGCTGTTTGCAATGTCGGATCGAAAGAAGGCTCGTGAATTGCCTGATTTCAATGAGTGAACCAATAATGGATATCTGCTCGTATTCTGACCGACAGCGGAACAGACTTCAGGAGCCATCTGGTGACAGTGTCGTGCCCAGGGGAGGGGGCGTCGAGAGGGGCAACTGCCCAATCCTCTATTCTTCGACCAAAGTTGCGGAGTGAGCTGGAGAGAAAACTCGCGTGGGAATGGTCTCTTCGAAAGTTACGAATGAGAGCTTCATTTCAGTTGAAACCCAAGTATTCTGCCTTACCCCTGCTAGTTCTTCATTACAGTGTCCCCAACAATGTCTAACTCTGACAGGTAGAGATGCGAAATCACCGGAAAATTTCATCTGAATCCAGACAGTGATTGGACGGACAAGGAGGTCGAGACCGGACTCCAAATCGAACTTGTATCGCACTAGTGACAGCAACTCATCTTCTCAATCAGAGCTTATTGTTATCAGGCAACGCTCCGCTCATCCCTTATCTAACAGAAGACGAGAAATGAATATCATCGGAAGGTACTTTTCGATGCTGTCCTCGGAGAGTCTATGACAACGGTCTATGATGATGTATTCGAGAACCCAGAGGGATCTTTTCATATCAACACTGCAGAATGGAGCTTGCTGGAAATATTTTGAACTCGTCGGAGGGGACTGCTCCTTTCTCCTCGCAAGCAGGGTCGTTGGCTAGAGCCTTTTCATCCTTACTATACAAACGCTGATCAAATTGGGTCGAGATTTTTTTTCGCCATTTTTCTTTTGACTGTTGTTCAGAAATCCTTGCAATCGTTCTTCGTTCCATTTCAATCTTCATTTTTTAGAAATTTGCGATTTTTTTCCTCTCAAATTCAGAGGGCGCGCGAATTTTCAACAGGCGGCGCAGCCCAGTTCGCTCGGTGTTATGTGAAAGGATGTCCATCTGACGACAAGTGCCTGATGCTATCAGCTTCCCGCAATCAACTTAAAAGAACTAACGAGCCAAGGCATCGAAATGTCGTCACAACAGCGGATGCAGCGGAACTTCCGAAACTTGACCGAAGAGAGCTCTGCAGCTCCTCGAGAACTGGTTCCTGGTCAATAACCCCATGCTTAAGTTGCGTATTCATTCTCCCATCCAATCGATCACACATTTCTCG
Source organism: Phytoseiulus persimilis (assembly GCA_037576195.1). NCBI lineage: Eukaryota > Metazoa > Arthropoda > Arachnida > Mesostigmata > Phytoseiidae > Phytoseiulus > Phytoseiulus persimilis. The sequence continues at coordinate 12,299,849 of CM075104.1, forward strand.
GTCGATTGTGTTGATCCATAAAAACTCGACTCCCGCCCCAACGGTCAGTTTTCGGCGAAAACACCAAGAAACGAACGATTCTCCATCTTCCAGCGTCTTTCTCATACTTTGGCTCGTCAGTTATTCCCAGTTGAGAGCGGGACGCTGGTAATACCGGGCACTTTTTGTCAGATGGACAGCCTCCCACGTAACGTCGAGCAAACTCAGCTGCGCCGCCTATGGAAAATTTGCGGGCCCTCCGAATCGGAACAAAAAAAATCCCGACTAATTCCGATTTCTGTATAATTCGCTTCGTCTGTCAGTTCGTTCGCACTCCTTCTGGAATAGATGGGGGGGTGAGTACCCACGACCCCGAAAATTCGACCCCGAAAAGAATGATCCCGAAAAAACGACCCCGAAAACAGGGACCCCGAAATCCAGGACCCCGAAAACCTCCTCTCCCAACAGGGGAGTGCTTGAAGCCGTTCTAGCGGGACTGAATTTTATATAGTATATTATATATACGGGATTATATATAGTAAGGATAGCAAACACAGATGAGCTCCGATTTTCTTGCTCCCGGATATGAGATCTCCTATCAAAGACTCGATTCTCTGAGAGAAAATCCCGATTAATCCCCTGCAGGAAGGAATTCAAGTGTTCTGCCACACGGACCCGAGGATTGATTCCGGGTATGAGCGGAGCATTTTCCTTCAAAACCTAACAGCGCCGAGAGACGAGTAGAGATGGTAATTGAATTCACTCTGTCTTTGGCATTGATCTAGAGAAATCGCTTGCGGTTGAAACATCGTTGAGAGAGTCGAAAGTGGCTCTCCAATGAGACCCAGTGTTATCTGACACTCTACCGACCTCCGTCATCACTCATGTGGAGGAATCCATCTATTTCAACTTGGACGGAGTGAGAGAGCAGGCTAGCAAAACAAAGCAACAGCTCTATCTCGCTAAGGCAGCGTTGACCGCTTCGATTTTGGGAGAGGGTGTTTTCGGGGACCTGGGTTTCGGGTTCTTTGATTTCGGGGTCGTTTGTTTCGGGATCATCGTTTTCGGGGTCATGTGTTTCGGGGTCCCGGACCATAACCGAACGGAATGTTGAGAGTATACTATTTTATTTCCACCGCGTTCCCGGACTCAATAATGTAACCTCGAGTCCGATCTTCCGAGCTCTGAAGATTGCATACTCATGTATTTCTTCGATGTGGATGCTACTAATCAGCATACATGAGCAAAAAGGTCTTGATAAACTTGAGCTCGGGAGAAATCTCCCATAGGTAGCAGAGCCCATCGCAAACGTCAAGGAAATTCGCAAGCAAATGACCAGGTTCGCTACACAAATATCGAGCCTGTAGCTATTCATGAACTGAAGAAGCTCAAGCAGACTCCTATATACAATTGCATCCCACCCTGCGTTGAACAACGTCAAAGCCGTTTTCGCTCGACTTTGAACTGCTCATCGTTTATTTTGAGAGGGTCGGATTCTATTTTCCTGGTCCATGGTCTATTGGATCCGATTCGTGTGTTTATGAATCTACCTTTTGGTCAGGTGGCCGGCGAGGTGAGCGGATCCTTTGCTGTTGCGTTTCAATTTCCAATGCTTCGAGAAATCGCTGTGTCGTGCTCACCAATGAGTGATTCAACTAACTGGCCGAGCAGAGCAGCGAGGTAATCATCGGTGTAGCAGAATCCATTACTCCGACCACTCTGCGATCGATGGATTTTCACGCCGCGCAGTATCTGGTTCAACTGAACGTTCTGCGAAACGTCAGGCGTGCTGTCAGAGGCGATTCGAAAATGTTTGGCTTCCACCGCCCGCTTCGAGATTTCTTCCCGAACCCGGTCTCTCCCAGGAGAGCGATAATCTCATTTTGGATCGTTTTCGACACAGGGGAGACTTCTCATTTGCTTCCCCAGCGTATCTTCCGCATCACTGGGTGCAAGTGTTTCCGAATGACCCTATGCTCGGAGCACAGTACTCGGAGGAGAATTTTGGCGGCCTCACCGGAGTTTGGAGAATGTATCCCTTGTTCAGGACCGTGATAAGGAGGAGCTGTTCATGGAGCCGAATGAAGGGATGCACGTCAGTTGATGAAGCCGCTCGATCTCTTTTATTGATCGACAAGTATTTCGAGAGATGTGTCCCTATTGGTTTGACTGCAACTCATCATTTGTTTTCACTTCCATGGATATTACGTGGCGGATTTAACCTCAGTAAAAATGATTCGTGGCACGAAACGGAACAAGCTCCGCTTAGCCCACGACGTTTTTCCATCGAATCTCCTCTTGTAGTTTATCGATTCGCCACAGGTGATTGACTTCCCTTCGGCTCACCATTCAAACTCTTGGGATAGCTCATGCGAGCTGAGCTTGAGAGATATCGCGAAAGAGTTCCGCTGAATGTCTCGCATTTCTGTGCCAATCAACCAGTTGGGAAATCCAGGAGCGAAGTGCCGCCCCTCAGGCTGCTCTGAGATGTGCATCCCGGAGCGGGCCAAGCCCCCCTCCCCCTGCCGCCGAGAAACGCTACCGAGTGAAGGGGAGAGAGAACAACTCCCGCTCACATGAGTTCGTGGTATTCTTAAACCAGCTCCGTCCATGAGAGGGGCACCCCCGCCCGGAAGATGGGGTTGAGGAATCACCAGGTTTTCAGTGGGTTTGCAGCTCCCACAGTATCGTGCCGGAGCTGTGGCATGGTCTGCATTACGCATTTTTCTCCCCGGCCCAAGAAGGAAAAGACTCCGAGAAACGGTTCGAGATCGATGCCGCAATCACCTCTTCAGGCTCTGATAAGTACAGTCAGAGCCGTCCTACAACATGCCGTTGGTTTGACGTCGATCCGATCCATCCCGCAGGAGTTCATCGAGGGCAAACAGACACATAGATCCTGGATTTGTATTTCTATCGTTGATAAGCGTCAACAAGCCAAACATCAGCTTCTCTTGACTTGATTCTTGGAGCGCTGTCTCCTCGGTCCTGGTGCTTTCGTCAATTTTCTGAGACGTGGACCAAGAATGAAATCAGCATTTTCTCGCACTCGTCCACCTGGTTAGTTTCGAAACCGTCAGCAGCGATGCATTTCGCTCATCGCTGGATCATGCTGCACGTGATACCGAGCAGCTGAGAACAATGCTTTTTGCTTTCATGCGTCGAGAGTGCGCTTTGAATAGAGTTCGCTCTTTTGCCGCATAAACTCAAGTGGATGGGTGCACTCTGACTGGGCCACGCTGTCAATTTAGCCACGCCGTGTCCGACCTGACGCCGTGACCCAGTTGGCGCCGTGGCCGAGTCGACTTACTACTCAGGAGGACAACAACTCTAATCTACGCATCGGAGCGACTGCTGAGTCCTGTTGGCAATCCATTTTCTCGAACATGATACACGGTGATCTTGATTCCGCTCAATAAGTAGAGCGCGGTCTGCGCTTGGAGTGCAGATTGGCATTGCCCCTCAGGTCGTCTCCTGTGGCAGCTTGTTAGCGGTCAGCGATGGTTGCGGTCACCCGAAGAAAAGCTCAATATTAGCCTTCACGCTGGCTGCTATTTCGAACACGACCTACGACGTCGATTTATGGCTGACCCCAACCTCGGGCAACTCGTGCTCTTCTGGCATGTGGAGACGCACGCATCAAGAACTTCCCTGTTTTCGAATCTATCGACTCCTAAAACTGACAGATCATGACCATTCGGTCGCACATTCAGCAGCTGCCCGTACGCTCCCACTACAAGCAGAGCTTCCGGACACTGGCCGCGAGTCGCCGGCTTTGCCATGCGATCGTTCGTCCGGTTCAGCCGGCTCGTGTGTCTCACGATGGTAGAGCCCTTATTTGCAGGCTTCATCATTAATTCACCCAGCCATCCCTGAGAATCATCCAATACATTGATCGACATTCAAATCGATTGGATGGGCTTGCGGTATTAAGACACGTACCGGAAGCGGACCGAATCCGAAATTCAAGTTCAACTGGATTTCAACCTGTTTTCATCCGCAAATTATACTCAATTCCAGTGTTCCGTGTTTTCGGCGATCTCTCGTTCCCGAGAACGCGATCGCTGAAACTCGCGCGACTGGATCATGCCATAAGTGAAGGCCCGAACTGGAACTCTCCGGCGATGTGGACCGCGCATCCGACCTGACCTTTCACCCTCTCAATGATAAGCTCAACCACGCAATTTCAGAAAGTCATGAGAATCTGTCAATGTGTCAAGAATGAGAATGTCGTTGGGAGACAAAGAGCATTGTTCAGAGCATCGGCATAGTATAAAGAGTCGCAAAATCTCGAAGAGGTACAGAGTATTTCAAGTCTGACAACATGCGTTTCTTCGCCTTCATCGCCGCCGCCTGCCTCCTGGCTACCCAGGCTAGCGCCGAGAGAGAAAATCTCCGCAAAGGTGAGAAAATGGGCATCTCTCCGGAGATTTCGTGCTCCCCAAAATCATTCTTGATGCCAGGTGACTCAAATGGAGTTGCTGGTCGATATTCACCGCACCCTCAGCCATTCAAAACCCAACTCAAAGGGAGAGTCGCGATTTTCCGATCCCTGTATCGTGAATACTGTTACCTGTAGAATAACGATGATTTTTCGCGAAGCCGCCGAATGCGTTTCCCACGCGGTGCACGATGTTTGGCGGATAGCCCTCTATCATATGTCCGATTTGTACGACCTGAAAGACCCGGAACACGAGAAGAATGTACGCGCTATGGTGGAAGAACTGCGGCCGGTGATGGACAACTCCGAAGAGAAAATCAGAGAAAGGTGAGGTTAATGAGTGACACCATATCCTCCGCATTCACAGCCTGACTCGGAGATGGCTCCATGTTGAAGCTGTTCGGTAAACTTACAGATTATCGGGAGTCGACAACGACTGCGAAAATGGAACTCCCATGGAGAACGAAAAATGCTATATTCGCGCCTCTCTCGAGTATAAGACTATTGGCCTCGAGGTCGCCAGGGGAATTGCGAAGACCTGCATCGAAGCTCACGAGAAACATCACAAGCCTTCCAGCGAGGCGGACAAGGAAAGAATCAAGGAGTTCTTTAAGACCATGGAAGCTTATTTCCCCCACCTCGAAAGAGTCCTCAGCGAATGCTTCTGAGTTCACGGAGTCTATTGCCTCAATCCAAGCTCTGATAAATTGATGTTTCAAGCGAGTGATTCTCGATTTTTTTCGACGCCTCACCATTCCTGGCTCTGAGATTGACGAGTTGGGCTAGGGTTATCACTGGGACCGTAGGGCTCCCTTTCTAGTTTTTTTCTATTTTACCTCGAATCTTCCGATTCTATCCGGCTACAATGAGCTCCTGGAGAGAAAGCACACGAGCTATACCGCAGCTAGGGAAGTGTCGTCGATCCAGAGAGAAACGAGGCTGAGAGCGCCTCGGGAGTGTGAGACAGTTATTCGGGAGTCGGACGGAGTAGACGCCAGGGCGGAATGAAAGAAAGGGTCTGGGCGGTTTCTGTCCATGGTGACGGATTTCGCTTAAAATTACACTGAGGCATCCTGACGTGAAGTGGAGCTACCACAGCAAGTTTAAACCTCCGGCGATCCTCCGTTCGCTGGCAACAATGAAGTTGAGTCGTAAAAAAAAAAAACTTGAAATCGTTATATCTCGAGAACCACGGGGGCTACCGCGCCGATCGACAACTTTTTGGAATGCTCTTGCAAAAAGCCATCTTTTGACATTCTAGGATTCAAGATCGGTCGATCGCTCCTATGATTTTGTTACTCGTAGTCTCTATTCTCGGTGAGTGGCCACCGCGGTAAGTACCCAAAAAATATAGTCCCAGGACCCCCCTACATGTTGCGGAAATATCAGCGAGATTGAAGTTTTCCTTCCCTATTTATTTGATAAAAGTAGTATGTCGATCAGACCAGGGTTTTGCTGTGTCCCCTCGAAGCGTCACCGAAGCTGCCTAGAGCTCTACGTTGTTTCGTAGTAAGGGACCTTGGCACGCCTCCGAGACAAGAAGAAAATACATTGTTTCCTACGTAGAAAATACTTCCCATGAGCGACAGGCGTTATGGTCAGGTTGACCCAGGAATCACCTCCATAGACCCTCGAAAGTTTGGTCACATCGACCTAGGAATCACCCCCATGGACCCTGAAAAGTATGGTCAGGTCCTGTCGGAACCTTTGGCTCTTCAAAAACGGACTCCGAGAGCAACGGCAAGTGGGACTGCTCCGCAACTCTCACTCTATCTCACGTTTGAGACGGGAGCTTTATGCGTCGCTGGCGGGGGTGAAGTCTACGCTCGTCCTCATCGAAGGGCCCCGTTTCCTTCTCGACGAAGCTGAACGCCGCCGGTGTGAATACGGACTCCACTACGTACGCCAAGTCGAAATATCTGCTATTGGTCAGATGCGACTCAGCCAAGTGGCCGGAGTGATTCAGGCATCTTCCATCGCTGAGAGAGGAGCAATACATTCCTACCCATACATTATTCTGAGCCGCAGTGGAGCGCAGCTATTATTCCTCTAGGGGTTTTAGGGATAGTGCAACTCAGTGTACACGATGATCATGGTCGCCCTTCTTCTGTCCATATCTCAGCCAATATTTTCTGAATCAGCTTTCCTCTACATTTAGGGATGCGTGATTTAGAAAGACTCAGTCTACAATCATTCAAGCCACATTTTCTGCTCTGTTCGATTGCTCTCCAAAAGATGCATCTTTCCATCCAGCGTTTTCGTTTCCGGAATTCGATGGTTATATGGCTATGGTTTCATTGATCCAGATTATCATTCCTGAGCTCCCTCTTGGGCCCCAGGTCATGGCCCGAGTAGACCACAACCGCGCTTTGTGCGGGGTTGAATGTCAGCTCATTCACGTCTCCATATTTCGTCGTGGCATGAAGAGGAGACATGACAGAGGGCGCCCTTGACGGAGCCCCTGTTCAGTGTCAATCCATCTCGAACTAGCATTGTTGTAGTTCATGCTAGCTCTGTTGTGCGTGTATAGTTTCTGGACTACTTCAATCAAACCTCTGTCCATGTCGTTGGCACGGAGTTTTTCCCACAGTTTCCGTCTGTTCACTCGGTCGGAGGCGACTGTGCAATCAAGATAAACACAGATTAGTCCTGTTTCATCGATTCGGGATGTTTCGATCGCTGAAGTGTGGATAAAGATATTGTCGTCACCTCTCCTGCCCGTTTCCCGGCTGCCAACCTCTACAGGCTCGGAAATCATCAGTTCTCAACGGATTTGCGACTCTTTGAATGGACCCGATTCGTCTTCCTTCGCCTGCGTTCCGCATTCGGCGCGCGGATCCAGCGCAAACTCGAAGGACTGTGAATAAATTCATACCTAGCTCTCACACATTCTGATCCTTCCGCAAAGCCGCCCGTGATTCACTGGGGAAGCCGATTTCGAGGAGGCTTCTGGCAGAAAGCAGGCTCCCTCTTGAGCTGAGTATCTCGAAACCCGTGGGTTCTTATCAGAGATGGGCATAACTCGCATTCGACGATCCGAATGGACTCACAGACTTGGCTCGAATCCGAATCCGCTTCTTGAATCTGAATCTGAATCAAAACTCGAATCCGCAACCGAACCTGGACTCGAATCTGAGTCCGACCCGGATTCCGATAGGGCTTCGGATCCAATCTAAAGTTTTCATTCAACATATCAACCTTTTACCGACCAAACACTCTTGGAGAGCGCATGCCATGATGGAGGAATGAACAGTGGATCATAGATGCAGTGCGTCGCTATGAAAATCGATGAAAAATATTCTCCTTCCGATTTCGCGCTGTATCCGTGCTCATGGACGCATATTGAAATGGGTGGAAGACGAAGGAACCCATTTCAGAAATTGAAAATCCGTTGAGGATTGACGATTCACGAGCTCATTCAAGTTGGGGGCCGGTAAAAAGTGGAATCTCTAGTGCGATGTTCTCTCAAATCACCGAAGTTCAACCAAATTCCCCAAACAACTGGAAAAATATGATAGAGAACTGGAGACAGGAACGAGTACCACAAGGAACAAGGGTTCCCCGGACGAGCTGCCGAAGAAAACTTGGATACCGATGCTTAAGCCGCGGAGATAAGAGAGAGACTTGGAATTGCGAACAGAATAAACTCTCTCTTCTCTTAAGAAAAACGACAGCAAATATGGGTCTTTCAGAGAGCAATCGAACGAAAAAACTGACAAATAAACTGTTGACCAGCGGCTGAGGTATGGCAAAATAAAGGACGACCATGATCGTCGCTCATCTCACAGCAAACGCCCCATAGAAAGAGGCAACTTGTGATCTCTGTAAGTGAGGAAGCTGGAATAGGTGAGCAGAATGTATGCGGGGTTGTTCTGAGAATCCGACGGTGAAGTTACTTTACGATCCCACAAGGATGTGATTCCACAAAGGCTCCGACAGCGTCAACGAATCGTGTGAAAAGGAGTGAGCTGTACCGATAATATTCTTTCGAGCTTCTTCAGCGATTCGGCGAGTTCCTCATGCTATGTGCAAGGATATTTTCAAGCATATCTGGCTCGCGGTATATGATCAAACGAGACCCGAAAGATGAGAAACCGGACACAAGGCAGAGTAGAGAAGACAGCTGATCAGGTAGATCTCGAACATGCGGAAGAATGAACGGGCTTCTTTCATTAGACAGGAGATCTCTGATAGACGGTCCGCCCTACTGTTAGAGAGCTCGCGGTGATTCGGATTGGAGGGAGGAAGGACTCGCTGCAAACGTACGCGCCGCTCCAGACAACGTTTTTCAGCGAGGTCAAAGTACTCGTGGGCCTCATGACATGTCTACAAAGAGCGACATCCGGCGAAGATCAGGTTTCAAACTAAGAAGTTGTTTCCTTGACGAGAGTGTGAAATCTGAGCTCCATAAATATCACAACACCTCGATGTGACTAACGAAAAGTGAACACTCGATTGACGAGCCCACCAAGGTGTGGGTATACGGTGCTCGTTGCGAGTCAGGGGGACGCCTTTTCGAAAACGACGTTCGAGCCAATCGTGGGGACCCTCTCAGCCTCGAGAAGATCATAGGAAATGTCGAATCTCTGCTCCCATGGAAGCGATTTGGCAAATTTGAGCGCTTGAATCGAGCTGAACACTGCCTAAACACAGTGGTCCACTCGCGGGCCGCACTTTGCCCACCCCTGAGGTAGACGATCCGCATTGCACCGCTCGAGAAATCTCAAGGATCAGATTCCCACACGTGGGTCGGAAGATTCGGGGAGGTTTCAGCGAGCTGAACGACTTGGTATCCTATTGAGTGCGTTTCGTGAGAAAACCACGCACCGTGACGTTTAGAATATGGTGAGATAGTTGATCGTCGGTACACAGTCTGGCGAACAACCATCTGATGAGGAGAAATTATTGCACCCCGTCTCCGTGACGGCTTAGTGTATCATTCCTCATGGCAAATACGCATGATCCATCACTTGATGAATAATGCCTGACCTTCCCAGCTCTACTGATGTGCATTCGCTTCGTGTTAACGTAAGAATACTTTTTTGAGCCATGGCGACCGACCGAAGGAGTCGAATGCTTGATATCTGTTGAGTCCAGTTCCCATCTGTCGGAATCGACGCTGTGCATCGGCGAAGTTTGCGGACTGTGGAATTCGAAAGATAACTCCAGGAAACTCAGTCGCACATTCAGCTTGAGGCTCCCCAAGCTAAGCACCTCCATGAGCTGAGGTTCATCTTTCACGAGTTCAGCCTCTCTTTTCTGGTGTTGCAGGGATGTGATGATGATTTTCATCATCGTGGCAGTAGCGGCACCGGCATGCCTCGTTAAGAAAAAGGGAACTGGGGAAACTGGCGTCACGCAGGTGGCCTGTGTCTCTCTCACTGAGCCCCTGTATAGCATGTCACAATTTCCATGTGGATCCAATCGTTCATGCATGCAAACTACCAGATCCTCGATGTTAATGCAGGAAAAATATAGTATGGTATGTGTACTTCATTTTCGAGGGATAGGAGTACAATCTCGCCGCGTGCGAATCCGGTGTCGTTCATTCTCCTAGCCGCGCTAGTCAACCCGATAGAGACTGTCGATAGCCCCCGGAGGGTCCGCACGGTGGGTGACGTTGGCACGGTCAGTCGCTCTAGGAGGATCTGCCTGGCCGGTCGCTTCGGAGGGGTCGGTATTCTTGGTTTTTCTGGGGCGGTCGACACGCTTGATTTTTCTCGAGGGATGGGCATTCTCGCTTTCTCTTGAGGGGTCGCTATTTCCGATTTTCCTGGGGGTGTCGCCATTCTTGTTATTTCCTGAAGGGCTTGCCATTCCTAGTTTTTCTGGAGGGCTTGCCATTCTTAGTTTCCCTGAAGGGCCTGCCATTCTTGGTTTCTCTGAAGGGGTGGCCATTCTTTCTTCTGAGAGGGTGGTGAAGGGGGCCACATCGATGTCGATCGCTGTGAAATGGTGCGCAGCAATCGTGGCTCCAGAAGGGTTCACAGCATAGTCGGTCGCTGTCGGGGGTTCGGTATTGTCGCGAGCGAGCGATATAGTCAGAATCTTCCCGGGCTTCGTTACTATCGGATGGGTCGTAGGCTCCGGAGGAGTGTGTATAGTCGGAGGCTCTGGAGGAGAGGGCGTTGTCGGAGGCTCAGGGGGCGTTGGTATTGTCGGAGGCTCAGGGGGCGTTGGTATTGTCGGAGGCTCTGGAGGAGTGGGTATTGTCGGAGGCTCAGGGGGCGTTGGTATTGTCGGAGGCTCTTGAGGAGTGGGTATTGTCGGAGGCTCAGGGGGCGTTGGTATTGTCGGAGGCTCAGGGGGCGTTGGTATTGTCGGAGGCTCAGGGGGCGTTGGTATTGTCGGAGGCTCAGGGGGCGTTGGTATTGTCGGAGGCTCAGGGGGCGTTGGTATTGTCGGAGGCTCAAGGGGCGTCGGTATTGTCGGAGGCTCAGGGGGCGTCGGTATTGTCGGAGGCTCTGGAGGAGTGGGAATTGTCAGAGGCTCAGGGGGCGTTGGTATTGTCGGAGGCTCAGGGGGCGTTGGTATTGTCGGAGGCTCTGGAGGAGTGGGCATTGTCGGAGGCTCTGGAGGAGTGGGAATTGTCAGAGGCTCAGGGGGCGTTGGTATCGTCGGAGGCTCAGGGGGCATTGCTATCGTCGGAGGCTCAGGGGGCGTTGGTATCGTCGGAGGCTCAGGGGGCGTTGGTATCGTCGGAGGCTCAGGGGGCGTTGGTATTGTCGGAGGCTCAGGGGGCGTTGGTATTGTCGGAGGCTCAGGGGGCGTTGGTATTGTCGGAGGCTCAGGGGGCGTTGGTATCGTCGGAGGCTTTGGGGGCGTTGGTATTGTCGGAGGCTCTGGAGGAGTGGGTATTGTCGGAGGCTCAGGGGGCGTTGGTATTGTCGGAGGCTCTTGAGGAGTGGGTATTGTCGGAGGCTCTGGAGGAGTGGGTATTGTCGGAGGCTCAGGGGGCGTTGGTATTGTCGGAGGCTCAGGGGGCGTTGGTATTGTCGGAGGCTCAGGGGGCGTTGGTATTGTCGGAGGCTCAGGGGGCGTTGGTATTGTCAGAGGCTCAGGGGGCGTTGGTATTGTCGGAGGCTCAGGGGGCGTTGGTATTGTCAGAGGCTCAGGGGGCGTTGGTATTGTCGGAGGCTCAGGGGGCGTTGGTATTGTCGGAGGCTCAGGGGGAGTGGGCATTGTCGGAGGCTCTGGAGGAGTGGGAATTGTCAGAGGCTCAGGGGGCGTTGGTATCGTCGGAGGCTCAGGGGGCATTGCTATCGTCGGAGGCTCAGGGGGCGTTGGTATTGTCGGAGGCTCAGGGGGCGTTGGTATTGTCGGAGGCTCAGGGGGCGTTGGTATTGTCGGAGGCTCAGGGGGCGTTGGTATTGTCGGAGGCTTAGGGGGCGTTGGTATTGTCGGAGGCTCAGGGGGCGTTGGTATCGTCGGAGGCTCAGGGGGCGTTGGTATTGTCGGAGGCTCAGGGGGCGTTGGTATTGTCGGAGGCTCAGGGGGCGTTGGTATTGTCGGAGGCTCAGGGGGCGTTGGTATTGTCGGAGGCTCAGGGGGCGTTGGTATTGTCGGAGGCTCAGGGGGCGTTGGTATTGTCGGAGGCTCAGGGGGCGTTGGTATTGTCGGAGGCTCAGGGGGCGTTGGTATCGTCGGAGGCTCAGGGGGCGTTGGTATCGTCCGAGGCTCAGGGGGCATTGCTATCGTCGGAGGCTCAGGGGGCGTTGGTATTGTTGGAGGTTCAGGGGGCGTTGGTATTGTCGGAGGCTCAGGGGGCGTTGGTATTGTCGGAGGCTCAGGGGGCGTTGGTATTGTCGGAGGCTCAGGGGGCGTTGGTATTGTCGGAGGCTCAGGGGGCGTTGGTATTGTCGGAGGCTCAGGGGGCGTTGGTATTGTCGGAGGCTCAGGGGGCGTTGGTATTGTCGGAGGCTCAGGGGGCGTTGGTATTGTCGGAGGCTCAGGGGGCGTTGGTATCGTCGGAGGCTCAGGGGGCGTTGGTATCGTCCGAGGCTCAGGGGGCATTGCTATCGTCGGAGGCTCAGGGGGCGTTGGTATTGTTGGAGGTTCAGGGGGCGTTGGTATTGTCGGAGGCTCAGGGGGCGTTGGTATTGTCGGAGGCTCAGGGGGCGTTGGTATTGTCGGAGGCTCAGGGGGCGTTGGTATTGTCGGAGGCTCAGGGGGCGTTGGTATTGTCGGAGGCTCAGGGGGCGTTGGTATTGTCGGAGGCTCAGGGGGCGTTGGTATTGTGGGAGGCTCAGGGGGCGTTGGTATTGTCGGAGGCTCAGGGGGCGTTGGTATTGTCGGAGGCTCAGGGGGCGTTCGTATTGTCGGAGGCTCAGGGGGCGTTGGTATTGTCGGAGGCTCAGGGGGCGTTGGTATTGTCGGAGGCTCTGGAGGAGTGGGCATTGTCGGAGGCTCAGGGGGCGTTGGTAATGTTGGCCGCTCAGGGGGCGTTGGTAATGTTGGCAGCTCAGGGGGCGTGGGTATAGTCGGACGGTACGGGGGAGTGGGTATAGTCGGAGGGTGCGGAGGAGTGGGTATAGTCGGAGGCTCTGGAGGAGTGGGCATTGTCGGAGGCTCTGGAGGAGTGGGCATTGTCGGAGGCTCTGGGGGCGTTGGTATTGTTGGAGGCTCAGGGAGCGTTGGTATTGTCGGAGGCTCAGGGGGCGTTGGTATTGTCGGAGGTTCAGGGGGCGTTGGTATTGTCGGAGGCTCAGGGGGCGTTGGTATTGTGGGAGGCTCAGGGGGCGTTGGTATTGTCGGAGGCTCTGGAGGAGAGGGCATTGTCGGAGGCTCTGGAGGAGTGGGCATTGTCGGAGGCTCTGGAGGAGTGGGCATTGTCGGAGGCTCTGGAGGAGTGGGCATTGTCAGAGGCTCAGGGGGCGTTGGTATTGTTGGCAGCTCGGGGGGCGTGGGTACAGTCGGACGGTACGGGGGAATGGGTATAGTCGGAGGGTGCGGGGGAGTGGGTATAGTCGGAGGGTGCGGGGGAGTGGGTATAGTCGAAGGGTCCAGAGGAGTGGGTATGGTCAGAGGATCCGGAGCAAAGAGTATAGTTGGAGGCTCGGGAGGCGTGGGCATAGTTGGAGGCCCAAGCAGCATAGTTGGTGGCCCTGGGTCGTCGGTCCCGTGGGCATGATGGGCGGTTTTGTAGGGGTCGGTACCGTCGAGGGTGTCGTAACTGTCGAAGTCATTGAGGGGATCGGGACTGTCGAAGTCATTGAGGGGATCGGGACTGTCTAACCATTCGGAGCCATCAGCAGTGCCGGAGGCGTTGGACCTATCAGCTCTGCCAGATGCTTCGAACCCATCAGCACTGTCGGACTCGTTGAAGAAGTAAGCACGGTCGGCGGCATACGTCCAGTCGTCGGACTGGGATCGATTGGCATTGTTGGAAGCGTTGAGAGCGGTAGGCCTAGTTTGGAGCTCCCGAATCTCCGACACAGCTGAAAACCCGCGTGAAGCCGGCGCAGTTGGAGCCTTTAGGCGTACTGCCACAGCGAGGGACGTCGGAGGGTTAAGTAGTGTCGGATGCGCGGGCATGCCTAGAACAGTGCCGAAGAAGAACACGAAGGGTCGAACTGCGGAAGCGCAAGTCGGTTACTCTCTCGACCTCAGGAATCGTGAATAGATAGAAGCTCAGGTGCTGTGCTCGAGGTTTCACGAATCTTTGAGGAATCGGAGGAACCTTCGGGGGAAATCGATCGGTTGAGGATTTCCTAATTCCCACTCACCGAATTTCATGTTGAGTCAAGCTGCTCGAGGTGTTGCTCGAGTCATGTTGCGAGCGTAATTTTAGAATGACGAGTTGTCACGAGCGTCCCCTTATAAGGAGGACTTTCGGCCTATTGAGGGCTCGTAAATTGCTCGCTCCGTGTCTGCTGCATATAGGCTCGTCTCAATAGCGAGAGCTTTGTTTCCTACACTGCATATTCAGACGATGCCTGTCACGGAACATGGGAATGGTCTGACTATGATCTAGATTATGGGAAAACTACATTCAAAACGATGATTATGGGTACGAAAATCCCTAGATTGAGCGCAATCGGATCGCACAATGTGCTCATGGTCATTATCAGGTACTTCGAGCAGCTCTGATGAAATTGCGACCCGAAGATCACCCATACTCAGTCACTTTCCGTCGCTCATCGAAGTGATTTTTGTCCCTGAATCCGGACGATGATTGCGATTCCGATTCCGGTTCTTCAGATTGAGGCAACCGAAAATTTTCGCAGCTCCTTGTCTCGCGAATACCATCCTGGATGCGCGAAGAGGAGGAGCGATGTGAGCAGATCCTAAAGAACGTCTGCAAGGGGGCGGAAGGGGCAGTTCCGTTACAATCATTCGGAATCGATTGAGTCATCCTACAACGTGTTGTGAATAGTGGCTCCGTTGATGGGTTCAGGAATTGGATTTCACTCACAGGATGAGAACAGCTTCCCGAGTGTAGAGCAGGAACTTGATTGCCCTCGTCGTTGAAATCACCAACCATATGCCGATCGCTTAGCCAGAGGCACTCGGTCCGATCAACCGATCCCGATGGCCACGACATCAATGGTTGTCGGCAGGACCCGAGCGGCCTCCGCAGGCGACGGCGCCTAGGTTGACATCGTCACGGCGGCTCTGCTCGACCTGCTTCGAAAGAATGCTCCCGTGGCCGACACGGAACACAGGGCCGAGATGGGAACTGCAGATTCCGCCGCAGGGAATCTTGACTTTTTTTCGAACGGCCCTTTGCTCTTTGATAGGCGTGGCCAGGACATCTCCTGGGAGGGACGGCCGAGAGATATTCCCGTCTGCCAAGCTTCCACACATACTGTGCCACCCTCAAGAAACCTTTCCTGCATCATCTCTCAAATCATGGAGAATCCAGGGGATCGATCCATTCATGGAGTCCAATGTAAACAGTGGAATATGGAGGCATCGGGTGGAACTTATTATTCCTACATCGAACATGATCGGTGCATCCATGGCTGTCAACAACAACGAAAAAACTCTCGTTCGAGTCAGAAACAAGGCGTCGATGTTTTCGTTCCCAATGTAGTTCGGGATCTATGGTCTTCGACGATCGCCATTATCATATGGTACTGGGTGCGTGCAAAAGTTCTGAGCGCTAAACTTTGACAACTCATAACTCGGCTTCCGGAGGGGTAGAAAGATTATGAAATACTTCAAATATGCGGAATCCAGTCAGCTTTCCCGACAGCAGAGTTCCCGACCACCTAGTGGCAGAGATAGGAGTGTTTAAGACAAATCACCTCATAACCAGAGAGCGCGACGCAGATCTTTCTCTGATATCCGGAGGCATCTCACCCCGACTTTTTCGGGAAAAAAAAGACCCTAGGAAATTATGGTCGAATCGACGCCGGGATCACCTCCGTAGACCCTAAAAAGAATGGTCAGATCGGCTCTGGATGATCTGCTTAGTCAAGGAGGGGGACTGCGGATTTGCGGCTCGAATCGACCCATTTCTGTTACAAGATCACGAGAGGAGTTTCTGAGGCTCATGATTTTCGGGACGCAATACCTAATCCAAGTCCATGGGGCTCTCCCTCAACATCCAATCAATCAAATATGCATGAGCGATTGGGCTCTCTGTGCGTGACGGAGAAATGTCCCATCAGAGTCTGTTCTCTCTTCTTCCTCGCGAGATTCCTGTTACAGATTCCATTGGTGAGACTCGACCGAACAGTAGCACTGGAAATCATCGTCAATTTACTTTCGTCGCCACCAAGTGTACAATCATGACAGCCATGCGATACAAAGTTCGATCGAATAGTTTCGGACATCAGACTTCTCTTATATTACACACCGATCGTATTTTGCTTCCAATCGTCGGAAAATCATCATTTCAAGTAGAAAATGTCGGATGTGAATCGGGACGTGGCAGCAGCAACCGGATCGAACCATGGAGATTGGTCAGGTGAAGATTGTTTGCGTTGGTGCTCGAACTCGGCACGTCAGTGTAATGAGCGACCCACGATGCCGAGGTCAGCATGCCGATTCTCAGGTTCTGAAGATTCACGAGTTCACCACGCGAGCGAGTCTCGTACTCTACGTCCCTCGCTGCGGGAACCCTCAATGTTCTGAAGAAGGAGCTGGCGCTCTCGATGCAATGATCCGGGCGGAGCGTTGTACTCACAACCCGGAAGGATTCAGGGATCGGGGTAAATCGCCACGAGACCGGATCGGGACGGATCTGAAATGCTTTCATCATCAGCCCTACAAGACCAGCTATTACTCCAAGTGACCGTCCGCCAGAAGAGTGTGAGCAGTTTTTCTCTGCAGACTCTGATCGGGTTCATACCGAACCACTGCCTCGACCTGATACGACTCTCGTTTCCGTGTTTGAATCAACGTAATCCTCAAATGCTCAGCGAAAAACGCAAAAAATTACTTCGGGAACGGGTCGCTCACTGCACGGCGCGCGGTTGCTGAGCAAACAGTACCGGAAACCCGCAGAATAGCGAGGAAACCGAACAAAGTGGGATCAATCCGGATCAACTCATTTGTTGAACTATGCGCCGGTGGCCTTCCATTCCCCGAATCTGACCTGACAGAGAACTAATCAGTTTTCGCTCGCTGACTCCCGAGATCGCTACGATTCAAAGTCCCAAGTCATCGAGTGCACCTAGAAAGCCCGCATCGGAGTGGTCTTGAGTGCCGTTCCCAGAACATTGAGACTGGTGGTTTCAGGGAGTAATTCTGGCACTATCATTTGTGTAACAGAGAGCACTTCGTACACGCCCAGTTGCCATGGGAGAGTTGTGACCGTCTCTTTGAGTTCTCTGCCACCCATCCTTAGGTACAAACTTGATTGGAGAAGAATATCTCGAAACAGTCATTCAAGAGAAACTATCGACAGACGTGATTGGGGAAAAGTGTGTACTGAGAGCTAGAGAAAATGAGCGGAGGCATGGTTCTTTCTGAGCAGCGTCCAATTCGAGGGCTTTGACGAGTGGATAGGTCGCCGCTCACTTGGAAGTAGCAGGAGAGCTACTGAAGGGAGATGCTGTAGAATATGACCATTTATTCCTTGGAATCGGAATGTGCACCATCGAAGGAGGGAGTTCAGACCGTGGAGAGGCAAATACCTGGCGGACGACACCATTCGGGGCAGAGGAAAAATTCTCTCGAATCCAGGAAAGCGCGATCCCTCGGATAAATTTGACAGGGAGGGGAAAACAGTCGAATTCGCCAGAATGGTTAACAGATCTGCGGAAAGGTGGCTTTGGAGAGCCAAACAGATGCAGCCTCTCCAATATGAGAGGTTTCCATTCGGATAACTCATCATTCCAAAATGAACGCCTCACCAGCAACGATGCCATCGACAAGAGCGAAGGATGGTCTCGCGATATATGGCTCAATGACGCTCGAGGAAAGGAGCCGGGTGAACCCAGAGCGATTGTGCGGAGTTGAAGAGCTAAAGCCCTCGAGAGGAATAAAATTGGGAAGAAGGAAATCTCGGTAGAATCGGAAGGGACACCGACCACCTGGTAGAGGGACAGGTCCTGCAAGTGCGAATGGTAGATGTCACGGAATAGCTGACCAAGAACAGTTCCATTCCGAGGAACACCTGGAGGCCCCACCCAATGCCAGGGGAAGGACGACTCGCCGTGACACGGGGTTGCAACAATGGGCGAGGGGATCCAGAGTGGGGTCAAGAAACCAGCCCAACCATCTACGACCGACGAGACACGGTACGCGGAGGGTGCGGGGACAGAAACAGTCTTTCCCGGAACCGCGAGCCTGGATTATAGAATTCAAAAAGACGAGGAAAGAAACATAGGATCGTGGACAAATTCCATGTTGTGAACGTCATAATAGGCTCCAAGCGAGGATTCGAAATAGCTGCCCTCATCCTGGGGGGAACGAGATGAGAGTGAATGGGACAATCTAATTGGCGAGAACTCTTCAGGGGAAGAAGACGAAAAAAACCGATACTACGGAAATCATTCCAAAGAATGAAACCTGGTCGACGAGAGATCAAGTTCCACCGAGCATACCGGGGCGTGATTGGGGAGCTGGTAACAGGACTGGCATGACAGAGAGGAATGCAGAGGCAGGAGTGGGTATTCTCATGCCGAACGAGATTAGTTAGCAACTGTCTCCCAGATATGGCAGAGACTTTGCAGCTGGTAGAATTGAGATAGGATTGGCAGAATTGCCCTCTCATATTAGAACGTCAGATTGCGTACAGATACGCTGACGCAGGACGAAAGAGGACAAACCCATGTCATTGTGGCCGGAGATATGTATGCACATATGGCTCAAGTCGTCAAGGGCTGGCTGCTGACAAATTTCGCGAGTCAGAAGGGGCTGAGAACAGCCTCGAATCAGAGGGACGCGGGAAACCCCACTGGCAAATGAGGGGAAGTGGAACCGAATGGGAGGAGAAAACGGAAAACAAAAGGGGACATAATCAGGGTCACCGGAGAAACACTCAAGGAGACTATCATGAAGAATACAGAGAAAAATCGAACTCAACGAGACATGTCCTGTTCCAACTAGGGAAATCTCCAGGTGGATCGAAAAGAAGAAACGTTTGAACAAAGAGTGGAAGGGGACGAAAGAAGAGGGGGAGACGGAAACGGACGGTGGAGTTTGATCAGCGGTGGCATTTGATAAAATTCAGCACCGAATTTACGAACGGGTCGAGATAGGACTGTTCCGACGGAATGTATACGACCATATCATCAGGGCACCAAGAGAACAGAGAGCGAAACGCTTCTGGAAATAAGCCCGGAGGAAGATGGGGAAAGCTAAAAATGGGTGTGCGCGGCTGATGAACTCGGCCAGGACATCGCGAATGGTAGAATTAAATCACACCTTACGGATGTGCTTGGAACAGTTCTCGACTGCGGAAATTCGAGTGAGAAGAAACGAACCGAGTGACATCACCATGCCACAGGGGTCACATCTACCCATCGATGCACAGGTTCTGGAGGAAGCGAGCGGGATTGGTCCAATTGTGTGCTCCAATCCATCGGAATGACAAGCTATGAATACACAGCCCGAGTGTTCGCTGCCGTAACGTAAGTATGTATCAGGACTAGACTTCAATTCCCGCAATACGGAGTACGGAAATTCTTAGCCTCGGAAGCATTGACGATAGAGCACAAAGACCTTGAGTGAAATTGTTCACCGCAATGAGCTTTAAAACATCGCTTCGTCGTTTTCACTTTTTCCTCCAACTCCCTCACGGTGCTAGATAGATGAAAATGATGAAGAGCTTTTTTGTCTGCCTCACTTTTCTGAACGATTTCGGTCATGACAATTTTCCGTCTATTCGCAACGATTCTGCCGGAAACTCGAAAAAACGTGGGCTCCACAACTGGGCTCATAAGACTAAGTGCGATAATCGGACTTGGAATTTTTGAGAACTCTCGCGAGAGTTTCCCTCATTTGTATCGGAACGAGTTGAGATAGACGGAAAAGTCTCATAACCGAAATTGTTCAGCACGAAGAGGTGGACAAAGAAGCTCTTCATCATTTTCCCCTATCTAGCACCGTAAGGGATGGAGAGGAAAAAGTGAAAACAACGAAGCAATGTTTTAAAGCTCATTGCGGTGAACAATTTCACTCAAAGACTTTTTCGTCTATATTCAATGCTTCTAAGGCTAAGAATTTCCGTACTCCGTAATACGGAAATTGATGTCTGATCAGGACCGGTTCCGGCAGAACGGCCCAAAAGCAGAGTGAAACTGCTACCGAGGGCGAACTCGAAAGGAAGAAAGGACGACGATATCTAGTTTCAATTACAGAGTATCTGCACTGTTCTGGGCCAAAGGAATCCACAATTGGATGGAATATGATCGGATCCTAGAAGAGATGCAGCGCGGTTTCAGGAAAGACAGGAGAGTTGACGACTGCATTCTGATCCTAGCATCGGCGTTTGAACTTACTGGGCGGGTAAAATCCAGATCGTTCAAGGGAGATGCTGGAGGGAGAAACCCCTAGACAGGGTTCAATTCAGCTCCTGCACAGGGACCATGAGATGACCCTTTGGTATGGCGCATATATGTCTGAAAAATTGGTGCTCGGCCGATCACTCCGATCAAGTAGCAAAATAAGAAACTTCCTTCAAGATAAAGAAAACGTCTAGGAGGCAAGAGCAGAAGAAATGAACAGGCGAATAAACGCGAAACCGAGAGGTCTGAAATAACTGACTTCTATGGAAAAGCACAATGGTTCCGGCACCAGCATATGCCTATTCGGTGATACCGATGCCCGCTGAACGGCCCGAAAATCTGCAACGCAAAGCAGACGATCGGCCTCGGCACCACCGAACTCGAACACTGCTTCGAATATAAAGAGGGAGAATCTGCATAGTCGTTCTTCGAGGCACGCGACCCGAAAGCGATACTCGGCGATAAGTTCAGCCAGGATGAGCGGAATGAGGTAGGCCAGGTAACACAACGCGATCCACATGATGCTGGAGACACCGATAACAGAAACCGCACTGGAGGAAAGAATAATTGGTTGCACCAGGACTGAATGACTTCAGGATCAGGTCGTTCGCTCTCGGAAGCAAAGGATACCTTTCAACGTCACGCTTACGATTCGAACTGGCTCCACCCAGAACTATATCGCCTCTGATTGAGACGGAGCGCGTCCATGCTCGATGAAATAATTCGTATATTCAATGTTATTCCGGAAGATCTACCGTTTTGGCGGTATCGGTGATGATTCGAGCTCAGTGACATCAACAGTGGGAGAGTGACTGAGACATGGAAGAAGGGATCGGACTCCTTCCCAGCAACGGAAGTGTTGAGAATTATTGACATCCTCCATGGCGGAGGCCCAAACGATCGATGAAGCTGTTGCATTCGTGTTCCGGATTCGAAGCCTATCATGAAATAAATTACCATATTTTGTCCGGTCAATTCACACGAATTTTAGGCACATCTTCCAGTCGACATCTCCGTGCTCGAATCGCCATTTTGCATGGGACAGCTGAGCTGAGTAGCTGAGAATCAAAAAATTATTCCCGCGTTCGACGCCATGACCTCGTCAATGGATGGGGAGATTGTTGTCACCACTGCCCTCTGCATCTTTAGCACCGATTGGGCATTGAGAGGAATCCTCGGCGACGACTGGTTTGACGGGTTCCACTGCACCCTCAGGATCAGCGTGGTCTCCTGGCTCGTCCTCTGACGATTTTTCTGTATCCGCGATACTCTTGAAAAACTTGATGATTTTCTCCATGAATTCAATTAGAGCCTTCTTGAAGGCTTCGAGGCCACTCTCTCCGTCAGTTTTCTTCTCATCTGATTTTTCTGGATCCAACGAATCAACAACAACGTCGCCCTCTTCGATGCTTTCCGCCCGGTCCGGTTTTGGAGCTTCTGTGGGGAGCGCTCGCTCTTCGCTCTGTGCGTTTCCGACAGGCTTGTCCTCTTCTGTCGCATCCACAGCTAGAACCATTGCAAGGCACAGCAGGAACGCTAGTGCTACAAATGGGGCCTATTGAGAACTCTATGCGTGGAAAATATGGATGTCAATAAGGAGATCTCCTACATTTCGGAGTCGACGAACGCTGGAATTTCAGACAGGGGAGGAACGACGCCATCACGAGATTCGCAGCGTCGTTAAGAATGACTCACCAATTTTCATCTCGCCACCAAGCTTTGGAAGAAGTTCACGAATGAACGAATTCGATTCCTTTTATACCCACAACAAAACCCCTCGAATCGACAGACTTCGATCCATCCTCAAAGTTCGCAAAACTCACTACAGACATTGACAGCTCATCTTTGATTCTACTGGAGAAAGTTCCCTCCCTTATATCAATTCGCACTACCGATATTTCGTGTTTCTGAGCTCTCCGCTGGTGCGCGGAAGCCAACTATGCCTGGCGTCTGCAATATTCACCGCTCGTATCCGAGGGAATCCTTTCGATTGGGAATGACGTTGAATCGTCACCTACATCGAGATTTAGGCCCCGATATCTTCCGGTCACAATCTCTCCCCTAAGGATGCTGGTGAAGACTATTTTCCCCATTTCATGGCATTTTCGGGAGAAGTCGGAGAATTACTCGACAACGATGTCACGTACTCAGACGAAGTTTATGTAGCTGTTTGTGCGACGGTTTTCCCACTCTGTTGGAGTCACCCAGTAACGCGCGGAAGATTTCTTCTGATGTGCGATTCTGTGCTTCGAAGTGGACGTCTCTCGCAGATTCACCTGAGGGAGCCGCCAAGAAATGTTGGGATTCCACCACGTGAGTTTTCAGCACTGGGACTGAAGAGAAAGCCGAGCCTTCAACGAGGATCCACGCGTATGGATGACTAATCGCGAACGGAAGCCGAATGCAGAGGCGAATGATTCTATGTTGGTAGTTACGAAAGTGCTTTTAGGGTTTAACGCCCGCCTAGGATATCTCAGACGCAGTCTCTGTGAGCGGATGGCTTCCTGGTGCCTATAATCCCCGACACCGCGACGCGGCGCATTAGGCCGATGGAGATTCCTGCGAAAGATAGGAAATCGGCTCAGAACCCCCCCCCCCCTAAAACGTGTGTTCTTCACTGTTCTCCTCGTCATACTTCGAACCCTCGAAGCAGATTTCCTTCGGGAACACGTGCTATTCCGCGGTCGTGTTACATATTCTCCTGACAATACGAAGTACTCGCGTACTCGAACCTGAATGCCCCGCATGATATGAAATCGAGCGTCCGGTTGTCTGCCTGTGTGTTCGCGACGTACTCCAACCCCGAGGTACCGTTCGGAATGAGCCCTGCTGCATGGTCCAGTGCACGTCATCGAGACAGACGTGGGACATCCCCTACATGCCCTCTCCTCATCCCCCTCCCCCCAGAACCCCGGTCAAATGGCACGTAGTCTCATTTAAGTCATAATTTCGAAGTCAATCGTCCCGATTTCTATCATCGGTGACGAAAACCCTGGAGAAACTCCAAGTCGGCTCTTTCCATCGACCACGCTCTTTCGGTTACCTCCTTCGTTGAGCTTTCTCGATCAGGAGAGCTTTTCATCAGGATGTCTCGTACCCATTCGCTACAACGGAAGCTCCACTTTCTACGGTGGGCTCCATGCTGGTGCGATTCATGTCTCATAAGAGCCCAGCCTGCATCGATCTCACAAGACTCCAGGTCCACCAACACCTAAACCTGTTCATCTCCTCTATAGCGATCATTCGAGATTCCGACTGCGCCGCTGTGAGCCTCTCACAGGATATGGAAAAAGCCGGATCGCCGCTTTGGGGGCGATTTGATCATTCAATACCTTGGAGTTCTAAGAAGACAGAATGTATGATCCTTCATCGTACGGACAGATCGAGAATTCCGAGCGTCCGACAGCGCTGATAGAGGATGACAGCAGAAAATGACCTCGCGTCGAAAACGACGGTAGGCTGCGAATCAATCAGGACAATGATGGATCCTCTGTGTGTCGCCGGAAACTATGGCGCACGGGAGCTGCGACATCGTAGAAGCCTGTGTCAGTGCTGAGCTCAGGCTGACAGCTGAGTCAACACCCCTGCTTGATACCGATTTCTAGGATTCCTTCCTCCCTCGTGGAATAAAATTTACCTCTGGGAAATGTGTCTCACCCTACTCACAGGAGTACATTCTATCGAGCGCCTGGTGCTCGCTCGAGGAACCCTGACTAAAAATGGGGATACGGCTGAAAAACCAAGCAAAAATTCTTCGCGGTGATAAACTTCGCCACGATTTCAGAATACGCTGATCGGAAACTCCGACATTGTGATCATGAGAGAGGAACCCGAATACGGTGCTGACTTTCGCTCCACCGGACGCTCTGTTCAGAAGTTGTGTCGGATAAAAAGGGTGCGTTCATACTGCGCGACAAAGTGCAGAGTGATAATTTACGGGGCATTCGAATGAGGTCGGGAATCCTCTGAAGCTTTCGACTCTTGGTCATCACTTCGTGAGGATTGATCGGATAGCCGGGAAACGCCGGAAGACGACCGATCGAGTTTTGACCGTTATGATTCAATGCGGAGAAGAGTTTGTCTTCTTGCCATCGAACAGGACGAGCATTGCTCCAGAGCTCGGGACGGTTGAGCGATCGTATCAGCCTGCGGGAGGAAACGTTCAAGTTTCAGCGATTCTCACGCAAATACGATCGCTCGCCTCTTCCCGCGCTCTGAAACAAGGAAACGAGAGTATTTTCCAACACGCTCTCGAAGGATGAATTACCTACCGATCGACGCGAAGGGAAATTCATTTCATAGATAGTTGAGATCGCGTCGCCTCCTCACGGAGCACTGTGACGGGGAGCGAACCCTAGCGTTTGCTGTCACAACGGATGTAATCAGTATGAGTAATACACGCCCACGAGCCAAAAAAGTTTTCAACTTGAAAGTTGATCGGATACGTTTCGAGAATTCTCTTGACAACCCTATTTTGCAAGTTGAGCAAGACAGTCGAGTTTCCTCGCGTCTGTGGCCCTCCGATTCAGACGTTACCACCACCAGCTTCTGTCAGCTTTTGACAGACAGCGATAAACAGCTGTAGGGGATACTGGACGATCTCGAGCAATGCCTTCCTGGTGCTCTTCAGATCCATATCATTGGGCATCTGAATCAAGACCATCATTGAAACGAGATGAAACAGATTCAGGGAGCCCACAACATACTCGATAATGACTTATCATGGAAACAACGCAAGAAGGTGAGCTAGCATGGGGTGGAATGTCCAATTCCATCGCGAAAATGGTATGTATCGACGGAAACTATGAGAGAAATCTGCAGAGCAACTTTTGAATCCCAAAACGAGCTCTGAAATTCGAAACAGTGGGGTGGGGACTATATGAACCTTCGCATGGAAATCCACAAAAGAGACGAGGGTCCTCCGGTCGATGGCTGAAAGACACCCGTTAATGCCGGCCATCAGTTCGCGGGGAAGAGGAAGGAAGCTAGAGGATGCAACAAATAACCGAATTCCTCGGGAAGAAGTGGGGGCAAACACAAAAGCGCCTCGCAGTGAGACTACAATCTTGTATGGTCAGCACGCTTCCGACCTTCATCCATCGCGGCGTTCATATTAGGCAGATTACTGAACAGACAACAACGAGTTCCTGAACACTTTGCGTTTTCCGCGGGTCGTGTACAGGAGCAAAAACTCGATCTAGAACAGGTCAGAAAGTTCTGGATGAAGCGCGCCTCGAATTCATTCCATACACAGAAAAGTCTGGAGTACCACTGATCCTCGGCTCGCAAGCTGCGCTTCATTTTCCTGTAAATTTCAGCGCTCAGCCCGAAAGTTCCGGAGCCTGGGAGTTCAGGTGATTTTTCTTAATTATCCCTTCATCGCAAGCAATCGATGCTGGGCGATTGATGGGATAATTTCGAAAAATCACCTGAACTCCCAGGCTCCACTCATAACCGATCGAGACTCAACTCGACTACGCTCATTGTTTTCGAATCCTTCAGAGTTGGACAAAGTGCACCCATCTCTGTTTAGTTTCAGGGACCGATCCCGCCTGAGTCGATGGCATCGCGTCATTTCGGTCGCTGTTGACACATAAACGAAGTTTTCTCCATTTACCGTCTTTTCGGTGATCTCAAATAGAGAGCTTGAGCGACCGAAACTTTCTGTAGTCTCGATCACCTACAGAAATCATCAGACGGGGCCATTGCAATTTTTATTCATGTCAGCCTGTTTTGATCTCAGAAAGTCGCGATCCGAATGGGAGGCATTAAGTTCCATATTGAAGGCTCGGCTCAAGCGACTGTATCCGACGGCGCAGCGGCGGGGTCCGCTCGCGGGGACGAAGACGCATCAGGCGAAACTGGGGTGGAAGGAGGCGAAACTGGAGTGGACGGGGACGATTCCCCTTCATCGCCGTGTTGGCCATGATGCTCGTGATGGCGACGGGCAAGCATCGCGTCGAACACACAAACCAGAAGAACGAAAGCTATAATACAGGGATGACGTATTAGTAGCGAGAGCATTCTCCATCTTTAAAACATGAGGATGGAGTTGGCTTACCCAGAAGTCCCTTCATGATCAGTCCGGATGTTCAGAGGTTCAACGTCGACGCCTTTATATGATCCTTAATGTCACAGTGCAATTACGCAGATCATATTCCCGCAGCAGCGGACGGTGAATTATCCGATCGATCGAAGAGCCCGACATATGGGATCATCTGATGCTGTTTTGGTCCCGGACCATAATTGTCGTTCATTAACCGACGATCCTCGAGAAAGGTCTGTGACGCAATTTCTGGTTCGTTCGTTGGGGCGGCCCTCGAGTTCGTGATGCTTCTCCTCATCATATTGCTTCCGTGCTACGGGTACGAGCATTGTACGTGATATCTGCTCCAAAGCGTCCGAGAAAAACGAGTTCCCGAAGATATGCCAATTTCCGGGGCCGGGTGACGAGACGGAGCGAGATTTATGGGTGAGCAGAATGAGTCTTTCGGATCCATGGGCTCGAATGCATTGCTCGAAGACTCTCAAATCGGTTCGTACTCTGAACAAAGTGGAAGCGCGGACGAGCATCGAGAGCTGACAAGATAGACATTGATGAACGGCATGGTGAGCATTGCGGAGCTCTGTAGTTATGTCCTCCATGGAACATCGTTAACGCCGAGAAGACGAGTCTCTTACACGAAAAGTTGCGCAGTCGACAGCTCATTTCTAAATTAAGGAGTGCCGTAGAGCAGAGCAGAGCAAGGATCATTTCACAATGCTCTCCTGTGCGTACCATGATGGCAACGGATGGTTATCGGACGTTGCAGAACCCCGCGATCATCCGGGAAACGAGATCCATCATCGTCGAGCAACTTGGTTGTCACTTCTGATCCAAGAAGCTCGGATTAACACTTCCATTGAGGTCGATCTTCAGCTGGACATCATCAAAGTTCGAGTTGAGCCCAAGGAAAAGGGTAACCACAACCTAAGACAGAAGTATGAGAAAATCTCTGTTGCACTCCGAGTCAGGAAAACTGAAATAACTGTGCATGTCGCCCGTAAAAAACGGCCTCGCCCAATCGTCTGCATCATCGCCGTTTGGTTCTTGTTCGCTATCGCTTCTCTACAAGCGAACTCGTTCAGAAAGATTGAATTCCCTCTGAATCTAGATATTCCAACTCATAGCTTGAAACTTTTTCTCCAACTTGGAGCATCAAATTTTCTGGAAAGCGAGAACTGACTGTAGATCGAGAGACCGGAGCCGGTTCCTTCCTCCTTTCGGATTAAAAAACACGAAGGCGTCTGCTCCACCTCCGAATCCCGTTGGCATAACTCCCATATACCTAGAATGGTGTGCTGATCGATTTCATTGAGTGCCCGATCTCGATAGATTTCGAGTACCCAAGCGAGGTCTCGGATGCTTCCGACATTCAGCGACACCGAATCGTTCTAGAAATTCCTCCATGGACGGTGTCGCTTCTGTTTGTCGCATTCTCTTGGAATCTCCGCTTCGGAGAGAGACACTTAGGATGAGTCACGGAAGAAGATAGCGCTAGGAAGGAGAAGATTGACCAGAGAGGGAAAGACAACGAGTAAGGTGCGACTGTGAGGGATTCAGAAGTAAAAGACAGATCGAAAATCTAGGTCCCCGGTCCCTCACAGCGGAGATATGAGGGTTTTAGTGGATCCACCACACTGCCAGGACAAAGGAATCATCCCATCCCTGGTGTCCGCAGGGATATCCTCAACTCCACGTTGAAAAAATGAAAAAAAAAGGATGAGTCACGGACGAGAAGAAACATGAGATACATGTGGATACACATGGTAGGTTTAGACCCTTTCTCTTCGATTCGTAGGTTCCCGGAATCGCGCCGCCCAAGGACGATCAAATCACTGAGCATAGGATGAGAAGCTGTCGTGAGGGAGTTCGGAGATTCTCGGAGGTATGCTCCTAGAAAAGAGCAAAGAGATTCGTGACAGATCGCTGCAACGAATCGCTCTACAAGGTCAGCTCCTTTCACATGAATACCGAAGAATTGTGAATCGGCGTGAATTGTGAATTATTTCAGAGAATTCGCTATTTTTTTCCAATAGAACACATATTTCTCGAGTTCAGTCCGTAACACGAGATCCGGAACTACCGTGTAAATGAAACGCTTGTTCGAACAACGAGCGTGGACATCTTTATCGAACTGGGGAAAGACACGCAGGAAATACAACTTCTTGACTCACTGTCAGCTCTGAATGAGCCATCGACTTATTGCCTCCGTGTCCTGCTTTCCGTCGCGTCCGCATCCCAAAGCTCCGCTGGTTGAGCTCAAGCCCGGAGTGTTTGAGTCGATCGATGTTCACTCCTAGACATGCTGCAGAATACAATCCGCGCCCAGCTGAGCGTTCGGCTAAGCTCAATATATCCCGTTAGGCTATCAGGGCCTGTGTCCTTGTCGTATGATGCAACGGGAAAACACTTTAGTGATTCGGCGTCTGGCGGGAATTTCGGCCCAATTTAGTGCTCTCTAATTCGCCCTGAACACTCAAAAGTGCAC
The DNA here is from genome assembly GCA_037576195.1 of Phytoseiulus persimilis. Lineage (NCBI taxonomy): Eukaryota > Metazoa > Arthropoda > Arachnida > Mesostigmata > Phytoseiidae > Phytoseiulus > Phytoseiulus persimilis. The sequence goes on from CM075104.1 coordinate 12,328,702, forward strand.
AAGGGCTCATTCCGAGGGTATGCGCATCCGTAAGCCTGTCTGGTTCGGAATTTTTTCCCCGAACTAGCTTCGAGAAACCGTCTCAAAAAACGCCCCGCCATCACTCTGATACAGTGGACTGTCTGCGACAAAACACTGAATCACACCACGACGCATTCGATTCGGGAACCTGACTTTGGAGTTCAATTTGTCTGGACCAAAGTTCGTTCCGACGCTTGACTCATTGGAAATACCACGAAAAACCTCTCCCAATCGATCTACGAGGTGGCACGTGATTGTGTGAGCTACGATCGTCGAAGTCATTTCATAGTAGCTCTGGGAGGGTAGAAGGTTCTCGTCATGTGCATTTTTCAATGAGCTATTTTGCCCTGGGGGAGGCGTCGCGCGATCGCGTTGCGCTCGCTCGGAAGAGCGGAAAAGCGCGACAAACGACTAGAGAGACTTGGCGAGAGCCTGCGAATATACGTCGAGTGCATCAAACCGACGTCGAAAAACATTCGAATGTTTTTGTCCACCCAAATCGGGGATTATCAGGAATCGCACCCGCGGCACACATCAGAATCTCAGATAGATTTGTCTTGTACTATAGCGGCACCGAGGCAAGCGAAGCATTTCATGACCTGATTTTGGGCGTTTCCACGAGCCATCTGACTCGGATCGCTTTTCCTCTGTCCGCGTCGGACGGACATCTGTGTCGTCAGAAACATGTGTTGATGGATGACGGCAAGCTCTGCTCAACTCTCAGTCATATGTGGTTGGGAAAGGAACCTTGTAATCATGCTCCTGTTCTACCGTGAACGTTGGGCAGAGATGAACCGGGACGAATCAGACTGAGAGCTTTGCATTCTGCTCGCCACTGGGAATGTCATGCGTAGTTAACGATTGGAACTTAAATCTCACCTAAGCCGAAGATAATCGTGGAGATCGGAAACACTGGAACGTATGGGAGAGACGCAAAAAGCTGCGAAGCAGGCGGCCGACACCTGATTGATTAAGATACCGACGCTGCTAGGGTATTCGCTCTTTCTATAAATTCCTTCGATATCTGTGTTTAGAGGGTATTTGTTCATGTTCCTGTCGGCAATCCATAGCAAAAGCCCACCTCGATCATTCAGGAAACTCATGTTCTCAGTGTATAGTTGCAGAAACTTGTTGACATCTGCCGCACGGCAGGCGACGGTTCTCCGCATTACCTGATCTGGTTCTGCCTCAGTTAGCCGGAGTCGTCGAATGACGGGTATTTGTTCAGCCAGCCTGGTTTCTGTATCTAGCGAACTGGAAATGAAGATACGTAAGCTGAGAACCGTAACCATGAAATGGACGCCACAGGTGCTCTGTGCACAGGTTCCATCATTCCGTCACGTTTCTTTACACTTTTATTCTGGGACCCTGATCCCGAGAAACGCTGGGAGCAGCTATCATTCGCATGTACATTACAGGCCCAATAATCGAGTTCGCAATTTTATCGCAAGGATCAGTTGAAACAAGCGAAGCTGTGAAAGTTGGGATTCTTCTCATCTTTGGCTGCCTTTCTGGCCTATCGGAGGTTCGTTACGCACGCTTTCGGACGCATGCACCGATTCTCGCGACGGTTCGTTTCCTAGAATGAGGTTCTTCATATCTCAGTTTGACGCGCCCTGTTCCATGCTCGGGACTTACTGTATAAACTCATCAGCAAAGCTTGAACGAGCGACCAGTGCTGATATTCCCCATGAGCTTTGGTCCACATCTAGAGGTGAAATGCTCCGCGTTGACGCACAGGGCGCAGTGAGGAGTACTCAAAACAGGCCACGCGTGGTTGTGCGTTCAGGAGAATGATAGAACTGTGGAAAAAGAGAATTCAGGACCATTTGAGAATAAGCTCGAAGATGCGGGAGTAAGAGAAAAGAACCCGGAGGAACCGCCGTGGATATTCTAAGGAGGGCTCGTGCGAGCCGAAGGAAATCGAATCCTGGTATCACGATCCCATGGAGACAGCCGAAAAATGCGCGTATGCGACAACAAAAATATGTGCAGAGCGCAGGAAAACACAAGTACAGACGGGACGGTCCATCTCGCTTGGATATTGAGGACTCCCGACGGAAAATGAGTTCTACTCTAGATGTCCTGGAAGAGGCATAAAGCTCATCCGGGAGGGTTCTCAAGAGCTATTCGAACGAGCAACTGACGTGAGCATGACGAAAAACTCTGGAATGTTAGTTTTACCTACTACCGCTTGCTTCCGTGAAAACGTGGAGCATTTGCTGTGTTGTCCTCGACGAGGTGAGTTGCGAGCTAGTTCTCATTCCTTCTCCAGTCTCGAGGGGTGATCCCAGGCGCTGTTCTTTGAAACCTTTTTCGGGTCCTTCGGCGGCCCCCAAGCTTTCAGCCTGGGCACTAGATGAGGTTTTCGGGCGCGACATTTGGGCAATCTCCGGGTTGCGAATGATAGATTGGATGACCTGGAAGAGGAATGAGGGGCGGTCAGAGAGGAGCTCATATGGACGTGCACTTCCGAGCACAATTGACTCTACCGCGTCTGTCGGCAACCGACAAAGAAACGGTTATTCATGCTCATTTCATGACTTCCCGTGGGATTGCAGATGTTGATCTCAGACTTAATCTGAAGTTGCTCGAGTGGATGCCGACGATCAATGAGGGCTTCTCCTGTGAATCCGTTACCCTCTCGGAATATCGGAGCGTTCTCGGTTCATCACGAACGAAGTTTGAGGATAAACCACAGCCTCGAAATTCGTTACGTGAATGACGCACCAAAGCCACGGGAAACGACGTTTTGATGTCGAAAATCATAGGACTCTGATGAAACGAATCAATCACAGTGCTGGTGATACTTTTGGATCATTGTTTGTGAGTAAGAATGAGAAGGGAGACGGTTTCCATCGAAGCAGAAATAGCTCTCCGAGCTACGACTATCACGGAGATTGTTCTTCTCATCTCCCGTCGCGGACTTCGACCATTGGTCGAAGCCCAACTTCCTTTGTTCCTACCCGTCCGTTTTTCTTCCCCCTGTTTTTCCCCCGGTCGACCTTGTCGCCCGCTCCGCCAAATTCTGCTGCATGGTTGGAGACCCTGCTTGTAGGGCCCGATTCACGCCAGCCCGTGTGGCCCCCTGAGGGAGAGAAGCCGGCTGAGGCGTCCCGGGTTCCGGTTGACGTTGAAGTAGTGTCGTCTGCTACCAGAACTCGGAGCCACGTGTGTAACGCGGTCCGAAGATTTCGGGAAACGAGTGCGAATTGACCCAGAAAAGTATGGTGGTGTGCCCAATACTAAGGCATACTCGTTCATCGGAAAACTTTGAGGTTGGTTCGGCTCTTGCGAATAGTGCGTAAATGAAGTGCGGCGAGCGAGGAAAGCTTCTTCCGGCGGACGCCGGCATTCTCCATGGTGGCAAGCTACCGAGGAGGGGTCGGTGAGACCAGGAGACAAGCTGGAGGAGCCGAGTTTGGGATGCAGAAAATTTAGGAGAAGTTGGCTCGATCCTCCTGATAACTTGTCATGAATTTCGAGATTATCAAAGCGTCGTGATGAAATGAGGCGGTCGTACCCTGCGGCCGCATTCATCGAGCTTCATGACCAAATCGCCAACGCCGCAGTAGCATGGTTGCCATGGTCGAGGTGGATACTTTGAACAGGTAGTTGCATGGACTGGTGCTACCGTAGTTGTCCGCTTCTGGTCTGTGTGTTTCGCCACACGACGAATATCTTGCCGAACGTTAAGACGAGTGTAACAGTTTCGTCAGAAGGTACTCTATTCAATTGATTCGGTTTCGACTCCATCGGTCCGATGGAGTGCGTTTGTTACTTCGTCATTCGTGATAGGCCCTCGCGTAAGACCTCGTGCTTGGTTCCCCTGGTGAGATTGATCGAGATTCCTCGCTCCGCTTCCTCCAACTTTGTTTCCGAACATTTAAATGGCGAACGGAGAGATGGTTCCTCTCTCATTGGTAGAGATTCGATCGCTGAAGACGATCAGAGGTCGTCTGGTATTATCTCTCCTCGGCTCGAGCGCTCTCCGATCATGGTAGAACATCGAAAACGGCAAAGTCATTCAACGTTCCACCCGATTCTGGGAAATTCTTGGACCTGTTGTGATCAAGGACTGGAATCTGGGTACCGATGTTCTGCATATCGTTGCGAGCGATATTTGAGATCCGATCAATCGAGACTCGCTGTCCGATCGATCGCGGCGACAGAGCACTGATTGACTTTGAACAGGGTTGGGGGATTCGAGCTGCTCGCGATGAAAATAGTTATCCGGGGCAGTCCTTGGATGGATTCTGCGACCCCTGGGATAAACGGGATCGGGAGTGCCATGAAGCTCACGTTTGGACGTTTCTGACGTTTGGAATGTCAGGAGCGGAATCCCAGACGCTCGAGCTGTCACGTGAGATGGCGTCATATTCCATCATACTGAAATTCGTTCATCCGATGAACATTCGCCTGCCTGTGGTGGCGAGCCGCATCACTGTAACTCCTATTATCTGGATAAGCGAGCCGGTCGTTTCGCGAGAACCCTGCGTATCCCTGAGAGATGAGGGATCGAGCCAGGAAGCTACGAAATTCTCCGTGAACAATAACTCAAAGGATGGATCAGCGGTGGGTTGATGATGCCTCGTTGCGAGGAAAGCTAAAAATCCACCTAACCAACGCTGATTCATCCATGTTTTCTTTCGGGAGGATGGAGGGTATAAATCTCAAAAAGCCAGGCTTAACGATGAAAAACCGTCGACGGGAACTCGGCCATCGAGTGCTCTTCTCAAAATATGGGCAAATGCGTCCTTCGTTCGAGGTTAGGGAATTTCTCCATTCACTTTGAAGGAGAAACTTGTGAGAAATCCTTCTCTCTGACTTTTCGGCATCAAATCCAGTGAGCCTCATTCGTGTACTCCCTGGCCGTAGTTAATCGCTCCAACGTATTTTCTAGCCGCGCTCCTCTGGGACTGAGCTGGTGTTTCCGGGATGGGATCCCTGCCTTTTGATGGCAATGTCGGTTAGGGAGATCTCAGTCGACATCCATCCTTCCGGATATGACATGTAGCAAACCCTCCTGCTATCGAACGGCAATATCACGATTCACAATGGTCTCATACTGGGAGTCGGCGCTCCATCACTCGGCGCTCCAGGAGTTGACGGGGCTACAACAACGATGATTGCGCAATGGGTACTCGTTCCATGGCGATCGATCGATGCCCTTGTACAGTAGGTAACAGAGAAACATGGGCGGCCGTGACACATGGTGCACAGCAGCACGATGCTTGAGTCGAACAGAATTGGTGGAGAAACATGTCCGACCGATGCCTGCATTCAAAACATTCGCGACTTGTCAGCCCAAAGGAGTCAATCGAAACACAGCTGTTCCATGAGCTTCGAGAGAATAAGATAGAGGATCCAGAGCTTTGGACAACTGTTTATCAATAGTTCACAAATAGCTTAGTGGGTGCCTGCATATAACTCCTGTCCGTCTCGACCAAGAGCAGGCAGAACTCACCAGGTCATTTTCGTCATGACCTCCATCGCTATACTGTCGACCCTCTTCGCGGTCACTGTGGCTAACGAAATCAAGATCTACAACCACTGTCCGTTCACCATTTGGCCCGGCATTCTCGGAAACCCCGGCAAAGGACAACCTGAAGGTGGCGGCTTCGCTCTCGGCGCCTACCAGTCCAAGAGCTTGTATGTGGCGAGCGACTGGATAGGTCGGGTCTGGGCGAGAACCAATTGTGACGGCAGTGGCCACTGCGAAACTGGCGACTGCGGTGAGTGTTCACAGTCGAAGTTTTGGGGACATCGATGAAGCGTTGCTTTTGATTTGACGAATTTGTTCAACAACGATTGGGGATGGCATCCAAACGGCTCGCAGGACACCCCGTAGTTCAACGATTCGGGAGAGTAACGAGCCAAATTTCCGCTAGGCAACCGCATCCAGTGCAACGGCGCAGGGGGTGTGCCGCCAGTATCGTTGGCGGAGATCACCTTCGCCGGATGGGCTGGTTTGGACTACTACGATATCAGCTTGGTGGACGGCTACAATCTTCCAATTCGAATGGAACCCACCGGCGGATTCGTGAGGCGGGACAACGGCCGCTACGACTGCAAACCCGCTGGATGTCACGCTGACCTGAACGCCAAGTGTCCATCTGAACTGGCCACCAAGAACTCTGGCGGTGAGCACCGGGATACTTTTGAGACTTTTATACAAACCACACGTAGGGTGGGAGATTTCACATCGATGGCTGGCTCGAACGAAGGCATCTGGAACATCCCAGCCGAATTATGGTGGACCAAGTTTAGTTCAACGAACAAAGAGCTCGCAGAACCCGTCCCGTCTCCTTCTTACACCCATTCCCCGCATGCCTCTTCTTCATGACATTTTATTTCGGTTCCAGGTTGGACCGTGTCCTGCAGCAGCGCGTGCATGAAGTTCAACACAGACCAGTACTGTTGCCGGGGAGCCCACAACACGGCCGCGACATGCAAGGCGAGAGATTGGCCCGTGAACTACCCCGCCATCTTCAAGACCGCCTGCCCCGATGCTTACAGCTACGCTTACGACGACGAGACCAGTACTTTCACATGTAAAGGAAACCCGGCAGCCAACTATCTCATAACTTTCTGCCCGTGAGAAAGAACAGGCTGCGAACCTCTGGCGTCGTACAATAAATCAAAGACATCGCATATTGAAAGGAAGGTGCTTTCATGATTGTTCGGAATAAGACGTGAACGAGCGCCGTAGACCTTTGTTGTTGTTACCCGGTGTCGTTACCCAGCCTCCTGAGCAATAATTAATCGAATGATGCCCGAACGAAATCGACCCGGAGAATGCCTCGGGGGCTCAAAGTTGAGAATGTCGCCCATTGGGCCGTCTGAGGAAGGCAGGCTGCAATGGCCTCCATTCACATCCTCAGAGTCTGCAGGGAATCATGGAGTCTCACTCGCATCCGTGGCTGTATGCCCAACTCTCTAGTCCTGTCAGAAACCCCTCGGCTTGTGCAAGAGCCCGTTGACTCATACGGAGGAAATTTACGGAAATCGAATGGTTCTGGAAAAGAGTCGCAGATTTGTGATCTGTTATCGGAACGATCGGTCGATTCCGCTTCTCTGGACGTCGGCCGGAGCAGTTGGTCGTGTTGTTCCTACTCGACTGACATCGGACCTGAGCTATGGGAGGTCGAAGGTAACAAATGACCCACTTCAGCGCCGGGTGGAATCGGTCCTGAACGATGAATCGATCCCACTCCCAACGGGATTGGTTCGCATCGAAATGCTGATTCCACTTCCAGTGAGACCGGACCGATAGAGTTTAGCCTTATTGATGCCTACTTTTGAGGAGATAGTTCTGATCTGGCTTGTCCGGATGAACGCACAGCTGCATGCAGATTTCATACACAGAGAGCATGATAATGATGGTACTTCTGGGTACAATAGTTGAGCAAGAGGTCATCTTGAGGAGCCTGTGACACTTCGAGGCTTTTGCAGACTGGCGGTTCCACCCTGTGGATAGTGGAAAATTCGGTTCCACGATAGTGACTCGGAAGAGTTGGAGATGAACGCTAAAACATTGAGAGGTTTAACCACTGTATTTCTCATCGAACAGATCCAGGAGGGGTGCTCTGTCTTGAACATAGAACAGCAAGAAGGCGAATGGTCAGTTGATGTTGCTTCTCAAAACCTCTTGCTTGCTTCTCCAGTAAAGAGGAAAACTTTCTCTGTTTCTCTCTCTCTCTCTCTCTCTCTCGAACCTCTGAGTCTGTGAGCCTCGAAAGGTTCCTGTGTCAAGAGGGGAGACGATGTTCCTGGATATTTTCTTCATCAGTGTTCCGATGAACTTAGATCTGAACCCTTCTGAGACCACTACAATAATAGATGAAAACCCCTTGCAACTTCAGGTACATCGAATCTCCTCACATCACACATGTTCAGGAGTTTGTCCTATTCGTCACAGATTGTCGGGGGGATCTGGGTTGTGATCATCATGTGGGAGTTGCGCTCCCGTATCGGACTCGATGACACAGCGGAGTTATACGAGGGTTCTGACCCTTTGACTCGAGCTCCGACTGACGGAGAGGTTTTCTCGGCCTTCAGTGACGTCTGAGCTCAGAGCCCGTGATCTTCGGAACCAGGTTTCAGGCGGAGATACTCTTTGAGAAGAGAATCCAGACAACGAGGATGATCTGCTCTATCCTGAAACAACCAAGGCACACGACAGAATCGATCGGGAGAAACTTCAGGCCATTCTCCGAAATCAAGGAATGGGCCCAGGTGGTATCAAGATATTCCAAGCCCTATACTACTCAAATCGGAATAAAATAATTAGAGGATGAATCCGATCCCAATGGGTCACCCACCATAAGGGCTGAAGCAGGGATTCCCATTATCGAGCGTCCTGTTCACGCTCTGCATTGCGGACCGAGAAAACAGGCCACAAATGACAGGAACCGGTCTCTCATTCCGACCGGAAATGGTGATATAGCAATGAGGTCCGAAGGAAGGAAAGCCATTGGGGATATCATTCCTTGTCTTCGCTGACGACATCGCACTTATGTCGTCGGGCAAAGAAAAGAACCAGTCTCTTCTTGAGCTAACAAGTACATTCGGAGATGAGAAAGACATTTCGTCGGACCCAACGATGAGTGCCATACTCGTGTACGCAGCGGGTAGAGAAACGAACTGTGAGGACTCCGGATTCGAGGGAACCCGGTGCCAGTGGCGAACGAATACGAATATATTGGGATCAACCTGTCTAACTCAAAGAACCACCTTGGAGAGGAAGAGGTTCCTTACCAGGTGGATCAATCAACTTTGCGGAGGACTGCTCCGAAATCAAACCTCACCCCTAAGCTGCTGGTTCCGTGTTTGCTCAGTAGCTAGAGTTCATCAGAATGAGCCTGACCAACGATGCGATCCGGTTCTCCATTAACGGAACGATGTCAGCTCGTTGCTCTCGCAATCATCACTAAACTCGGAACGACGAAGACTTGGCCACTCCGCCACAGCTCTTTGTTTTCCGGCTGAACCTCTCAGCCAGCCCTCAGAAGTGTGCCGGAATCACCTTTCGGTATTGCTTCAGTAACACTCCCTATTGCCTCGCAAATCTCATTGCGGGCGGTGGGCTTGGGTCTTAAGATGGTTCAGATTTGATTCTAATATAAATTAAATCCTCTTTTTACCACATAAAAAGAGGCTGTGGCGGAGTGGCCAAGTCTTCGTCGTTCCGAGTTTAGTGATGATCCGCCACAGCTCTGCCAGGCTCTTCCATGACCGACGGCGGTAGACGCATGGAAAGTGCGGGGACGGCTTCGAAAGTGATCATTCCGAGAAGGATGCTCTCGACTCCGATCGATCACGTTCTGCATCGCATCGCGCAAGGATCCTGAACAGACCATTCTCTGCAACTTTCAGACCAGTGTCGGGAGAAAGGACGATGGGGGGAACTTGGCTGAAGGCAGTCAGCTACAATCCGACCACAGGATAGGGATCTGTCTCTAGCTTATGGGAGAACTGCTACGGATGACTTCCTTGAGGAGCGATTTGGTGTTCTCCTGAGACGTTCCTGGCTTAGCAATGGGGCGTGCACATCCGACACGGGAATCGCTGTTGTCAAGACTCGATCCTCCGAGGGCACTGCGTCTCGTCTGTCTGCTCAAACTGCTGAGCTTTGATCCCCATACGACCAGACTGTTTCGACTAAAAAGCTAAAATCTGTCTCGCTCCCAACATCCCATTTCCCTCTGCCGGCGTTGGCTGTCTTCCCGATGTCCTTCTCACTTAGATCGCCTGGCAATCGTTAGAACTTTCTGGAACCGATTGGTGGTGTTGAGCTTTTCCATGCTCGTTGATGAGTTCGATCGCTTCCTCGTTCCTGGCTGGAGTGTCGACGAGAAATATTCCCCGAGAGATTCTGTGAACGGGAGTCTTTCCAACGGAAATCACAGACGCTCTGCAGAACGCGTTTGTGCCTGCGACCCTGTGTTGAGGACTAAATGGCTTGTCTGGAAAGTGCTTGATATCCTCGCAGTACAACTGGGCATTCTTATATTTATTCTGTTATCTGAGGATCGTTCTCCACCGAAGAGAACCGTACTCTTGAGCATCGATCTTCGTTTCGTGTACAGCGGTTCGAACGTCATCTCAGCCGAAGAGGAATCGGTTGATCGAGAATATTTCTCAAAGTTGGTTGTGGATGTGACTTGATTTTCTGAAATAGTTCTGAGATTCTCCGGCCGTAGTGGCAAAGCCATGGGGCTTGATCATTTTCCGACCAGTTTCACGAGCTTGGACTGTTGCTGAAGAGTCACGTTCAGAAGAAACCCCATTCTCATAGAAGACGACAAGCGAAGTACCAGCAGTCCTCGACAATCTTCGGAATCCATTCCCAGTGAGACATTTGACGCGAACCTCACTCCTCCTTTACAAAGTTTTTCGAAACAAGCCCAGTTGGATAGGGACCCTTTTGGGAATTCCTGACGTTTAAGGATGATGCTCGATTCTGTAAACCGCGAGCTCCGAGCTTCGGTTGCGACCTATCAATCCGTATTTCCCATCGGGTCTCTGAAGCCCTAAATCGCAGGAAGGCTCCGAGCCCGGAGCATCTTCGTGCAAATTGACTGCGGCCGCGTCGTCGTTTCGGAGCCAACGAAACTTTTGGAAATAGTAATCGCGAACATGTCCTGACACCCTCGCCAAGTACGGTCGAAAAGATCTCCGTCTCACTTGATCAATCAAATAATGGATGTATATCATTGGACGTGAGGTGTTTCTGATCTTGATCGACCAAGCCACTGATTTGAGGCCAGTTCGGCTACGCCGATATTGAGTCCGCCTGAGAGGCGCAAGCGTTTCTGTGGCGCGCCGCGGTTTCCCGCGGTGAAGCTGATTCTCCGGTGAGTCGGTATCTGAGATCGGTCCTGGACCAGGAGTTCTTCCTACAGCGAGCTTCCAGTCCTTCGGACTTCAAACAGGCCAGACCGTCCCGTCCGTAGGATTCAATGGAATCCATGCATTTGCTGCGCGCCGTCAAAATGTAGAATGGTCGGGTTGGCCCCGGAAATCATCGTCCCGGACCATGCTCAAGTCCAAGAAACCTTGCGGCCAAGTCATGGTAGATTCCGCCCTTTCCTGAATCGGTAAAGGCTGATGCCGGTGCTATCAGGTCAGGCAAGACATCGTTCGTCGAGTGGAATTTCTCGAAAACCTCAGAGGAGACCCTTCGCGAGGTTGACCTTCTCCGATCCGGCGCTCTCCGTGATCTCGGCTGCTGGAAGACCGCGCAGCTTCGACTCATTCAACATTCGGGCGCTCATCCATCTGCTGTCAAAATGAGAAACAAGGCGGTGTCATACAGGGAAAAGAGAGTAAACCAGCCTTTTGAGCAAGAATCAAACGAATGATGTCCGAACCAGATCAATCCGGAGAAATCCTCCATGTATTCTAATCCCCCCATGAAGTCCCGGTGTAACTCAGGCGGCTGCCTCTGTGTTGCCAATGGTTGCTCTTTTATCCATCCAAATATGTGAGACATGGGACGAAAGGCTCCGACGACGTGATTGTTGGGCTGGGTGTGCAACATGATTGAGACTCCATATTGTCATAGATTAAGTTATTTATTCAACGTATAACAAGTACATCAATCAGTCTGGGATAAGTTTCCTCGCGGGTCCGGCTGCGTGATCCGCTATTCGAGCAATCGGTCGATTCTGCTTAGCTGGAGAACGGCCGGAAGAGTGGGTCTTTGCTCCTACTCCGCCGAGATCGGACCTGGACGATCGGGAGATTCCACTGCCCGCGAAATCGGTCCCAACAAATGGCCCACCTCTGCGCCCAGTGAGATCGGCCCTGAACGACGAATCAGTTCCGCTTGGAACGAGATCGGTCCCGATCGATGACCTGGTTCTGCCTTCAACGAAATCGGTCCCAAGCGACGGATCGCTCGCGTTTTTCGCGAGATAGGTTCGGGACGAGACGCTGATTCCGCTTCGAGTGAGATCGGACCGGAATGAGGAAGCGGCTCCGCGCCTGCTGGAACGAGACTCGAGTGATGAGTCTCACGCCTTTTTCTCGAGATCGGTGCAGGAAGGGACGAGTTCGCGCCATCGATGGGGGAAGACGCGAGGTCAGCGACCTCGATCGTTGTAGTTAATGCTGGAACTGCGAGAAGGCCGAGGAGGCAAGAGACGACGATTGCAGAGTGAGGATGCATTGGGTTGCAGGAGTGGATCGGAACCGAAGCTCGAAGTAATACCGAAGTTAACTCGAACACAGCAAACGAAGACTGATGCTCTTCTGAGACCTGTAGTGGTCTTTTTATAGGCCGGAGGCTGGACGCTCCGCCTCCGGACCGAGCATATCCACCCCGGGTTCCGAAGAAGCAATTTCAAGTGCCACGACCCTCTCTTTTCACCCTGCTGAGGAGAGTGCGATGAGCATTCGCGGACCGGTGAATCAGAGCGTCGGTTCAACGGAGTCAGGTCTATAGCTCAGTTCGGGGTCCTCCCGAGCCACCAATGTGATTCGAAGCAGGGCGTCTTCTGATATCCGAGTAGCGGAATACGGGGAACCCTCGCATGGTGCGATGTCGCACAGTGCGGATACGACAGTACGGCTGTCCAACAATCGAGATATGATAATTTGATCTGACGGCCATTCCCTGACGAACGTGTTCAAGAAACTCATTTTCACGTTCCTAGCCTATATTCTTCGAGATTCCAAGAATCACCGTGGTCGTAACAGACTCTTCGCCCATCGATGTTCGAGTGGAGAGTATGGAGATTCAGTTCACCTCAGGCTACCGACCAAGCTTCGGAGCGAGCTCGGAGTTGTTGTTCTTAGCGGGAAGCTTACACTTGAAGCCTCCGGAATAGAATTGTATGTGCATGTTCAGGGATTTCGTCCCATGCGTCACAAGCAGGTGCTGGGTTGCGATCATTTCGTGAAAGTGGCGCCTCGCTCTCATACTCGGTGATACATCGGACAAGTATTCTGATTCCTCGACTCGAGCGCTGATTGACGGAGTGGCCTTCTCGGCCTACACTGATGTCTGAACTGAGGAACCATGGAACTTCGGGGTCCCCTTCCAGGCAATTTTCAAGTCTCAGAAAATGGGACTCACGGTCCGTTGCTTGGAGGAGGCAACGTCTTTTATTGCTACAATGAAAGACGAAAAATGAGGTACCAGCGTTCCTCCACGATCTTCCGAATCCGTACCCATTGATGCGTTCGACACGAAACTCATTCCCACCCAACGCGATTTTCGAAAGAAGTCCAGCTCAAAGGTTGAGAGATACTTCAAAGGAGTTCTGACCCGAGAGAACCACAGCTCGTCGTTCAAATGCCTTCCATAGAGGTTTGACTTATCCAGTTGGTCTCAGGGACGAGCGTTTCTCATGGGTTTCCACGAATTCAGAAAAGTGTGCCGTTAGCTTCTCGCACTCTATGAGACAAGGGCGAAGTATGCCCAATACAACGAACCGCGAGCTTCGAACTTCAGATGCGACCTATCAATCGGGATTGACTATCGGGTGTCTGAATTCTCTTCCGCGATAACGTTCCGAGCCCTGAGCAGCTCCACTGACATTGACTGCGACAGGGTCTTCGTTTCGGAGCCAACGAAACTCTCGGAAATAGTCATCGTGAACACATCTTTGTTCACTGAGTCATGACCGCACCGGAGTTGGATCGACTAAGTCTCCGTCGTATTTGCTCAATCAAATAATAAATTTCAATCATGGGACGTGGGGTGTTCCCGTTCTCGATCGACCAAGCCACTGATTTGCGGCCAGGTCCGCTAGGCCGATGTTGCGTCCATCTGAGGGACGCAAGCGCTTCCTGGGGTGAAGCTGACTTTCCGGTTAGTAGGTTTCTGGGATCGGTTCTAGACCAGAAGTTCTAATGCTTCCCGCGCCGAGCATCCGGTCCTTTAGATTTCGAACATTCAAGTCACCCTCGTTCGTACGTTCCATACGCTTGAAGCTACGCCTACGACGAGGAAAGCAGTGCTTCAACCAGTAAGGACACCCCGCAACTAACTATCTCATCACTTCCTGCCCGTGAAAAGGGGAACGGGCCGCGTTTCTCTGGTGTCGTTCAATGGATGTAGGACATTCCACATCAAGAGGGAGGTGCTGTGTTTGTCGATTCACGGTGGGCATGATATGATCGGCTTTGCTGATCTGGGCATCACGATTCTTGGGAATTGGACGCATTTCCCAACGTAGACCCATCCCAGGGTTGACGTTTTCCGATTCGGCGCTTTCTGCGATCCCAGCTGCTGAGAAGACACACAGATCCGACCCATGATATATCTGCCGGGTAATCCATCCAGTGTCAAAATCAGAAACGTACCGGTGTTATCCAGCTTTCTGAGCAAGAATCAAATGAATGATGCCCGAGGCAGATCGACTCGGGGGAATCCTCCTTGTATTTTCGACCAGCGCATAGCGTACCGGCACAAGTGGGGCAACAGCCGCTGTGTTGTTAGTTTTTACTCTCCAATCAATCAATATGAAAAATCGGAAGGATGGCTCTTACGACGTGATTCAGCCTAACTGCTCCATTCTAGGCCTGGATAGGCTGTATGAACGAGACTCTATATGGCTCAGATTCGGTCTAGTTTAAGTTATTTATTCAACGTATCACGAGTACATCGATCCAATACAGAATCCGTTCTGTTCTGGCTCCTACTCGACCGAGATCGGGCCTGGACGATCGGGAGATTCCACTGTATGCGAAATCGGTCCTAACAAATGGCCCACCTCTGCGCCCAGTGAGATCGGGCCTGAGCGACGAATCAGTTCCGCTTGGAACGAGATCGGTCCCGATCGATGACCTGGTTCTTCTTTCAACGAAATCGGCCTCAAGCGACGGATCGCTCGCGTTTTTCGCGAGATCGGTTCGGGACGAGACGCTGATTGCGCTTCGAGTGAGATCGGACCGGAATGAGGAAGCGGCTCCGCGCCTGCTGGAACGAGACTCGAGTGATGAGTCTCACGCCTTTTTCTCGAGATCGGTGCACGAAGGGACGAGTTCGCGCCATCGATGGGGGGAGACGCGAGGTCAGTGACCTCGATCGGTGCAGTTAATGCTGGGACTGCGAGAAGGCCTAGGAGGCAAGAGACGACGATTGCAGGATGAGGATGCATTGGGTTGGAGGAGTGAGTTGGAACCGAAGTAAGACCGAAGCTAACTCGAACACAGCAGGTTGAAACCGATGCTATTCTGATGCCTGCAGTGGTATTCTTTATACGCCGGATGCTCGACGCTCCGCCCCCACAATCTAACATATCCTCCTCCTCAACACAACAAACCGCGAGCTCCGATCTTTGGCTGCGACCTATCAATCCGAATTTTCGATCGGGTCTCTGGATGCCTGAATTCCTTCTCACAGGAAGAGCATCTTCATGCTCATTGACCGCGGCCGGGTCGCTATTTCCAGCCAAGTGTTCTCTCGCGCCATCGTTTCCTGAAAGATGCTGGAACAGGGAAGAGCCGGACGGACAAGCTCTCGGGAACACTAATCGTTAGAGCTTGGAAGTTCAGGCATCGTTCATCAATCATCGTCCATCAATCCATGGATTCATGGGTGGATGAGTGGATAGATTGATGGATTATGCATCATTGCCATGAAATTTGATGAGCTCAGCCATCAGAGACTCATTTATCCC
The DNA here is from genome assembly GCA_037576195.1 of Phytoseiulus persimilis. Lineage (NCBI taxonomy): Eukaryota > Metazoa > Arthropoda > Arachnida > Mesostigmata > Phytoseiidae > Phytoseiulus > Phytoseiulus persimilis. The sequence goes on from CM075104.1 coordinate 12,344,358, forward strand.
TCTCCCTGAATGGTTAGATTGGAGGTACAAAATGATGAATGCCTGAACTTCAAAGCTCTGCTCATCATGGACGTGTCCTGACACCTTGCCAAAGTTTGATCTATGAAATTTGAATCCCACTTTCCTAATCAAATAGGAACGGAAGCGGCTCAGCGCTGCGGTTCTCTAGGGTCGAGCCAATTCTCCGGTGGCTGGTATCTGAGATCGGTCCCAGACCAGCAACCCTCCTAAAGCCGAGCACCTGGTCCCTAAGATTTCATACATCCCATGCGCTTCCGTCCGTAGGATTCAATGGGATCCGCGCATTCGCTGCACGCTTCGTAAGTGTAGAATGGGGTGGCTGACGGAATCATCGTCCCGGACCCTGCTTCACTCCAAACTATGTGGTCAAGTTATGGTTCAAGGTCGATTCCGCCCCGTTCGGAATCGATCCCAGGTTGAGAGACGCTCCCGATGCACTGAGCTCAGGCGAGAGATCGGTGGGATTTTCTTGAAACCATTCTGAACAACCCATCGTGTTTCCGTTCGATCAGACACAATAATAAGGGGCTGAGCTCGCATTTCCGCCCCTCGCCTCTCTGCTGGTGTTGCGAACGAGAAGTTCATCGAGAGGGGCATAGGTCGTATGTTTCCAATGCGAGGCAACCAAGCATGATACGATCTTGAAAGGAGCACGATTTTTCTCTTCGAGGTCGGTCTTCAAAAGTTCACGGAAGCTTCCTTTCTCGGAAAGTCTATCGCCACCGAGTTTCCGAATGGATGAAAATGATTCGTTTCAGAACAGAGTTCCGCTCGTCGGAGAGTCTGTTCGCAAGGATCAGAGACCATTCTGGCCTTGTTTCGGTTTGACGGAGAAGGACGGATGAGCCGGGAAAGGGACTTCATTCCCCCTGGAATCTCTCCGATAACATTTCCTACCCCTCAACGGACCGATCGACTCCGCAATCACCTCCGTGGAGTCCAAAAAGCATGGTCAGGTCGATGCTGGAATAACGTCCCCCCAGACTCAGGAAAATATCGTCGGATTGGTCCCGGAGTCGTTGCTTGTGATCACCGCAGACACGGAGCTGAGCTGGATTGTCTGCGCTCACCTACTTGCCTGTTCCGGACCAACTACGAACATCGCTTGCTGCTCGTTTACAGAGGGACGAGAGCTCTACTCGCTCGATCGATTTCGTTAGCCGAATCCCCTATCTAGCTTTCTCATCGCAAGTTTTGCCCTTGTATTGTGTGACAGTTTCTACTCAACGCAGCTGTCGATTTCCACTCGAATCATTCCGGAGTGTCCGTGTCTCCGAGATGACCACGAATCCACGGGCCAATGATCGTCGCGTTCCCCACTTCCAAACTATCGGCGATTCCTAGAGTCGTGTCTAGGCATGAATTTTCGAGATTCGGAACTCGGGAATAAATATTTGACTCGGAAACGGAGATCCATCATCAACGGACGTTTCCAACCCACCAAAATCATCCAACAAATAGTTTCCGACTTGGGCATGAACAAGTCGACCGATGTACAAGCGCACGGGTTGCCGGACCGCACCGGACCGGTTTCAGCTATACAGGAGCATCTATAGGAGGATAAGAACCTGTGATCCGCCATTGGCTCCGTTGAGACGCTTTTCACCTATTCGCTTGCATGAGTGGTCACCGCTTGACTCGTGTCCTTTCCTCCTGATACAAGCTGCTCAACCAAATGGTACTTTTTTGACCTCAAGATGATGTTCAAGAAGTTTCTGGACTTTATCGAGAATTATTACTTCTCCAGAGTTCCATTCCTGGCACTACTCAATGCCAAGCCCATGATGATTCCCATGGTCGTTCTGAGCTTCAGCTGGCCGCAATTGAATGAGAACAGCTGACTTCGTCCGCAAAGGCAGCATCAACTTAAGCTGTGAAGTTCGCAGAACTTCTCTCGGAACCGTCATGTCTCCGATCATCAGGCTGCTTGGCGATGCAGTTGTCGCCTCATTGACGGATACGAATCTCAGGTCTGATGGAATTCCTCAGGTCCTTGCGTCAAGTAGTCATCAGTTTGTGCACAACGATCGTTCACTTCGAAAACGGCACCGAATCCGAGAGTGTCTGCTCCGCCCGGTGAGCTAAATTTGTGAGCTTGCTCACATTATTATTCACGCGTCTCTCAACATGAGAGGACCTTTGCTCCTCAAACATGGTTGTTCCACCCAGTGGCGTACCCAGGCGTGTCCAGGGGGGGGGGGAGCCAAGAGGGCAATGCCCCCGCCCCCCCTGTTATCCTCCGCTGTGAAGAGACAAAGGAATCCGGAATCAGACCGGTTTCCACCGAGGGTAGAGGAGTCCAAAGGAGGAATGGTACGAATATTCCCGACCCAGATTGATCCCCTTCAATACAGTAAAACCTCGATCATTGTACTCGATCGACTCCCCTGGTAACTAAGCTAGGTTAGGTCAGGTTAGGTATCCATCGCGTGGTCGACGGAAACAACGATCTGATCGGGCGCCTGACTAACTGGCGTCCTATTATTTGCAGAGTGGGATCGGTCACCCTCTTCTATCATCACAGAAAGCTCACCCCCACAGGACTGCATCGAGGCATGACAGGACTCGTCGCCTCCGTCCCGCTCCCAGGGCTCGATGTGAGCGTTCAACACTCAGCTCCCCACCAGGGATGACATCAGATGTCGTTCTAACGATTGGCTTTACTGTGTTAACCATGACTGAGGCTGAAGAGAAACGATGTGAAACGATTCTTCTAGAACACAGCGCCCGTATATCAGTCACCCGGGGTAAGGCGTGGAGACGTCGTCAACGTTTTGAGACAGGCGTTTCATCCCCAGATTGCCTTGCCGTGGTGGTTGGCGTCGGAGTGGGACTTTCGTTGGCGGCGGTTGAGTTCTCTCCAGACGATCCTCCGGCAATGCTAGCAAGGAGATCAGGAATTCCACTGAAGAAATCTGCGACGGATTCCAGAGGACCGTCGGCTTCTACATCGATGGCGCACAGCAGCAACGCCACAACTGAGAGAATCCCGGCTTTGGTTCCGAAAAAAGAAATTAGCGCGGGAAGGTTTGAAAGCTCACACGAGAGCAGGAAACGTTTTGAGGAGGAATGAAGCATCTCAGAGCGTAGATGGAAACTCACCAAACCTCATGCTGACGATCACGTTCGGACCTCCGGTGGAATAATACTAGAACGTTATATTCCGAACATCGGCAACGAATGATCTCTAACGACAGGGGAAGCATATCATAACCGAGTGCATCCGCAACGGTTTCTGTGAAATAATGAAGCCAATAACGCTTGTAAATTTTCTCCCGAACGCAGCTGTTTGATTCTCCAGTTTGCAGACTCGAGCGGACGCAAAGTCATCGGCAGAACCGTTGGTCCATGGTTGGTCGAACTCCGAAAAATGATTTCTGTGATTCTGTCTTCCCGATTCCGCAGTCTGTCGTCGGAGAAAAAAATCGGCCATGGTTCTGATTCGGAAGTCGGAATCGATGAGTCGGAATTCATTCCACACAGCGCTGTTCCGAGAGTCAGAATGCCCGCAGCTATCTCGCTCATTGGCTGCGCTCCATGAGATTCCCTGACATTGAGAGAGTCCGCGACTTCCGGAAAACGAGCTCAGCCCAGTGGACGCGGCGGATGGATGCTGAGGACGAGCCCATACACAATCGGTGCGGGGGACTCCTCGGGAAAAATCCCAGTCCAAGCTCCTAGATTCTCACATCTCGCGGGACCTCAAAGTTGGGCATGGTTCCATGCTCTACGCCCAACGACAACTTCAGAACCGAATTTTCGAACTTCAAGTCAGAACCGTTTGCGGACTGCATCTGGGTTTGGTCATGTTGGACGGCAGCCTGCACCTGCGGAGAACTTTTTGACGGCTTGCATACAGAATGACATGGGCGCCGTTGTCTAGAGGACGGCTCGCCCATCTTCTGGGCCATTTCGCTTCCTTGCTGTTCCGCCACCGAGTGGTTTCGTAAAACTAAAGGCTAGTGCGGAAGGACGGGGAATGCGCGGTCTTTAAGGCGTCGTTCGCTACGCTCCCCGCCAATTTACATTCTAGTTGGCCATAAATCGGAAGTGCCGTTGAGTGCGGCCGGGTCGCCACAAGGTGCTGCTCTGAGCCACACAACATCTGATCCCGCTCACAGACTCACAGTGACCCAGTGTCTAGCGTGCTCCCCGATCCTGACCTAACAGTCCTGAAAAGTGTGCTCGAAGCGACAAGGTTCCGTTCAACTAGTATCTGGTAACTGAGTGCTGCCGACAAGCGGCTCTCGAGGTTTCTGAGGAGAAGGCAAGGGGCTGAGCAGCGCACCCGTCTCGCCCCGACCGAAACCGGGTCCCATAAAACCCGAGAACTTTATCCCGGTAGATCAGCAGGCGTCCTCTGGCTCCTGGAATGCGACTCAGCAATCTTCGGGAAATCGCTGGAGCCGCAATCTGGAGCCGGAGCGGAACCGAAAAGAACTCTTTCGTAGCCATACAATGCTCAAGGACAGATTCAGTTAGGCCTGTTCTGCGTTGTTTCTCAGGGGCTTCCCGGGAAGCCTACTCTGAAAGACAAGATAACCCGATGCGCCACGACTGCGTCGATTACCTAGCCCCTTACAAGTGCGTTGCAGACTTTCCGGCGGAACGATCTTGCGCGAGAAGGCCCTGCGGCTGGTCGTCCCGGATCACCAGGGGACGCCTAATGATGGTTACAAACACCTGGGCCTCATTGTGCGCCGCAACCGCCATATGTGCGTAGTGACAGTGATAGCGGGATTTGACAAGATCCTCCAACACGTTTTCAGACATAGAAACTTACCGAGCTCTCGAGGCGTTGACTTCTTAAGGCGATCCCTCGCTGTCTTCGAGGGGTATCGATAGGGTATCGAGACCTCTATCAAACCGTTCATCTCCATTCAATCAACAGTGCTGCGTTCAACGATCCAGTTCCATGTGATGAGAGTCACCGGTCAGTCGGAACAATGGAGACCGTTTTCGAGTTTGAGTCGTGACGAGAACTCCCCATTTCCGGGAATCAATCCGTGGCATGTCTGACGCGGTGGGCGCCATCGTGAAGAAGTGGGAAAATCGTTATTTTCGTCATCGTGAGCGTATTTCTGTTCTATGTATATTGAGGTAGGGCACAGCTTGAAGATCCCGCGGTGGACACTTTGAAGCCGCGGATGAACGCATTCTTGAAGGGGGCGCTCAGGCTTCTCCTTAAGTCTGAGCTTCGAGGCACTTCAGCCCCTGCTGCTGGTGTCGGACATCAAGAATCAGGCTCCACGGAGCATCCGTATGTCCGCATGAGAAGGAGCTCCGCCTCCTCAACGCAACGAGAATTCTAGAATCCGAGAACGCTGCCGAAATTTCGACCCTTCCGCCTTCCAGGGCCTGTTCATGATTCGATTAGCTAGAGCGCTGACTTCCAACTCATTCGGGTTGGTGTTCCCGATTTCCGGAAAGCCAAGAAGGGACTCGACGGCACCTGCGCACTGTGACTCCTAGGGAAGATCGAGCGGAGAGCGAGAGGTTATGACTTATTGTCTCACAAGATCACTGCAACTTGTGTTATCGAAATCGATGCACGGATCCGAAGTCTACGCAGGTCTGGAATTTTGACTGCGTTCCAGTCCGTGCAAACAGCATCGCAACCGATCTTCGACACCGGGTGTACAGAAAGGTACCGGCTGACGAGTTCCGAAGTCTTATGAGAACCACTGGGTGCTCGGAGCCTTCCGTTTACCCGTTTAACTTCAGGGTATTCCGATGAGTCTGAGGGCAGAGTACGTGATTTTCCCGATTTTCGGAATCCTCATTTGTTCGGAAAACTCTGAGAGCCTGATTCGAATCTCCGACGAAAACATGTGGGTGCACATCCGTTCTTTCCCTTAACTTCGTTAATTATACATTGAAAATCGTACCGCGGGATTTTCCCCGAACCGTTTTTTCCGAATCAATACTTTCTCGCGATTCCCGTCGGTGGTACTATTTCGTTCCTGTGCATGTGCCTTCAGAATTTTTCGATTCAGGGGATTTCAGATTTCCGAGCTTCGTCAATTCGTTGCCCAGGATTCCAGGGTCTCATCTCACGGAAGACGAGCGGAGGCCTCGGTCGGACAGCAAGTACTCCCGAGTACTCCACCAGAAGGCTACAACGAGACGGGATAGGCGAAGAAGTCTTGTCGCCTTCGAGTATTGCATATGAACCACAGAGCTAGTTTAGAGGAAGCCATGGGATGCCCGACCAAGATCAGAGCTACACCGGACTCCGCTTAATGGGCACCGGATAATCGGATCATCCTCCGATAATGGTCTCCTGGGGGTACCGGGTACTGAGGGCGCCCGGTAAAACACTCTTCTTAATCGGATCTTTGTATCATGAGCGCCATGTCTCTCGATGAGAAATTAATGAATTTCCAGCGAGAAGCGACAGCACGAGGCTCGCTTGCTTGGTGGACTCGTGAATCCTTGGGACCCCGCACGTTGCACTCACGTGCTGCTTCAAAGCTAAAAATACCTAGCCGATCAATGGTTTTGCTCAGATCAGACTACTACTGCAAACTCCTGCTCAGCATCAGATCTTGTCGATTGACGATGATGTCCAGTGTTACTCTTCGGTTCTATCTCGCCGGTGGAATCTGGTTCAGAAAACAGGGATGAGGAACGAGACGCGGAGAAGCCTGTGGCAACCTAGGAAGCTGGGCGCAATATGGAACTACTGCAGAAGTTTTCCATGCGCGATCCCGAGGAATGCACTCCCCGAACTTATTCCGACATTTGTGCCGATTCTGTTCGTAAACTCGCAGGAACGAAAATGAGACAGACTTCAACAGCATCATTCTCCGTCAGACACTGAGAGCCGAATCACTCATGCGTATTTGATCAACTCGGTTGTGCGTCCCGGACACAATGACTCTCAGCAATTCCCCTCATGATCTCATTACATATAGGGATCAACTTTTGCCGCAAATTCTTCATGAGGGTGATGCATTCTTTTTTTCCGCTTCATCGGATCGTCCGCTCAATCGGGTCAGGATGATACGGCCCCGATGTGTACCGATTAGGCGGAGTCCACTGCAATAGACCAAGGAGTCCCGCGCGGTGATGCGTATGATGAAAACGATAGTACAAGAGATCCTCCAACAACCGGATTCCTCTACACCAGTGTTCCGCAAGCTTTATTGGCTAGGGGCCCACTTGACATCAGCCCAGATCCTCGGGCCCCACCAGGCGTCGATTGAGAATGTCTCTGCGGAGATGAGCAAGACAACTTTCCATTTGGAATTCGTTTGTAGCTGATTTAAGCTTCTTGTAGTGGAGGGATGTCGCGAGACCACAGGAACCGTTGGAGAGCCTCAGATCTTAGTGCCTCATTTGGAATGTAAAATTGCGCAGCAGAGCAGGACTTCTACTACACAACCATCAATTCACGGACAACCCCTCGGGGTTATTGTAGGAAAAGGTACCCAGATTTGAGAACCACTGCTCTACACCGATTTGGAGTACTCTGCACTCGCGCGTACAAGAAGCGTCTGCTCCACAAATATCGTGATTCCATACTTCGTTAGTATCGGAAGTGGAGCGACTTCTTGGCTCAATAATAGCTATATTGAAGCCTTCGTCTTTCATGGATCGTCATTGAGCCAAACGCATTTCGGCGAGACTCCCTTCCCAGAGCGTTTTTCTCACGCGCGAGCTCAGGGTAATTTATGATTGGTAGGTTCAGACGCTTAGATGGTCTGCAGTTGCGACGCGGCGCTTCCAGGGTATTTTCGGCATACCCGCTGTCGGGACGCGGAGGCATGGGAGGACGAAAGAACACTGTGCGCTGTGTTCCCGAGGGTATGGATCAGAACAGTCCGCCAAAAGTCTCGATAGATTGCCTGTGTATTCAGCCGGAAATAACAGAGCATCCAAGCGCAGCGAGGTATCGGCGAGATACCTGGGGCGAGCAAACCCACACGAGGGCCTTTTTTGGACTTGACCATCCAAAAGCATCGACTCTGTATGAAAGTGTTCAGCCCGCTTGGTCAAAACCCCCATACGTCGTCACGGAGGGGAGGAAGTGGTCTCAAGACCGTAGCAGAAGACCAAGACAAGAAGTAGTGGTATACTCAGCCCATGAGTTGGGCCAAAGAGGGAACTGAGGATACAAGGCGAGGAGGTACCGACAGCTCGAAACTACAAATACTTGGGCATCACGCTTCCGGACTCTAGAAACTACCTGAACAACCAGGAAGAAGTCTGGGAGAAAGCAGCGATCACCGCCCTACACCAGATACACGCATCGTCACTATGGGGTTTCAATAGATTCGAAATCTCAAGAGTGCAATGGAAATCTACAGCGATGCCGAAGCTAAGCTACGCAAACGCTAGTCACGAGCGCATCGCTGACGGAAGAACTCGAAAAATCGCAACGAAAAGCTGGAAAGTGGGCGCTAGGAATCCCAGGTCCAAGAGTCCCCAACGAGTTCATCCAAGGAGAGCTTGGATGGTCGTCCTTCGAAGGAAGAGGGGCCCAGAGCAAGCTGAGATATATAGGTCAGGGCAATGCCAAATACCAGGTGGCCGAAGAGCATTCTGAGAATAATGGAGCTCACAAACAAGAAGACCAAAATGTACCAGGGAACGGAGCGCCTCAAAGCAAAATACCATTAAGAAGATATCAGGGTGGATTCCGATGACCAAGGTCGACCGCTCCTCGGGCTTTACGGTAAACTCATCAAGAAGAGAATCCGGGAAACCCAAGACAGACTTAGGAAAGGAAACATGCTCTTTAAGTCTAGTCCACAAGCGTACAGCAGGGGAAAAACTACCCGTGGTGTGAAAAGCTACCTGTACGACAACAGCAAGGGTAGCGCCCTAAGCGAGCCGATAAGATGAACTCTGGATTAGACAAAACCTGTCCCAGAAGTGGGGTATACGAGGGAACGACAGAACACGTTATCTCCGAATGCAGCGACATCAATTTTACCGAAGATGAGCTTCTGTACCGTCTCGGACTCCACGAGGAAGCGAATAACGCGACCGAAGTAAGAAAAACGAAAAATATCCTGGAGGACTGGGACAAAAACCAAACTCGATCTGCTGAATCACTCGCGCCTGATACGAAAGGCTGATTACTCATATATATATATATATATAAAACATATGTGTAAATGATAATCTGGATCAATAAAACCATAACCATAACCTTTAATTAAATCTCCCGGATTCAAACGGGACTCTACGTCCTTGACCTCATTGCTGTGCCATCAGTTAGACCCAAATGAATATAGTGCCCGCATCGCAAACCCGACCGGCTCGTTTTCATAGAAATCAATGAATTGGGTTCCGCGTCGCCATCTCACAATCAGTGCAGACATGTAGTGCAGCAGTTTATTCTGCGTGTGGTAAGGACAAGATTTTCCCCTGCGGAATGTGCCGCAGGAAGAATTCCCATTGTCTTTCCAACGATGAATAATTTCTGTTATGCGCAGAACGAAAAATGGGGTATACTCGTGGCTGTAGACCGCGTGCTGTGAAGCACCGAAAAATTGTGAACACCAGCCTTGTCTGCCTATCGTAGCATCAAGAAGGAGGGATCGTGAGTTCTGCATCGCGAAACCCGAGAAGATACGCGGGGTGGAACAAGTTAGGAATGGCACCCATAGTGTTACATTCTATGAACAGGATGTCATACGCCATGTCACATCTGCTTGACGTCGAGCGAGTAATTGTAGTTCCGAGACCAATGGAACCCAGCAGCCGAAATGCGTGCGCATAGGAAGCTGCGAACGCTCCTCCGATCGGTTTCGTTCCAAAATGAGGAAAAATAGTTCCAGCTGTCTGAGTCCGTAGCGATATCCGTGATCAGTCTCAGGAGCAGTTTACCGTGTCGGGCCTCTACCTGCCAAATGCATCGAGTACTCTGAACGAAAGCGCGTCGTACAGGGTAACAAGATATAGCGGCAACTCACCGATGCTGATGTGAATTCGCAACAAGGAGGAATTAAGAGAAAGTCTACATTGGTATCTCTACTCTCTGCCTTGGATGAGCTCCCATCCTTCGGAAGTGCCCTCCGCGGTCTCGGATACAGAGCAACAAAAGTTTCTTGAAGTTTTCAGCCATGGGTCCTAGCTCTTCCACCGAGAGCCGATCGAATTCTAGACGGAGTGACCGCTTCCGGAAGTTTGTTCTCTTCCGAGGAGTAGTACAGGCTCTGGCCACTAGAATCGACCGGACGCTATAATTCATGGGGTTCGGGTCAGGGAAGTAGGGAGGCCGCTTAGAGGGCGTTATGACATCGGGATTATGGGTCGTGCACAACTCCGGGTAGATTTCGTTCCCTGGGCGGCTGCGGAGTCCCACTGGGGAGCGCAGTCTGTACCGCGAAAGTTTTCTTGAGCTCACGGAGAGTTCACAGCCTCTGGAGTGTAACGGTGGTAGACTACGGCATCAATTTTCTCATCTCGCTCTATGAAAACCAGACGTGTCTTGTCAGCAGTTCATATCCTTGCTCAAACCATAATAGACTGTGAACTCAGGCGGCGCCGAATTGTGTGGGCCTCGGAAGAGAAAATTCTGTCCTTCTGACGATAGTGAGTTTGCTCGATCCTGGATAACGTTTTATCGCTCAAGTGACGTGTACACTGAATATCTACTGTCAACTTTCGGAGATAGTACGCCTGGAGTTGGAGATAATTCCCTGCCATTGGTTTGCTCACGATACAGTTCTGTCACACGAGCGTTTCCTGAGTAGAAACCATGATTTTCATGGCAATCTCTTCTCGATCAGCTTCCGACTCCTGGGGCTGTTAACGATGAATTTTTTCCCATGCCGGGACGATCTTCCTGTGAACCCTCAGCAGGCACTCGATTCCACATCGACGATAGCCCCGCAGAAATAGCTTCAAAACTGCCACACGGTCGCCAAGCATGGCAGGGAAACAGAACGACAATGACAGGGATGTACAATCTATAGGCATATGATTAGCGGAGTTCACTCACAAAATTTTGAGTTGGTGGAAGGCTTTATCGAGCAACCGATTTTGAAGGATTGACTCGGCTAAGCCCGCTCCGAAAGGGACGTGTCTATCTCGGTGTCCAGCTCTCCACCATGAGGAAGGGTTCGTTTCGAGCGTTCTCTTGACATCTGAGTCCGTGAAGAACGAGCAGACTTACAGATTGAGGTTCGACTTTTATTCATAAAAATACATTATTCACGTCGCCACCCAACATCTATGCACTTTCGCGAACTGAGTAGCATTCCACACGAAGATAGGTGATGAGAGGCGAGACGAAATGAGTCTCGTGGAGGAGAAAATAATACTCATATATGAATTCCCCCCCGTCCTCCCTGGATGATCGCTCGCTGGATGATACGAGGTATTCTCGACTGTCGATCGCCTTAGCGACCTCTGGCGAGAACGACTGACGGGAGGGACAATAAAAAACTCAGTCAGGCTCAATTACGATAGAGCTACCGAAGCTTGGCGCTCGAGAGAGGCCAAGTTCAAACCTCATGTTGACTGATCGGGCCCCAGAGCGAAGAACGATTTTGTGCTTCTTTTTGTGTGTAGCAGACGTCTCGCCGAGGTGTCAAGAGGGAGTGCCTTGCGCACACAGGCTCGCTCTCCTTCGGCGGAAGTCAATCGCAATGAGCCTGTTGCCTCAATAGCAGCGGCTCGAACGGAGAGCCGGAATGCGATCGAGCTTTGCTATCATCATATATCCAGACGAAGCCACAGAATAGCCTCGTCAAAGCTCTCATCCTCGAGCTCAAGCTTTGAGCTTCACCCCGTTTCTCAAGATGCGCTCATCATTCTCGATAGAGATCAGACTGTGACGGCAACACCGAGGAAGCACTCAAGGCTGCTCTGAAATGGCCCGTTTCCTCAATACTCAGTGGAATCGGTGTGATTTCATAGCGCAAACGCATCATGTGATTATCGGAGCCAATTATCTTAGTGATTCCCATTATTTTTTGTTTTTGTTTCTCTCCTGAGCTCGCAGGCAGCTCTCAGTCTCCCGTGGAATGGGCTACAGGATGACCGAGTGACGTCAGGAATGAGAATGACACTTTGTTCCCCGCTGAAGGAAGACCGAATTTCGGAGTCGAGCAACATGCTGCGACTCGAGGATAATGACACCAATTATATTCCTGCGGGGACTATCTGCGGTCCCAATCGGAACATTGAGCAGCTTTTGCGTGCGAGCTTGACCTTTGAATATTTCCTGTCAGCTGGGGAGTTCTGTGCGAGTGTCATGTGAGTTTCACTAATCCGATCAAAAGACCGTCAGTACTTGCGAACATATCTTCCGCTCCCCCAGATTGCTCTTGCTCGCCCATGTCCGGTGCTAATTCAGTATCTGAGGATCTGTCATCGGGTGCTTTGATTTTCTAGAAAACTGCGATGTTGACCCAATGGCAGGATTTCTAGAGCGATCCACTTCAAACTTCCCAACTCAATTTCGTCTTTCCGACTGAACAAACCGAACGCGCTGAGAGTTTCACACCAGCGATTCGTAATCTTCTTGGGTGCTCACAGAGAGATCGGGAGACGAACCTCTATGTTTTCATAAGAACATCATCATTGGACCCAGATTCTACGGATTCCATCATTGCCTCTGCCAGAACAAATAACAAGAACACAACGAGATATCCTAATGTCTGTGCGACGTTTGCTGAAAATATTTCAGTACAGAGCTCTGAACCACGCAATAAAGAATGAATGCGTGCTCACCAAGCCAACGAAGCCAACGGCCACACGGGGCAGTGCCCACCCATCCGGTACCGCTGTTGTCAACCGTATGATATACATGTGTTTCCGAAAATCCGATTCTGGCGTGGGTGAACCGATTGAGTTCATCATATTTTATTACCGTCTAACCTACCATCGCTTCTATTACCTCAGAGCGCAAGGCGGGGTCTGCGGCACATCATAAACAGAGCCGGGAGATTACTGCTCTCTCGTTAGAAGCATTCATAACTCGGCAAAATTCAAATTCCGGAATCCGGAGGTTCGCTCTGCGCGAGGAGAAGCCGGGGCGAAATCCACCGCCGTTGACAAAAAGCTATGCAGTGAGCTCGAACTGACTGATTCATGAACGCATCGGTCGATCACATCTGGTGATTCCCCAACCTGATGGAGCGTTCCTCGCGCTCTCTCCCGAAGGCAATCAAGACAAATCGCTCTCGGAAATCGAGCCGCTCGTAATCACGCATGTGATGCAGTATAAAGGTGGAGGAAAAGTTCCGATAATATCGTCATTCAAAACGCAGCTCCCAAACATGAAATTCGGTGAGAGCCTGCTGTGTAAATAAACTCCCTATACGGCGAAGGCATATTTCTCGCTTACGTCCTCATTCTGACATCCTCGATTTTCATTGCAGCTGTCCTGACCTTATTGGTTCTTGTTGGTGTGGTCTCCGCTCAGATCCCGCCAGGAATACAGACTATCCTGCCAAGAGTTGCTGATTTTCTTCAGCAACTCAAGAGTTTTCTCAAAGAAATTCCCTTCGCGGGGGGTATCATCGATCAAGTTCTGAGCGGCGTTGCAGAGATGCTGCGGACCATGGGAGGCGGTGGGGGAGATTCCGGATCCGGAGGGATGGAGACCCCAGCGATGCCCTCTATGATGTCGAGAGGCTCCTCGGCGTCAAGGAAGGCCATGAGAACAACACCCGCAATGAATGCCTGAATTGAGAGGAAGATCACGTGTGTATAGAAGATACCAACCTCTGGAACGCATCCTTGAAACCCTTCACTTGAGATTCACGACAAGCAATCGCAATATTGAGACATCTTTCAAAAAAATCGTTCTGAGAACTCGAGACAGATTCGGGAGATACATGTTCAATTTTGCAATAAAACGGGCTTGTCGGACGACCGAATATGACCTTTTGGTCGCCATCGGAGGCAGGGGGGGGGGGGATCATAGGCATATTGCCGTGGAGCTAATAGTGGAGACAACGGTACGCATGTATGAAGAAATATCTACCAGGACCAGTTAGCAGGTTAGATATTGCTCTCCTGGTCGAACTGCGGCCCCGATGACAGCACGACAGCGGAGCTCCCACGTCCTTAGTTGCTCATGAGCACATGCCGCTATAGGGCCTACTAGACATGGACTAATTTTTCTACCATATACCCATTGTGCTCTTCACGAAGCCACGAACATGTGAACGGAAAACCTCAAAGTTGCCAACCAGGTACATATTTAGCCATATCTGCAAGGGATTTCAGGTTGGTGAGAGGCTTGCCAGATAGGGTAACGATGCTGAGGCGTAGGCATGCCGTTCTCGATGGTGACGCTACTCTCCTATTCATCCCGTTCGCCCCGGTCCCAGAATACCTACAGGTTCATGATGTACAGCACAACAAGCGCGTGTTCCGTTGGGATCTTTGAAATCCGTGTGTTCCTGTCAACCGTTCGCCGTTGAGTTCGATTTCGATAGAGAAAGTTCAGATGGTTTTTCCTTATGCATGAGCCAGAGTTCGCCCATTCACGCGCAGAGTCCAATTCGTCTACTTCGATGATCCATCGATCCTCATGAAAACGGATAAGCTTTCACGATTCGCCATCCATGCAGATAGCCAAATTATCTACGTCCACTCCATAAAATTTCCAGCTCGTATACATCGGTGCTAGATTCAATCGATAGCACGGCTCAACTGTTTAGACATGACCGTATTATTTTTCAACGAAATAAAGTTGTGTAATTCGCGTTTTCTGCGAGATCGCGCTGCAGTGAAATCCAACCGCTGTGCGGATCCAAGCTCAATCGGGCGTTCCGTTCAGAAGTCTCGTAGAAAAATAGGGCTGCTCGCATAATTTTTCGCGAGTTGCCATCTGCTGAGCAATTGATTGGATCCACGCTAACGCTGCCGATCCAAGATCTCTTGCGGACGCTCTCGCCGAGAAGCGAGGCTATTTTAAGTTGTTTTGGGGAGGACCTCGAAAACAAGAGGGTAATTTCCAAAATCATCTCAATACAGTCAACTTTTCGTCAGATCAACCTTCATGATATCGATTGTTGAATTATATAAACCTCCATTACATCAACCGTCGATTAGATCAATTCCAGACTGTGACAACATCGATCATGTCAACCTCAAGGTCAACCCAACTGAGATCTAGCCCCCTGAAAGCCGCCTTCTTTGAAAGAGTCAGCTCCCATAATGCTCTGAGATGGTCTGGACGAAAGTTCAAGCCGACTACACTACGGATGCACGGAACGGCACTATTTGCAGAGTTTCATCAAAGGAACGATCGAACTCGCGGAGTCACTCGATACAACATTCGGGGGATCCCCCAGGATCTCGTCGACTCAATCTCGACAGGCCGTTACATTCCTGAAAGTATCTCGAGGTCATCTGAGAGATATTGCTCGAAGCCCTCGAGAGAGAGTTGTGAACGAGACAAAATCATCGTCAAATGACCTGAACACCTGCTAGATCTGTCTCCTAGAATATTTTTGGAATCATCCGACGGACTTTCGATGCGGAGAACGGCCCGAAGCATCCCATTTCAACTGGGACACGCTGTGTCTTAGAACCTGGATTTTCTGAATCTCGAATATATCAACATCGAATAATCCAAAACCTCGAATATATTAACGGGTTCTGACATCCATTATTGATATGATAGTTGTCTCATTGTACAGGATTTTCAGTCGTCTTCTTGAATCGCCAGCAACCACAATCTAAACAATCACGACAAACGGTGGTTTTGAGCTGAATCTGTTCGATGTGTTCCTCGTTGGATATACACTCAGCGGCCTCGAGTGAACAAGGTTTCACGAATCCTTCCCGATTGTTCGCGTCTCACCTTCGTGACCGGACGTTGCGAAAATCCACGAGTCCAGGCTAGGACGCTGATCTCGGATAAGGGTTCGAATCTCAAAAACGCCTGACTCTGAGCCAGCGATGACCAGAGTCGATAGCTGACCGAGAGTGGGGTCGATCGATCCCCATGCTCTTTCACAAGCAGGTGCTTCTGTCTCTCTTCGGAATAGACTTTGCTGCAGATATCTGCTATTCCCTCTGGCTATTCCCTCAGGCGCGAGGGCCAGCCGATTGGCTCTCATCCATCTCGAGATTCGGCTTAGCGAGTCTTCTGTGATTTCCTCAAGTACTTCGATTGATTTCGCTTTTGTTATGAGCGCCAGGTCGTCGGCGTACGCGTTTTATGTGGCTCCGCTCGCAAAGACTGCTCTGAGGACGTCGTCGTAGGCTGCGTTTCACAGGGTCGTTCCGAGGATAGATCCTTGCGATACTCCTGCTGACATTCGTTGAGTCCGGCCTTTCTCGTCGACGATGTACCAGTCCTGCAGGTGGGAGCTCGGAATTCGTTGAAGGTATGGTGAGATCTTTCTCTTTCGTAGGCTTCTCAAGATGACTTCCCATTCGACCGAGTTGTAGGTGTTTCGAACATCGAGCGAGGTGATACGGGTTCGGTCCCACAGTCGCCACGAGCGCTGCTTTTCGAAATTATCTTGTAAGTCCGGGAAAATATTCGAGAAGTTTGCTCAAATTATTCAACTTCTCCGTAGAATCAATATCGTTGGGCTGCGAGTTTCGATACGCGTCTCCAGTCAGGGAACGGCAGCTTGAAAGCAGCTTCTCGCTTGTGTTACCTCGTGAAGATTTACCAAATATTTCGTTTGAGTACACTCGAAATCTTCATTCTAATGGATCATCATACGTGATCTCTGCTCGAGTTTGTTCGATCTCATTGACTTGAATAGCCCCGAGAAGGGTCGTTTTTCGGAAGAGGTTATCGTCAAAACATCAAAAAATTTCTCACCCTGTCATTATTATTTATGTATGTGCCTACTTATGGGGCGAGTAACGAGGGTAGCCCGTAAAGATGATCACCTCCGTGTTCTTATTGGTCTTCGAGGTCGCTGTCCACAGGCTCATCGTCGTTTACGGCATCGACGACAATGGTAACTTCATCGTCAACGTCCGCCGGAGGAGCTCCGCCAGCTGAAAGAACAACAAGCTGATGGTGAGGACAATACATCGGCGGTTGAATTCGAGTCTCCTAGTGTCCTGGTCCAAGCCTGACGGGATACGGACTCAGGAGGGTGAATCACCCGCACTAGTTCTGTACTTGAATCGCCCAACGAGTTGTATAGCGCTGATTCCACCAGCTTTGAAGATGTCCCACGAGTCCTCGATGAGTCTGGCATTCCCACGAGTGGTGCGCAAGGGCGCATACCAGATGTTACTCAGCGGAGGATCGTGATGGGAGCAATAATCAACATGAGTATTCTGGCTGTCCCCTACAATCACCTCTGGAAAGCGATAAGAGAGTAGAAGCCTTTTACTCAACGGGACATCTTTCTCGAACAATGAGATATCAGTGAGATACAAAACATTACACTACTAAGAACGCGGAAGGCAGTGGTGCTCGAGAACATAGCAATGCGGAAGAAGATCGACTGACTGCACGTTAGAAAAAACGAAGGATTTCCAAGATTCTCGCGATTACCTCCAAGATCCCAGGATGTTCAATGCACGCGTTCGGACCAGGTAAATCGACAAGTCGCGCATTGTCGAAGCCATTCCATCGTTGGATTTCTCTTCGAATTCGTGTCATTACTCACCTCCTAATGACCGATTGATCTCCCACTTTCGGCGGTGCTTCCCATCTCGAGAATATCATCGCCCGACATTGGATTGTCAGAGTTATCCTATTCCCGCACTCCTCTTTGCCCTCGATGATGGCTCCATGAGCCCAGCACGCCTTTCAGAATAACACTAGAGGCTGCTCAATCCGTCGTATTCTGAAGCAGCTCATGCCTAAATGATTTTCTCACGGCATTATTGAGACTCACAGCCCCGAATATTCTGGCTCTACTGAGCCGTTTGGCGCCCGACCCATATTCAAATCTATCGCCGTCCCCTAGCAACGTCACGTCAGTGCGCTCGGCCATAATGCATCCATCCGACTCGATTGGGTACGAATTCTCTATACCCGTTGATGAAGATGATATTGCGATCCGGGATTGCGGGTTAGAATAACGTTACCTCAAGATCGGTGATGCTTTTTTTCTGAGGCTTCGCTGCAGGTTGTCACCATTATCGCTGATACATGCCATGAACACGCCGGAAACTATTCTCAGATGGAACAATATTAAAGAACCGACAGCAATCGCTTCGACGACGCGTTCCATTGTCAACTTGCTCAGGCCGTTTTAATTCGGTGCTCTAGGAATCTACCTTTCACAGTGTAACGGGGCTCGGGATGGTCCAGCTCTGTGGAGTGCAGGCAACTTGATGATGGGAAAATTCGGGGAACGGGCAAAGGGCTCACCACCCGATCGGACTGGGCACGGGTCGGACTGGGAACGGTACTTAAGGCTTGGGTCGCGAAAGAAGGACACAGGGCTCTTCGTCGAGGTCACAACACAATGTCAAGAGCAAATCGCGTCCTCGACTCTCGAGCTAGGGCTCCTGGGATAGACTAGAAGGGGAGGGGCGCAGGGTCCCACAATCCGACTCCAAGAGTGTTCATCTCGTCGTCCCTTTTCATTCGTTTGCTCTTCTCGACGTCACGCGGCAGCGGGTTCGCCCTCAACAGGCAGAAATCTGGTGGATTGTTAGGCAGAAGTCTCCTCTCTGGCGCAGAACCCCCTCAATGTTCGAGCTTCAACGAAGGCGTCAGATACGGCACTCGTGAACAAAGTTTGCTGGAGGGCAGGTTTGCGAAGCCGACTTCCTCGAGGAAGCGGCGACCTCAGCAGAGGGGACCTTTTCGGAGAACTTCCGTGCTTGCTAGAGGTGTGGCGACAAGGATTACGTTGCAACTTCGTGCCGTCCCAAGTCCACAGTCTGCAAAAACTGCGGTATCACAGGGCGTCCACACAAGGTGAGTCGGCAAAAGAACCTCGCAAGCAATCACTCGGACGAATATCAATTTCAGAACTCGAACTCAACGGATCCGATCTCCGAGCCATCATCTCTGATGTCATCATCCCAGGCCCCCTCCGTTGCACTTACGGAGTCCAAATGACTCGGCCATCGGTATGAACGTGACTGCTGTCGGAACGTTTCTGACTCGACTGAGTCACCGATCTGCGAACTCAACTGTCTATTCTTCAATGCTGCAAATCTCACCAAAAACGGTGCGCTGGACGATCTCAGAGTACAGGTGATCTTAGATGGAATGGACGTCATTTGCGTCTGTGAGACATTTGCTCACGAGGGTATCTCCTCAGGTGAGCTCTCTCTTGATGGCAAATACGAGGTTTTCCGTCGGGACCGTGTTGGCTCCAGGGCAGGAGGCGTATGCGTGCTAGCTCGTAAGCCTTTACTTTGCTCTCATGTCGACTCACCCTCCTCCGCCGAGGTCTCGGCTGTGGGCTTTCTTCTCGATGATCTCTCGTTCCGACTTGTAACTGCCTATATCTCACCTTCCGGGTCGGCATCACATGCAAGAGATGCAGTTGAGAGCACCTGCCGTGAGCTCGAGCGACTGTGCCAGGTGCCGCAGCCGTTACTCATCGTCGGTGATTTTAATATGCCCAATATAAATTGGCTTCATGAGACTTCTCCTGGCAACGAAAACAAGGAGCAGATCTTCCTTGATTTCTGTATTGTCAATGGCGTTCATCAGATGATCGAGGAGCCCACTCGTCTCGTCTCAAACAATCTTCTCGATCTGCTACTGACAAATGAACCCGACCTCGTGCAGAACCTTCGAGTCATCCCTTCCCCTGTTCGGAGTGATCATTCCGCTATCTCCTTCTCAATCGAATGTCACTCTGAGATTACGATCTTGGAGTCGCGACCCGATTTCTTCAGGGGTCGCTACGACCTGATGTGCGATGCTCTCGCAGAGTTTGATTGGACTGACCTTTTCCAACATTGTACTCATGTGGAGGACATGCAGAGAAGACCGTGTGACCTTCTACATGGTCTCGTTGATAAATTCGTACCGCGCAGACTTCTTGGGTCGCTCCGTCCGAGTTCTCTTGATGCCCACATTGAGGACATCATCCGAAGGCTCATGACAACCACGGATACGTGGTCCGTTCGAAGGCTGAAGACTAAACTCTCCTTGCTGTACCCATTTCCTTCATCCTAAACCGTGCGCTGTCCGACGCCACTGTCCCATCCTCCTTTAGACAATCTTTTGTCACGCGGGTGTTCAAGAAGAAGGATCGGACACAAATTGACAACTATCGACCCATTGCACAAGGAACAGTCTCGTGCCTCGTAATGGAGAAGATCATTTCCCGCTACGTACTCAACTTTCTCGAGTCTTACAATCTTCTAGACCCCAATCAGCTTGGATTCCGCCGGGGCCACTCGACCGAAACCCTGCTGCTAGAGGTCTTCCAGCAATGGGGTGTTTCCCTCTCTTCCGGACGACAGGTCCATTGTGTCTACTTCGACTTCTCGGAAGCATTTGACAAGGTCAACCATTCTCGTCTCCTCAGCAGACTGCGCAAACTCGGCATCCGTCTCTCTATTGTGAATCTCATCGAGGCGTACCTCAGTGCGAGGCACTTCATTGTTCGCCTCGGTTCAGACTCATCCGCCCCCCCCCCCCCCCGCTGACTGCCCATGTGGTTTGCCTCAAGGTTCAGTCTTGGGGCCTCTCCTCTGGAGTGTTCATGTTCTTGATATTTCGGACTATCTTCCCTCGGGGGTCCACTATCGACTGTTCGCAGACGATATCGAGATTTTTGTCGAAGTCGATGGTAAGGTGGATCAGTATGGCCTCCTCCGAGCCTGTATCGATGGCGTCGTGCGCTGGTCCGTCGACAACGGCATTGATCTCTCAGTGCCGAAATGCGCCATTCTTAAGACGAAGCCGGAAGACCACTCCTATGTTCTTCCTGACAAACCCGTTCCGTTGGGCGATTGTATCCGAGACCTCGGGGTCATTGTGTCTCCCGATCTCAGATTCAGGCAACATGTATCACAGGTCGCCGCCTCCGCCACCACGGTTTGCAATCTGAGCCTGAGGTGTTTCTCCATCTCGCGTCCGGACCACTATGTGAACTTGTACAAAACCTTAGTCATTCCTAAACTTCTGTATTGTAGCACGATTTGGGCTCCCTCTCTAGCGCGTGATTTACGCCTTCTTGACTCCGTCCGAGACAAATTTGTTAAACGCGTTGCCAGACGGTGTGTTCTTCTCCCAGACTCCATCGACCTACCTCGAACTGTGCATCTTCATGAAAACGCTGACATCAACATGCTCAAGAAAATCATACGCACCGATAAACTTCACCAATATTTTGAAGTTACGTCAAACAACAGGAGATCGCGTATACACCTAAAGTCAGAGTGTATCGCACGCTCCGATAGAGTCGATAACCTCTACTCATGGCGTATTTCAAGAAAGCCAAACTTGTACAAACCTTTATTCATGAATAAAGAGATCTGAAACTGAAACGTGAATGTCGGAGCCGAGAATCGACGTGTTCCAATGGAAGTATGCGCCAGCAGTGCCCTCCCGATCCTGACTCTCGGAAAATTTCGTCGAATGTTTCCAGATCACCCCATACACCCGAATGACGTTCAGCTAAGTACTGCTACCTGGGAGAATTTTCGGACCGATTCGTACGCCGAAGTGAATATATCTTACGAACAGGGCGGAGCGAAACTCTGATTGTACAACATAGCTCAGCAAACGTTTCGAGCGCCCACTGGCGGACTCTGTCATCGAAATGACAGATGAAGAATTAGACTTCTTGGAAGAGAATCGAATCATCCAAAAGGTCAACGTTGCGGACTGGGCTCACCCAATCGTACTGGTTCTCCCAGCTCGAGGTCGAAAAGTAGGGGTTTGCGGCAGTTTCAACCGTTCATCCGAGCTCACGAACACCCGCTGAAGAACATTCGTCATGCTTAGACAACACAGGAAACGGTCATGTATTCTAGAAGTACTGCACTAGAGAAATGCCGCCAAGGAAGTTGTCATTCCAACCCGCGCAACTTGTGATATTGTACAGGCTGAATTCATGATCCCGATCTAAGTGTGCATATAAAATCTCAAAAACAGAGGATGGCTGTTAGGTCCATTCGAATTCCGCGCTCCGACAGCGCATCCACGTCCACGAAATGGGGGGTCGAAGACACAAGACAACTTCTGACTCAGCAATGAGGGATATGACTAGAAAATCGCGATCGAGAGGAAAACAGGAGGCAAAGGTTATCCGGGACGAGATCGCACGGAGAATCGATTCAAAGCGGGAGTGACTTTCTACAGCCGCGAACGAACTCGGATGCTTGTTGTCAAGCAGGATCTGTGGGGGCTGGCGGAGAGCACTCTCTCTGAAAATGCGTCAATGTAGTAAACACTGCGGGCAAATTTCCTATAGCCGGTTGGAGCGAGCGGGCCCGTCACGCACTCGAGAGCGTTCGGCTCCGCCATCGAAAGTATCTCCATAGACGTTGATTGATTGATTGTTTTTCCTCAAGCTGTATTTTCATCCCGAACATAGCAGCAGACCCTTAGTACGGAGCGATGACTCAGCTGGTCGAAGGTGCGGTTATTCCTATTCCAGGCATACGGTCTGGGTGCTTTTCCCGTTCCCATCTCTCAAGTATTCTCTTGGTGTCGGATATCACTCTTGGCGTGCTCTCTTCGTGTAGTCCGAGTCTTTTCTGTATTGTACACTCAGCATCTGAGATTTCTTCGCATTCGAGGAGCATATATAGTCCTTGGTTCCGTCCTCCTCTCCGCACCTTTGGCAGGTCGCTTCGATGTCTACGTATCTTGACCTGTATTTCCTAGTGTGAACACATCCCGCTCTGGCATTCGCGAGCAGCCGACTGCCTCTGCTGTTATCATGCATGTGTTCGATGATTCCTCAGGGTTTTTTAAATTGCGATATCGGTCCAGAGCTGTCTTCCCCGACACACCTTTTCGTCACTCCTTATCCAGCTTATGGTTCAGCGTCTCTTCCACATATTTCATGTAGCTTTTGAGACCCATCCTTGCCTCGCTGGTTGATAGTTCTTTCAACTCTTTGCATTTGAATCGTTTCTTGACTTGATCAATTCTTCTCTACAGTGAGGTTTACGTCTTTGAGGTCTACAGCATGGTATGGATCGCTTTTGGCCACCTGGCTTCATTCATTTCACTTATTCTGGC
This sequence comes from Phytoseiulus persimilis, assembly GCA_037576195.1. Lineage (NCBI taxonomy): Eukaryota > Metazoa > Arthropoda > Arachnida > Mesostigmata > Phytoseiidae > Phytoseiulus > Phytoseiulus persimilis. The sequence continues at coordinate 12,367,450 of CM075104.1, forward strand.
TGAGTACATGAGTTTCGCTCTCGTTTCGCGTGCCTCGAAGGTTGACCATCCTAGTTCTCCGTCTATGAATTCGAAGGAGGTGTTCGCGTTCGGTTGTCTAAAGGCCCATCGTTCTGCCACGCGTTCCTAATTTTCGAGCCGTTTCCGCAATTTAGCGGGCATGGTTGTAACCGAGTTGGCATACCTTAGTGCTGGAACTGCTGTGCTTTTCCATTGGATATTGGTGACTTCGAACCTGTTGAATCTCCACAGCGATTCTGCGTGCATTTGCCTGATTACTTTCTCTGCTTTTTCCCCCAGATCTCTCCCTGTTCTTGGAGGCAGTTTTTCTTGTTGCAGAGCGCGATTCCTAGGTATTGGCATTGGTCGAGTACCGGTATCAGTTGGTTCNTTCGCCATCGCGTACGCCAAGTGGGCCTTTCCTGTCAGCCCGGTGTCCAGTATGACGTCCAGGTACTTGGCCGTGCTGGTCTGGCTCTCACGACACTCTTCTCTGCTATTTTCTATAGTGTCGAATTCCGTCAAGCTGCTTGAGCCATTCTCGCCTTCCCGGTGCATGCCTCCCCAAATCCGCTGGATGACGGAGAGCATTATCATCCGAACTCCGAAACCGATTCGAATCTCTATAACTGTTTCGGTACATCGGTTATCAAGTTTCAGGAATCGCATCATTCTGCCCAAATATACGCCCTCCGTGTACGTCGGGGATCTTAGGTCCCCGCCAACTCGGCTCCAGCCAGCGACTCATGGTGCCCAGCCCCGATGTCGCATTGCCTCGCTGAACATCCAAAGACAGGTGCTGAGCCAAGAAGCGCCCAAGCCTTTTGTCTCCCGTTGCTCGCTCGAGGGCCTCCCCAACCTGATCGATCAGGGTCCTGGTGTGGGAGCCGGGACCACCCAGAGTCTCGAATGCGAACGGACAGAAGTGATACCCAAGCGCAAAGGGAATAACTTCGCGGAAAGAGCATCCCGTTTTGCGATGAAAGACGCCCAGGCCTGAGGAGGGAGTAGTTTTCGCAACAGATCAGAAACGCCGATCACGGTGGAGTCGGCTGCCGGTCCCGCAATAGCCGCCACGGATGTGAGGCCAAAGCCACTCTCCGAGGTTGGTGGACAAGCTTGGGAACGCTCACGGGCCAGGGGCCGGAGGCTGAGCAGAGATTCCAGGGACTCAATGAGCTGGGCATCGATGTGCGGTCCTTCCTCAGTACGGATTCACACTATCGCAGCATCCCACATCGTATGATCAGTCGTAGTGAAAAATGCCACTGAAGCGACAACAATCTATTTATTTCCGCGGATGTTCCAGCCTCTGTGTCCCATACAGGCCTGAAGTGATGATGAAGATGCGGGGAGTCACAGAAATGGAAAACTAACTATTTCAATTGCGCACGTTTCCCTTCTCCCTTCTTTGGAGGTCCTTTGCCCCGCAATCTCCTCAAACGTTTAAACTCTTCTTTGATATCTAAATGTTCATCTCGGTACAGACCGTGGTCTCTCAGCTTCAGCATCAATCTATTGTACTGGAATAGAGGCGGATACCAGTCTATCCATTCCTGAAACCAAAAAGGTTCATTTAGAAACCCATCTGCGTCGAGTATCCAACGGTTACTCGACCAGCGTTTCACACTGGCTCGGGGGTTCCCGAAAATAAGATCGCAAACGAATGAGAAAAGTTCTCCACCCTGGTTTACCTTTCGCAGGTCGAATGGTTTTTGGCTGAATTGCTGCACAATGCGAGCGTTTTTACCTTCCACAGGCCGGGTTGCTTCGCCGAAGATCCGGGCCGACAGCAGGGCCATCCGTTTAGCGTACACAGACATCCACAGACTGGTCCCCCCTAGAGAGGATCTCGGTCCGACACTCGATAAGCTTGAATTCGAATATATCAATACAGATGTCTCCTCGAACGGTGTAGGTGCGCGTGTTTTCAATGAACCCCTTATGTTATCCTCGGAAGGGGGCCGCCATCTTTGTTTTCAGCGGCAACATTTGAAATGGAGTAGAGTGGACGTTTGAGTGTGAATTAAAGGGCATTCGCTGAAGACCAGACCAATAGAAGACTTTTGCTCCCTGATTCTACCAACTCTCGTGATGGAGGAAGGTTTGGGTTCTGATCCCGTGGCGGCTCTAGGGGTGACTCAAGGGGGGCGGCGGTCGTGCATTTTTGATGGAACATGCGACTTTCACCCTCGCTTCCTGAGGTCATAACTCGGGGAATCGGGTTCCGATTCTAGAGAATGAGGCAGCGATCGCTCAATGGACGCTCAGTGTTCTCTCTGTTATCGCACAAAATTCCGAACCTCCATTCCCGCCGAAAATCCCACTATGCTGGGGCGATAAAACGCCCGGATTCCCAAGTCAATGCCTCCCGTCGTGACCATCGGTAACATACCGACCGCAGAGAACTGTACGATCGATTTCAACGGAGTGAGGGCCCATGTGGGCTTTCTTCTGTCCCGCTGTTTTGAAACACCGTGAGTCGGAGTGTCGTCTCGAAACTCATTGGGTTACATAGGAGCGTCCCCTTCACCTTGACGTAATAGTTTATGTATGGAGCCGAGTTGCGAGTAGAAGGGGTTGAACATGTAGCCTTTTCTTCCAGCTTTTCAGTGCTCCGATATTTTCTAGGGTAGGATCCGGTCCGACCGAGTTATGGTTTCCGGAAGTGAATATGAATGAGTCTCTAGTAGGCTCTGCAACGGTTATTTAACCGCGGTTGATAACCGCAATAACCGCAAATATTAACCGCGATTCCCCGAAACGTATGATTTTCTGAGAAGGCGTCGTGTCTGATGAGCGTACTCTGTCTGGGGAACTGGAATTGGGCGCCAGGAATTGAAGATAAATGAATCGGTTCTGGAACTGTGACATCCTGTGTGGCGAGCCCCGTTAAGCGAAGTTCGCACACGCTTGCCGAAAGCCGGACCCGGCTAGCAATCATACCTGGACATATAACTCATCAGGTGCAGCCTCTCCATGTCTCCATGAGCTCTACGCATCTGGTATGATCAAGAAACTTAGCACAGCGGAAGTAGCTATCGTGTGGGTCGATGGAAGAATCGCGATGAAGTCTTACAAGAAAACGGGGATCTCTCATGCACTGGTCGGAACCGAGAACAAGCGCCCTTTCTGAAGACCGCAACAATGCTATCGAAGCCAGGAGCAGTATTTGGAGTCAGACAAAAATGGGAAGCAGCTCAAAAGACGACCTCGAGGATTCCCAATAGAAAGAAACTAGAGAATCAGGACGTTGAATTTACGTGAGTCATCCCAACTCAACAAAGAAAGATGCCTTTGGGCACTCTTTGCTCGTGAAAACGTGCAGAAATCGGCGCCAGTCCCACATTTCAGAGTTTTCAACACTTCCTCAGCGGATCGTGAGGAGTTGTAACAAACGAGTCTTTATGAGACGTGTTTTGAGATGTCGTTGTATCCGTTAATAATAGAACCTTCTTTCTCATTAAAGAGGAGAAGCTTCCTGGAAATCATACAAAGTTTTATCTCATGTGGAAACTTTTCTCTTGGGAGGATATGGAGGAGTTTTGCTATCTCTCCTCCGTCTTCGGCTATGACTCGTTTCAATATTATCAGGCGTGAAAACGATGGTATCGGCGAAGGATCTGCTCGGAATCATGTCTCCGGGCACTCTCCCATATAACCGCGGTTATTTGCGGTTATAACCGCGGTTCTCGGTCCTAATTTTGCGGTTAACCGCTATTGCGGGTAATGATTTGCGGTTATCGGTTAACCGTAACCGCGGATATTCAGAAATGCGGTTATTTGCAAAGCCCAGTCTCTAGTTTTTCATCGTTGATCATCGGAATCCGGGATTCTACTGCAAACGTAACGCTCTCATTCTTCATGGAGGATGACAACCCACTTCCACTCTCTCCAAGCCAACCGAGGCTCCTGTACACGCCACTGAGGAAAATGCCGCTAGGTACAACGGTCGATGGTGGCACGTTTCCCCATGACCGGGAGGGTAATGAAAAACCAAGTACGAACGAAACTATGCGCTGACAAGGAACGACACTGATTCGATTGAAATTTTTCCACCATTTATTCGAGGGGCTGAAGTGTGACCTCGGTCGCCCTCCCAAGGCGCGCGTGTTTCCGGTGAAAACAGTCGGCCAAGTCGACCAATTTCTGTGCCGTTGTGTAGAAAACGAATGAGATTCCGATGCAGGCCCACAAGGATACGAATCTTGCCAGGTTGTCCAGTCGACGGAGTACACGGTATACCCAAACATTATGTGCTGCCCCGAGCCAGAGAATCCTGTGAAGGAAGGCTGTTAGCGGGTGCTACATGCAGAACGACTTTGAAGGTTCTGGTTACAGGACGGGTTGATCAATGATCACGTGGTACGAAGCTGGAAAAGCGGTCTTCCTCGGCGCTTTGATGACCCACCGCGCTGATGTACCGTTCCTTCGTGCAACTAAATAGAATTTCGCTCGGGGTGATCAGCCCACGCCAAAACCAAAAAGTGCTGTTCATAACAAACGGAGAAAAGCCGCATCTCTTCCTCGCCACTCTGACAGTTCAAGATACGGTTGCCGAGCACTCGCTGCGATGGCATTTCTCGCTGAGACCGCTCTTGTTAAGGTAATTACTTACATCATCAAATATGAAAACACCACCATGCTGAAGAGTGGGAAACCCGCTCTCTGCGGTGGGACGCGGAGGCGTAGCGTAAACAGAGTCGATAACGCGAGCACTGTAGGCGACGTATGCTGCGAAAACAGGTGAGGTGAAAAGCATACCAGCTATGAGATGCAGATCCACAAGATATATGTATATCTAGCGAAGGGAGCTCACCAAGCAATGATTCAACCACCACGGAGTCTGCAGCTGCATCGACACCGGGCAAATCAAGTTGATATCGTACGCGTAGACGCTCCAGAATACGACTGAAACTAGCATGGTCATTGGGAGGCACACACTACAGAATATCATGTTGAAGACGAAGTTTCGCGTTCTCGAACGTGAGTATGTGGTCAAGAATCCATAGGCGTGAGTGATGGTGCTCAGCAGCTGCAACAGAGGTTCATCCGTAGATTGCGTATCCGGCAAAGACGGAGTTCGTTCTCCCGTCATGAAGAGTAGTTTGAATGAGCATGCCTATGAATATCATTGTCAAAAAACGTGAGGATCGGAGATGGAGCATACTACGTTCCATGTAGTAAGGTAAATCAGTGCGATGGGCTGTCCGGGAAAAACTTCAGCAAAGCTCGACAGTCTTTGCGCGGTCACACCGTCGATTATCGCGACAATCAACATCCATGCCGCTGCGAGTCCCAAGTAGACTCGATGCGAGACTTCGCCACTCTGCTCATCGGAGCATTCGAGCGCCCTCGCCGATACAAATCTTGAAGATAACCTTCGTCGTTTCATAGTAGATAGGCGGATCGAGCTCGTGGGTAAAATGCATCATCGATCGGTCCTTCGACGGAGCATGCTCACCATCCGCAAGAGTTCTATGTGGCCAATGTCCTTTGTTGGCTTTCCAAAGGACCGCAGCGGGTTTTCCTTATAGTTATATTTTGCGTATGTTGAAGAGCACAGGAGTGATGTTTTTAGATGTATACCGCGTGAGTTTGCTCCGTGGAGCCGTCGAATGGTGTGGTGTAGCTGCGTACAGCAGCATGATGGGCCGTCGTTCAGCGACACAATCTCGTGATGTTTAGGGTCCACTAGATGCAAATGAGACTGTGAAAATGCATGCGGCATGCACGGAGAGGAGGCACGAAGATGCATCCAATGCGCAGTAATTTCAAGTAAGTATGGAAAACGATCACAGCAGACGATGAAAGAGAAACAATCGGGGCTTAACTGAATATAACAAGTATTTTATTATCAGCTTATCTACCGTGTTAAAAATACGTCACCAGCTCTCGGTACACCAGTTGGGAAGCTGCTCTGGTCTGCTCAAACGTAGCGGATATTAACCATGGTTATGGTACAGAAGACATCGAAAACTTTCTAGTCGCGAGGCCTGGTCAAGCTCCCGGCTACTATTCTCCTGTCAATTTTCCCAAAGAGAATTACGCCGAATATTTGACTGAGACCTCCGAATTTTCCCAGTGATCGATGGCTTCCACAGAAATCCTCTTCGTCTATTCATAATGCCAAGAATCACAAATTAGCATTCGTCCGAAACCCCGTCATAGATGATTGTTGTATTTTTATATTATTTGATATGGAGAGTCTTGGAATAGTTATGCATTAATGTTAATCGATGCTCTTTGGCTATGATACAATAAAGCGCACTAGGAGTTCGAGGTGGCCCGAGACTCCAGTGCCGACCTTATAACAAGCTGCCTTCAGGGCTCTTACAGGAAATGCCACTGGCTTCAGACCATTCATTCTTTGTGTGTTTTCTTCAAGTCATCAATGTCATGTACAAGTTCACCCTCGTTTGATACCTGGACCAAAACGCGAGTGTCTACCTAGATAATATACTATTTACAACCCGATGTCCCGAACTTGCCTCCGAAGCACGAGGGATACGGAGCCGCGAACATTGAAATATCTACACTGACCCATTGGAATTCTTAGGGAGAAGGGCGAAGCTGTCGAACATGGAATCGCTCGAGTGATTGATCGATTGGTTGTTCGTCGATCGGTTGGTCGGTCGGTCAATCGGTTGTGTGGGTAGGTAGATAGTTATCACAGAGGAATAAGTTAATAAACGATGCTGTGTTGGATTACAGCTTGGGTCCGTCGCGAATCATTGGAACTCATTGAAAGACGATCAAAAGACGGGAGAGGAATCTTCGAAAATAGAGATCTTCTTGCTAGAAACGGAGTCCGAAAGTTTGAGATCGGATTGACACAATGAGAACAACTGCGAATCTGCGTGGGTTGATGGCGTCGGTGGTGACGATCATGGACGGATTCTTCAGGAACTCGTGCTCCCCCCGAACGACGAGCACCAAGCTGAACCCTGTCGAGGGCCCTCGAGTTCGAGATAATCGATAGCCATGAGATTAGTGTGACCTCGACCCCATTGAACGGAATCACATCGTCAACATCAGCTCTAGGTGAAGAGACTAGCGATCATTTGAATGCCCTCAAGAAGCGAGGCGCGTTAGCTGCGAGTTCAGAGGGGGGAGGGGGATCGCCCTAGTATGTTCATCATCATCGCCACCGCCACCACCATCATTGCTTGACACCTTGATCATTGTCATCGAAATTGTTTCGATTGCCAAGTCAACTGACAGCAAGACGAGATGAATGCTTGTCCGGAATGTAGACGTACGTGCTTTTTTCCTTCTTTGAAAATGGTTGAATTTTTTGTTGTAGTGATGAATACTTTGATGCATAAACTCATGACTGCAACCGTCTTCGTCAAAAACAAGAGACACATCTCTCCGCGCGAGGCAAACATTATCAATAAGCAACTGCTTCGCTGGGCTGTTTCTGCAGCAGTGTAACGGGGAAAGATCCGTCTTGGAACTTGAAGTGACGCTTGTCGTAGAATTTCAGCAGCGCAGGACTGTAGGGATGATTGTCCTTGAGATGCAAATAGTGAACTTCAGGCTCGTTGGTGGTGTGTCCACACTCTTCGCAGACGTAGACCTTCTGTCTTCGCTCTTTGTACGCGTATTGATGCTTGGCACCGTGGACCTTCAGCGAGTGGGACTCGAGAGAGCACCGTTGGGTGAAAGATTTGTCGCACATGTTACACTTGTACGGACGCACCCCGGTGTGGGTTCGGGTGTGCCTCTTCAGGTCGAAGGTATCGTTGAATCCTTTGCCACAAAACGTGCACAGGTATCGCTTGACGTCGCTGTGGCACTTCATGTGACGGTTCAGGAGACGTTGGAGTCCGAACGATTTGCCGCACACCTTGCATGACAGCCTGAAACAGAAAACGGAACGGTCAGTAACGGTCGCCGGAAGTCCAAATTAGAAACAGCCGCTTAGGCAACAAATCTCAGCGCGGCATTGTGTCGTCGGAAGCAGCTGCCCCTCCGAGCGCGACCTGAATCGAATAGCCGACCGAACAAACGGCCCCTGCAGGTGATCGTTGTCACTTTAACAGAGGAGCGGATGGTCTTCTCGTGGTGAAAAAAAAGGAGCACCGCGCCGAAGAACACAGCAGAACAGCGGTCGGGCTTCTCGGAGCCACAACCAAGTCTCGTGAATGTTTACGGAGTAAAACATAGTCGCCACTGCTCACAACGCGCTGGCGGGCACTGTATGAAAGCTCGGTTCGGAGAAAAAAAACTGTGTGCGAATGCTAGGAGAGAACAACGGAGAGCGCGTCGCTGCCAACTTTGGTGGCTCTTTGCACGTTGGAGGCCGTTGGAGCCGTTAAATACAACGGTTTTCAGCGACAGCGACCGAAACGAGGACCCGTTCACACGGTCACAGAGCGTATCTAGAGACGGATGGATGAATGAGCTACAAAGAATCATCTGCCCCATTCACTTGCCCCACCTGTAACGGGAGGTTCACGAAGAGGCGAGATAGTCGTTGAAAGTGCACCGGTGTAGACCGTTCCCAACGTTGTTAGCCGTTTCGGTTGGCTTTCGTCCCGGAGCCAAAGTACCGTTCGAATGACGCAATCATCATCCGGATAAATTTGAAAAACCCTGAACAGTGTCTCGAAAATATCCTCGAACGCTTCTCGTCGATCGGGGAAACGCGATAAGGCCACCAGTAAATTCGCCGGGCACTTCGGCCGATAGGATCGAGCAGTCTTCAGAATAATTATATAAATTTGAGTGGGGGACGGAACGGGCCACGAAACTACTTGGCTCGTTGGCATCTTCCTCTACTTCAGCATTCGTTTCCATCGGTCTTCGATGGAATTTCTGTTAGCGGGCCCGCGACCGCTTCAGTTGGGGAGGAAGATACTGAATAGCAATGACCTTGTGGGAGTCAGATAAGACCTTGGATTTTGACGAAGCAATTACTGGAACCGGCAATGCGATCTTCCGTTTGTCTGGCTACGAGGCGTTTTGCCGAAATTGAGATCCCTTGACTGAGTGTTCTACGGTCGCACATGCGATACGCGCTGTATCCTCATGTTGAGCTAGGGCATCCTGTCAAAACGACTGGCTTTTGTTTGCTGTAGAATCTATCACCTCCGAATCTGGTCGCAGACATCGACGCCTGGCACCGCCAGCGCTAAGAACTTCGGAGCTGTCGTCAACAGTAACGCCACAATAACGACAGAATCAACAACGTCGATTGTTTCTGCGGATGCTAACAAACGGATGCGAACGACCCTGAAGCCGGAATTTCGGCGCTGAATTTGCATCGCGCGCTCTGGGACGGGCGATGAGATGTGACTACCAAGAATCGTTAATCGTGCTCAGACTGGGGTCTTAGAGCAGTTGAGAAAACGACCGATCGAATCAGGAGTCGCGTCTGTGCAGTGCCGCCGCGATTGGAGCACCGCTCCGAGTGCCACGGCCGATTGGGAAGTAAACTCCAGGGATGCGAAACTCACTTATCGTTTCCGCAGACCGCGGCCACGGCAGTTGCCGTCGTCACGCCAGATTCGCTGCTCAAGTTCTGAGGTTGGTCGGAGCAGTCTGACGAGGTTGAGTCGATAGAAGAATTCGACGGCGAGGTCAAGGAGACCTGAGGTAGCGATTTCTGGTTCAGGAGTGGGTTCTTGATGCCGTGACCACCATTCACGAACTCGATGGAAGCGGCTGGAGGGATTCCCATCTGGAAAGGAGAAGAAAAACCATGCTATCAAATGACGTTCTGGCGAAAGATCTACCCTCTCCTTCTCTCTCCTGACTCGATCAATCGCGGTGGAGTTCTCCCCCTCCCCGTTTCGAAAGAATCCGAGCAGCTAGAAGAATGCTTACCCGTTGTTTCAAAACTTGAACTCGAACTTGCAGCCCAGGGCTCACTGAATCGACTCCGTTGCTGTGCTCGTCGTCTGATGTCATACTACTCACTTGATCTTGGCGGGACCAGTCTTGGCTCGGTGAAGATGGACTCTGGAGCTCTGGACTCAAGCAAGGATGGGGCTGAATCAGGGGAGTCTTGTAGTCGGACGGCGGGAACTCTTGCATGTGCGCGTAATCGGCGCGCAGGTCCTCGTATCCGACCGGATAGTAAGGCTGAGGTCGCAGGGGAGTTTGCATCTCCTGGATGACAGGAACCCTTTGCGACGAGAAAGGTGAGTGATGATACGCGGGATGCCCCAGGATCGGGACGGTCGACGTGACAGTTTCATCTTCGCTCTCCGATTGAGGGGGGGTCGTTGAGGAACGGCTGACGACCGGGAACCACTGCACGACACGCTGATTCTCGGGCCGCTCATCTGCGAATAGGAAACAACAATTGAAATATCTCAATGGGACGAACTGTGAGCGAGCCGACGGGCATTGACTGACTGCCCGAGCGTCGCAGATGGGTGGACGCACCGACCTACGTAGGGCTTCGGAGAAGAAAAAAGACGAAAGCGACGCCAACAACAACGAGAATCACGGCGAGAGAAGATCGAGCATAGGAAGAAGAATCACCCAGCGGGATAGCACCCCTCTATAAAAGCGTTTTAGCGCCTGCTCTTCGCCAGCTTGCTTGGTCCATATGCGCACCCATATGGCGCTCGACAGCTACGAGAAGGCTTGCCTGACGGACGGATGAACAGCCAGCCGTTCGTCTAAAACCGTTAGTTCACGATCTTTGCCCCTTTTGAGAGAGGAACATTCCTCCGCCTGCCATAAGCTTCTCAGAATCCGATCCCCCTCTTCTTCTCATTCCTATCCACGACCGGCTCATGGCTGACTGTGGACGCGGTTCAGCTTTGAGAGATCTTCCTCAAAAGCGCATGCGTGCGTGCCGCTGCCGCCGCCGCAGGAGTCTGGCGCACGCAAACGTTTGAGGAAGCTGGCTCGGTGGCCATAAATGCAAACCGCAAGGCCCCGTCATCGAGTTGTCTCAAACCAGCCGATCGAGTTCAGAACCGCGTAACGGGAAACTCAGAACGAGGACCTTCAACGACCGGACCGAGAATATCTCGATGATGATCCAGGCTGACTGCTCTTAGTGCTCAACCGGCGTTCGACAACAGCCGGCCGAGAAAAAGAAGGCGCTTGTGTGAAGATGGAAGTCGTTAACGGTCTCAAATTCAGCTGCTCTGATCTGCGGACAGCTCCTCATGTACACCCGTCCGTTGAGTCGAACGTTTCGGCCACCTCTCCGCGCTCAAGCACCGCCGACGGCAGCAAAAAAATCTAGTTCATCTCACGTACGGACCAACGGCGGGGCCAACGAACAGACCGAGCCGCGAGATTTCTTGGTACGACGATAGACCGTCAAGGACGTTCCTCCATCGTAGCCGATGCTGCTGCCTTATATTTCCGTTTCGGATACTTGTTTCTAGCTCAAGCCATTTGAATTTATCATTGGGGGGGAAGGGGGGGGGGGTGTCTAAATTGAAACGGCAGCGGATGTCACATCTTCTGAGGCAGCGAACGAAGTTCGGTTCCCACCGAAAGTAGCGTGCGAATAAGACCAAAGAATAACGGTTGGTCGCCCCCGGAGGCTCTCGAAAGCGATCCTTCGTACGGCACTGCGCGGTGTCTTCTAGTGACCCGCTGCATCACACATGCCCACAAGACCATGGACAAGCGGAGTGGGTAAACGCCAACAAACTTCATCCGATTCGCTGATTAAGTCGCTGAATCGAGACTGGCGGTACCAGCTCCGTTCTCAAGGTTTTTAGGACGCAAAATAATCATTTGACAAGCAGGGCTGTAGTGGTGTGAGCATGCGCAGGAAGTCACTGGCTTGTAACCGAACCTGCTTTAATGAGAGTAGTGGCAGCGGAGCAGGTTGCTCGACTTGCTCTGTCTTCGTCTACGTAGGTGAGTGGAGGCAAGTGAATGTGGGAAAGTTCCCAGCTTTTGGATTGAAGTCTTTTGGGGCTCTTTTTCGGTGACCGGTGGCCGCGCTTTGCTGGACGCACAGCGGAAACTGGGGGCACCTGCCTGAGAAAGTCTTCGGTACAGCAGCGACAGTGGAGGTAACCGCAGCGGCAGGAGGAAGGGGCCTCTGTTCTCTCGCTCGGTTCGAGCAGTAATGGCCTTGAACAAGTGCAATCCACGAGACCATCCATATGGGCTTCATGGATCTCCTGACATCGGCGGAATCGCTTCGCAGATCCAGCGAGCTGGCATTCTTCACGACATGTGCCTTCTTCGCTCTCGATATAAAAAACGAGAGCACCTTCAAATACCTCCTCAGCGGTCGGGCTGTCTTGCAAGCGAACCAGCTGATGACATCACTAGATCGCTGCGCTCACTTCCGAAGAGACCGACACGGATGGCATGATTGAAACTACCAGGAATAGTTGTTAACAGGAGATTGTGAAACAATCGGAACGCTCTCAATTAGTATTCATCAGGTGGCGTCGCATCGGTGCTGCACCACGTTATTCTCGAGTGTCCGACCAGCGAGCTGTCACGTGGACGGGGAGTCATCAACGATGTTCGCTTTTTGGCTCACTGTCCATCGCCGCCACCACCGCCCGTCTTCCTGCTTTGGAAGTTTCGGTTACATAAGTGACGATCTTCCGCCTGGCGACCTTCGGTTGCGAGCGTCACAGTCGAGCGCTTGCAACGAGGATGTCAATGTCATTGCGAAGGGCTCGAATGCGTGCTCGGAGCGGCGCGTTGCGTTCATCCGTACAACATCGGCGTGTTCGGGCTTCTCCTTTTGTATCGGAGAAAACACCATCGAGAGAACAACATGCGCCACGGCAGATTCCCATGGTCTTAATGTGATGTGCGCCCGAAACGGTGCGGTGACAATCTCGATGAAATCGGCAACCATGATAATGATGATGATGATGATAATCACCAGCCCGGTATTTCATATCAATAATCATGATCGGACTAATGACCTCGGCAGGAGGAATCTAATCGATGAAAGGAAAACCCCAGAAATCGATTTTTGCGGTTCATGTCGCCACTTTCTTCTTCGGTGATAATGAAAGCAACTGACCAACGGAGTCGCCATCGAACCGGTTTCTGTCCCACGGGCGGTCATCGCTCGGTCGCGGAGCAGCAGTCAAAGAGTTTCTCACTTTTGATTTCGATTGCTCGGTTGATTTACTGACATAATTAGTCCAAACTCCTCTTCGTGAATCAACTCGGACTCGATACGTTCGAAATCAACGACACATGCCATGGATCCGATCAACCCTCAGCCAGTATTCTCCGTAGAGGTGGCCTGATGGGCGTCACGGATCCATCGCAAGAACCGTTGCCACGCAACCGTTTCGGTGTAGACGTAAAGTACTTTTGGGAGTTACGTCATCTTCGAGGTTGACGTCACATGTTTTTGACGGTTCTCCTGCTACGGTCCGTCGGAGGATCGCCGAAGATGCGCGCCGATCTCGGCGGCTGAGCGTTTTTCCTCCATCGTTCAATATTTCGAAAAGGGCCGAATGGAAGTGATCAAGCATGACCGGTTCACCTGTTCTCGCGAACAGGTACACCGACCGATCCTGCTGTCGTCGGCGCCGCGGCGCCGTTGATGCCGAGTGTGGTCCTGGTCACGAGAACTCCGAAAATTCTCCAGCAGTGGTGCAACGGCGGAAGCGTGATACGGGACCGACGGCTGCTCGACGAACTTCACCGCCGCGGAGTCTTCCGGCTACTCGTAACCGGCGAAAGGAGCCACAGGAACAACGAAAACAACATATGCTCACATACTTGCTGGCAGGCAAACAGGCAGCCAGGAACTCCAGAGAAGGTCGATAGAATAGGCAGATGATCGTTCACTAACGGTTGTCTTAAGGAGGAGACCGTTACGAGGTTCTCAGAAAGGCTTATTTTCGCCGGATGCCTGCCACACAGCACCCAGCAGCAGCAGCGACGACGTCGTCGCGCCGGCACGCAGGCAGGCATCCACAGAACAACAATCATCAAGCGAGTGGAGACGATAAAAAAAATCGAAGCTCTCAAGAGACATTCCTGTCGGGAGGAAGAATGCGAACCGTTGTGCCGATACCGCTGAGATTTACAGCTCTCTTCGCGCGGGGAGATCCTGAGCTTTCCGGAATCTCAGGAAGTGACCAATGTGATCGCGGTCCGGACTTGGAGCTCCGAGGTCTGTAGATGACCATTTCCGGGTCTAAGGACGAGATACCTGACGCGGACATGCTAACTTCCCAGTACCCGAGGAACTACCCTTTGGGGTGGTTCTCCCAAAATATAACATTGCTTTTTTCCAACGCCCCTCCAGGGCCGAAACGGTCGCTGAAGCGAACGCCTGCTCTGACGAGTGGTCCCCAAAGCTGGGGAAAACATGGAAAGCACTTGGGAAGTTCGCACTCACCGATAACAAGTTCATCTTCGGATTCCTCGTGGCCACGTTTCTTCGTGGTGAGACTGAGTGGTTCTTCCTGCGCGGGAACTCTGAGTGGAGCGAGGAGCGTTGGAGCCGAGGGAGTTTGGTCCGGACTAGCGGGAGGTGTCACTGGAGGACACACGAGAGCAAGTGGCTCATCGGGATTCGAACTTTCATCTTGCAAGGCGGCCTTTTTGGCAGCCAATTCCGCCTGCTCTTTCGCGTGAGCTGCGAGGATTCGTTGTTTGCGGACGAGGAATGCTTTAGGCATCTTGGAGTTTATCCATGCGACTGTCGCGGACTTCTTCAGGGGACAGTTTCGCTCGCACTTGATGGCTCCGTGTCGCAGCTGTCAAAGTCAATGTAGATTCCTCTTGTGACTTTCCACGCTTCCGAATTCGCTCCGGTGGTAATTTGTCCGTTTGACGGTGAAAGCGAAAAGTACGATGACACTTAGGCCCACCGGTGGCCGTATCCGGGAGATCACTAAGAAATTCTGGACCCACACCAGAATAGATGGGATATTTTGGTTCTGCCGAGTGGCGAGGGGATCAGCACCGGTGTGCTCTCTCACGATCCCTCTCCCCTCTCGTGCAGAAGTACCGTCATGGAGACAAATGCGAGGTGAAGTAACACCGGATCATAATGTTATATAACTGACACAACCAAAGCGGAAAAGGCCATCAGGCAGGGGGCAAATTCAACGCGGTCCCGGAAATTCTGTCCGAATTTCTCTCAAATCTTCTGACGAAATCAACGTCGCCGAAGTTTGTGTAGAATCTTTCCACTACTTCTCGACAAGGGATGAATATGCCTCGCACGGAAACAAAAGTTCTGTGAAACAGCGGAAAGACCTCGCAAGTAGTAGCACTCGAGCTCTGCGTCTCCACCGGAACCTCTTATTCCTCTCTAAGGCGGGTACGCCTCTCAGATTGCCATGGTTGATCCTACAGCCGGATCTGACTCAAGCTCTCGCATTTGCCGAATCCGCAAGCCCGAATCGGAACCTGCGGAAATTTCAGAGCCTGATTGAGGCGAACCGGGACTACGTCAGAACGTCCATGACGGGGATCCAGGGTCTGGTCCGACGCGCGCCCCGATGAACCCTTGGCACATTACCGTGTGCGGCCGTCGAGGAATTGTTTCACCGATGTTCTCCTGGATCCCTGATGAGCGCGTCATAACGTTACAGCTTAAGAAGATAAACTTTGTCCAGATGTCGCGTGTCGTAAACGCATGCTGCCCCGTTATCTGAGGCAGATGCCCAGTCACCGATCGAAGGCGGCGGAGAGTGAAGTTTTCTACTACGAGGTCTCAATGGATAGGGCAGCGGCAGCATCTGTGTGACTAACTGAACGACTGGCTGGTCGGCTGTCGAACGCGGTCGTGGCAGAAGGTCCTTCCGCAAACTCTTGCATAAGATAACAACAACAACGGTCGCTTCGAACACCAGAAGGTCCGACCCACCGCCGCCGCCGACGACAGCGATGACGACGACCTAGTCCCCGAGTCGTTCGCCAGTGAGCTGACTCTCTCTCCCTCCCCGAAGGATCCCCTACATCCCATAACCAGGCAAACGAACTCGCGAGAAAGCAAACGAGCAGGAATCCATACGGCCAAATGACACCCCCATTCGCATACTCAGCCAGAGGGGTGGCGACGGCGATGTTGATGCCGAGCGGTTGGGCCTGTTCTCGATGCCGCGAAATGTTTGATTCCATCTTGGAATCTGACTCGTCATGACGTCCACCAAGACGTCGATTTTCCAGCTCTGGGCACCGTGGAACGGCCCTCCTTTCTCTCAAGCCCGGAGTTCGGGCATTTCCCTGTTATGGAGTGAAGTCTGGAGAGACATCTGAGTAACCTTGAACGTCAGAAACTCCCGATGGCTTGTTTTTTTGTCTCGGAATTCGCATCATTGTTCTCTGATTGCCAGGCACACAGCACTCGTTGAGACGAAAACTTATCATTTCTACTTCTGCAATGTTTTACAATAGTTTGGTCCGAGACGGTGACGGCGCTGAAAATCGCGTGCGTCGAGCCGCTTGGCGTGGCTCGTCTGGAAAAATGCCCCGCGAATAAATTGTAGATCGGCTTCTGAATGGGTGGAAGGATGCATGAAAGAAATGGAGTTATTCTTTTCAAAATGTATCTCCTCAAACTCTCCTATTCTGTCGGGTGGACTGATTGTTCACGGCAACTTTCCTCAGTGGGCTCCTCTCACTCCGGACAAAACTCCAGAACGAATTCCAGAGCTACGACGGACTTGAGGCCGATTCGCAAACACGCGAAAGAGCCGAGCCGTCAAGAGGACCGTCCCACGCGTGACGCCGTTGAACTCTTCGGGCCCACGGAATTAGATACTTAATGGTGCGTCGTCTCTGGGAACGTGCGCGCACGCTTGCTCGCTGGCAACGACCACGTCATCCAGCGGGCAACCCAAACTGCGCACGGAGCTCGTAGCATGGGAGAATCTTGGCGACGAGCGAGTTCTGGTTCTCAACAGCGAACACGCCAGGCATTTCTCGTGTTCTCCCTCTCTCAGCTACCGTACTCCAAGGAACAACAGAACTCTCTTGATGATGAGCTGGGAGCTCAAGAAGAACCGATCCCCCTGACCTTGACACGAAACTCATCAGACGATGGAATCGTGGTATGAGGTGAAACCGAGTGTGGGAGGCTGAGCGCTTCAGCGATAACTACAACCAACGATCCTCCACAAATCAATCCGTCGGACGACTTGACGTTCATCTGCCGGTGGAAATGCGAACGAACAGTTAGTCTTCAGAGCGAGGCACGACCTCAGGAATCTGAAAGCGACAGTTTTTTCGCTGCTTTCGCACTTCAACACCCTCCTACGCAGGTGTCTAAACAAGATTGCTAGCTAGATCCAACGGAAACTCTGCCTATTTGGCCTTCTCTTCCGTCGCTTGTACTTTCGTTTGTGTGTGGTTCTTCCATTCGCTGAGATCAGAACGTGATGCGTTGAGGTAGGAGCGTGCTGTTCAACACTGTGTTGACTGTTTCAGCAGAGTATTGGTATTGGCACAACAAGCCGCTGCCGACCGATCTGCCCGCTCCCTGCGAATTTCTGCGTTCCAGCAAATGCTTCGCGCCACTGCGGGTCGCGACTCCCGAGGTACGGCTACTGTCGCGGTGCGAAACCAACTTAATTCCACTTCTGCATCGAATGTCAATTTTCTGGGGAAGTTCGTCTTCCATATGACGGTCAAGGCTCAAAGCCGCGTTTGCCGTCAACAGGCGGAAAGGGCGGAAGAATGAACCAAACGACGCACAACGAGCCCGCTGCGCGCGAGGGAAAGGACCACTAGTTCCGACCGCGGGCCAAGTTCAGGGCCATCGATGCAACCGCTTCCGCCGGAGCCGTTCAGCAACGGCGACGTCAACAGCGGAGCGGAGCTGGGCAAGCGAGAGGGAAACCAGAAAAACGCTTCCCGCGGGGAAAGCAAAAGTGCGCGACGCCGTGAGTCTATTATTCGTTCGGGTCTTCCCTCTCTCCCTCTCGCTGGAGAAACAACGTAAGGAACCCGGGTTCGGTCTGCGCTTTTCCCGTCAGCTCTGAGCGCCCGCGTAGAGCGTTGCTATTCTTCGCCCAGTTGCTTCTGGTTTCTAGCGCAACCGTGAAGTTCGCTTTCAATTATCTTGATTTTCAAGTGGTTTCGTAACAGGAGCAGCTCTGTCAGTGCCAACAGGGGAGAGTCTTGCACAAGCACGCTGCACTGGGGAGCGGGAAATAAATCAAGCCGAATGTGATACATCTCCTTCCGAAAGCGTAAACACGTGGTAGGAAGAGAGGTGTCCCGTACGAAGGGCCAACGTCGTCATCGGGAGAAACGTTCGGAGATGCCAACGGTTAGAAGGTCTCGGCGATCCGGAGGAGTTGACTCATCACTCGAGCGGAAACCAGGAAAGATTCTTTCCGGCTTCGTTTCGAACTTCGGATCGATTCCTGGCGAACCGAGTCAACCACGTACGACAGAGAATCGGATTCGTCGTGGTGATTGCCGTGGACGATGTGCCAGTGAAAGTGGAGCTCAAGGTCGTTGAAGGTTCTTCGCCTGTTGTTCTCGAGAAGTTTTTTGTTCTATCAGCTCGGGGAGACTTGCGGCGCTCAGAAGCTTTCGGTTTTGTATTCATCCAAGCAGAGGACTTTCGCGCAATGTTCTGCAGGTTCCGTCACTCGGCTATTTTCGGAGCGAGATGTTGGGCATAATTCATTCCGATCGACGTCGAAGTAACTGCCCCCGTACCTTTTGAAATGCTTCCTCGTTGTTCGTCTTCTCAACAATTCTCTCCCTTCCGATCGGAGAGTAGACGTTTTCGGATGCATACTTCTACCTCAGAACAACGATGACCAGCAGAAGAAGAAGTAGAGGACGACGGATAAATTGACGACGGAATGCAAGGGCGGAAAGGCGGAAGGACGAACTCGGCAATCTCGCGCACAAGGGGAGATCCGAACGTAGGGAGAAAATGATATTCGGTAGGAACGTGACCAACGCCTTCGGAAATCCGGGCCTTCCCCAGCGCGGCGAACACAATCGCCAATTTCTGAGATTGGCCGGACTTTGCATCCGCCGGCTCGGCCGTTTCGTTAGCTTCTCGTGATTCGAACTGTGAGCCAACCTTCAATGAGTTTTGAATATGCATGCAACAAGGGAAAATATTCATCTGCCCGGAACACTCACAGACGCAAATACTGCCAATCGGTGGACGATATCCTCGTTCATAAAGTTCCGTTGTGCGAGCGCTGAGGTTCGCCTTACTGAACTAGATGATCGATTGGTGCGATCGGCGTTGCACTGCTGTGCGGCGTTAATGGGCCAGCTGGACGGCTGAAAGACCGAACGTTTTGATGATGTCCTTCAGACCACGCCGAAAACCGTTCTGCGATCCGCTCATTAGATAATCGGAGAAATTCGGAGACTTTCCTACGGGACGACATTCTGAACGATCGTCGTTGCCTTCGTGGAATGCATGCAGCGCAGAATCAGAGAGGGCATCCTGAAAACAGTTCTCGTACTCCCTCGTCTGTTCGCATGTTCAGTTCCAAAGAGCGAGCGGAACACCGGTAGAGTTGGATGGTACTGGTTCTCGGTACACCCTAGATTCCCCGATACATGTGTCCGCCCGTGAACCAGGGTTCATATTCTCTCGTTCGAATCGCAGCATAACAGGTTCGCCAGTGGGATCGAGTCACAAAACAACAGCTCGAGAGCAGGCAACGCGAAAAGGTTGAGGCTGTTGGGCCCTCGAGCGATCTCATCCACATATTTCGAATATCGGAACAAGAATCCCAATCTCGAGGTGTCTGGAATTTGGGCGTTGGAGAGGTTCGCTCCAACCGAATTTTCAATCGGAGTCCATCTCTAACACTCGGGCATCAGTCAGAAACTGGATTTTTGATCGAATTCCTTTACAATGCGGAAGAAATATTCTGGCTCGCCGTACCAAGTATGATAATTATTAATTTCGGTTGAGCTGATCCCGGTCGGCCGATTGATTAATTCAGCTCTTGATTGCGCATAGATCAAATGGGGGGCTTGCGTCGAGGGAGTCGAAACTGAGCGAATCAAACAAGAGGCGATAGCGGGATGCCTTTTCCGTCGAATGTCGCTCGGATTTCCAAAGTACGGGTTGCCAAACAGGGACAACCTCACTGGTCCCTGGAACAAGGAATAACAAGATGCTACAGAGGGAAACCTTCCGGTTCCTGATAGCTCAGAGCAGTCCCTGCTCGAGGAATTCGTTTTGAATCATTCTGCGGGCGCCTGCTCCTCAACCTGATTTCAAATCATGCCACAGCAGTCGCTGAGGGATCGATTGCGAACAGAAACGAAGCACGAAATGAACGATCCTCCTCCCCGGAGAGCAACTGCTCATTCTGGAAGAGTTCTGGTCCCAGAGCCGATCCCCGCTCACCCTCATATGAGAGCCGACATCAATATAGCGATGGCACTCACTAGACCTATTCATCGATTGTGCAGATCGAAGAGGACTGGCAAAAACGAATTTGTACATTCGCATGGATGTATCGCTGAGAGGATTGGGAGTAACAGACCAGTCAGCTCCTTGGAGTTCGGCGTCTTCCAAAATTTTTGTTTAGCGACGTTTATCCGGCGAGCTTGATCTTCATTCTAACGAACTCGATCCGACTTTACGCAGAGACAGAAATCTTCCGGTAAAATGGATGTCGAGCGGAATGCGGAATCGGTCGACAGTATGAGGGCACCGTTCCTGAACGCGTGGTTTCGAGAAGCCACGTTTGACGAGGACGAGCAGGACAAAATGGAAATGTCTGTCCGAGATACCGTGGAACGGCTCAAAGTCATAAAACACTGAAGCCGAAATTTGATAGTGTGGAAAACGTCCGATCCGTTCTTTCTCTCGCTCTGTGAAGCCTGCGCTAGAGTGGGCTGAATCAAAAACCCAATATATGTTATAGCGATGCGTTCGTGATTGCCTCTGTAATTTCTTTGTTGTGCTCGCGTCGGAATTCTCCGCGCAACCAATGAATCTCTTCGGCGCGCAGCGACATTGTTTGAAAATTCCGCGCGGAGAACACACGCGAACAGTTTGCATGCCCAGGGCGGGGAGGCTGAGGCTAGTTCGATTCTTGTAGAAGCACGCAGTTCACCAATGTACCGGTTTACCAAATCGTTTTTGAGGCATGCACCCGTATCTTCGGAGAAGATTGCCTGTACTTCGGTACGTGTTCAACGCCCGTTCCTCCCGAGACGAAATGATGGTCCGCAGTTGCCCGTACCGTTTCTTCTCGAACTGGATCCTTGGAATGAGGAAAGACCGGCCGAGGCAAGCGAAGACTCGCGAACGGGAGCTGACACACAACGTCTACAGAATTCGCTCTTCGTGCAGCGCATCACAGCTGACTCTCGAAAAGGGTTTCTCGAAGGTTCGATCGAATTCAGATTCACTGATGAACTGTTGATCGGCGATGGTTGCAGCGGTTCCATGGCCGTCTCGGTCGAGTCCAGAAGCGGCAGGGCCCTTGTGAAGATGAGGGAGTTCTTGAAACAAAAGAATCATTTAGTCCCATCGGACGGTCCGAGAGAGAAGATCGGGCGGAGACCGTTGCGAGCGGAGTCCTGAACACCGCCCGTCAGTGGATATGGCCTCGTTTTCTCCTGTTCGCCCAACGAAACTCTCCAGCCCAACGATCGGATGAGAGGCTGACTGAGTGGACTGCCGGCTCGACTGTCTGCCTCGTTGGCTGCCCCTTCTTGAAACGCGGCGGAACACCATCTGCACTCCCAAATGGCGTAATCTGCGCGTGGCTGAATTAGAAGAGAGAGAGAGAAGAAAGCCTGTTCTACTTCGGTACTTTGTGTCTTTTTCTCTCATGTCCCCTCCTCGTGGTTCCGCGCTGCTTTCGTTTTCGGGAGAAGTTTCACGACGAGCTTCCTCCTCGCACTTCTTCGTGCGCTCGCTCGTCCGCCCGCTCCTGGTGTTGAAGTCCGTCAATTTTCTGGGATTGCTCCGCCGCTATAGAACGCTGTTCCTTCGAATCCGATGTACGTTTGGAATGATCTCCGATCGATCAGTGGGCTCGTACGTAGTGAGCGGTATCATGTCAAGATTGTGATTGGCGATGTCTGAAGTAAAGTCTTCGATGGCGTGTCAGAAGACCACCTCGATGTGATTGCTCGTGGAGTGGTCCGAGATGAAATTGCTTCGGAAAAAAGAAATTTCCCCTCCTCGTTAGACAAGAGTTTGGCAGACGATCCTCAAGTGTTTCTACCGCTCGCTGTCATTCCTGTTCGAAGAATGCTGTCCGTCGCTCTTCTAGCTCGACTCCGCTTCCTCCACG
This sequence comes from Phytoseiulus persimilis, assembly GCA_037576195.1. NCBI lineage: Eukaryota > Metazoa > Arthropoda > Arachnida > Mesostigmata > Phytoseiidae > Phytoseiulus > Phytoseiulus persimilis. The sequence goes on from CM075104.1 coordinate 12,389,631, forward strand.
TCTTCGGCTGGATTCCCGAGGTGTTCGAGTCCTGTTCGGGACGTCACTCGGCACGGCGGTCCGGTCCGAATTGTCGATCAGAGGCGCTTTCGCCGTTTCGCTCTGAAGAGACCCTAACGTGACATTGAAAAGTTGTTTCCGAACCGCTGCAGCCATTTTTTTCTCTTCCAATTTTTCGATCTCAGATGAAGAAAAGTCATCTTTCGGCCCCTACAGCAGCGGCAGCGGAAAACGAGATCGATCAATGCGCAGGTGTGTACAGAAGTCGACGCGGCGTCCGTGGTCGTGTCTTTGCCACGAGCGCGTTGGGTAACTATCGTTAACCAAATAGACCAGTCGAACGGTCTGACTTGCGTCGACCGGCAGCTTGTCCGAACGCACGTAATGACTTAATTCATGTAAAAGCAACCGTCTCCAGAGCTCTCGTCCGGAGACAGACAGAATCGCAGTCTGTGGGTGCTCGGGGAAATTCTCCATGCGGGACACCTTGGGGCAGCTAAGATGCCTCGTCCATCAAAAGTATGAATGCAGTGATGATGACTCGCAGCGAAAACGGAGGCGGCCGAAACCACGTCACCAGGAACGGTGGGATGTCCTGCAGGTGTGACACGCGACCCGAGTCTAGACTTCGGTAACGCCGGATTGCGTCCCGCTCGCTGGCGGAGTCGGTTGTCTTCCTATTCAGCTCAGATGATTGGATGAATGACCCAGTTGGCGTCTGCGAGGCAGCTGCTGGCAACGAAAGTGATCTGTTGAAGATCTGTTTTAGTTCAGGTAGTCGCGGCGGCTCTCCTTCTAATCTTCGAATCACAGGATCATCATCATCATCAGGGGAATCCTCATCAAACGAGGCGTGTGTCGTCTCTGGCCTGATTGAGGCTCCGCTGATTGTGGCGTTTACGGCGGGAGGTCCCTTTGCAGATGTGCGCAACCCGTCAGGTGAACGCAAACACTTCGGTCTCCACTCGCGTGTGAGCGGCGCGCGGCGGAAATCTACGTCAGGTGCACGCATCAGTCGGTTCTGCTCCGGGTCGGAGTCTGGTCGCGAGACTCAATCCGCAGTCAGAGTCGCCGAATTCTCCGCGGAACCGACAACGGGGGAATACCTCTGTGGGAAAGAATCGTCCCGAAGGGCTGCGAGCCACGTCTGCGCCGCCCCTGCTTTCTGTTTCGAAGAACCGCAACGAATTGTGGATGCCCACCCGCGATAAACAGTCGAGAGCGCAATCACGCGCAGCAGCATTGTTCTGGAAACGCGCGGATTCCCAGCAGCGCCGTGTGAAGCGTCGTCGAGGAGCGTTGATGGCGGATAATTTCATCTCGCATTTTGGAAATATAATAAAACAACACGAGTGCCAAAAAACTTAATGCACACTCACAAACACAAATGAGCGGTCTTCGGCTCACATAACCTTGTGCCACCGAAAAGCGACGAGACATAAAGCAAAAGGGACCACTGACGCGAACAGTGCAATTTCGTATTTTCTCAACGCCCCGGCGGCAGCTGCACCACTCTCTCGGAACGCATTCATCATTCATCTCGACACTGGACACGAAATTGATCTTCATTTTGCAGCAAGATCTTCAACCGCACCGTAATCTGTTCCCGAGAGAGCGAGAGTTTCAGGCGAGCTAACGAGAGAGGAAACGCCGAATCTTGGCCGATGATCGAGCGAAGTTTCCGAAAATCCAGAAGGTGTCGACACGATTCCCCTCGATTCTTCATTTCTCCATTCAGAGTTGATAGGAACCCTAATGAGAAAATCCACAGCTGAATACGGAATATTCTTCGATTATGTCGTGGACAGATACTTGGCGCTAGAAGATGATGTGTCCCGTGTTCGGCTCAGAATGCAGACTTCTCGGCCTTCGACGGGAGATCGACGACGATTCATCTCGAACGCGCACTGTCACAGATCCTTCGGAAGTTCCTCACGCTGCTCCGGGTTTCAACCTGGCATCAGGATGTCTCAGCAGACGATGGAGTGAAACGCTCGGTTCATCGAGTGCTTGCGGACAGGATATGTATTATATCCCTGTTTAACGATAATAATCACACAGAACGCCAGCCTAATAGTCCAATTTCAATCCCGCAAATACACGCGTGCGCAGACGGTGAGGAATTGGCGGCTCGCATTGTCCACAATTAAAGACGCCGATAAATCCGGTGATCGATTTTCCCGCTTCGAGCCTCCCCGTTTGGCTTGAATGTCAGATTCATTTGATCATTGCGCGCGAATCTCTCCAGCAATCTTCAACGGCGAATGCTGCATTCGGGAAAATCAACAAACCGTCCCTCAGTATGTTTATGTGAGAACGTTCGCTATTTGGCACTGCGCCCTTTTTCTTCCTTTCTGGCTTCGAGTGAATGTGGAGCTGGCCAGTATCGTCCGAAGCGCGGCCATATCAGCTTTCGGTGATCAATCCGTGATCTTGTCCTCTCCTTTGTTCCTCGTCCATCATTCCATCACGCGTTTTCCGCCCATCTTGGTGGCGCCACTCGAGCTGCAATTCACCGACGTCCTCAAGAATCGGAAGATCGTCGTTGCACGAATTCCATTGCGGTGTCTCAACGCTCAGGAAGATCGCAGGGCCGGTGGCCGTAAGGCTCAAGGATTAACCGTTCGTCGCCGAACTGGGAGCCGCTGCCTCGCGCAGAGCTCTGGTTTTGAGCGTGTTCGGCGGGCACTGGGGGAAGGGCCGGGTGAGGTAGGTCGACTGGCGGAATCCGAGCGGGTGGAAGAGGTTCGTTTCAGCGCCAAATTCGAGATTCTCCTCTCCCGCCCGCCCGCTTGCTTACAGTAGCAGCGACTCGCTTTTTAATCACAACGGTCGTCGATTTAAACATCAACAGGTGCCCTTCTCTCCGGCCTACCGTTGGTGGAGCCGCTTGAGCCTGCTCCGGCGCCGCTCGTGGGGGACCCAAAACATTTTTATGTGAAGTTTCGTTGAGCCCAGAAGCAGCGGTAGGCCATCGTCACTTCCAAACAGCACAAGTTGAGCGCTTGGCGGGCTGCCTGGCCGTTGCTCGCTGACAATGATAGCAACCGTACAAGCAAATGACCAACTCGACTCCCAATATCTTCGCTCGTCTTGTGATTCCGACTGATGGCGAATGCTACACCGCCTCACCGAACGGAGTGTCACGGAACTTGGACGGAGGCCCCGCTGTTGGCGATTCTTTGGAAGAGAGAAGTGTCTCGAGTATGCCGATACGTGCGGGCGAGAGTTTTCCGAGAGTCCCATCGCGACGAAGCCGTTTCTCTTAACAAGGGCTTCCTCTCATGTTACTTTGGAAATCTAATGCACTCATTGTTTCTGAAGCTTCCCTCGTGAACTTCGATTGTATTGGCGCGAGCAACGCGGAGCGAAACTTGGCTCCGAGAATGCTGCGCTTCGGTCGAACGACGAGGACTCGGGCGACTGGCGAGTGTCTTCTCTCTAGTATCTAACCGCATCCACGTAGCTGTCATGCGACCAGCTGCGAAATCGAACTTGGCGACAAATTTTTCCTAATGACAGGGCTGCCTCCGAGGCTGTGCGAGTCACTTGCTCCGATGATAAGAGGGCATTATTTTCATCTGTATTGTATTGCAAAGTCGCTCGTTTGGCCCTGCCTCCGCACTCGCAGTCTGGCGATTCGCTCGGCTTTCATCGCCGCAAGTTCAACGACGGCCTCTTGGAACACGCAGCTATGTGCGTCCCTGATGAGTGCTCGGATTTCCTCGAGGGATCTGGCACTTGAGATGACTCCAAGGAGAAGGAGTCGGACCTGGCGAAGACCGGGCGAGCGGATTTACGCCACCGTATCACGAGAGCCAGTCCCTTTAGTTACTCAATTGATCGCACGCCTCAGATGAGTCCATGGACGAATATAAGGAAGAATAGATGGGTCGATGCACGATTCATCGGACCGTGTTAGCCCGACGATTTCTGACATTAGGCGTTCATTCTCGATTTCATTCGTATGGATTTATGGCTGCGTATGGATGTTTGAACTTGGAAGCTCGGCCATTTCTGGTCACGCGCATTTTGAGCTGGAGGGCTTCTTCGCTGAAACCAATGTTGATATGATGTTAGAGCACACGCTCGGAGCTGTCCGAGAGCTCGAGTTTTTTACAACCGGATATTTCTGTGAATCCATGGCTGGAATTCAATATCCGTTGACTTGAACAGGAAGCTGAGAGCGAAAAATTTGTGTTTGTACGACATTCTCGTCCGGCTGCCGTTGGCAGACGCGTTGGCAGAAATTATCTCGACGCTGAGAATCAAAATCATACATCACCGTACAGCGCCATTAAGATTCAGGAAACGGGCTCAGTTTCGGCTTGAATTGCAGAAGTTTGTCGATGCTGGTGACGCAGCCGATGAGTGACTGATCATCGGTTGTCAATTCCGACAGGATATTTTCATGACTTCACTGCATAGTGTGTTATCGATCGTAAACAAAGATCAGCAATTATGCTGCACGATAAACTCCTTATAAGAGGAATAATATCCGATCTAGACTCCGAGCAGATCTGTGCGCTAGGATCAAGATCGGACCGAACCTCGGCTCGCTCGGGTTCCAGTCCGCGTACGTGAGTTGCTCGCCTAACCTTGTAGGACGATTTGAATCGCTATAAGTAGCCCCTCCTTGTGGTGCCAGAAACTTTTACGAATCCGCCGCAATTATTCTTTCCGATGACTCAGGCACTTCTTTCGGGCCGCATCGTCTGATGTTCGGAGGCTTGAGGTACTATTCAATCGATCGAACCGTTTCCCAGCTGTTGGAGACCGAGATTTCGAGTTCTCATTGGAGGAACTGCTTTTGCATACATCATCGGGAACGATTCAACGGCCTTTCCTGAAACGAGTCTCTGAGCGAAGAGTTCGATCCGGACCGGGGGTGGAATACTCGCTCAATGCTTCGACCGTTCTGCTCCCTCGGCTCCCCGCTTATCTAGCGGTTGTTCGGCGGCGGCCAACTCGGAAGCTTGCTGTCGTGGCGTCTGTACATTCACCAAGGAGCAACAGAGCCGCTCAACTGTCCGCAAACGGTTTTTTGATTATTATTCCGTTTTGGAGAAAACATTTGAGCAGCCGCTTCTAGGCGAGCTGCGAAAACGTCGAGGAACTCCGTTGAAGGTCAACTCAAAACCTCTTTTCCGATCAAGCATCGTATGGATGGATGTTAGCCTCATGCAAACGAGTTGGAAACGAGTTTTCGTCTCCAGCACTGTTGGCCGCAATCGTTTCTGTCACTTCGGCCGAGAGACAGCCTATCTCACACAGAGATTCGGTGTCCAGTGCGAACAAGCGACTCTCCCGACCGCCGGCGAGGACGAAGACGTCGACTATAGGAGCGGGATCCTCGGCGAGAACATTTTCGGCATTAGACGCGGCCGTTGGTGCAGGCGAAGATGATGGACGCCGGCGACGACCGGCATCACCGCAAAAACAACAACGACAAGAACAAACGCCGATGGGATGATGTCCATAACGTACGCTTGCCAAAGGATTCACCCTCGCTCGCGCCCGCAATGAACTGCCTTGAACTGGCAGAGCAGCGATTCCGGCGGCAAAGGCAGTTCGCTGTATCTGCCAAGCTAGATATCATGTAATCATCGCTCGTCCCATCCCGATCCCAGCATCGTGCTAAACAAACCCACACTGATCCCGAGTCCTTGAACGGTGTTTAGTTATTATGCACTCGGACTGCTGCACACTCTCGATCGCCTGGGATGATCTAATCGTTTCCAGTCTCGGATTCGTTAATCGACAGCTCTGTCTGCGGCAATCGATTCTGGGGTCTCGTACGAAAATCGCTGCGAAGCGGCTTCCATTCATCGCGAGAACCACGCTGTGGAGCGATTCCACTTCGAGAGCTGTGTCCACGAGGTTCATGATGCGCGATCACTCGAAAAAAACTCCTCGCGCCCGAACGCACCGACCCGGGGGGCAAGAGCCGCTCCACGAGACACGCCCCATGCAAGACCAGAACCTCGACCGTCCCGTACTGGACAACGACGAGGTCCCGTTGAAACCCAAGACGATTGGGCCGATCGATCTTCTAGCTCCTCTTCGCATCCTGAAGGAGAAGCCGGCTCGTACGCTTGTAGTCCACGGCACACCTGGACACGCGCTCAGTACTTTTCGTGACGCTTGACAGACATCGGACTGTCGTTTGTGTACTGAACTGAAACCCCCCTCGCTTCAGATGCTGGGTGGCGGCGAGCCAGACCATCGGCGTTCGCTTGGTGACTCGCTCGCTCGGGTAGGCACGCAGGCAGGCCGGCGGGCGCGTAGCTACACAGGTACACAAGATGACAAACGTCAATAGAACGACAGGTACAACTTTAAAGCCCTCCTACGTCTGCGAGCGTACGCTGTGAATCGGATCGCCGGTAGGGACCCCATCCGGCCGGGATAAAGGCTCAGCGAGGGCACACGCGGTCGACTGTTGACTGAGTCGGAGAATTTCCTCCCGAACAGGGGATTCCAGTGGATATAGTTCTGTTTGATTGTTTCGGCTAATGCACCCGCTAATTTCCGAAGCGATGGAAATCGTTGTTGTTTCTGGAAGCTAGTTGTTTAGCCGCTTGGCAACTTAGCTGTGCAGCATGCGTGCTCGACGGAGCAAGCGTTTGTTCGATTCGCTTGCCGCGGGATGCTTCGGAGTGTCCTTGGGCAAAGTCAGTGACGCGACGATCCATTGTTGGAGCTGCACCCGTCGGCTCGCGTTCATTCCAGAGGAGTCAGAGATTTTCTGCCGTCGTTTCGGCTTCCAGCCGAGCTAAGCTCCCCTGAAAACTGCTCCCTGGGCCCCCGAAAGAATCTCATCTGCCGCTACCCGTTTGTCCGCCCGACCGTTCGGAACAGCAGAAAGATGCCGCCGGGCCGACCGTTCGCCCGCCGCCTCCGTTCTCAGCCGTTGTCGACGACGACGACGTCGTCGTATATCTTGTATGCTAACGGTTGCTTGCCCTTCTGGCGCGTATCTTGAAAGTGCTTTGAACGAAACAGCTATGCACTGGCACCGCCGCATATCGAGCAGCGAAGCCAATGGATCCGTTGTAACGGAAAGACTCTTGGAGAAAAAAAAACTACAAGAACCGACCAATCAATTCCAACGACATGAAAGAACCGGAGAAGAAGATGAAGAGAAACCAACAGCACCGATAAGAGCTGTTCCTTCTTGTCGCGATGGCGGCTAACGACTCGTAGCTCTCGTTGATAAACTTCAGGATCATTTACTTCGGCTCCCCGAAGATTACTCCGAGTAATGCTCCGTCCTCAGAGAAAACCTCGTGAATTTCCCTTTCGAGATACCCACGCCGTCATCTCCATAATCGAGGAAGCCTCCGATGACGAGTGTGGAACACCCCGTTCAGAGGATTCTGTTTCAAGCCGGGCATCGTATCGTACTCTTCGTGAAATCGCGGATTCCGGGAAGCGCATGGCAGGAAGGTCGGATCTATTTTGACTCGATTCGGAATCTTTCCAGAACTCTGTCACGCCACTCCAAACGAAAACACTCTGCGACCACGGTCTACCCGCGTCTGAGAAGGAGAGTTCTCAGGCGTCGGAACGCTTGGGTCTGGCGAGTTTTTTGCGCCGCGGTTCGACCCTGAACTTGAGCTTCAGTTTGCAGATAGCTGATGTTGTTGTTGTTCGTTTGACGCCCGCGCTGTCGTCGCGGTGCCCATTTCCCGCTGCCGTTGTTCTGTTCTGCACGACTGTGAATGACAGACACGCCAAAGGGCATCACAGAGTCAGCCAGACAGCCAGCGAGCTAGACAATGCGAGTCGAGGCTGCAGTGCGTCGCGCCGCTGAATACGTGATGCAATCTGTGGTTGGCTGACAGCGATTTTCCATCTCCATCCCGACGCGGACTAGGGCGGGTTCCACCAGGGAACTGGAGAATCATCTCGACGAGCAACTTTCGTTGCAACTCTTTCTCTCCGGTCGGAACGACCATCGAGCGAACGGATGGTAACAGCAGCCGCGGCGGGCCCGGCCGAAGTAATCACAGGTTCCGGCGACGGTATCCACTCTCACACGGACAGAAACATTGAGATCAGATCGGCACCATCCGAACATCCTTTGTGCACTGGAGCCAATTTCTCCTGTCGCTCCCCGCGTTTTTTTCCTTCCAATTCGATGGTCGGGAGCAGGACTTTATTCGGCCCGACATCCGTTTGTTTACGCTCCCTCCCTTTTCGGAATGAATCGTGTACTGTGTACACTCTTGAGACACGAGCCACGGACTCAGAAAATCCTTCCAATCGCTGGATGGATGGATTCAGTCTGCCGTCTGTCCGTCAAAATTTAGTTATTATGAATTGAAGAATTTTCGAGTCGACTGAATGGGATGCGAGTGACGTCAGAGTGCTCATTGTTATGAAGAGCAGTTGCGGTTCCGACGGAAATTTCTGCCCTTCCACGTTGACTGCTTTCGGTGGAAGTCGTTTCCTCTCTAACCCGGCTGCTCGCCTGCTTCCCGGCAAAGCTTCTGAACGTCGTCCGAAAATTTCTGACACGAGAGTACGTTGACTGCGACGGGTTCTTGCAACAGTTTGCAGCAGTGTTCCCATAGGCGGATGGGGGTATTTACTTCGCCGGAATGACAGCCCGCGGAACTTGATCATCTATCCGAAAAGAACAATTCGTGAGGACCTTGGCAATGATGCATCCATCTCTGCAGCTAGCTAGTTGATGTGCCAGCCACTCCGCAGGACGGCCGGTCGGCAGTCCAGCAACGAGTTCCCGGCCAGGCAGCTAGCCGGCGCGCCAGCGTGAGCTCGCATCCCAGTACATACACCTATTGTTTGTACACTTCCTGTCTGAGTGTCTCGAGCGGAGCGCGCCGGGCTCGGGTCCACTCTGCTGTGCTGATTTTCTTCAGCGCGCTAATTGTCGAGCATCCTCGCTCATTGGCCGTTGACACTTTTCGAACCAGCTCAGGAAGCGGCGACGGTGCGTTCGGGAAAATCGAGAAGTAATCGATTCCCGTTCAGTTTTCGGATCTTCGTAATCCCGGGGCTTCCTTCTGGTTTTCCTGGTGCCGGCCGAAAAATTCTCGCCTGCCACTGCGTTTGGTCCGGCGAGCAGTTGGTACGAAGAGCTGAAACAACGATGCATGCTGTTGCTCCTGCTGCTGTACCGCTAGCAGAAAGAACCGTAGTCGACAATCAGTTCTGGCCTTGGACGGATCGTTGACTTCGCCCGCGGAGGCAGAGCTGAGCGAGCCATCGGAGCGAAGCCTTCTGCCTCTGCAGCGACTTCTGCTGTTGCTGCTTCTGCCCGAGGAGGCGCCGACGTCGTCTTCTGCACTTCGGTGAAGCTGAAGTCTCCTTGTGTTTCAGAAGTCGTCTGCAGCAGACTTCAAGCGATGCGTTCAGCGAGACAGCTTGTTTCTAGCGACAAACAATTCACGTTTGTCACCGGAGCAAGCCCCCTGGTCGACTCTCTTCTGTTCGGAGCGACTTCAAACAGAGACGACGATGCTGCGTCAATTAACTCCCGGTGTCTCGACAAGAGTACGCCACCCGACAGGAGCTCCCGAAGGCGATTCTTGCATTTCGGGAATTTCGCGCACCAGATCCTCTATTCGTACACTTTTCTCTCATAATCCTGATAAATGAGCGCGGAACGGGGCGGATAGATGAGAGGCCGAATGGATGGAGCCAAACCGGGTTCTGAGGAATCGGAAAACGATGAACCTCAACCGGAGACGGAATTTGAGCTGGAAATGGACACACAACACGCGGGCGAAACCTTCTATGCTTTGAGACCCGACGATCTCCGCTGGACGCTGTGCCGGGTAGTACCTGTCAGCAATGCCTATCAGGAGGAGAAACCTGCCCACAGTGAGAGGAGAAAACAAAGATAAAGCAAAAACTGCCAGATCGGAGCCGAATCGATTGAATATTGCGGACTCAGAACCGAAGACCGCATTATTTGTTTCCGAATCGTGGGCCAACAATTCTTACGATCGTTTGCTGCAGTTTTTGTGTTTCCTTGAGTCGAGGAAAAACTCCGCGAGCAAGCGAGCGCTCATCTGATACTCGTGAACGCACACAGCGCCTGCTTTGAAAAGCTCCGTCCGAATGCTCTTGCGTAATAGTACCGATATTTTTCCCCAGGTTCCATCGGACTCTGTCAAGGGACGAATCCTGATGTCAATGATGGCGAGCAGACAGGAGGAGCACCTCTCGGATTCCAGAGAAAATGAACGTAATAGTGGCAACGCCTCAACAAGAACGTGGAAAGCTCCTCCATCAAGACCAGAGCACGATTCCAGAGGACTCTCCCCCGGAATCCCGGCCCAACGTTCACGTTCAGCAGTCAGGCCTCCATGGACCGAGGCGAACAACGGCGCCGCAGTATTCGCCATCGATGAATAAGAGCCACCCCAAGATTGTGATTATTCGCTGTTCCGAGCCTTCCCGCATCACCGGCTTACGTAGTATTATTCTGTTCGAAATATTGCCCGAAGACTGACAGCATTGAGCAACAGGTACGCGTAACTGTGAAGGGCCAACGGTCAACCCGTCGATCTTCCGTGGCTCGTTGTTCAGCGTTTCTGTGGAATACTGTTATATGACAGAGATTTTTCGGCCAGCGGATACGGACAAGGCGAAACTCGTCGGCTGACGAACGAGTGTTTTCTTCCTTCCTTCCTTCCGAGTATTTCGCAACGCGACCACCGCAGTCAGACAGCCAACGCTGAGCAGCCGTTTTTGGCGAGTGAGCCACCCAGCCAGCAGATGCACCCATGCGACGAGAATTGAATTTTCCAGGCAGCCGGGTCCAAATCAACGAAATTGGTCCGAGAGAAGAACCCAAACCTCTCAAAAACAAATTCAGAGACCTGAAGCCCGAGGACATCGATATGCATTGCCTGTGCAGCCTTGAATCAGGACTTCTACCAGGACTTCGATCGAGACCACGAGATCGGGGTTGATACAGGAAAAGGGGATTTCCTCTATGAATAATGTTTGGTGGAGGAAAAATTAAGTTATGAAATCAAGAATCCGTTTCGCCAACGGTAGCGGGAGGAAACTGTGGAAATTGAGCGAGTTCCTGCGTTTGCTGGAGCCATCTCCTTGGCCAGTGCCGACAGCCTCGAGAGCTCGAACAACGATACCTGATTTATATGACTCCCGCCATAGGGAGGATCATTTATTATCAGATAATGATGCGACAAAATTCGAGTAGATAGAGACCTTTTCCAGTGTGTGAGCCAACGGCTGATTCGTTGGCGAAAGATTTCCAGCAAGTAATTAGTCTTCGCTTCTCGGTAAACATCGTCTGTGCCGGATTTTCGCGCCGTCAGAGTTCCAGTCCGCGCGGGGACATTATTTTCAGAAAAAAAAATGTCGTTAACCATTTTGATTGCGTCCCGCGTCGCGACTTGCGATTTCTCCATTTATTTGCTCTCCACTCCATCGGATCCCCGTTGGGGAATCGGGGCATGTTTGTTTCAATGAAGTTCCGCACGGCCAGTTCAGTTATTCGGCTTTTGATTTCCTTTATTTCTCTTCAGTTCCTTCTTTGTCGTCTTCCCCCTCAGCCCGCGACGCTCGTCAATATCCTCGATCGTTCAGGCTCCAACCGCTCTGGGCATCTTGATTCGACTTCTTCGAGTTCAACTTTCCCGTTGCGTGCCTGGATCGCTGAATTCTCAGCGTCAAGCGCCTTGCCGGCGTGGCGCGACCTTTGGAGAACAAACGTCTCCGCCAGTTACCATGCGAGCAATCGGTGTTTCGGACAAATTGTCTGAGTAAGTTCCAGGAGCGTTGGAAGAACCCGGAGGTGCTACACAGCAAGTTACATGTTCAGCAAAGTTGCGAACCATAACGCAACAAGTGAGGCATTTTACTCTTGAATCTCACGTGTGCACAGAAAACGATCACAAACATGGAAACTCTTAACATCAGCGCGTACGCGTATCCCCGGTCCTCGCCTAAGTGATTAAATCGTGGAATAGACTGCGTACGGGTCAAGCACTCGAGAGGCTCAGGGTTCCATCCCATCTCGAACACGTATGCGACAAGGTTGTGTTTTCTTCGCAGTCGACCTCCTTCGTCCACCCTCAACGATGCTTTTCCGACTCCTCGGTTTATCGGATCGAACTGGCGGTCGCTTTCGCGGTTCCCCGCTGTACATGCAAACTCTCAAACATTCACACGCGGTATGTGGCCCGAACGACCCCGTTCTAAGCGAAGAGTATTTGAAGATGCGATACCGAAAATCCTCCCGACTTTGGGTGAGGAAAAAGAAACTGAATCCGACGAAGAATCGCGACGGATTGCACGTTCGGCTTTACCTCGAGGAACGGAGCGTAATAACCGGCGAAGGTCAACTTGGAATCCGGCAGAATTTTGGGAAGTTTTCTGAAGCGGCCGAAAATGAGAAAAAGAAACGGATTAGAATACACGTTTCCCACCGAGGAAACGGTGCGGCACCAGACGTCGAAGTGATCGAATGTTGTTCGCGAGTGATTGTTGTCTTGGCCAAATGGAAATTCACTGCGGATTACATAATCGCTCGTCTCTTCCGGAGCGGCTCAGTCTCAGCACCTCGAGACGCACGCACGCGCAGCGGTAGGCAGACACGACGCTCTCACGGGCGACAGTTGAATAAGCGCCGAACAGGTAGAGACTTACAGATGAGACCTTCGCATGTTCTGGCGCAACATGCATACGACTCATGCATAGCGACCACAAGTTTGCAGCGAAGTATCCTTGAGTGAGGCTAGGCTGTCGCTGCCACCATCCTGCATGCCTTTTGCATAACGATCTGACGAGAAGTTTCCGGGTGTCCGGTCGGAATCCTTATTCGCCACGAAATCGGCAGCGCCGGGCGACAGTGATTCACTCCGCTAGCCGTCGCTAGTTCGTCGGACAAACAGCTAGTCGGTGAAACAGTCGTTTCAGGTAGTACTGAGTCGGCATCGCTCGGCGAAAATCGCCGAATCCATCAAAACTTCTGACGGCATTACCATCGGTACACAGAAAATCTCAAAGAGGGAAAAACTGTCCCCCCACTTCGGGAAGTCGTATTGTATTCGGAACGCGAACACATATTTTCATCATGTACGGCGGTACTTTTCATTCGACACCTCCTCCTCGTCAGTCGCTGAACGTATGGCGCCTTGCCCAGCAACAGGACCGAGACTTAGGTTCTGGCCCGTCGATGGGACTTTAATAAGCGACCCGGACTCATGTCCGTCCGTCGAAGTCGGCTCCAACGGATCATTCACAAGCACCCAGTTAGGTGTTGAAATCACTTGTGGGAGTCAGATGGTGTCTAGGAAGCGCCTGATGACCCCTCGTCGTTGACGGAAATGCGGGCGGCACGAACGGACCTTCAGGCTCTGCGAAGCGCACGGACTCTGCTCCGCACGGCGATACAGTTCCGATTCACATTCATACGACACGGGCGTTCGGAGTCTGTGGACGCGCGCACGTTTTGAAGATTTCGAGAATATGACCGGCGATTTTGTGCGATTGACCTCCGCAGAACAACCCTTGCCATCTGTCGTTCCGTTCCGAGGTGTCGAAACCAATTGCGCTGAATTTGCTCGTTCTGCGGGCGCCCTAAATCACACCGAGTCAGGACCACCTTTTAGCAGACTCTTTCTGAATGACTCGAGTTTCAGCAGCAGTCGGTAATTGTCCAGACCGCCAACAACTCGTGATGGATTCCCAGTAGACGGCCGCCCCGGCGCAGTTTTCCATCGAGTCGACTGAGTGGATCCGGGGCCTCGATCGAGAACGTAACCAGTCGAACGCCGCCGTCTCCAGTCGCGCTCGTCGCGAGGAGTATTCAAAGCGGCCACGCAACCGAGCCCTTGCATCAATTTCTTTCGGTGCTTCGCAGTCATTAATCGAGCTGATTAATCGACCGCCGCCCGTATCCTCGCGCGTGCTCAACACAGTAATTGGGCGGGTTGTGGTACGAAGTGTCAGCTTCTACGCCCTGAGCCGGTTAATGGAGATTTCAACGGATTCTCCCTCATCGGAGCGCTCATCGACTCCCTATCAATCCTGAGTTTCCTCTTCATCTTTGCATGCGTGACGCACGAGCGCGACTGAACCACGCGTGTTGTCGCGAGCTGCTTGCGGCTCCGGTAACTCACAAATCATAACCCCCGAGAATTCACCTTCAAGGACACGAGAACCTCTCTTCAACGAGTCCGCGAGGGCCAAGCAGGGGGGAGGCGCCTTTATCTTGCCGACAAATCGATCGCGTTCGGAAGCCTTGAGCGGAGTTGGTGAGCGCTGTTCACTTCATAAATTCCTCTGAAGTGTCCACACGTACAATTATGATCCTAGCATATTTGTTGTCTATAATCGCGACATTCAGAACTCATCTGGCTGCGCGCGCTGTCGGAACGTACCGCTTTCGGCCGATTTTTTCCTCGGCGCGATTTATCAGTCTCGTTCACAAGATGAATACTTTCAATCCCGGTTTTTTGCTGCGAGCGCGCACACCAGTCCGCTCGACCGGATGCGGATCTCAATGAGCCGCAGACCAGTTTCGCCGGTCTCCATCAGGTGCTCGATTACGTTTCGGAAATTCGACGGCTTGCGCTCGCAACAGCTCATGTTCAGCGGCGGCCGCCGCCCCCGTCAATCGTGCAAACTTCTCTGATCGCCATAATTATGATCAAGTCCACCTGTCGGCCAGCTCGGCGCTTTCCTCTCGGCACGAGCGATTGTAATGACGATCAACTCGTTCATCTTCGGACATTCTCTGGAATCCGCTCTCGGCTGGCTGACTCACTCACTCGTTCGCTGGATGCGAGCTCTCCATTGTGCACGGGATTCTTTTGTCTGAACTGAAGAGGCGCAATTCCCACGAAACCCACGGTGTGGCATGCGGTTATCTCGGTCCGTCAGAGAAATCCCGCGGGAGAGACGAGCGGGCGGGCAAACCGGCGAGCGGCCACAATTACTTGACAACGCCGATGGAAAAAAGACCGGCGAATTCAAGACCCTCCATGCTCTGGTTCTGGTTACTTGCGCCACAGTCGACGGAGTCACAATCGGTGACCGGGCCCCGCTCCGAACGGGGAGGGGGGGGGGGGGGGGTCACTCCAGTCCGAATCGATCCCGGCTCCCGGGGGCGCCCCTCCGGAAATTCGTTTCCCACCGAGCCCAGGAAACTTTGGGAGCTCGGCTCGATCGGATCGCCGCCTGCAAGAAGCCCCGACGACTCGAGAGGCCCCTGAAGACGATCGTTCCGTCGAGGCTAAAAAACGCCAAATCGCCGAGAGTGGAAAGTCGAAAGTACCGGCAGCGCTAACGCTCCTGCCACCGAAGCCGCCAGAGCCGTCACAGGGAAAAACTGGCAAAGAGAGCTGTGCCAGAAGAAAATAATTCGATGATACGTTCACAGAGACGCGACGTGCCAAGCGAACTGGGAGACCAAACTCAAGAGCGTCCGACGACTCTGGGATAGGATTGTCCCCGCTCTTAACTGTCCGTCATGTCGTCTTCGACAGAAACCTCCCCTGCGAGAACGATCCGGCTAATTCGCCGTCTTCGAGAACTTCTGATTCGAGGAGGCAGTCGAAAGCTACTTGGCTGGCTGGCTCGCCTATCCGCTCGCTTTTTGGAAAATGCAGAAGATGATGAAGAGAACGAGGACTTGGCTCAACATCAAAGCATTTTTGCGTGGGAGGTCCTCATCAGCCCTCGCGCGGGGGGGGGGGCAGCGTTTCCAGCTCAATTGCTCGAGAAGAAAAAAGTGATGATGACAATGATGATTCTTTTCATCTTCTTCCTCCACCAGTTACATCACAGAAGATCAGAAC